>CM022298.1:1235081-1871142 GCA_011799875.1 Thinopyrum elongatum
GTTAACCAAAATAAATGAAACTCTATTCTGGAAATCAACTCAAATTCAAAAGTGCAAAATAAATTTGCTCAAACACTGTTGCAAAAATGTTCACTAAATAGCAAATATTCCAGTAGCACTCTTAAAATTATAACTAATGCTACTTGGATTAGCTAAATGACTCAAACAAGATGATACAGCAGCAGAACAGCACTAATTAAATCAATTCCAAATAAAATCCTACTCTATCCAAACTAGTTTTGGTGGCTAGAAATATTGCATTGTAATATTTGGGCTTAGTCTCATATTTAAAAAAAATGCAAAAGTGCCCTAACTAATCCAAAACAGAAAATAAACAAAGAAACAGGAAGAAGAAAAAGAAAAATGCCTGGACCGACTGGGCCATAGTGCACAGTGGCAGGCCCAGCCGGCCCAGCCTGCCACGCTACAGTCGTCGTCCATCATCGCCGTGTCGCCCGAGCCGTGGTCGAGCGCCCGCGCGCCGGTGCGGCGCTGACACCGCGACGCCGCGGGCGCCGCGAGGGGATAAGGCCGGCCTCGTCCAATCCCCCTGGCCTCCTCCTCATTCTCCCCTCTCTCCGCTCGCTCCCCACCTCATTCCCCCTCCAGATCCACCGTGGCCGAACGCCTTCACCGCCGCACCTTGCCGTCCATCGCGGCCACCGTCGTCCCCGGGACGTGCCACCGTGTCCCTCGTCTTCGCCATCGCCTTCTACGCCGCTTGGTGCCAGCAGCCCGAGCCGGAGAGCACTGCAACGCCGGATCTTCTCCGCCCCTTTCTTCTCGGGCTCCGGCGATCTCCTTCAACTCCGGCGTCGCGCGCTGCTGCTACTAACCAGTCGCGGGTCTTTCTTGACCGCACGGTGAGCCACAGCGCCTCCCTACTCCTTTTCCTCGCTCCGGCTAGTCCGTAGTAGCCGCTCCGCCTTTGCCCGAGCGCGCCTCCGCCCAACTCACCGCCGGCGAAGCTCCGGTGACCAAATGGTCATGCGCAGCTGCTCATCGTGCTCGCCTGCGCGCGTAGGTGCTGCCTGGCCTAGCCGTTTAGTTCGAACGCGCTCGCCTTGTCGTTTTCCACTGCAACCGATTCCGGCCGTGCGCCGATGTGCTCGCCGCCGTCGTTACACGCCGTTCCCGGCCGCACCACCAGCACCAATGGACGCGCCGCGCTGCGGCCGTTCCAACGCGCCATACCACGCGTTAAATGGTGGCCGGAGGATGAATTCCGACCACCTTCCAAGCCACGCCGGCGCGTTTCCGGCGAGTCGTCGGGCGCCATCCGACGTGGACCGCCACGTGGGGTCCTCCGAGACGCTGACGGGTGGGCCCAGTTGACTAGGTTGACCTAGTCAACTGCTGACTGGGCAACCCAGTATCACTGACACATGGGCCCCACCGCCTGGTTAATTAACTAAAACACTTTTATAAATAAAAATAAACTAAAATAGATAATTAGTTTATGACATGTGGGTCCAGCTGCTAAATAACTATCTGGATTAGTTTAAATCAATCCTATTAAGCCTCAGTCACTGACATGTGGACCCCACATGTCAGGTTTGACTCTGGTCAGCCGCTGTTGACTGCTGACGTCACAGTGACATCATGCTGACGTCATATATCATTTTCTGTAAATAAAAACAAATCCAGAAAATCATTTAATCTTTGAAAATTAATAACTTTTAAACCGTAGCTCAGATCGAAAAAGTTAAAACATGAAACTTGCTCAGAACGACGAGATGAATCTGATCGTGTCGTCTGTTTCTTTGTCGGAACACCCTACGTAGAAGAACTCGTAACTCCGAACCCGGTTCCGATAGATGAATAGTGCATAATCACCGGTAAATAAATTCCACCTTAATCCTAAAATAACTAAAAATGACTTAGACATAATTCAGGCAACCCTGCACTGCATCATAGTCGTAGCATGCCCTGTATTGCACCGTTGCTGTGTAATTACTTGTTTCCTCCCCCTCTTCTCTCTCGGTAGACCCCGACGTCGACGTAGCTCCCGAGGTCGACGCTGCTCAAGAGCCCAACGACACAGTTGACGATCTTGCCCTTGCCGTCGAGCAGACAGGCAAGCACCCCCCATTTTGAGCATTCCGATATCGCCAACTCTCTTCTCTCTTATGCTTGCATTAGAAGTACCGCTGCTACTGTTGTTCTATATCTGCTGCATAGCCTGTTTACTTGTAACCTGCTGTTGATACTTTCCTGCTATCCTAAACTGTGTAGAATAGGTTGGGTAGAGACCATCTGAGACCCCACTTAACCCAACTGCCCCGCTGGATGTTTCGAAGACCCGTGCAACGGGATTGAAGACCAGGCCCCGACACCGCACGTCACTTCCCCTTAGTTGCCGACACTACTGGGTTACTATCGAGTGCCGAGGGTGATACCTCGTCAGCACTTCTGATGATAACCTTGTAGGTAGTTAATCGGTCGTGGTAAGCGAGGGTGATTCCTCCTACACCACCCCCGAAACCGATGCTGTCATGCAACACCGCAAGTGTGGACCTCGAGGGTGATTCCTCCTTCGTCCACCTTGCTGAAACATCAAGTGGGATTCCATTGAGGGTGATTCCTCAGGGTTCCCCCCTTGGTGTCAGACACACCGAGATTTTGGTTACTATGACTGAACACAGAACCATGATACTAAAGACGGGTCGGCCCTGAGGGGTACCCGCGCGAGCATGAATGCGGAATGATATGGAGTCGGGTTGACCTGAGAGGTGCCCGCGAGATAACTACGTGGCGTGGCCGGGCATTCTTAGCCCTTGCCGCAAGTCCTCGAGACGGGGCGACGGGGTCACATCGATCGTGAGTCTCTGCTCGTTACTGTGCGCTCCTAATCCACTAACGGTTTGGATATTTGATCCGAGGGGCCTCTGGCCTGATAGCACTAACCATCACGTGGGCATAGTATGGGCGTTCTGCGTCGTATACATCAGCCAAAGCTCTATTGACGTCAGCGAGGAGCGGCCCGTTTTGGATTGGACTGGGAACGCAACTGCGCTTGTATAAGGGGTTGCTAGGTCTGCTTCCGAAACGTCCTCGCAACATGCAGGGTTCCCAGGGCGAAGGCCCAAGACCCCTGGGGGCATAGGTTAGTCCGGCATGCTGACCTCTCTTTAGAGCCTAGGTCGGGTTGCGGCGTGTTGCTTAGCCGAGGCCGGGCATGACCCAGAAAAGTGTGTCCGGCCAGAGTTAAGCGAGCGTGGTGGGTAAGTTGGTGCACCCCTGCAGGGAAGAACTAATCTATCGATAGCCTGTCCTACGGTAACGGACACTCGGAGTTGTATCCCGATCGGTACAACTAGAACTTGAGATGAGAACTGGATAGTACGGCTCTGGGATTGCTTTCTCGCAGGGAGTTGAGAAAGGATCTCTGGCCGAGGTTGATGATACTACAACTACTTTACATTATGTAATCTGCACTCTTCTAATGCTGCAAGACCGAAGAAGATGCTGAAGATGCTAGTCTTCGATAGGACTAGGCTCTCCCCTCTATTCTGGCATTTCTGCTGCCCAGTCCACATATACAGCCCTCCTTTGAAAATGTTGCATATGTAGTGTAGATCCTTGCTTGCTGAGTACTTCGGATGAGTACTCACGTTTGCTTTACTTTTCTTTTTCTCCCCATATCCATATGTCGCCGGCAGATGACGGAGCCCCTGAGGTAGCTGCCACCGTCGACGACTACGGCTACTACTACTACTACCCTCCCGACGAGTACTACTACGAGGAGCCAACTGACGACCAGGAGTAGGATTCGGAGGGTCCTAGGCAGGAGGCCTACGCCTTTCGATCGTAGTATTTTATTTTGCCCCGCCTTTCTAAAGGCTTATCTCTAGTTCTGTATTATATCTGTACCCAGATATCTGATGCTTCCGCTGACACTTGTATGCCATCGAGCTATGTATTCGAGCCCTCGAGGCCCTGGCTTGTAATATAAAGCTTGTATGACTTTATTTATGTTTTAGAGTTGTGTTGTGATATCTTCAAGTGAGTCCTTAGGCTTAATCGTGTGCATTTGCGTGTATGGTTAGTGCACGATTAAGCCGGGGTCGTCACAGTGACCCTCGACCCCTCGGCGATCCTCGACACCCTCGTTCCCGATAAAAATTAAGAAGAGGAAGAAGAAGAAAAAACAAAAGAGGAGAAGAAGAAAAAAAAAGGAGAAGAAGAAGGATATTAATCTATTTTTTCTTCTTCTCCTCTATTCCTTCTTCTTCTCCTCTTTCCTTCTTCTTCTCCTTTTTTTTTCTTCTTCTTCCTCTTCTTATTTTTTTTCTCCTCTTCTTCTCCTTCTTTCTCTTCTTATTTTTTTCTCCTCTTCTTCTCTTTTTTCACCCCTTTTTCCTCTCCTTCTTTTTCTTCCCTTCTTCCTTCTTCCTTCTTCCTCTTTTCCATACATATAAAAAGTTTAAAAAATACATACATACATACAAAAAATACATACATACATACATACATATAAAAAGAAATTAAGCATATATATATATAACAAAAAAACATATATAAAAAAAAGCAACGCGGCGGCGGCGGCGGTGCTCACAGAGGAGGCGTCGGGGCGGGCAGGGGCGGGCCGGGCGGCGTCGGGGCGGGCGGGGCGGCGTCGGGGCGGCGTCGGCGTCGGGCCGGGCAGCGTCAGGGCGGGCGGCATCGGCGGGGGGGCGGGCCGGGCGGCGGGGCGGGCAGGGGCGGGCCTGACGGCGTCGGCGACGATGGCGAGGTAGAGCAGGGCTCGGCGGCGACGGCGATCGACAAGTGATTTTTAGAGAAACTGCTAAGTTTTTCTTATATACACGAAACATTGGTCCCGGTTCGTGCCACAAACCGGGACCAATGCCCCCTTTGGTCCCGGTTCGTGCCACCAACCGGGACCAAAGGTCTCTTTTCAGCAGCCTAAAGGGCGGGAAACAGACACCTTTGGTCCCGGTTGGTGGCACAAACCGGGACCAAAGGGGTGGCATTGGTGCCGGTTGGTGGCACCAACCGGGACCAATGCACCCCTTTTGTCCCGGTTGGTGCTACCAACCGGAACCAAAGGCCTTGCGCTGACGCAGTGCGGTGGGATGTTTAGTCCCACCTCGCTAGTTGAGAGAACTCGAGAGTGGTTCATAAGCGCTGCTGCGCCCACCCTCTCGAGCTCCTCTCAAATGCAGGCTTTCGGGCCTACTCTGTGAATCCTTGCCCATGGGCCTACTTGGCCTGCTGCGGGCCTGAATCCTGGCCCATGGTTGGGTTCCTAGTCGTATTCAGGCCGTGGTGGCCCAGTAGGTGGCATTTTTTAATTTTTTTACAGTTTTTTGTTTTCTTTTTTGCTTTATTTATTTTATTTTGTTTCTACTTACAACAAAATACTTACTGTTTTTCAGTGATTCTTTTTGCTTTTAGGTAATAAAAATTATAAACTTTCTGTTAGTGCCATTAGTTTTCCAATTTGAATAGTTCAAATTTGAATTCTTTGAAATTTGTGTGAATCACTAGTTTGTGATTAACTTTACTATAAAAATAGATTTTGGAGTGATTCTTTTTCCTACTATTTAATATTACTGTGTTTTATCATTATATTCAAAAACAGTTTTTGTTATTTTATTTTCTAACAAAAAAGTTCTTTATGAAAATTCTTTTTGCTTTTAATGTTTTGAACAGAAAATACTTTGCTAATTTTAGTTGCATAAATTTTATATAATTTTAGTTTCAATAATACTAGAGGTTTATAAAAGCTTTTTAGTTGATTCCTTTTGCTAGCTATTAGAGTTTCAATAAAGTTTTCTAGTTCATTCTTTTTCTATTAGAGTTTCATTAAAGTTTTCTATTTCATTCTTTTAGTTTATTATTTTTGCATTTAGAGTTTCATAAAAGTTTTCCAGTTCATTCTTTTTTATATTAGTTCATTCTTTGAGCTAAATGACCCTGAAATTGAAAAGCACTTCAGATGAACTCTGAAGAGGTTGAAAATTGGCATGGTATCATCATTTCACCCACATAGCATGTGCTAAAAAGTTGAGAGGGTTATAGCAAAAACTGGATGCACTTCATGTACGAAATGGACAATCTCTTTCGAAGTATCAGGGTTTCGGACGAAAACTCATCTGTTACAAAGGGATTTCATTTTTTTGAACTTATTTGAACTCCAGACTTTTTGTGTGTTCAAAATGAACCATTCAAAGCCACATCATCAATTTTCAACCCTTTCTAACTTCATCTGTTATTTTTCATGCATTTACTGATTTTTTTTAGCTAAATGACCCTGAAATTGAAAAGCACTTCAGATGAACTCTGAAGAGGTTGAAAATTGGCATGGTATCATCATTTCACCCACATAGCGCCACATCACTCCTTAGCCTTGGTATGATTTCTGGATCGATCACCTTCTGAGAGATTGCATTGAGGAATGCACATAGCTTCACAATGGCTAATCGAACGTTTTCCGGTAGAAGCCCCCTCAATGCAACCGGAAGCAGTTGCGTCATAATCACGTGGCAGTCATGAGACTTTAGGTTCTAGAACTTTTTCTCTGGCATATTTATTATTCCCTTTATATTCGACGAGAAGCCAGACGGGACCTTCATACTGAGCAAGCATTCAAAGAAGATTTCCTTCTCTTCTTTGGTAAGGGCGTAGCTGGCAGGACCTTCATACTGCTTTGGAGGCATGCCGTCTTTTTCGTGCCAACGTTGCAGGTCCTCCCGTGCCTCCGGTGTATCTTTTGTCTTTCCATACATGCCCAAGAAGCCTAGCAGGTTCACGCAAAGGTTCTTCGTCACGTGCATCACGTCGATTGAAGAGAGGACCTCTAGGTCTTTCGAGTAGGGTAGGTCCCAAAATATAGATTTCTTCTTCCACATGGGTGCGCGTCCCTCAGCGTCATTCGGAACAGATAGTCCGCCTGGACCCTTTCCAAAGATTACCTGTAAATCATTGACCATAGCAAGTATGTGATCACCGGTACGCATGGCGGGTTTCTTTCGGTGATCTGCCTCGCCTTTGAAATGCTTGCTTTTCTTTCGACATTGATGGTTGGTCGGAAGAAATCGACGATGCCCCAGGTACACATTCTTCCTGAATTTGTCCAGGTATATACTTTGGGTGTCATCTAAACAGTGCGTGCATGCGTGGTATCCCTTGTTTGTCTGTCATGAAAGGTTACTGAGAGCAGGCCAATCATTGATGGTTACAAACAGCAACGCATGCAGGTCAAATTCCTCCTGTCTGTGCTTATCCCACACACGTACACCTTTTCCATTCCACAGCTGTAAAAGTTCTTCAACTAATGGCCTTAGGTACACATCAGTGTCGTTGCCGGGTTGCTTAGGGCCTTGGATGAGAACTGGCATCATAATGAACTTCCGCTTCATGCACATCCAAGGAGGAAGGTTATACATACATAGAGTCACGGGCCAGGTGCTATGATTGCTGCTCTGCTCCAGAAAAGGATTAATGCCATCCGCGCTTAAACCAAACCATACGTTCCTTGGGTCACCTGCAAACTCAGCCTGGTACTTTCTCTCTATTTTTCTCCACTGCGACCCATCAGCGGGTGCTCTCAACTTCCCGTCTTTCTTACGGTCCTCTCTGTGCCATCGCATCAACTTGGCAAGCTCTTTGTTTCTGAACAGACGTTTCAACTGTGGTATTATAAGACCATACCACATCACCTTGGCAGGAACCCTCTTCCTGGGGGGCTCGCCGTCAACATCACCAGGGTCATCTCGTCTGATCTTATACCGCAATGCACCGCATACCGGGCATGCGTTCAAATCCTCGTACGCACCGCGGTAGAGGATGCAGTCATTAGGGCATGCATGTATCTTCTGCACCTCCAATCCTAGAGGGCATACGACCTTCTTTGCTGCGTACGTACTGTCGGGCAATTCGTTATCCTTTGGAAGCTTCTTCTTAAATATTTTCAGTAGCTTCTCAAATCCTTTGTCAGGCACAACATTCTCTGCCTTCCATTGCAGCAATTCCAGTATGGTATCGAGCTTTGTGTTGCCATCTTCGCAATTGGGGTACAACCCTTTTTGGTGATCCTCTAACAAGCGATCGAACTTCAGCTTCTCCTTTTCACTTTCGCACTGTCCCTTTGCATCAACAATGACCCGGCGGAGATCATCATCGTCCACATCGTCTGGTTCCTCTTGATCTTCAGCTTCCCCCGTTGCAGCATCACCGTATTCATGGGGCACATAGTTGTCATCGTCCTCTTCTTCTTCGCTGTCTTCCATCATAACCTCTATTTCTCTGTGCTTGGTCCAAACATTATAGTGTGGCATGAAATCCTTATAAAGCAGGTGGGTGTGAAGGATTTTCCGGTCAGAGTAAGACTTCGTATTCCCACACATAGGGCATGGACAACACATAAAACCATTCTGCTTGTTTGCCTCAGCCATTTCGAGAAAATTATGCACGCCCTTAATGTACTCGGAGGTGCGTCTATCACCGTACATCCATTGCCGGTTCATCTGCGTGCATTATATATAATTAAGTGTGTCAAAAACCATTACAGAACATCATGAATAGATAATTGACCAAATTAATAGAAGTTCATCATCACATTAAAACCAAAGTACATACATAGTTCTCATTGAACAACATATAGCTCTCCAGAGCATCTAATTAAACCATACATTGAAACTATGTAAAATATTTCAATGCAACAACAAATGCGATCATAATCGCAACCAAGGTAACAATTGATCCAACGGCATAATGATACCAAGCCTCGGTATGAATGGCATATTTTCTATACTTTCTAATCTTGAAGCGCATTGCATCCATCTTGATCTTGTGATCATCGACGACATCCGCAACATGCAACTCCAATATCATCTTCTCCTCCTCAATATTTTTCAATTTTTCCTTCAAGTAATTGTTTTCTTCTTCAACTAAATTTAACCTCTCAACAATAGGGTCGGTTGGAATTTCCGGTTCACATACCTCCTAGATAAAAAAAATCTATGTCACGTTGATCGGCATAATTGTCATAAACAATAAATGAACCAAATAGTAATAAAATACAATATATACCACATCCGAATCATAGACAGGACGAGGGCCGACGGGGGCGGATGCCGAAACCATCGCACTATATAATAACAAACAATAATAAAAGTAAGAAAATTATACAAGTATCTATCTAAATCATACAAGTAAGAATTTTTTTTTCTTTTAGAAAGAAGATAAGAACAAGAGGGTCACCACGGTGGTGCCGGCGACGAGATCGGCGCGGGCGATCGACGGTGGTGAAGACGGGGACGGGACGTGACGGACCGCTAAACCTAGACAAATCTTGAGGAAAATGGAGCTTGGAGGTCGAGTTTGGAGAGGAGAAAGCTTAAGTAGTGTGGCTCGGGCATTTCATCGAACACCTCATGTGCATAGGAGGTGAGCTAGAGCACCACAAAGCCCTCCCCTCGCCGGCCAGAAAAAAACAGAGTAGTGGAGTGCTCTGCTCGCGGGCGAGGGGTATATATAGCCACACCATTGGTCCCGGTTCGTGTCTGGAACCGGGACTAAGGGCAACCCTTTGGTCCCGGTTCCGTCCGCGAACCGGGATCAATGGATGTGGGCCAGGAGCGAGGCCTATTGGTCCCGGTCGTGTCTGGAACCGGGACAAAAGGGTGCAGACGAACCGGGACCAATGCCCCACGAGGCCCGGCCAGCCCCCCGGGTGCACGAACCGGGACGTATGCCCCCATGGGTCCCGGTTCGTGACTGAACCGGGACTAATGGGCTGGGCAGGCCTGAACCAAAGCCCTGTTTTCTACTAGTGATTACTCAGATAATAGGGCAGCTGATGCAGCACTATCTAGATTGCATGAGCTAGATGAGCTCAATGCCATTACTTCCTGTGAACCACAATGGCTCACTGATATTGTTGCAGGGTACAACAAAGACACATTCACCCAGAATTTACTATCTGAATTGGCAGTCCTGAGCACTCACAAAAATAGCAAATATTCATTGCCTAGTGGGGTCGACATTCGATATAGAGGAAGAGTATGGGTTGGTGCAAACTTCTAAATGAAAAAAAAAATCTTGCAAGCACTTCATGTCAGTCGTATTGGTGCCCACTCTGGCATTATAGTTTCAAGGACCAGAGTCAACATGACCTAAAATTATAGTTTGACCAAGCTAGAATTGTAGAATGCTTGACATTTGGATACTGTATAATTTTAGGTCAAACTATAATTTTAGGTAATTAGAAGGACATTGTAGAATGCTTGACCTTTGCATACCGTGTTATGTACTTAGTAGTAATTGAATTACTTATATATTGCAGGAAGAGGAAGCTGGCCATGACTGGGTTCAATGACCCGTATGAGTCTGACTATGACGACGACGACGTGTATGAGGTAACCCCAACTTGATATTTTGTTTGTTCATTAATTAGTATGACATGTTGTTTGTTGATAAAGCCCTATATGAATGCCTCTAAATTGCATTTTTGTGTTGTTTCTTCATTAATATCATAAAGTTGTGTTGTTTGTTCATTAATTAGCAGTAAATGGGATATTTGTGGTCTTTGTTCATGAAACCATATATGAATGCATATAAATGGAAATATTCTGTTGTTTTTCCATTAAATTCTTCTAAAATGGAAAATTTTGTTATATTTTCATTTAATTCCTCTAAATTGGAATTTTCTGTTGTTTAGTTCAGTATAAGCACTATATGAATGCCTCTACATGGGATTTTTTTGTAGTTCGTTAATGTAATTGATGTAAATGGTAATTTACTATTGTTTGTTTAATTAAATTACTCTGCATGGCTATTTTCTTTGTTTGTTCATTAAATTCCTATAAATGGCAATTATCTGATGTTTGTCCATTACATTCCTCTAAATGGGAAGTATGTGTTGTTTATTCATTAAGGCCTATATGAATGCATAATATATTTATGCAATTCATTTGTGTGTGCAGTATGACTCTGGAGATGATGTGGACGACGGGAACAAAGAGTCCTTCATTGAGAAGGAAGCCCAGAAGATCAGAGAGAAGGGGATGGCGGCGTACTACAAGCGGGGCAAGTTCATGTGCCATACTGCACCACTAAGCCAAAGCCCAAGGATGGGCTTTATGAGCACCTTATGTCGCATGCACGTGGTACATCGACGAGTGGGGAGGACATCAAGATCAGGGAATAGCATGCAGCCCTCCTAAAGGCTCTAGGTCCCATCTAGTAACCCTCCATGATCTAGATGCCGTGAAGCTGGAAGTGGTACTCATCATTAGTATATGTGATGATGTTTTACTTTTGCGCAAGTGCATGTGGTTGTGAACTGTTGGAAGGTTGTTCTAGCTGAAGTATGACAGACTCTAATTAATGTAGTATGTCTCTGAACTAGATCTACTGTCCAGATGCACTGGAACCTGTTTAGCTATGCTTTGTTTTAGTGTATATATTCTGAGTTTAGGTGCTGCAATGAACTAGGGTTGGGTGAACGAGTAGACACCATTGCCGGTGCTCATAGCTTAGATGGAAAGGGTGAATGAACTAGGGTTGGTTCTTCATTTGGTCTAACCATCTGAGACTGAGAATGAGAGGGGTGCGGGCTATGGGCCTATGACCGAAGGAGAGGTAGTTTTGGGCTGCTGGGGTTCAGTTGTTGTTTGCTCTGCTTCAAGTTTTTACACGACGGTACAACGCTATAATGCTACAACTTTTAGCGCTGAAATAGCGTGCTATAATGCGATTAGCGCCATAGCGAGCAAAATTGCTGAAACGTAGCGTGCCACTTCCAGATACGGTATTGCGATGCTACAACGTCGAAATAGCGTGCTTTTTTTCGTTGGCTAAAACATATCAGAAGGATGATATCTATAACAAAGTCCATTTTTAGTTTTTTAGGCATCAAAGCCAATTTTTAGTATTGAAAGCCTTGTTTTCTAATTGCTATTTGTTATGTCGAGGGCCTCACCTTTTATTTCGCACTTGGCCTCCATTTTCTCGGATACGGCCCTGCTGCCCGCGATGCCCACGTAAAAGCGTGCATGCACCCCTTATGAATAGTAAATTTGAAAACAATAATAAAAGAAAATAAAAATATATGATTTATTTAATTTGTTTCAAAAAAGATCTAGAACTATTATCAAAGTTCACCGGAAGTACAAAGCATCTCAAATATAATATTAATTACATCGAGATGCCAAGGTCAGAATGAGCTGCCGACGCATCGCCGTCGTCGCTCTCCTAACACGAGGACTAAAACCCTAATATAAATTACTAACTGTAACGGAGGCATGGGGACTCCCCACCCCGCCATTGAACGTCAGAGCGGCAGGCAGAGGGGAGGCGAATCTATGGGCTCGCCGATGAAGTCTGGAGGTCAGAGTTGCCCTAGGCACCTAGGTTAGTGGAGAAAAACAAGGGAAGGGAGGGGGGAGGGGTGATCCTATTTATTTTTTGACATACATAGACATCCGACATACTCGTGTATGATGTTTTATAAAGAAATAACATATGTGGTACTCTGGGGAAAAAAATGACAAAATCAAAACTATGTTAGAAAACACGTTTGATGAACAATAATGTCCCATTTGTATTTTCTTTACCGAGAATACCATGGGTGTGAATATTTCAAGTAACTTCACACGTGAGCAGAATGGTCAACCAACTAATATTTTTTTTGAAGTTACTATTTATGTGGGTGTGCGTGGAACCATGTTCACCTTGGAAATTTCGGTAGGAAAAAAAAAGAAAAAGCAAGAAAACATATTTTTGAGATACAGAAAAGAGTACAGAGAGAAATTAAAAGGCAATCAAAAAGGTTTGTGGGAACTGGGGAGGGAAAAAAGTAGTATTTGTTTTGGACTAAGAAAACGTTTTTTTGAAGGAAAAAAGGAAAAGCAGATCGTTTTGGTGCTGCTAAAAGGTTGAAGGGATGGAAGGAAAAGATACTATCAGTAAAAGGCAAAGAAATTTTGGTGAAATCGGTGGCACAAGCAATCCCTTCTTATGCTATGTCTGTCTTTAAATTACCCAAGGGGGTTTGCAAGTCAATAACAGATGAAATCGCTGGTTTTTGGTGGGGAGATGGAGAGGAAAAAAAGAAAATGCACTGGTTTGCATGGTGGAAATTATGTGTTCCAAAGAAGAAGGGTGGCATGGGGTTTAGGGACCTTCACAGCTTTAATCTTGCTATGTTAGCAAAGCAGTGTTGGCGACCTCTCCAAAATCCTGATTCTTTGTGTGCACGTGTTCTGAGTGCTAAGTATTATCCAAATGGTGATATTCTGAAGGCAGGGCCCAAAAAGGTTTCATCATTCACTTGGCAAAGCATTGTTGCAGGTATACAAACCTTCAAGCGAGGGTGTATTTGGCGGATAGGGTCTGGCTCACATATTAACATATGGGATGATCCCTGGATTCCTTCTAGTGAGTCAAGAAGGATCATCACACCAAAGGGAGGAACCATTCTGTCTAAGGTTGAAGAACTTATACATCCACACACGGGTCAGTGGGATGTGGAGCTCATTCAGGACAATTTTTTACCCGTGGATGTAGCAAGAATCTTACAAATTCCTTTGCATGTTGAAGCTGTAGAAGATTTTGTTGCTTGGCACTTTACAAGGTCTGGTACCTTTTCGGTGCGATCTGCTTATCACGTAGGGTTCAACCACCAGTTCGGCTGTCAGTTTGGTCGATGGGATACTCCAGGTGGTTCTCGGATTAACTTAGTGTGGAAAAAACTTTGGCAGCTCCGCGTCGCCGGAAAAATCAAGCACTTTGGTTGGAAGGTTTTAAAGGGGGTGTTGCCATGTTTCGGTGTTCTAGCTGGAAGACACATTCCTGTAATCCCCCAATGTCCCTTTTGTAAAATTGGTTTGGAAGATATACAGCACTGCATCTTCACATGTTCAAGGGCCATGGAAGTGTGGAATGAACTTCAGCTGGCAGATACAATACAGAAGGCAGTGGTACAAGATCGCTCGGGGTCCATCACTCTGGAGATCCTCCTACAATCTGATTTTGTGATACATGGAATACCGGCAGCAGAATTCATACTAGTGGCAATGTGGTACATTTGGTGGCAGCGGAGACAAGCGGTGAAGGGGGAAACCATACAGACTCCTGATAGAACGGCCCTATCGATTAAGGTACTGGCTACAAATTTTGTTCGAGCAAACTCACCAAACCAGCCAACCCGAAAGATAGACCAGATATGGAGGAAACCTGACTCGGGTATAGTGAAAATCAACGTGGATGCATCGTTCCATGCTGATACAATGGCCGGAGCCTGTGGAGCCGTGGCGAGAGATGAACATGGGAACTTCATCGCAGCGGCGAGCTGGGTTCTGCCTCATGTAGTTTCGGCAGACTCCGCAGAAATAAATGCAATCAGGTTCGGACTTATCCTTGCCGCTAATATAGGATGCACCAAAATTGTTATTGAATCAGACAGCCTGAATGCTCTTGAGGCGGCTTCAAACCCAGAGGCATACATGGGCGGTGATGCTGCAGTTATAACCGAAGCAACAATCTTGGCGATGGATTTTTCATCTGTTAGTTTCGTCCAATGCTGTAGGGAGGCCAACCTAGTAGCTGATAGCTTAGCAAAACATTGCTTTAGTGCTAGAGTTTCAGAAGTTTGGGACTCCTTTCCCCCTGACTTTATTCTTCCAAAAATTGTAAACGATTTGGCCATCATTTGAGGAATAAGGTTATTGATGCTTAAAAAAAAAAAAAAAAAAAAAACCTCCGCCCTACCCAATCCCTTGCGCTCCTCTGCCTCGCCGCCGGCGCATTCCACCCACCCATGGCTCGGCCGCCGCTGAGGCCACCGCCCAGGTGCTCATCCTCCTCCCCTTCCCCGCCGCTCTCCTTCTCTTAAGGACCTTCCGTCACTTCGGTTCCCGCAGAATCACACACATCAGCCCCACACCACATGCCACCGCCGGTTCTAAATCAGAGCATCAAGCCACACCTTGATTAATTTCCGGTACATTCTGCTGCTGCTTGATTCACGGACGACGCAACTACAGATTTGCTAGGAGCATATCACGCAAGAAGCAAGACATTCAAGCTACGACCTGAAATCGAACAGCATATCACTCTAGATTTGCTAAGACCTGAAGATATCTATATTCGGTAGGATTTACTACAAGACTGGTGTATTCAATCGCCTATCTTGTTTCATCACTATCTCGTCCTGATTGCGTTGTGGAAACTGTTGTACAGGATTCGGAAGGAATGCATCACCTACTGAAACTGTCTGATGCTGGTTTAGCTCATCAGGATTTTGTTGCCGAGCTTTCACTCTACTGGTGCTGATGGCGTTAAGAGCAATTGGGAATCTGTTGGTAAAAGAAACATTCTCTCTATCTTTCACCAGATAACACCACAAGCAGGTAAGCATTTGCTAGATACCATATCGTTTTTCTAAGTTGGATAGCACTGAGTGATGAGATCTGTAACATCTCATGATTAATTATTGATCAGCACACAATTAAAGAGATACAACAATTTGGGGTAGGCTAGAGGTGAAACCAATGCAATTAAAGAGATAACCTTAGAAAAATCTCAACAATATTCAGGCTAAACTAATGAAATGATAGGCTAGGTTTATCCAGTAATCACCATGACCAGAACAAGTTCGTTCTTAATGTAATTCAAACGGCAGTTTCCAGAAATGTGCATCCCTTAAGCTCATTTTGGAATGAACATCAATCTACTACTCCCTCTGTTAACTTTTGTAAGTCGTTTAAGAGAGCTGAAATTGAACTGTTTTAGGTGCTGTCTAAAAGGTCTTACAAAAGTGAACGGAGGGAGTATATATGATACAAACGCAATATGGCAGAAAATAGAAATTGTGTTAACGTATTAATTAGATTTCTGTGATGTAGGGTCATAAGAGCAAAGATATATTACCCCGGAAAAAAGGAACAAAGATTATTTTTACTTAACAAGTTGTGCTCCATCTGTATTTTTAGAGCAGTTAGTTTCAAAAAAACTTGTACAAGGCGCAAAAGTGAAGGCTCGTTAATCATCAATATTCAATACCAAGGGAATTTTAGAATAGTTGGAAAACTGATATGTAAGATCTGCAGGGACGCAGCCAGCTGCTCAGGCAGGTTGATAAACAATCCCTCCCTTGTATCAATCAGTGTAAAATCGTCAAATTTGATTTAGTACACACCAGAGCATACTAAAGTGTTGCACAAATCTAGAATAAGTGGAGTCAACAGGCCGGCATGACGAATACTAATAGCAGCGCTAACGCCAAAGGGAAAAAGAAACGTCCATCATAAATAAAGTACATAAAAATAGAGAAGGAAAGAAATACAAAGTGCGAAAAGGGACAGTGACCCTTCACGACCACTATGGTGCTTCCTCCAACTTCACAGAAGGTCTCTTTGGATGCTTGGAAAGCTGGCTCTCAAGCTGTGTCTTGATTGTTTCATCATCGGCACCCAGAAGCAAGACTTGCTTTAGTTCAGATAGATCATCAAGGCCGGTGAGCTGATATAACGCATTGGAGCAGTCAATCTTGAGCAGCTCAAGATTCTTCATCGATTTTGATCCAAAGGTTACATGTAACTTGCTGGAGGTGCAAGCAATCTCAAGTATCTTCACCTTTTCATATGTGGCCAACTGATGTCCACATTGTTGGGCATAAAAATCAAGCTTGCCATCCTGAAGCTGCTTGACTCGAAGGCGTAGAACAGATAGCTCTGGTAGCTGGGCAAGGAACTCAATGTCATTATTCTTTATAGTGTCCATCTCCAGATCCAACTTTGTTAGCTTGCTATGATGGTTTCGGGATAGTGGCAATTTATCATTGAGCCCATACAGTTTAAGGCTTCGAAGGTTCTCCCATGGCAGGGAGAAGTCATCCAAGCAACCTTGACTGTCCCTGCTGAGACGCACTGACAATGATTCCAAGTGTACATGACCCTCGATTGCAGAGAAAAATTCCTTCTTGTTGTGCCTGTTTATGCCGGACACTCCAAGCTTACGCAACTGGGTCAGCTTTTTGAGCTCTTTCACAATAGCCTTCCCTCCTGATGCACCAACATTGATAACACCGAGTGTGTGCAATGCCGTCAGTTTTCCGATCCCTATAGGCACCTGAACACCGACTATAGGACGACATCTGCAGAACCAGCTGCATGAAGCAGGTGGTACTGATGCAGTTGGAGCAGCGATGCCGGCACGTATGTACTGTAGCTTTTGCAACTTCATGATGTTCTCTGGTAGGGTGAGCACGGAGGTGCCCCTGACATCCAAAGTCTGCAGTTGCCTCAGATGATCCATATTACCTGGTAGATGGTCGATCTCACGATGTCCTCGCAGTGAAAGGAACTTGAGGCGACGCAACCATTTCACCATCTTCTTAAGATCGTCATACTCTACTCTTGATGCATCCTCCAGATCAAGCACCCGAAGCAGCTTCATACTCTCAGAGATGAAGAAGGATTCCCACTTGCCAAATACAGTTAGTGACCGTAACGGTGAGAAGTCCATGCTTTCAAACACAATTCTGTCTCTCTGCCAGTCATCTGTTATGATAAGATGACGCCCTGCGCGTTTGGTGGTTAACGCAGAACTACCCCGCAGTTCAAACACAAGATTTTCTTCCTTCCAGAGTGGCATGATGTACCCGCAGATAAAACTGTTGACCTGGAACAAGGCCATCTTCTTGTCATTGAATCCTGTGGTGGTGCCTAATTGTGGTACCTGCTTTATTATGCTCAAATCAAGGAGGTCAGAGAACTGCTTCTCCCCGTTCTCCTCTGCAGATTCTTCATCGCCATCCCTAGAGTATCCTTCTGCAATCCACCGCCTTACTAGCCGCCGTCGCCGAATGATTCGGTCTCGAGGAAAAAATGACAAGTAGAAGATACATGGCCTGAGAGAATCTGGGCAAGTACGAAAGTGAGAATGCATCCAATCAAATAAATCGTGTAGGCTATCGTACTCCGGCTTGGTCTCCAGGTGGTGCATGAATCTCTGATTCAAAGAATGTACAGTATCCATCCATGTAACCGTCTGTTTGGCCAATACGCCTGCTATGGCAACTATTACTTTAGGAAGACCTCCACACTTCAAAATAAGTTTTTCTATCTCCACTTCTTTGTGATGACCTAAAAAGGATGTTGGATTCGCCCGGCGTACCTATTGTTCCAGAAAATATTAAGATTTAAAGTCAAGGAATATTGTATTTAACTTGGTATTCTTGCCACAGAATATGACTGGAGCTATGTGCAAAACATGATGCATGAGTTGGCATTCAACGAATAAATGAAACTGTTCATAAATGCTAACATTCCAAGGAATAAATAAGGGAAGGAGTAAAAATGTTATCACTTTAGCAAGCATAAGGGATCCTACTATGGCAAAAACTCGAAAAATGTAGTGACTAAGCGAGACTTTTTTTCAGATAGCTAAAAGACCAATTATAGATAAATTTTGTTTTGTTACAAAGGGAGTGACTATATATAGGTAGGTTGGAAATAGTTATTGTCCCGTTCTATCACTATCTTCCCAACCATCTTGTACCTCCCACAGATGAAATAGACTAGTATAGAATCTCTGCCCCCAGATATTTCTCAGTTGTTTGACAGGTAGAAAAATAGTTTTACCAATCACAAGTATGGTTATATTTTACACAACCTTTAAGTGCAGATTCTATACCAGGTTGAACATCTACAAATTTTGTTCCACACTCTGGAATGCATATGTAGAGTCCTTAGGCTGACAGTCCTCGGTAATATGCAGTTTCTTCATCTCCCCCACTGGAGGGGACAAATTATAACTACTAACAAGCTCATGGATGTGGTGTTAAATTTGTGAGAACAAGCATGCAGTAAATTAGGACTATTAAGGAAACACACCTCCTCTTTGAAGACATCAAAGGCTGCAGCAGGTTCTAGACCTTTGACGCTGAACACGAGATCTTTGTTATTTGCACAATATGTGGCAATACTTGCGTCAGTTGTAATGACAATGATAACACTCCTGGAGGATCTAGGTACCAAAGAAGTTCTTATCAAATCCCATTCCTTTTTGGAGTGGATACCATCAATAACAATGAGGCAGCGATGCTCTTTCAGAAGCTTGCGACACTCATTAATTGGGTCTTTTTTCGAGTGAAATTCCAAAAGTAAGCTCTGACAGAAGTCCCTTAAACTGAACGGATGAGATATATCCACCCAACAATACTTGTTAAACTGTTTCTCTCGAGGTTGCCTTGTGTCTTCATCATTGCACAAGTGATTGTACAAGTATCTGACGAGAGCTGATTTCCCTACACCTGATATCCCCCACACAGACACAACTTGCGAAGATGACATACGTGCTATTGCTAGATATTTATGAAGTTCATTCATTTGCAACTCGCGCCCAATGAGGAAAGTGTCATCCATCATTGGTTTCTTGTCTTTATCTCCATCACCACTAGAACCCTGTAACATATGTATGTCAGGAAAGGTATTAACACGCAAGGACCACTAGATAGAGGCAAGGTACATAAAGGGCAGCCCGGTGCATGTAGCTCCCACTTGCGCAGGGTCCGGGGAAGGGTACGACCACTTTAGGTCTACTGTACGCAGCCTTTTCCTACATTTTTGTAAGAGGCTGTTTCCAGGACAGCTGTATTAATGTTCAAACTAATTAATGTTCAAACCAATTAAGTAAAACAAAATTAAAAGGTAATTAAAGAATGATGATCTGTTTCAGGCTTGCGTACCTTCTTGAAGAGGGCACAAACAGAGTGCTCGTCCGTGAAGTGTTGGAGCTCCAATATCTGGTAAGAGTGCCCGATGCACAAGCTTGCTATTTCAGGTTGGTCCGTGGACACGATGATGCGGCTGCCATTCTTCGTGCGGGGAAGGAACATTGTGATAGCATCCCAGTCTACCATGCTTGACAGGCCTTCCAAGACGACAAGGTACCTCTCATCTGTGACTAGCCGCACAAAATCATTCAAGATATCTTCTTGGGCAGCCTGCATCATGGTTAAGACCTGCATACCTATGGTTTCCTTTTCTTCTGCTTTGCAAGAGTTTGCATAGAACTGAGCCATCAAACTTAGGATAAATTCAGAGGGCTTGAAAGGATGCATGAGCTTCACCCAGGCGCGGTAAGTGAAGTTTCTGCAGATTTCTGGGTCAGTGTAGGTCTTGTTGATGATGGATGTGGTGCCAAGATGGCCGCCTGCTCCCCACACCGAGATCACTTGAAGTTGAAGGTGGTCATCGATGTCATCTTCTTTGGTGATCAACTGGATAAGATCGCTGCCTAAGAATTGCTGTCTCTTGGCGGTGCCCCTTGCCTCGGCCAGCATGTTTGATGTGGTGACCGCACATCCGACGACTGTGTTGTCTGCCGGCTGTTGCTGCACGACGACGGGCTTGGACCCGGTGTCGCTGATGAGGTTGTAGCGCGTGTTTCTCTTGCTCACGTCCACCACTCTGAGCTTGAGTTGCTCGATCTCCTCAAGGGCCTTGTCCAGCGGTGATGGTGGAGTCACGCAGGAGGGGAACCACCAGCTGGACTTCTTGTCAAGGTGGATGACGAACTCGATGCAGTCCTCCATGTCATAGGCCAGCTCACGGACCTGCCGCACCCATGTCCGCACCACCTCGTTCTCCGCACGCTCCACCTTGAGCACCTTGAGGAAAGAGAGCATCATTTCGAACTCGCCGGTGATGAACACCAGGTCACGCTGCGCGCTCTGCCTCAGCTTCACCTCCTCCTCAATGGCCACCTGGGCCTTGCTCAGTGCCCTCTCCACCACCGACTTTGCCAGCACAAGCGCCAGGTACGCCATGGATCTTTCTTTCTCACTCGTATGCTCATTCTTGTGTGGTGTAGCTGCCGACTGCTGGAGCATGGAGTCCTTGTTATTCTTCGACGGAGCACCAGGGGGTGGCATCCTGCAAGGGGAAGCAGCGGAAACATAGATTTAAGCCCCAAAAATAGTGATGTAGATACTAACTATTACTCCCTCAGTTCCAAAATATAAGGTGTATTAATTTTTTCAAAATTAGATCATGTGGAAGTTTGACCAAGTTTTTAGAAGCAAGTATCAATATGTACGATATCAAATTTGTATCGTTAGATCCATCATGAAAAGTATTTTGTATTGTAAATGTAGATATTTTATTTTATAATCTGTGTCAAACATACATAAGTTTGACTTATACAAAAACTAATGCACCTTATATTCTAGAATCGGAGGGAGCATAAAAGTAGGAATTAGTATGCAAACTCTACTGTTTGGTTACACAGAAAATTCAGATGGGAAAGAAACGTACCTGTTAATGAACTGAGAGTCGCTACCGAAATCTTGCTCTATTTCTTTCTGGTAAACTTGTGTTGGGCTTGTCTCATACTGTTTTTCTAGTGTACCAGGCAAGCCCCGAGACTCTTCTCTTGGACTTTGAGGTTGTTCACTCGATATTGATAGCTCTTTTTCAGGCATCTCATCCTGAGACTCTTGTATTGGACTTCCAGGTTGCTCACCTGATGCTAACGGTTGTTTTTCTTGGCTCTCATGCTGAGGAGCACGCAGGTCCTGAGACTCTTGTGTTCGACCTCCAGGTTGTTCACTTGATGTTGAAGGCTGTTTTCTTTGGATCTCATGCTCTTTTTGTGCCGGAACATACAATTCCCCAGCCTTGTCTGCTCTTTTTAGGCTGACGATTCTTCTACCATGCTCGCCAACCGCTTTCATGAATGCAGATTGTGCATCATCAAAGTCACGTTGCTCGGCACCCGTGCCTACTCCAATTATTCCAGAAATATCCTTGACGTTTGACAGGTGTTCAATGCCGTCAACCCAATGATCATACTGTTCTCCTCTGTTGGCATTGAAACCCAGTCTGAGCCTCTGAAGGTTGCGCATTGCTCCTTCCTCAAAGGCCAAGCGCAGTACACCACACCTGAACTCGAAATACTCGAGAGCATCAAACACTCCCGTTGCAAAGCCAATTGGTCCTGTAGTTGGTCGCTGGACATCCAACGAGAGAACAGTGAGTAATGGCAGTCCTTGCAGGTTATTGATATCATCACTTTGCAGTTCTCCGAGTACAAATTTCAGAATGCAGAGATTGGTAAGCTGCCCAATCCAAGTGGGGATTGCACAAATAGGTGACAACAGCTCCATTGTCGTCACTGAAGCAGGAGGACTGCTCGAGTCATCCAGTGCAATAGCAGGATTCAGGGTGTCATTTTTTAGGATACCCGTTAAATCGGTCAGTTCTGTCCCAACTCCTAGACGGAGATGCAACCAGCTCCGAAGATGAACAATCTTTGCTGGAATAGCTTCTACTCTTGCGTTTATTTCTAGTGTTTCCAAGTGTTTTGGACCTTGCATCAGATCTGGAAGATGCACGGTCTTGTTGCACGTGACCTTCAAAGATCTTAGTAGAACCAATTCAGAGGTAGGCTTGAGGTCAACACCGGTGCTTGGTTGATCAGCCCATATATGGAGGATCAGAAATCGAAGAACCTTAAAATCCAAAATGGAAGAGTAGCAGCAGCTTCTTAGTCCAATAAAGTAGAGTGATCGAACTTGCGAGAGGCCGATACTTTCTGGTATAGTTGCATATGTTGCACTGCCGAACTGGAGGGACAGACGACTGACCTTGTTAGAACACCCTACTGCCCTTTCAGAGTAATCTATTACAGTGGTAAAATTCTCTTCTCTGGACTTTGATGTAATAAGATCATGTACTATGTGATGTACTGCATAGTACAATACCTCATCACTATAGTCCACATATATATGTTGGATCAGGCCCATACTGACAAGCTTATCAAAATAGTTCCTTGCAACCCTCATTTTCTCATTCTCTGTTGGAGCAACGATAAAACCTTCAGAAACCCATTGCTTTATTATATCCTCCTTCAATATCATATAGTTCTCTGGGTATATACTGAGATACAACAGACATGTCTGCAAACAACTGGGAAGACAATTGTAGCAAAAATTGAGTACTTGTTTGAGTACCTCGGCAGGAGTTGTATTTGTTGGCAAATTGTTTTGTATTTTCTCACTGTTCTGTACTGTATTTGCACCACCTTGGCTTGCTAGAACACTGGACAAGCTGATAATAGCCAGTGGTAAACCAGCACATGTTCTTATTATCTCCTCAAAAACTTCATCCAATTGGCGAAATTTCTCTTCCCTTATAATCTCTCCCGACCCTTCATCCAATTGGAGAGATTTCTGCTCTCCAGAACCAAACACTCCACTGATGAACAAATCTCTTGAGTGACTGAGCTTAAGAGGTTCCATGTTAAAGATGTGCTCGGACTGATAACTACAGCATGCAAGTGCAACCTTCTTTATTTCCGTCGTTGTTACTATCTTGTTTCCGTCACCTTCCGGGAAAGCACGTCTAGCAACATCCCATACAGATGTAGCCCATAAGTCATCAATTATGAGAAAGTACCTGCCAAATAAAAGTTTTTGTTATATATTAAACATACTTACTTTTTAAAGAAAACAGAGAAAGAAAGATAAATCTGTCTTTTATACGCTAAAGGTACTTGATGGTCCCAGAAAAAAGAGAAACGGGCTACAAATCGCACAAAAACCAGAAGCATGATACCTTTAATTTTTGCGAGAAGTGTGCAATATGCCGCACGAGTTATATATATAGGTATGTCATAATATTGGCATGTTTCCCAAGAATCCCATGAAAACCAGGTCATTTCATACTTAGAGTAATTGAGTTACTAAGTGTTCAAATGTTGCATCAGATCGGCTCTAGCCTGTTGCATCAAGTATCTCATCAGTGTGACATATACATTGGTTGTCGGTTGTCTCTTTACAAAACCGATGTCTTGTTGTAAATATTTGAAGTCAGTTGATATACTTTTGAAGTGCTGAACTGTTATCCTAGCTAGGCATTTTATGCAAGCAATATCCTGAATCCTACATGATGATATACTTTTGTAGTGTTTTTCAAGAGAAGTCATCCATAAGTAATTCAAAATACTCTACCTTTTTTGAAGTATTGACAAAGGTTGGAAGAAGTTTGGCCGCGCATGGTGCAATTGTACCAATCAGAAAGATCTTTAGATATTTATGGTAGACTACATAAATCGTTGTTAAGAGCATCTTGAAATACTTGAAGCAATGTTTACCCAGCTCCACGCAGAGCATCCAGTGGTCCAATGAGATAAGGATCATGCTATATGTGATTATTTTGAACTAGTACAATCCAATACATTTCACCCGGTGAAGTCATAAGAATGTACTTATCTACCCAATTGTTAAAACATTATGTGCAGTTTGGCTTCATGGCTAGAAGTTAGTACTCCATAGCACATCTCACTCTTATATAAATTTCACCCAGTGAAGTCATAAGAATGTATTTATATACCCAGTTGTTAAAACATTATGTGTTGTTTGGCTTCATGGCTAGAATTTAGTACCCCATAATACCTAACACTCTTATATTTATGGTGAATAACTAGTTGATATGAAAGAATTCATCCTGCTGTGGGCGGAGTGCATATATAGGTGATACAAGATTCATTAATCATTATAAATTATATTTTTAACAGATGTTCATATATTTGCATGCAATAATTTTGGGCTTGATGGTACACCCCTACTATATTGGAAGTAAGAGCTGAAACTGCGTCTCTCTAGATTTTTCCAAAATACGTGGGAATTATTTTAATATTTTCTGAAATTGCCATGGTGGGAAATAGCTATAATACCAAGGTTTGAAGGTGTTGCCTTTTCTTTTTATTATTTTTCCTGATCTAGCATTGGCATAGTATCATCTTTTTGTTCTTTCATGGACCGAGTAATATTTAGTCTGCTACAATTCCATCTCTGATAGCATAAAAATGCAATGAATAAAAATAATTGGTGATTTGTTCAATGTTCTTTTAAGCAAATATCTACTGCACTTAGCCTGGCTCTTGAGGACAAAAATTTCCCTAGCAGCGTTGTCGATAATTAGGTTGCTATCTTCTATCTTGTATCTGAGGCCTCCTTTGGTTTACAAGAATTTATAGGATTTTTTTTCTTTAGAGCACTTTGGTTTGTATGAATAAATTCCTATTTCTATGTAGGATAGGAACCAATCCTTTGCTTTTCAATGGGAAAAAAAATATAGTATAGACTCAGTGAAAAAATTTCTACCCTATGAATCAACCAGCATCTCTTTTCCTATAGGAAGTGAGAAAAATATCGTCTCACTTTCTATTGTTTTCTTATTGGCATGCTATTTCGATCCTATGAACCAAAGAAAATCTTAATTTTTTGGAGCCTTGGTAGATTCTTCATCAAAGAAGAAGGTCACATCAACCGCAAAAAAGAAGAAGAAGAAGGTCACATGGCAAGAAAGCGTAAGGTAACGTCAAAGCTGCAGCGACAATGTTTGCTAGTTGCTACAAGAAACCAGAAACCTAGAGCCTAGTATTTCACTGTTTGCTTGAGAAGTCAAACATTGGGTTCTCCTAATTGCACAAAGCTTCTCATATGCTCTGCCACTGGCTCCAATCCCAGAGGCAAGGAATGGCTGAGATAGTGTGTGTAGGCTCATAGGGATTCAACCACACCTTCCCCCCCCCCCCCCCCCCCCCCCCCCCCGCCCCTCCCGAACTGTGTGCCGAAACGGTTGGGAGGGCACTGCCAAGGGTTTTCGAGGGATCGATCAAAGAACCATACCGATGTTTAATCCTATTTTTTATAATAATTAATGAAAGAAAAGTACAAAAATACCCTATTGTGCATTTTTAGGGGCTGTATCAAATCAGATATCCCAAGTCTAAATCATGTATTTTAGGAAGTACTTTTTGGCTACAATATTATTACATTTTAGATGATATAACAAAGCTGATTGTATCATTTTGGCCAAAAAAAAAGCCAATAACAAAGATGATATAACAACTGAAGATAAGAGCCAATAACTACCCGCAGAGGAATTGGGTGTGTCAAGAGTCAAGATATATGGGGATTCTATCTACTATTTGACAGTGTTGTGCTAGCTCGGAGATCATTTGAGAGCGAGCTGCCTGGCCATAGCATCAATATATGGTGGTATAAATTGAGATTGTTTATAAAATTTGGTAAAATCTGTCATTAATCGTGAAACATGGGGGTAAAAAGTACTTCCTCTGTAAAGAAATATAAGATCGTTTAGATTACTAAAATAGTGATCTAGAAAATTTTATACATTCTACAGAGGGAGTAAAATTTATTTTAATTATAAAGCCAGATTCATCATTTTGAGAAACAAAAAAGAAAAGAAAATTCTGATTCCAAAAGTAATAAAGCTTTGATGATTACTTCTAGTGAGGACTAATTAGCAGATATACGATAGAGAGTGCACAGGGCTAAGAAAAAACCTTTTTCCTTGTAGATGCTGCCTGATATGGTGAATCAGCTCGTGCACATCGTTAGTGTCGGGTGATTGGTGCGGACGAACTTGAGCGAGTACGCTCCTGAGGATCCTCCTCATGTCAGGCTTCTTGGCCGTCCGCACGAAAGCCCGGCAGGCAAAGTAGCCCCCGGGTTTGTGCTCACGCCATAGCTGCTTGGCAAGCGTGGTCTTGCCGATTCCACCAACACCAAGAATGGATGCCACCTTATGCGCCTTATCATCGGCCAGCCACGCGCGAAGCTTACTGAACCGGCGGTCATCAAGACCGACGACTGGTAGGTCTGGCCTCCTCTGGCCGTCCACCATTGAGATCTGGAAATCAGTTGCAATATCGGTACAGAAGGAAATGCTGCCAAGCATATACCTATCGTACTGTTCATTGGCCTCCTTCACACGGGCCTTGAATCCAGACATCGTCTCGATCCAATCCGGTTCGGCGACGTCCATGCAGCTGTCCATGTCATAGGACAGTTCGTGCACATCATTCATCCAGATCCTCGCTTTAACGGGAGGATCCCGTGCCTCCGAGAGCCTCCACAGGTTGCTTCCGAGTTTCCGAATCTCAGCCTTCAGTTCGGTATCCAGGAGCACGTCCAGCTTCCCTGCAAGGGAGCCCATGGCCCCCAGGGAAGCACTAACAACCGGAGGCAGCTGCTCCATGTCTCTCTGCCAGTGGTACGTGGTTGTGGTTGCGTGTGTGTTGTGTTTGGGGCGTGGACTTACAGAAAGAGAGGGGGGGAGAGAGAGAGAGAGAGAGAGATGTGGAGAGAATAGAGACAGAGAGAGCTTCACGGAAGAGACGAGCTTGTGGTTGGGTTGGGCAATGTGGGCAATCTTAATTGCAAGTTGTCCTGTTTCTCTTCTTTTTTTGTCATGTTTCTCAGTTACTTCCTCCTCTTTAAGGACGGGGCGTTGACCCGTTGGCTGGGCAGCTGGGGTAGCTGCCAGCCCACCCGAGTTCAAGCCCCGGCTTTGACGTGGGGTGCTCGCGGAGTTTCTCCTATAAAAAAATGCCAACGAGGGTTAGCCCTTGGGTTGGTCTCTTTTTTTTTTCAATTACTTCCTCTGACCGGGTTTATTAGACCTATTAATATTTTGGGTTAAAATTTGACCATCTACAAAACTAACAAAATATGATTTATATACTATGAAAGATATATTATTGGATTTGTATACGAAAGAGGATTCCTAAGATATAATATTTGTAACATATAATTTACGAGCAGTTTTAACATGCTCGCTCTTACCTTCTATTTTCACATGAGAGGAAAGAGTACATAATAGATCTGAGCTGTTGATGTCATTAAGTAGGGTTTGAGTAACTCTTATCTTCTTACCTCTCAAGTAAAAAAAGGTGTAAGGGCATCTCGAACGGTAACCCGCAAATTTCTTCCCGCATCCGTCCGCGGACAGGGGTGGCCAGTCCGCGGACACGGATGCGGGAGGCCGCCATCCAACCGTAGCCGCATACATTTGACTATAACTCAAACCAACTGAACGAAATTCGATCAAAACGGGCGGATTTCATATAAACACATCCGGATTTCATATAAACATGGCAGATTTCATTACATTTACATCAAAGCGGTGCTAGTCCGGCTCTCAAAATATAATTAATACCTAATCTAAATGGTCGCCGGCGCCCGTTCTCCGTGTCCGGCCATGAGCCCCGAGAACTGAAGCTTCACCGTCTCCGTGATGCTTTTGGGTATATGAGTGATGAATGCTTACGTGGCTTATGTATCATGTGTTATTTTTAACTTGCATTCCGTCAATGATGCAAAGATGCACTGTCAGCATTGTTTTTGCCTCCTTTTTCACATTGTGATCCTTAGTGAGAACGACGGTCAGCCGAAGGGACACGTGCCACGCGTTGGCAGTTTGATTGTGATTTTGCCAAGTCGCCGATAAAGGTACTCGGTAAAGGAGAGTTGGTGGAGCTGCTTGTTTCAGTTAAGCCGAGTATAGGCTCTCGGCAATGGCCCTTTGCCGAGTGTTTCTCGCACTCGACGTAGGGTGAAATTCTAGTAGTGTGTGAAAGATAATTTCTTTTACTAAATTAAATCGAGTTATTTCTTTAGGTGGATAATAACTAGTTGAAGCATGCGTTTCTTTGTAATGGTAGACACGGTTTGTACCTTCGTCTCTCAACGGTGTCACTAGCGGACGTGGGGTCTTGGCTCCCGCAATGACAAGATGTGGTTGAGTTGTCCATCCCTTTTCTGCCGTCTCTACGTCACTGTTTTCTTGTAGTGGTAGACAATAATGTAGGTTTTACTCTCTTTTTTGGGTGTACTGTAGGCTTTACTTGATGGGATTTGTCGATTCTGCATTTCTTTCCGAAAACCCCGCTGTAAACCTACAAATATACAATAGTTCATCATAAGTGACATGGATAAAAATGATCAATATTCCTGATTCACAAAACCGAATCTTTGCCAATCAACAGTTAGCATAAACTAATAAATCATAATGACCTGTCATGTGCTCACAAGGAGGCAAACTTGTCGGTACTTGTTGATTCAAGGGCATGAAGAGCAATGAAACAGCTCATTTGGACATTGTTAAACAACAACATGCTATTAATTACCCAAGACTTGTCAGACGACTTGAAACTAATTTAGGCGAGCCATCACGTTAAACGAACGTGGAGCCTTCGTCGGTTTCCGTCTGCTGAACGAATCTCCTGGAACCCGAGAAAGGCGCATCGCGATGGGCTAAAATAAATGGCCTATGACATCGCGATCATGCTCTGTTCCGTTCTGTAACGGGGAAGGAAGCAACAGATCTGAGACTGGAGATATTGCAAGTTGTGAGACTGTAATTATTGCTTTCATTGGTGAAATTGGCAAACAGATCCATACATAGCTGTGCCCCTTGCACTAGTTTAAAGTGTTTCTTCTTATCTAAACATGTACAAAATATATAACATTGCACATTATTCCACGTCCTGATGCGTGAGCGGATTCACGTAGTTGGTCGATGCCACATTGTTGTCTTGCCTATGACATATGGCAGTGTGACGCTTTAACTAATCATCTTTTCTCTATCCGAAGCTAGATGGTGCCAAAGGACATATGACGGGCTGGTGAGTGGTGACAGTACCAATAGAAAGGAAAGACTTCGCACACCGATCAGGTCTCCAATTCATCGAGTATACATGTCATAGCTGGCTGTCCATCGAAGCAACAAAACATACCTACCTTTTATTAACTTCCACTTGTCTATGTTGTCTTATCTGCCTTGTCTAACCGGAGAGTACGTCCATAGCAAATGACATGTGCAAAGGTTCTGGAGTTGTTGCATAATTTGGGTTTCGAATCGCCAACAAGAACATGTATCGTGGTAGAGACGGCAAGAGATATAAAGAAAGAGTGTGCCCTCTGTAATTTATTGGTACGTAAAAATACTGCATAATGTCACTACTAGGGAAAAGCCTAGCAGTAGCGCGGGTCTAAGGGCTATCAGTAGCGTGGGGCACCGCGCTACTGATACGGCGCTACAGCTAATGTTTAGCTGTAGCGCGTTTTTACCCGCGCTATTGCTATACCTACTTAGCAGTAGCGCTGTCTGTACAAGCGCTACTGCTAAGTGACTTAGCAGTAGCGTTTTCATTTCCAGCGCTAAAGAGCGCTACTACTATATTTTCACTTTTTTTTTCTACGTATTTGTGATGTTTTTGTACAGGTTTTATACAGTATTCTAATCATATCATAAACATGCAAATATGCTCATCATATCATACACATAATAGTCTCATCATATCATCCAACACAAATCATGTCTGTCATATCATAATCATGATATAGCTATACAAGTTACATGACATGTCTCATCATACATAATGTAGTACTTCTTGAGGCGCCGGTTCGTATCCCATTCTCGCACTAGCGTGAACCTAAACTAACTACTTTTCACTTTGGCTCTGCTATCGAACCCTCTCTGGCTGTCGCTCGGAAACCGGTACACCTGGGCCTGACACTCCGGCCACTCGTCGTATACTCCTGGCGTAGCACTTCTTCGCCATCGATGATCTATGTATCTGCATCGTCACATGAGTCGATGATATGCAACATATATAATTGAGCAACAGAAAGAGACAGACTTGGCAAAAATAGAAGCAACATATCATAAGCATAAATAACAAAGTTCATCGTACCCAAAATGCCCTAACTAGAGTGATCTTCGCTAGTTGAGGAGGACGGTTTAATTACATCACAAATAAAGTTTCGTCGTGCATAACTCAAAGTTTCTTCATAGAGAAAGTATGGACTAAACGGACACATTGTCATATATCGTCAATCACTCCAGCATGTCGTGCCATCCATCCAAGTCAGGGAGATAGTCCCCGGGCGCAGTGAAAGGCTTCAGGTCGAGACGCTGAGCGGCTACGCGTGTTCGGACGTCTTCCCGCGACATTTGCCCTTCTTCGTAGAACATCCCTGTTTTTTCGAGGACCTCCTTCATGATGATTTGGGCAAGTTCACGCTGGATGTGATAGAACTCAGCTCGAAGTCGATGATCCGGGATATCTCCTAGGTTCTTTGCCCATTGCAGAATATGGGCATCGCCGGATCTAGGTGACATGGGAAGGTTCTGCTGATCCCGTCTGTACTGCAGCATGTGGTGGAGGACATAGAATCCATCACTGAGAGTACCACTCGGTTGCTAGATGCAGCAGAAGTCGGTCTTATGGCCGAAGGCGGGCACGCGGTTCCTTGTCTTCTTGAGCGTGATCTCTCCACCCCGTAGGCCGTAGCTAAAGATAGCACTGTCGAGAACAGACTTGATGTGGGTGTAATCCTTTTTCTTCATGTTCTTTGACGAGTCCAAGTAAAGAGCGTGGGAGAATCGGGGGTAAAGTATGATGAGGACGGTGCGCCCATCGCTGCGCAAAATAAGTACACCTCAAATTAGCCTCCACGCGTGCAAATGAATGATTGAAATCGAAGGAAGGATATCCGCGCGGATGACTTACATGGGATGATAAGGCACGAGAATCGTCTCCTTGTCCTTATTGCCGACCATGAAATCGGCGATGTAGTTACTCGCGTATTCACGGTGCTTTGGGTAGACTGCCAAGAAGCCCTCGTGCATGAAGTACGGGTCAGCGACACAGATATAAGGTATCTGCTTAATCCTGATGATGTAGTTCATGTACAAGGCAAAAAGGCGGACAAACGTAAAATCCAACTTTTTCAAGTGAAACATGTCGAAGATGTAATCGAATCGAAGGAAGAACTTCTCCGCGGGGAATGTGTCGACGTACAACCTTTTCTGCGGCACGTTAACCACGTAGAGCGGGTATCCTGGATTTTTCGAGGCGATCAGGCTTTTCTCTCTCCGCAGCACATCGTCATGAAGTCTCCTTAGATCGCCGTATATGGCCTCTACCGCTGCCTTAGGTAGGATCGGATCACCGGGGATATGCCATTTCGCCGCACCTATGATAGGTATACGGTCTTGAACCCAAGGCTGCGGAGGCGGCTGGATCATAGAAGCAGCTTTTTTGCCTTTCCTTGGTCTCTTCCTATGCTTCTTTGCTACTGGAAGTGAGCCTATAATACGTTCATCCTCCGGCAATTCAGGCACCAACTTATCACGCTCAAACTCTGAGTACTCATACTGCTGAGCCATCAATCCTCCGTCGTCATAGGCACCGGTATTGAGATAATGTAGAGGGTCATCGTCATCCTCGTCGATGGCATCATGCATTGCTTCTTCGACTGCGGCGACATCATCAGCCACTAATGGAGCCTCTTCCTCACCCGGCACGACAGGCGATGCTAATTGGGTAGGTGGGGTGTTGGTGTTCATACCTTACTGAGGCTGCTTGGTCGTGGGTGTGCTCCCGGCCGCCTCCAGACGAAGCAGACTCTTCGGCCACAACAGGACCCAACGCTTGCAATCGCCAAGCCGCCGCGAGGTCTCGTCGTCATCTCCCCCTAGTGCTACCGGAGGAGCAAAATTCTAGTGGCCCAGTTCGACACTGGCCACGGAAACCTTGAAGAACGTCAGGGGGGATCGGCTGGCTGTGGAACAATTGTTCCTTCGGCTTCACTATCGTCGCCTTTCCCACGTCCATCTTCTGGCCGCTGATGGTGTACAGTATGGTGCACGGGGTTACGTCGGCCTGCAAAGGCATGTCTGCGACGTGAGACATCCGAAAGGCAACGGAAACGTGAGATTATACATATATTGAAGAGGGCCGGTGTTACAGGTACCGTGAGGGCATCGAGCTCAGCCAAGGACAAAGCCCCGCCGAGCACGCCAGAGACGGAGGATGGGCTGCTATGAGCAGGTGCGGGAGCAGGTGCGGTTCCGTGAGCAGGTGCTGGTGCAACGCTAAACGAGCTGCTCCCGAACAAGTTGGAAAGGGGAAAGTCCGCTGCCTCTTTATTTGGATTTTGCTTGCTCCAATTGACGATAGCCGGAATCAACACACCATACGAAGCTGCCATTTCCTCTCTTGCGGCAGCTACCGCTGCTTTGACTGTCTCAGCTGATTTCTTATCAACCGCAATCTCAACCTTCTTGTCGATGTTTTCTTTGTTTAACCTCCGTCTTTCCTTTCTCTCCTCAGTGGTCTCACGGTAGTACTTCTTCCACATGGCGCCATCTCCGACGCCGTTAACGCGTCCATACGACGGCCGAGTGTCCACCGGGAGTCCTTTCAATATGTTCAAGGCCCGGTTGAATGGGGTGTCCTACTTGGGCCTCGCCAACGCCTCAGACGACGAGTCGCTTTCGGCCGCAATCCTGTGCTGCTCTTTCTCCAAAAGGAACATGGATCGTTTACAAATATGACTAAATGTGAAGTCGAATTGATCCGAAGCTAAAATTAGGGGGTAACTCCTAAAATATGACTAAAAGCTAAAATATGACTAAACGGCGAGTCGCTTACCAGCAGTCCCATGAACTCCGTCGTGACCGCATCCGTCTCGAAAACCTTGTTGACTGGGTCCCAATGGTACCGGGCCCTGATGATGTCACGCTCCTGCGGGACGGTGAACTCCGCCAAGGGGTCTGGGATCCCCAAACTTTCGTGCTTCGCGTCCTCCTTGGCCCATATGGGCTTCTTCCCCGCGTAACCACGGCTTCCGAGGTGGTGGCACCCCAGGTTCCTCTCTTGAAGCCCCTTCATGTACTTCGACTTTTCTTCGGCAGCTTCGGCAACGCAAGCCGCCTTGAATATTTCAAACTGCTCTTCTGTAATTGTTGGATTATCCTTTACAATCTCGGAGTAGGGTTCCTTTTTGACCATGACCCGATGTTTCACCCTTACTTTCGAGGCGGACAACGCGCTGCTAAACTTGCCCATGGCGCGTTTGTTTATCTTCTTCATTGCCGGGTCTTGCCACGGTCGAGTATATTTGATTTCATCCCGGCCCGGGAATAAGAATACCTGGTGCAGCTTCCTTAGGAGGGAGTGCTCCATATTTGGTATCTTCTTTAGTTTCTCATCGTTGATGGTGGCGGTTGCCCGTAGGATGCAGCCTATTTGATTGCCGTAGCACGCGCGTGCTTTCGTAGGCTCTTTTGGCTCAAAATTGCCGGAGTCCACCTCCGTGACCACCAGTCTAGTAGTGTTGAGCTGGTTTGGGCGCCGTGTCCTCTTCGGTTTCGGTTCTATACCGGCTTCGGCAGTCTCAGTGCCGGTCTCGGCGCCGATGTCGGTCTCAGCGCCGGTCTCGATGCCGGTCTTAGTCTCGGATGTGACAGGTGGGCACTGCAACAACCGTTGCTCCTCGAGAAGGTTCAAATAGGCGTCTACTGCCTCGTAGACGTTGCAATCACCAGAACCCTGTTCTTCATCGTCGCTAGCCATGTTTCCTACGATTAAATCTAGTCAATTAATTCTAGACCTAATAAAATGAATAATGACATAGAAAAGGCCTATGTTTTGCAGGAATATTGATTCATTCCCGGTGCGGCAAATCCCGGGCACTCGATATGTCCTAGTTTGTAGCACAAGTCATGCCGAAATTCACGGAAATTTTCGGCATGACCTTTGCTACAAAGTGGACAAATCGAGCACCTGAAATTTGCCGGAACGGAAATGAATCAATATTTCGGCAAAACATAGGCCACTCAGCTTCATTCTCTGCAAACAACAAAAGGCCACTTGGTCACAATCGAACCACTTCAATGAAAAGATATAACATGACCACTTCAATGAAAAGATATAATCAACAATAATGGAATATGCAAATGAAGATCAATGACATATATCATATAACATCAATCTTGTTTTTCGTCTATATAGCAACAATTACTTTAACCAAGTTTTTGAAAAGAAAAATAATTCTGTTTTTTGTTTATATTATAGCTAAATGCCATAGCTACTGTTTTTTATTTATAGCTAAATGATTTTATTTTTGTTTAAAGCTAAAAGTCTAGGAAGGTATCATCTTTAAAATAAAACTTGCCTAAATTCTTTTCCTGGAAAAATAGTGGTCTTTTCAAAAACCAAAAACCTTTGCAAAATGACCTCACTAAATACTTCTCTGCCTAGGACAGAACCCAAATTCTGTTCTAGCTATTCCTCTCTCTCACACACACACATTATTACCCTTCTGACCTCACCAAAATTCTGTTCTAGCTATTCCTCTCACACACACACATTATCACCCTTCTGACCTCACCAAAATTCGGTTCTAGCTGTTCCTCTCACACACACACACACATTATTACCCTTTTGACCTCACCAAAATTCTGTTCTAGCTATTCCTCTCACTAAACACTTCTCTGCCTAGGACAGAACCCAAATTCTGTTCTAGAAATTGCAAAGGAACTCCATTTTCTCTAACCCTTCTGACCTCACCAAAATTTCCACAGCAAGACCTTAGTACCTACACCCAATTTCTTCAAAAATATTCAGGTCCATAGTCCAAATTATTCAAATTTCATTTGAATGAAATTTGGACCAGATTCAGGTCCATAGTCCAAATATTTTTTTTATAGCTAAATGCTACTGTTTTTTGTTTATAGCCTCTATTAATTTAAAGCTAAATGCTACTATTATTTATATACCCTCTGTTAATTTAAAGCTAAATGGAATTACTGTTTATGCATTTTCATAAAAATTTGCCCGAGCTAATTTCCTAAAAAAAATTGCTAATTTTTTTTTCTAAATGCTAAAAAAATTCCTAGTGTCCTAAACAAATCTAGGGTTCATATGAACATCAGCACAACAGCAACATATGAAATTTGCCCTAGCTAGCAGAGAGAGAGAGAGAGAGAGAGAGAGAGAGGAGGGCAGGAGAGAGGAGAGGGAGAGGCTTACGGTCGGCGGCGAGGGCGGGCTCGGGCTCGGGCGGCGATGGTCCAGGGAGGGCTCGGGCGGCGGCGGCGAGGTCGAGTGCGGCGGCGGTGAGGTCGAGGGCGGGCTCGGGCGATGGGCGGCATCGAGGGCGAGCTCGGGCGTAGGGCGATCGACGGCGGCGATAGATCGAGTGGGGGGAGAGGGGCAGAGGGGGAAAAAGGACTTATCAAAATTTTGAGCCCGCGCGTGGTTAAGTCAAACTAGCAGTAGCGCTGGTAGGAAAAGGCGCTATAGCTAAGTTAGCTATAGCGCTTTCCACCAAAACGTGCTACTACTATAGGAAGTAGCTACTTTATTTTCCTTTTTCTTTTCCTTTTATCTAAGGAACTTAGCTGTAGCGCGGGCATACAAAAAGCGCTACTACTAAAGTAGCTATAGCGCTTTGTGAGAACAAGCGCTACTGCTATGCCTTTCTCCTTTATTTTTATTTTTCTTTTGTTTTTCTTTACATTTTCTTTTTTTCATTTCTCATTTTTCTATTTCTTTCATTTTCATTTACTTTTCTATTTATTTTCTTTTTCTTAGCAGTAGCGCTCTACACCAGAAACGCGCTGCTACAAGGCACTTAGCGGTAGCATGCTTTCTGCGGAATCGCTACTACTATTCGTAACCTACCGGCAACAGTGTGGGAATTATAGTAGTAGCGCTTTTACATGCAGACGCGCTACTGCTACAACCATAACTGTAGCGCGCTTTGTTGACGCGCGCTACTACTAAGTAGCAGGAGCGCTTTGTTCTGACCAGCGCTACTGCTATACCTCTGTGTATAAGGTTTTCCCTAGTGATGTGTAGTTCATGCACCAATCCTATATACCTAAGAAGTTTATCCCACTATCTTATTTATCTTAACGTGCAGCGCTATCCATCTCATCACATATGTCTCATACATGTCACTTCTCATTTAAACATGCAAACCATCCACATCATCAAGAGCATGCAATCAATCAACTTTCCACTTTCCACCACATGCACGCCCTTCACATCATCAAGCGCACATGCAACCATTCCTCTTTCTATCACATGCAAGTCCACCACATCATAAAAGGACATGAAAACTCCCACTTCATTAATTTTTATTTTTATTTTTCAATAATGAATAATTAAACATGAATATCAAACACTACTGGAATCAGCTGCTTTGTCGTCTGCCATAGCAGACGGCAAAGGCATGCTTGGCGGACGGCAAAGGCTTTGCCGTCCGCTAGCAGACGGCAAACACTCCGGCTGAACTGATGCCGGTAAAGGCCGCTTTGCCGTCTGCTGACGGACGGCAAAGAAGGAAAGTTCTTTGCCGTCTGCTAGCTTGTGGACGGCACAAGAAAGGTAACAGCCCCGTTAGGGGGCTAACGGCGCTCTTTGCCGTCTGCCAGCAGACGGCAAAGTGCCTATATTGCCCCATTTAATTCTGCTTTTTCTTATATCAATTCATTTTCACAGAAAATCAAACACAGATATATATATATATATATATATATATATATATATATATATATATATATGACCAATATAGGATATCCAACACATATTACCAATAGTCATGAACACATATATATCCAACACATATCCAACACATGTTACCAATAGTAGCAAGTTTCATCCATACATATACATAGTTTCTTCAATATCACACAGTTTCATCCATAGGTAGCAAGTTTCACAAAGTCAAAACAAAAACTAAAGACAAGCACTAAAAGAGTAAATTAAAAACTTTATTAATAATTGGAATAGGTAATACAAAGTCATATTATAAAGAATCAGAAATGACCTAAAACTAAATATCTATTTTCCTAAAAACTATCTTATTACTAAGTTTTTTTCTGGACCTTCTTCTTTTCTTCCAACCTGCATAACAAAAACACTAAGAAAGAGAGAATGGGTTAGGAGTAGAAATGTAGCATTCCACTTGGTGAAATGCAATGTTGTAGGAGCTATTCCTTGAAATCAAGACTATCTCAGTCAGGATTTCTAAATACCAAATGACCTTATTTCAGAAAAGCCAAATAGAGGAAAACCATTATCAAGAGCCAAATCAGAGAACCAGCCAAGAGCCAAGTGAGGAAGCCATCAACTGCCATATATCAAAGATCATTAACAGAAATAGCTCCAAAGGATTAAGCCCAACTAAAACTAGTGTTTAGAGCCAATGATTACACTCTACCACTACAGCCAACTTTTGTCCAGTGACAATGAGATATGTCACTGAGCAATTCAAAACAAAGCTCCAGGAGGAGATATACATCAACCAGCCGGCCAGACCAAGTCCCAAGCCCAATGAGACACCCAGCAGCTTACTAGATAACTAGAAGACCTCAAGGTATACTTGAGGATTGTGTGCTCAGCTAGCCTGGAGATGCCAGGGCTAGATCATCACAGCACAGGGATAGCCACATGTAAATTAATCCTAAGAGAAGGGGGCTCAGACCAGCATCACTGCCCAAATCAGATGTAGTATCTGTCTTATGAGTAGAAAACTAGGAAGTAACAGCCAAAATCAAGTATAGCATCTGTTCATAGGCTATTAGAAAGAGACCAATAGGAATAGCCAAACCAAGTGGTATCTGTTCATATCAGTATTAGAAGTAAAACAACTAAGAACAAGTGAGTATCTGTTCATGAGTAAAGTAGCTATAGCATAGAAGAAATAGCAGGGTAGCACCCCAAATGATTATCTGCTTTTGCAGAACACAGCACCACACTTGCACCTGGTATTTTTCTGCAATTAGGGCACTGCACCCACAAGCATAGGGGGCTAGTACCATTATAAACTGCTACTGCAAGTAATAGCAGCAGCAGCAAATAACAACAGAAGTGATAACTAATTTCCAAAGGTTAAACAGACCAATGGAAAAGAAAATGTAACACTAGAGATTCAGTTAACTGAATTAAGTTACCATCAACAGCTAGTGAGATAGCTAACAGTAGCAACAAAAAAATATAGGGAGAGATCCCAGTCCAGTAGAGCACAGGTTAGCCACCGATTTAACAACACAGTCAGAGCTACCACATATGCACAGGAGTACATCTACACACATGAACAACTACTGACCATATTAGCCAATCCAGGAGCACACATGTAAGCAGATACACATAAACAGTCATTGACCAAAACCCTGACACAGCAAGAATCCATCACAGAGAGCTCCAACACAAGTTGATGCTCATCTGGAGCATCTAGCAGCAGCTAATAGAGCTTCACATCCAACTAGATCAAGAGCTAAAGCTATGCATTAGATAGATCAGAGGAGGGGAGTAAGGAGAAGCTCACCAAGAGGAGTTGTAGCCGAAGCAGGATGCAGCCACACCATCACTATGGTGTGACCAGCAGCACAACCAACACCACCACGGCGGCGCCAGCGAGAGCACGCAGCACGGAGGCGGCCAACCCAGGGGCACCGCAACACGGAGGCGCCAACCCAGGGGCACCCCCGCGCCACGGCACGCCCAGCACCACCGGAGCACCTCACGGCCACCGGAGCCCCACCGGAGGCGAGAACCACCCCAACACCGAAATCCTAGCGGAGAGAAAACCGAAGGGAGCGACCACAGGAGGCAGGGAAAATCAGATCGAGATGGAGGGATCGATAGAGCTCGACGAGAGGAAGAGATGGGTAGCCAAGGTGTCGCCGGAGACCGTCGGAAACCGCCGGAATTGGCCGGAAAACGTGGCGGCAGCAAAGGGGATCGGGAGACAGAGAGAGAGAGCTGAGCGGCGGGGGCGCCGGGCGGCGGTGGCTCCGAGGCCGCAGGGCTTCGGGGCGGCGGGGTGGTGCGGCGGCGGCGGCGGGGTGTCCGGGCGGCGGCAGTGTCCGGGCGGCGGCGGTGCTCGGTGCGGCGGTGCGGGTGCGGGTGAGGTGCGGTGCGGGAGAGCGAGGGGAGAGAGAGGGGTGGGGCCGGGCGGAGAGAGAGGGGAGAGAGAGAGAAGCTAGTGGGGTTGGGCCGGAGGGAACGGCCGTTAGGTTGGCCACTTTCTTTGCCGTCTGCTAGCAGACGGCAAAGAAAGTGGCCGTTAGGTTGTTCTTGTTAGTGGGCTACCCTCCCTCTTCGCCGTCTGCTAGCTGACGGCAAAGCTTCTATGCCGTCCGCTAGCAGACGGCAAAGAGCTGGCTGACGGCAAACATGATCTTTGCCGTCAGCTCTTTCTTTGCCGTCAGATTTCTGTAAGCTGATGGCAAAGACCTTCTTTGCCGTCTGCTAGCAGACGGCAAAGAACTGGCAGACGGCAAATTCCCTGATTCCAGTAGTGAAAAGATGATATAGCATGCGTCCACCATCCATATACTTCTAGGTTGAATGTGGTATGGTACTGTTCTCATATATTCTAATTTTATTTTGGATACGTTCATTGCTAATAATTTCCGCTGCAACTCACGGGGCATTATCTAGTTATAACAGTTTGTTAACCTTTAGTATGCCAGATACATTTCAGTGGAGGTTCATCTCTAGTGTTGCCTTCACCATGAAGTCTATGTATACGGATCTTATGAATCAGGGTCTATTTTTCGTTGAAAACATAATTGGAAACTAAGGTTCCTTCCACGATTAGAGTTCTGATGTTGTTTTTACAGAGGAAGTTAGTTCTTACCAACGAAAACCTTGCTAAGTGTAATTGGCTTGGTAGCAAAAAATGTTGGTTTTGTGATCAGGAAGAGACAAATCATTATTTATTTCAGCCCAGAACAGGGACTAGCCCACCTCCCCATTTTGGCTGCACCGTCACGTCGCTAGCATGGGGTGGTCCAGAAATTCTCCGCTCTCTCACTTCCACCACCTAAATAGCTATCGGAGTAGCTATTTTGTGCACGTGGGCACCAGAAAATAATATCTTTTGATACTGGATGAATACTTTTTAATACACAATGAACATTTTTTATAAACATGACGATTAGTTTTTTAGTTAATGATGATAAATTCGAATTACTTTAAGAATATTTAAGAAAAACATGAACCTTTTGAATTACAAGATGAACATTTGTTTATGTCGGGAAAATATATTTATAGGTTTAAATATGCAACAAAAAATTTTAATAAATGATAAAAAAATTATTTCAAGATCAACACTTTTAAATATAAAATACAACTATTATTAATACATGATGGATATTTTTTTTATCTACATGAGGAACATTTTTGACGACATGATGAAAGTTTTTAAATACAAGATGAACATTTTTATAAACTGCACAATAGGAAATTTTAATTACGTGGTGAACATTTCTGAAAAAAAACATAATTAAATTTGGTTTGGACATGGAATCTTTTTGGAATTCCTGGAGAGAGTTTTTAAATACATAATTGGCATTTTTTAATACATGACAAACATTTTTAGTACACATTCAACATTATTAAAATACATAATAAAAAATTACACATTGTAAATATTATTTTAAGACACGATGAAATCTTTTGTAAATAGATGATGAACAATTTTTTATACATAAAAATATTTTAATACACTATGCGCATTTTTGTAAATAGATGATGATCATCTTGTAGTGGGTTACTTGGTGTCCTGCCTTCTCTACAGTCAAATTCTCACTTGGGTTGGGCATCTGGCAATCGTTTCTCCGTTGGCAGCTCATTTCGCGGAGTGGTGGGGTGGCAGTAGGAACACCACTCATTTCAGCAAGCGGAAGAATCTCATCAACACCATGGTCGTCTAGGTTGCTTGGTCGATTTGAAGGAACGTCATAGCTTGTTCTTTGAGGGTATTTTCCCCATTGATGGGCTGCATGATCGAACAAATTAACTTTGACGCTCACAACTGGTTTGGCTGGGGCAGTATGTCTTCAACAGCTGTTTCACTAGGGTCGCGTTGTTCAAACAAAGGTGACTAATTAAGCAGCTGGACTGTTGTGTAGTACCAACATGCTAAATGTATATTGTACTAATCTCGACCAATGCTACAAACCCCATGTGGTCAAGATTCACACTCAGCTAACGTGAACAAAGGGTCCATCAATTAGGTAACTAAATCGATGGGTTTCTTAATTACGGCATCGATGGACTCCCAATATTCCCATAGCTAGCTAAAGTTGAGCAAGTAGAGCCAAGTTGATGCACTAACGATATCTGTATCACGTTCAGACCTGCAGGCGCCGTTAATTAATTAGTGCGTGTAGGAGGAGGAGCTCGATCGATCCCCGAGTCTTGTCGCAGCTAGCTAGATCTGGATCTGGTCAACTCTCGTTTAAACTGTAAATCATGGAGTCCCCGCTTTGTTCGTCGGTTTGAGGATGTTAATCTCCTTCAACAGCGAGCATGTTACATTTACACGCAGGATTTGGTTGGCACTCCCTTTAATAGCTAGCTTAGTGTTGTAAAGCGCTCTGATTATAAACTAGAGATAAGCAAATGGGAAACGTCCCCCGTTCTTATAATTTGCTGAATAGTAGACAAGCAAAGAACATTGCACATTATTCCACGTCCTGATGCGTGAGCCGATTCATGAAGTCGTCGGTCGATGCCAATCATGCCACATAGCTGTCTTGCCTATCACATATGGCAGTGTGTGAGGCTTTAACTAATCACCTTTTCTCTATCCGAAGCTAGATGGTGCCAAAGGGCATATGACGGGCTGGTGAGTGGTGACAGTACCAATTGAAAGGAAAGACTTCGTACACCGATCAGGTCTCCAAGTCGTCGAGTATACATGTCATAGCTAGCTGTCCATGGAAGCAACAAAACATACGTACCTTTTATTAACATCCACTATCTTATTGTGTGAGGCTATGTTGTCTTATCTGCCTTGTCTAACCGAATAGCAGATTACATGTGGAAAGGTTCTGAAGTTGTTGCATAATTTGGGTTTCGAATTGCCAACCAGAAGATGTATCGTGGTAGAGATGGCAAGAGATATAAAGAAAGAGTGTGCCCTCTGTAATTCACTGGTACACAAAAATACTGCATAATGAAGTCCATGCACCAATCCTATATACCTAAGAATTTTATCCCACTATCTTATTTATCTTAACGTGCATCCTATTCACCTCATTACATATGTCTCGTACCTGTCACTTCTCATTTGAATGCACATGCAAGTCATCCACATCATCAAGCTCATGCAATCAATCAACTTTTCACTTTCCATCACATGCACGCCCTCCACATCATCAAGCGCACATGCAACCATTCCGCATTCTATCACGTGCAAGCCCACCACATCATCAAAGAACAGTAAAGCCCCCACATCATTAATTTTTATTTTTATTTTTCAAATAAATAAATAAATGACACAAGACGATATAACATCCATCCACCCTCCATATACCTCTATGTTGAATGTGGTGTGGTACTGTTCTCATATATTCTAATTTTATTTTGGATAAGTTCATTGCTAAAAATTTCAGCTGCAACTCACGGGGCGTTATCTAGTTATAACAGCTGGTTAACCTCTAATATGCCAGATACATTTCAGTGGAGGTTAATCTCTAGTGTTGTCTTCATCGTGAAGTATATGTATGCGGATCTTATGAATCATGATCTATATTTCCTTGTAAACATATTTCGAAAACTAAGGTTCCTTCCAAAATCAAAGTTCTCATGTGGTTTTTACAGAGGGAGTTAGTTCTTACCAACGAAAACCTTCCTAAGTGTAATTGGCATGGTAGCAAAAAATGTTGGTTTTTTTATCAGGAAGAGACAATTCATTATTTATCTCTCTCATGTGTGTTTACTACTTTGATTTGGCGCACGATACATGGTACTCCCTCCGTTTTTATTTACTCCGCATATTAGGTTTGTTTAAAGTCAAACTTTATATACTTTCAACAAGTTTGTAATTTTTCTTTACAAATACATCACCAAATATAAATCATTGGATTCATCATTGCATATATTTTCATATCATATAAATCTATTACTGTAAATGTTCATATTGTTTTCTACAAACTAGGTGAGAATTTATAAAGTTTGACTTTAGTCAAAACTAATATGCACAGTAAATAAAAACGGATGGAGTACGTACTCCGTGTGTCCCATCATATAAGATGTTATTACATCCAAGATACTCACATATTGGATGTAATAACGTCTTATATTATGGGACGGAGCGAGTATAATTTAACACTGCCAACGAGTATTCCGAATTTGTATTAAAACTAGTTGGGTGGCTGTCATTATAAGTTGAAGGGGAGTTTGTGTCTTTCTCGAGGCAAAATGGAATTGTTGTAGTGAGTGTTCTATTAACAGATAACCTATTCCTAATTTCTCGCAGGTTATCTACACGGCTACAACTTCAGTCGTATATGGTCACCGCTTCCGCGGGTGGAAGCGCAGACATTTATAGCCCCTGGGTGTAGCAGGCTAAAAACGGTTACGCATGGTTTATTCGACCAGTTTGGCTTGCGAGCCACACATAGATTTTGGATGAGCTATGTAATCTCGGGTTCAATCGATTGTGGTTTTGCTTTATATTATTTTTATACTATCAGGTACTCTGTGATTTGAACTTATTTCATATTTAATAAAATGGCTATCCAAAGGCCGGGTACTCCCCTTTCTGAAAAAAATTATACGACCTTCAATCCATAATCAGTGGTGCAGGTTTGAACTAAGGTTGCCTTAGTTCAAAACTGCGACACTTATTTTGAAGCGGATGGAGTAATTTATAACTATTTGTTGGGAACCTTTAGAAGTAAATCAAAACACATTGCACTATAGTAAGTGGCTGTAACTCTTATATATAACCAGGGGTGGGCCCACCACAATTCATTGGTATTGAGTTGAATACCTATTATTAATTTTGCAAAAATATATGCATATACAGTATATTGGATAAAACTAAACTGACACATATTAACACGCTATACATCGATTTCAGCCCAGAACAAGGACTTGCCCACCTCCCCATTCTGGGTGCGCCGTCAGTCGCATGGGTTGGTCCAGAAATACTACGCTCTCTCACTTCCACCACACAATAGCTATCGGAGTAGCTATTTTGTGTACATGGGCACCAGAAAATAATATCTCTTATCTACGTGGCTCATATGAATAACCATAACTTCTGATTGTTATTGTGCTTTTTGGTCTTTTCTTTTCCCTTCTCTATTTTTAAAAATAATTTTCTGATTATTTCCCATTTCTATTTGAAAAAAACATGAATATTTTATGACCATTCGAATAAAGTTGTATTTATGAATTGGAGGGAGTCGAACCTTTTGAAAATACACGAACATTTATAAAAAAATAGGAACGCTTTTAAAAATCCTGAATATTTAAAAAAATATACAAACCATTTAACTACATGGAACTTTTAAAATACACAATGATATTTTGAATAAATTATTAAAAAAAATTTAACTATAAAGATTTTTTTAAGTGCATGATGAACATTATTTGATAGAGGATGAATATTTTTTAATGACAAAGAGCATTTTTTATAACTGATGATTCATTTTTTTCATTAATGAAGATAAATAAAAATAACGAAACAAAAAAATACCCACCCCCCCCCTCCCCCCCCGCCCCCCCTCCACCCCCACCCCCCCCCCCCCCCCCCCCCCCCCCCTCCCCCCCCCCCCCCCCCCCCCCCCCCCCCCCCCCCCCCCCCCACTGCCCCCCCCCAACCCCCCCACCCCCCCCCCCCCGCCCCCCCCCCCCTCCCCCCCTCCCCCCCCCCTCCCCCCCCCCCCCCCCCCCCCCCCCCCCCCTCCCCCCCCCCCCCCCGCCCCCCCACCAACCCCCCTCCCCCCCCCCCCCCCACCCGGCCCCCCCCCGCCCAGCCGACTCCTCCCCTCCGCCCGCGTCCCCGCCCCCCCCCCCCCCCCCCCCCCCCCTTCCCCGTCCCCCCCCCGGCCCCCCGCCCCCCCCTCCATCCCCCCCCCCCCCCCCCACCCCCCCCCCCACCCCCCCTCCCCCCCCACCACCCCACCCCCCCCCCCCCCTAATAATAATGAAAGAAAAGAAGGAGACAGCAGGTGATAGGAGAAGGGAAGGGGGTGAGATTAGGAGGGGAAGTGTATGGGAGATATAGTAGTACGGGGTGAGTGATGGGAGAAGGGACCTTATCTTGTGACGAGAAAGATATGCACTGGAAGTGATAAGGAACAAGAACAGAAGGATAGGGGGGGGGAAGAGAGGATATAAGGGGAGGGAGGGGACAGTTAGGGATATGGGAGAGGGAGAGATATAGGGAAGAAGGGGAGAGGAGTCTAAGTAGAGAGCAGAAATAGGATGGGAGGATAGAGGGGGGCTGAGAAAGAGTCAAGAGGAAGGGGGAGGGATTCCATGCGGGATAACACTATAGAGAAGGGAAAAAGAGATCTTAATCTAATGTGCTCCCCCAATCATCGCCCTTACCAGACCCCGACCCCCAACCCCCCCCCCCCAGACACCCCCCCCCGCCCCCCCCACCCCCCGCCATCCCAACCCCCCCCCCCCCCCCCCCCCCCCCCCCTCCCCTCCACCCCACCACCCCACCTGCCCCCCCCCCCCCCCCCCCCAACCCCACCCCCCCCCCCCCCCTCCCCCCCCCCCCCCCCCCCCCTTCTCCCCTTTTTTCCCCCTTCTGCCTCTTTTTTTTCCTCTGCACCTTTTGGCCTTCCCCGTGCCCCTTCTTCCTCTCGCGGCCCCGTCTCTTTCTCGTTTTTCCCTCTCCCCCCCCCTTTTCCCCTCCTGGTCCCCCTTTTTGTCTTTCCGCTGCCCTTTCCCCTCTCCCCTTCCCCCTCTTCCTTACTACGGAGGCTATTTGGTTTATCTCCCTGAGACCACTTTACGACATGATGAAAATTTCTCAATTCCCGGTTTAATTTTTTCTAAAATGCACAATAGGAAATTTTAAATACGTGGTGAAATTTTTTGAAAAAAACATAATTAACTTTTTTAAGGCATTGAAATATTTTGGAATTCATGGAGAGAATTTTTTAAATACATAATTGAAATTTGTTAATACATGACAACAACTTTAAGTACACATTCAACATTATTAAAATCCATGATAAAAAAATTTAGACATTGTAAATATTATATTAATACACGATGAAATATTTTGTAAATAGATGGTGAATAATTTTTTATACATAAAAACATTTGAATCCACTATTCACATTTTTGTAAATATTTTGTAAATAGATGATGATCATCTTGTGGTGTGTTGCTCGGTGTCCTGCATATTTCAGTGCACCCTATTGAATAACAACCTGGATATAACATTCATATCATAAGATTACCTGCTACCATAAGAGTACCTGCATCCAACATGGAGAATATTCAGCGGAAAAGCTAACTGGTGACCAGTCGCTGGGAAGGGGTGGCAAGCGAACCCTTCTTCATGGCGGTTTTAGGATTAGTTTGGTTGTTGTCCTCGGCGAGATGCCTGGGCAAAAATGTTGCCTGGCTTGCGCCTGCAATTTTGATCTTCTCGCCTGGCCACGCAGCCTGGACGCGTTGTTGTTTGGAGAGTGGCCTGGGCCTAAGAGGTCATCAGAGGATTAAAATAATACAAAAACTGATAAAGCAGCTAACAACCTATGTGCAAACCGCTAGTTTAGCTCCAAGCTGATGCTCCCCTTGGCCCAAGCGAACAAAAAAGGACGCCTGGCAGGCTAATCATCTGCCAGGGCTGCAGGCCAGGCCCGCTCTATATTTTTCAAGGCAACAACCAAACAATTCTCAGGTAGTTTCAAGGCAAGGTCCAGGCCAGGCATCACCGAGCGTGGACGCAAACCAAACCGGCTCTTAGTTCCAAGGCGAGCTCGTAACATGGCAGTTTTAAAACAAAAAATGCCTTCTTTGACAGAAACTGCCATGTCGCTCCGAAGAAACTATCATCCCCTCAAACTAAAAATGCCACCGAACTTATTCACAGATGCTACACCCTCCCGGCGACCGTTCGCCGGCTAAGGGGGTTCATATTCAAACCATCAATAAATCATGTTCAGGGTAGGTTGTTGCCTCTGCAATTTTTTTCATGTCATTGAAATTTGAAATCTGCAACTTCGTGAGCACCTTCCAACTTGGCAATTTGGTACATCACATTATTAGTTTTTGTTGGTACCAAGCCATCTACAATTAAGATAAGGCTCTAGCTGGGACCAAGTAACGTACATTGATTGCAGGCCTTAATAGCTGGCAATTTGGCATACTAACATAGTTTTTTTTCAAGAGTTAGCACTAGCCCTTAGGCTAATCATAATGGACAGTAAGTTAGACTAGTGTCATGCATATGGCACTAGTCCATGTTACTTTCTTCTTATTGTAAAGTGTCATAGAGGTAGTATCATAGATGGTTGCATGTAGTACTAGCTTGTAAACTCATTTTGCCTCGGGGTGCGTTATGTTACAGTAACATATTATGTGACTATAAACATCTCTCCTTATTAACTACTTGCAACATAAACAAATTTGTCTTGGAGGGGCATTATATTACTAGCTAAGTTACTCCCACTATGGCCAGCCTTACAAAAATTCAAAAATACATTCAAATTATTGGAAGCACCCATATCTTCTTCGTGTTGCGTCCAAAGCGTACATTAGCAAAGCTCGTTGCCACTTTGAGCCTCCGTGTCAGCGTAGCAGACTTGTTAAAACACATGAGCTTATAGAGGCAGCGATAGACAAGTCGCCAGTGTACACCAGAAGATGACAGCGATCGCGTTCTGCGTAGCAAGTCGGAGCCCCAAAAAAGAAAACGGCGGTGAGTGTTGTATAACACCTCAGTTCCGCCTAGAAGGAGTCAGCACACACAACTCCCACATCCTCCTCAATGAGGCCAAAATTGGCGAATCTTCATTGGTCAGAGTTGTAGCTGGAGAACAAAGACGGACAACCGCAACATCCGCTCCACAAGACACCGCCACCTCAACAAACTTGAAGAAGAAAAACCCTGACCCATAAAACCAATTCCGAGGATGCACCACCCTCCACACGCCTTCCAAGGACACAACGAAGCACCATCAAAACTAGAACGGTGTGAGGGGGTCATATTCGCCGGTGCACCGGCTCACTACCGATGACTTGGGGACCGAAATCTAAACAAAAAACCTCATCTTGTCACCATTAGTTCGAAACAGTGGGGTTCGAAACGCCTCCCTTTGCCGAAGCGATGGACGGAGCGAGAGAGGGCCCGTGATCTTTTCGGAAAGGATGTCCATTGGGTAGAGGAGACATTCTCGTTGACTACAAGGTGCCTATGACGAGTTGATCAATCTTAAGATATTTTGCTGGCTCAGTATCTCGAAGGTGCTCATAGGGACAGGTGTGTGTGCTTACATTAATAGGGGTGAGTGTATGTGCCTGTGTGTCAGCATCTGTGATTGTAATGTGTTAAAGATAACAAATCTGAGTTCAAGGCTGACCAAGTAGTACACTCTGCAGAACTTAATATAGATTATGTTCCATAAAGGTATTTGCTTTTTCCCCATATAAGTGCAGGTGTCGTATTTTGTATGGGCAACCATTAAGACAAGCGGTGCCATCTCGAGTCTATGTCTATCCCCATCCGTCCAGCCCTCTAAGCCTCCATTAGACCATTATTACATTGAAGTTGGAGCAGCCAAAAACATTTACAAGGGGTGGTTCAGCGAGGCGACGGAGAGATGGAGGTGGCGGTGGTGGGTGCGGTGGCGGGCGCTCTGGTGAACAACATCGTGGCGAAGGTCCTGGCGGTGCTCGCCAAGAGATCCAGCGAGTTGGGTGCGCTTGCTGGTGATATCGCTTATCTCAAAACTTCTCTTCTCCTGATTGCTAGTACAATTGATGATCAGCAGAAGGGGCAGTCTGTTACTGACTTGCAGCACATATCCATGACAATAATGCGTGATTTGGCATTTGAGGTGGAGGATTGCCTAGACCAGTTCCTTCCTTGCGCTGCATGCGGGGGAGGAGCGGTGGCAATCCCCGATGTGGATGGCTTCGGTAATCAGGTTAGGGACCTGAAGAGGAGATTGAAGGAGGCACATGATCAGATTGATGGTGCCCGCAGCAGACAACAAGGGCCCGGCGTCAACGGCCAACCGCTCGTAATAATCGGAACTGAAGATGTGCCGCCAACTCTGGTGGGCATCGAGGAACCCAAGAAGGAGATCTTGGGTTTGCTCGATGGTGAGAACCTGATGGTGATATCCATCGTCGGCTTTGGCGGCTCGGGCAAGACCGCACTCGCAAGGGCAGTGTTTGATGAAGCCAAACAGAAGTTCCGTCTCCCAGCCTGGTATGCGGCATCCAAGCACAAAGATGGAAATGAGCTCTTGGTCGCGATAGTGAAGCACCTTCATCCAGAGGAAACGCTATCCGCGGCCCAAATTCGAGATGCGGTCCCAAGGTTGCACAACCTTATAAGAGTTCGTCTGCAAAACACCAGGTGTGCCCCCACTAACTTGTAAAGAAATAAATCAATCTAACATCAGCCTTTTTCTGAAACTATATCAACATCAAATTGACTTCTATTTACTGCGCCTTATGTAAAAATCTTCTTCCTTACCTAAAGATTTCTCTTATTTAATACTCCTATAAATAATAATAATATTTTTGGGGGAAAACGCTGACGCACACACACGCAAAAAGAGGTGCACTCATGCACTCATATCGATGAACATAAAAATCCAGCCGTCTGGACAATAGCAAAACTGCTGTTTAAATGATCCATAATGGTTGTTTCATACCTATTGTTCATAATTTTTCGACAAAGACATGTTCTTCATAATGAGCTTGATAGAAAACCATAAGAATATTTATAATAACAAGTACATCTGATGTGAATATATTATGCGATAAATCTAATGGTGATGATTTGATATTGTAGACAATAATAAAACAATTTATAGACTTATCAAAGTTTATAAAGCTTGACTTAGACAAAACTAATATGAAGATTAAATAAAAACAGAGGGAGTATAATACCTCCATATATAAATATAAGACGTTTTTGCAGTTCAATTTGAATTGCAAAATTGTCTTATATTTAGATACATAGGAATATTAGATATTGTAATATTGCACATAACTTGTGTGTACCCACGTGTTACAGCTTGGACGGCTATAACAGCAGCTGACACGGGAACTGACATGAGCTGCCATTCAACTAAAATGAGATTTCTTCTTCTGTTTTGTTTGTTCGTTGACCGTGTTTTTAGATTTTCTTCGTCTGCTTACACTGCTGGTTTGTTTGGCTGTTTTTTCCTCTGTATGGGTATGTTTTTTCTATAATTTTGATCAAAGATAGAAAATTTTAACTTAAAAAACAATACCTTATGAAAAATAATGGACAGAGTATATCCTATCTGTGAATGATAAGTTTCAACTGAGAGACAGTAACTGTTTAGTATTTGGAAGGTTGTACCAATGTACTTTGTTTAGTAAGGGATATGATAGCAACATGAAATTTGAATCATACACGTACTTAAATTCTAACAAGTGCTAGCTTGCAGCCTTGCACCAATGCACTTTGTCTGTCCACTAATAATTAATTAACGTCGTGCAAGTTACATACTCCTACCATATTAACCGTTTCTTTCCGTCAATTTACCTTGGCTGCAGGTGTTTAATTGTAATTGATGATGTGGAGAATCATCACTGGGAAGCAATAAAGGGTTTCTTTTCTGAGCTAAGGATATTAAGAATACTATTGACCACAACTGTGCAGTCAGTAGCTAATGCAAGCACCGAAGACCGCGCTCATATTTACAATATGAGAACTCTGAGTGCAAAACACTCTACGGATTTACTGAAGGCGAACTTTGGTAAATTCGATAGCACTTCACATGACCTTGCGAAGGGTTCAGCTGTAATTGTGCACAAATGCCATGGCCATCCACTAGCTCTCATTAGCGTGGCCAACTATTTGCAGAAAAATAGCAACCAGATCACAGGACGGGTCTGCCATGAAACTTGCAGCAGCCTATGTACTCTTATGGACGAGTACAATGACGAAAACTTCACAAAACTTCGACAGGTTCTTGTAAACAATTACATGAGTCTGCCTCCCCATCTGAAGCCTTGTTTACTGTACACAAGTTTATTCCCAAATGATCATCCCGTCAGCAAGAAAACTCTCACCAGCCGATGGATAGCTGAAGGATACATAGGGAATCAGAAGGCTGCCGATGAGAAGTTCGACCAGCTAATTGACCGGAATATCATTCGGCCTATAGATACCAGCAACCGTGGAGAAAAGAAGACGTTCAAACCTCATGGTATCATGCACCAGTTCATGCTGTACAAGTCCATCTCTTCCAATTTCATTGCTCCATCCCTTCAGGACCGAGGCAATTACCGTCACATCATTATGGAGAACCATAAAAATAGGAGACTGGGCCATGGTACCATTCCAGCTGCAGGTCACCGCAACCTCCTGTCAAAATTAGGGTTTAGTTGCTTCAAACCATGTATGGGTACCGAAGAAGTTAAATATCCAGTTAGGAAGTGTTTGCGTCCACGGTCTCTAACAGTCCTTGGAAGAGCAGAAAAGGCTGTCTATTCGGATTTGGTCAACTGTGAGCTGCTGAAAGTGTTGGATCTTAAAGAATGCAATAATTTGGTGGGTGAACATATCGAGAAGATATACAAGCTGTTGCATCTCAAATATCTGACACTGGGAAGCTCTGTTAGGGGACTTTCAGATAAAATGGAAAATCTGCATTGTTTAGAGACACTCGACTTGAGGAAGACGAAGATAGAGAAACTGCCAGTGGAAGTCATCAGTCTGCCCCACCTACTACACCTGTTCGGAATGATCAAGATTAAAAAATTCAGTAGCAGTAAGCTTAACAACTTTCTGTCACGAGAGTGTAACTTGGAGACTCTATCAGGAGTTGTTGTAGAAAGGGAGTCTCAATTCCCAGAACTGATGGTTCATATGAAGCAACTGAAAAAGCTCAAGATATGGTGCAGGACAACTAGCAAAGATTGGAATTACAAGATACTCTTAGATGCCATTCGCGAGTTTGCTCAGGCTGACATGGATACTTTACTAGGCATTCGCTCTCTATTTCTTGACCTCCATGATTCTTCCAAAAATTTGCTTGGTGACCTTATCAAGAATGCTCAAGCTGCCACGGGTACTCCAGAAGGCAACCATTCTTTGCCACTTCTTCTCAGTGATTCTTCTGAAGATTCACGTCCTCAAGGCGACAACACAAATGCAACATCAGGACAGGCTGGGCCAACTCCCGTACTTTTTGTTCTTAGATCCCTGAAACTGAACGGCAGGCCAATTCTGTTCTGTGATTTTGCAACGTCTGTGGCTGGTCTCGAGGAACTATGCCTTACATATACTAATCTGAAAGGGGCTGATCTTCTAGCGGGTCTACGTGAGCTAAAGTGCTTGGTTTATCTCAAACTGGTTGAAGACCATCTCGACAATTTGGACATAGACCGTGTGGATGATCTCCCAAGCTTGCAACGTCTGTGCATTGTGGTGAAGCAATCTAAATTCCCCAAAATCGCACAAGGAGCTTTGAAGAATCTCGTTTCACTTCAGTTGCTCTGTAAGGATCTAGTGGGTCTTTGTGATGGCATCAATGTGGAATATTTCAAAGATCTTGAGGAAGTCGGTCTGGATTCTAGGGTCCATAAAAAAGACACCATTGGAAAGTGGGAAACTGAAGCCAAGAAGCACCCTAAGATGCCAAAGGTTGTGTTGCTAAAAAGGGTTGAGCCAGCGTCTCCAGTGAAATATGTTGCCACTGATCACGGATCCTCGGAGCTTCTGGTGTAGTGGACGCCCTCATAAGAAGCCCATTTTGCTTCTTCTACGTGCAAGGTCAGGATCCTGATCCTATGTCTAGCCTTGAAGTTCATTTTGCTTCACTTTGTGCAATTACGTGACTGCTATCTAGTTTCATGGTAAGCAACATAGAACATTGCAAAAGCGAAAAGAAATTGGTTATGAAAGCAACATTACTGTTTATTGTCTTGAAAACGTACAGCCTCTATTCCTGAATGTAAGATGCTTTTGCAGTTCAATGTTTTTTGCCGTTCAAATTCAACTGCAAAACTATTACATTTAGGAACAGACAGTGTACTTATAATCCAAAGGTGGTAACGTTGTACATCCAATTTGATTGTCAGATCGCTACGCGGTGCTACTTCTAAGCTGTTGATTCGAACATAAGAAACATGCATGGATGATGATGAAGACATGGTACTTGTGTGGTCCATGTTGCTGCTTCTTCTACAACACATTATGTCCTTCTGTTTTGGTTGTTGTGAACTTTCCTATGATCTCCTATTCGTTTTCTCAAAATAACTGTTGTACTGCAGTATCCTTGCGGTGAAATTCATTGTACTTTTGTTTGTTTGCCATTCAGCTGCAGTTCATTCAGAGAGAATAAAACGGAAACAATTTTGTTCCAGTGGTGATGAATCTTATTGTGGGATTAATTATTAAAATTTCTACAATAAAAGCAATATAAAACAGAAATCGATGCCAGTGAGGCAAACTGCCATGAACGGAAGTGTATTATTTTCTCACTCCGCCTCCTTCGTAGTTTCTTCTGTGATTTCAGTAAACGTAGTGCATAATGCATATAATTGACTTCCATGCATCTATCTTAAATGTGGCCCAACACCATTTTTACACTATGCACAAACAACCTGCATCTTCATGTCAGGTAATCTCTTTTCATTTTGTGTCAGTGAACTGTGCTGCCATCTGGCCCCAGCATGAAAAAATGATGCACATTACCGCCGTAATTTACTGTTGCCAACTAGTTACTGAACCCACTAAAACATGTAAGAAACTTTACGAAAAAAAGTAACCAGCATTGACGGTTAGACGATAAGATCCTCAAAAATACCATCCGTGTGCTAGAATTTTCTATTTGTTGATACCTCTTCATGCACTTGAAACATATATATATCCCCTATCATACACTATGCGGAAAATGTAACTAGCATAAATATATACATGATGATTAAAATTTCATGGAGGTGTGTGAATTTTCCGTTTTAATTTTATTTTCTAACAATTAAGAGTATTCGTTTCAAGAAAAGATAAGGAGTAATGCATAGAAAATGGGAAGTGGCCTAACATTTGGTTCGACATAAAAGTTAAATTTAGTGCAATGCATATTTATTTTTCAAGGATAAATGTTAGAATTATTAATTGTATACAAACATGATATAATAAATGATGACCAATTTTGTTTTATTTTATTATGGTTACTAAACTAAGCACAAAAATATAACAGGTTAGATTACATTTTAATAAGATGCATAGTAAAATATAAAAGTTTGGTATAATTATTATATGCCATGGACAAATGTTTTTCAAGAAGTTTTAATAATCATTACAATCCGCATTTTTGTTCAACTTCAAAATCGAGGGGGCGAGCGGAAGGCATCAGAGCGACCAGAGTAATCTCGTTCTTCACCGGCGCAGTTTCGTGTCTGTGGCCTTGGCCGACGCCCAACGCTCCCGTTTGTCGGTCGTCGGTGCCAATGGCGGTCGTGTGGTCATTGCAGCGATACGGCGAGCAGAGCCATCGTCGGGGAGTTCTCAGTGACGAGATTTCCATGGCGCCAACATTTTGGAGTTTGCAACGTAGAATTGGGTGCCAACGGTGGGTCTCGACTGACTGCGATGGTGCCTAGGGGGCGGTAGGAGTGGGGCTCTCCATTTCGGCGGTCATTGGGGTCGGGGACGACCGACCGTGATGGTGGGAGGAGGGATGGTGGCGGGAAGAGTATGGTTGCTCCCTATTATTACTGAGACATATTTGACAGATGAGCGATGTTTCGGGAGGAATGGTACCGACTGATTTCTTAGGGGGTCATTCTTCCTCTCCTCCTTCTCCGAGATCGTGGTATAGCAGGAGGAGCAGATAAAGAGCGACCATCACCGACAGTCGACGAGAGTTGTTCTTGGAGGAAAGAAATCGACTTTTGACGTTGACAGTCTATCTAGGCGAGTTCGTCATGTGATACCTTGATAACACATCACTCAGCTCTACCATCACTAAAAGTCGAAATACCCACGAGAGAGCGTCCACCATATATACAACCAACTGAGAGATGAGAGTTGTAAGAGATGTTCCCGAAAGAAAGAAATCAATTGAAATGATGCGGACATGGATTAGCAGGTGTGATGCTTTTGGGTATATGAGTGATGAATGCTTACGTGGCTTATGTATCATGTGTTATTTTTAACTTGCATTTCATCTTGAATTTTCTGTCTCTTTCTTTGTATATAAAGTGGCATGCGGTGTACAAAGGTCTACGATTCATGGTCCGCATGCAATGAACCAGTGCTCATTACAAAGGCTGCTTCTCTGATTCATTCAATAGTAGAGAGGAGGCAGAGAATCATTACAATCAGTATGTGCTCGATGAGAAGATAAGTCATGTACTAGGCAATGGTGCAGTCCAGCTTATCGGGTCGAGTGAATTGAAGAACTTGATAATCCTCGTTCAGTTCGTCCTAATTATGGTGTTGCTTTTATCATGTGGTCGTATGTAGACATGCATTGACCACTTTATTATTTATTGAGAAGGCACTTGTGCAAAATAACTACTTTGTGACTTCATATGAACCTTGTGTGATCCATATATAATACCTTCGTGAGTTCGTTGTTATGTGTATGACCCTTATATAGTATACAAAGTTCTCTAAGTGGATATTCTTGTTATATCTATTTTTTCTGCAGGGTTATATAAAAAGGAGGCAAAAACAATGTTGACAATGCATCTTTGTCGAGAGCTACACTCGGCAAAACAACCTTTTCCAAGAACGACGCTCGGCCGAAGGGGCACGTGGCACGCATTGGCAGTTTGATTGTGATTTTGCCAAGTCGCCGATAAAGGTAGTCGCTAAAGGAGAGTTGCTGGAGCTGCTTGTTTCAGTTAAGCCGAGTACAAGCTCTCGGCAATGTGCGCGAGTTTATCGAGTGGTAGCTCTCGGCAAAGACCTGACGGAACCAGCGATCGTGAAGTAACTTAATTTTATCGAGAGACACTGTTTGGCTCTCGGCAAACAGTTTGCCGAGTACCCGGTGGTTGGTTCTCGCAATGTTCTGTTTGCCTGAGAGGTATACGCTGGGTACTCTTTGCCGAGAAGAATTTCAGCAAAGACTTTACCGAGTTTATTTGGCCCTTTGCCGAGTGTTTCTCGCACTCGACGTAGGGTGAAATTCCAGTAGAAATCACGTTAACTGACATGAAGCCTTCGTCGGTGTCCGTCTCCATGATCGCCGCCGGGGGCCGCGCGACCTGTACCTAGGGTTCGTCCGTCGATCTCGTTGATCGACTGCCCTAGAGAGTTTTTTTTGTCCGATCTGTTGATTCGGATTTTCTCTCTTGCTGATTGCTTGATCGGTGTTCTTTTTTGGTCATTTGTGTCGCCCGCACCGTTCGTCGTCTTCGTGCGCCTCTACTCCAACCTCACGGCGGCTGAGTTCTGCAACTGGACGACATGCGGTGCCCCGGGATCGCCCGTCTTCCGCGCGGCGGAGCGCATCAGGCCGCTTGCGTGGTCCTGGGTTGGCCCGTCGTCCTACACCGTGTGGTCACTCGTGCTTCCCGCGCCGCCGTGGCACTATTCGATCTGGCGTCCATGATGCACGTCGGGTGTCCTAGGGTCAGTTTCGCGTTTCGTGCAAGTCTTGGCTGCTTGCACGTTGCATGCATGTACTGATCCGGGTCAGCTCAACGTGTCCGCCTCCGGTCAAACTCCTGTCACGTCTGGTTGCACGCAACGCACTTTGCAGATACCTCGTCGTCCGTCTCTGAGTATGTGCTTTCCACACCGATCGAGCAACGGGCTGCAGCTGCGTTGTCCCTTCGGACCGCAGCATCGCCGTCCCATGGTTTTCTGGGCGACTGCACCTACCTGCGTGCTACCGCTGCGTCACCTATTCAGGCCGTAGTGCCGCGGCCCGCGGTTCACCGCCGTCCCGAGATCGTCCATTCCAGATCGTCCCCATGGCTGCATCGACCCTCGCGCCGCCGCTTCGTCGCCCTGTCGGGCCGTAGCGAGCGTGGCATGCGGCCCCTGCCACCGTCCCGTGGTTCTTTCGAGCTGCACCGACCCCCACGCTGCCGCTGCGTCGCCCTTCGGGCCGTTGTGCCGCGGCCCGCGGTCGACCGCTAGCCCGAGACCGTCCGCTCCAAGCCGCCCCCATGGCTGCACCGACCCTCGCGCTGCCGTTGCGTCGCCCCATCGGGCCGTAGCGAGCGTGGCATGCGGTCCCTGCAACCGCCCTGAGGTCTTCCCCGCCTTCACCCCGAACCGCGCGCTGCCGCTGCGTTGCCCCTTCCGGCCGTAGCGTCGCGGCGTGTGGTCCACTCCGCCGTCCCCGCGCGTCGACTTCTACGTGGTATGCGTCGCGCTGCCTCCCTAGGCACAGGAACGCCACGGTCCGCGCTGGTCTTCATCACGCTGTCGGGTTCTTCCTCGCCTACTTCGAGCATCGTCGCCACACTTCTGACCTAGCCGCCGCCGCCGCCTCCTCAGGCCGCCGCCGCCGCTCGTCTTCCCGGTCCACGGCGACTACCTCGACACCCGCCACCTGACTCGACATCGACCACGGCGTCCCCGCACGGCTACCTCAACCACGGGGACACCACCCTACGCTCTCGGCTACATCGACATCCGCACAAAGGGCTATCACCTCGCTTGAGCAACTCGACGGCTTCCTCTATAGTCCATGCGTCCGCGACGCGACACTGTCCACGACGCCCGCTGCGACTAAGGGGGGATGTCAGCCCGTCGGCTCCTATTCTCTCCAGTCTGACCGTCCGCGACGCTCCTGTTGTCTGCGACGCTACCGCTACGACTGCGGGGGGATGTTAGAGATATACTTGGGTTACTTGTATTTGGTAGTCTAGGATTTGTAATCCGTCTCCTACCTTATCTCCAGGAGATGCTTCTTGCCCTCCAAGTTTTGTACTCAATATATACTCGCCCTCGAGGCTCAATATATACTCGCCAATCATCCCTCCCTATCCCTTCTAACACCGTCTGCTGAACAAATCTGGAACCCGAGAAAGGCGCGTCCTGATTGGCTAAAGTAAATGGCCTATGACATTTGAGAGAGCGCCTGCGGATGTGGATTATGTTCTGTTCCAGTCTGTAACGGGGAGGGAAGTAGGGATCGAATCAAGATCTGAGACTGGAGATATTGCAAGTTGTGAGACTGTAATTATTGCTTTCATTGGTGAAATTGGCAAACAGATCCATACATAGCTGTGCCCCTTGCACTAGTTTAAAGTGTTTCTTCTTATCTAAACATGTACAAAATATATAACATTGCACATTATTCCACGTCCTGATGCGTGAGCGGATTCACGTAGTTGGTCGATGCCACATTGTTGTCTTGCCTATGACATATGGCAGTGTGACGCTTTAACTAATCATCTTTTCTCTATCCGAAGCTAGATGGTGCCAAAGGACATATGACGGGCTGGTGAGTGGTGACAGTACCAATAGAAAGGAAAGACTTCGCACACCGATCAGGTCTCCAATTCATCGAGTATACATGTCATAGCTGGCTGTCCATCGAAGCAACAAAACATACCTACCTTTTATTAACTTCCACTTGTCTATGTTGTCTTATCTGCCTTGTCTAACCGGAGAGTACGTCCATAGCAAATGACATGTGCAAAGGTTCTGGAGTTGTTGCATAATTTGGGTTTGGAATCGCCAACAAGAACATGTACCGTGGTAGAGATGGCAAGAGATATAAAGAAAGAGTGTGCCCTCTGTAATTTATTCAAAATACCGCATAATGAAGTTCATGCATCAATCCTCTATACCTAAGAAGTTTATCCCACTATCTTATTTATCTTAACGTGCAGCTTATCCATCTCACCACATATGTCTCACACATGTCACTCCCCATTTAAATGCACATATAAGACATGCGCATCATCAAGCACATGCAATCAATCAACTTCTCACTTTCCATCACATGCACGCCCTCCACATCATCGAACACAAATGCAACCATTCCACTTTCTATCACATGCAAGCTCACTATATCATCAAACAACATGAAAGCCCTCTACATCATTAATTTTTATCGATATTTTTCAATAATAAATAACCGACCATGAATGTCAAAATGATATAACATGCATCCGCCCTCTATATACCTCTAGGTTGAATGTGGTGCGGTACTATTCTCATATATTTTAACTTTACTTTGGATAAGTTCATTGTTAACCTCTAATATGCGAGATACATTTCAGTGGAGGTTAACCTCTAGTGTTGTGTTCGCCGTGAAGTCTATGTATGCAGATCTTATGAATCTGGACCTAGTTTTCGTAGAAAACATATTTGAAAATTAAGGTTCCTTCCAAGATCAAAGTTCCCATGTGGTTTTTGCAGAGGGATTTAGTTCTTACCAAGGAAAACCTTGCTAAGCGTTATTGGCATGGTAGCAACAGATGTTGGTTTTGTGATCAGGAAGAGACAATTCATCATTTATCTCTCTCATGTGTGTTTACTACCTTGATTTGGCGCATGATTTATGCTCTCTCTGCCCTATCATATAAGATGTTATTACATCCAATATACTCATATATTGGATGTAATAACGTCTTATATTTTGGGACGGAGAGAGTATAATTTAACACTGCCAACGAGTATTCTGATCTTGTTTTCAAACTACTTGGGTGGCTTTCAATGTAATCTGAAGGGGAGTTTGTGCCTTTCTCGAGGCAATATGGAATTGTTGTAATGATTGGTCTATTAACATATAATCTAGTCCTAATTTCTTGCAGGTTATCTACAGGTCTGCGACTTCAATACTATGTGGGCATCACCGGCGCGGGTGGACGTGTAGACGCTTATGGAAACGGCTGCGCAAGCTTTATTCAACAAGTTTGGTCGGCTAGTCACACGTAGATTTTGAATGAGCTATGTAATCTCGGGTTTGACCGATTGTGGTCGAGCTTTATTTTATTTTTATACTGTTCGGTACTCTCTTATTTGAACTTGTTTCAAATTTAATGAAATGGCTATGCACAGGACGGGTACTGCCCTTTTTGAAAAATAATACTCCCTTGGATACATAATAAGTGTGGCAGGTTTGAACTAAGGTTGAACTAACCTTAGTTCAAAACTGTGACACTTATTTTGAATCGGAGGGAGTAATTTATAGTAAGTTGTTATGACTCTTATTTATAACTAGGAGTGGGCCCACCTTAATTCATGGGCATTCAGTTGAATACCTTTTTTTGCAAAAAAAATATGCATATTCAATGTATTGAAAAAAACAAAACCGATACAGATTAACACGATATACATGCATTTCAGCCCAGAACAGGGCTAGCCCACCTCCCCATTCTGGTGCGCCTGTATCTCACTTATAGCTAGCTGCACCTTGTCCAGAAATACTCCGCTCTCTCACTTCCACCACAATAGCTATAGGAGTAGCTATTTTCTGTACATGGGCACCAGAAAATATTATCTCTTGTGTACGTGGCACATATGAATAATCATAACTTCTGATTATTATCGTGCTTTTTGGTCTTTTGCTTTTCCCTTCTCTGTTTTTAAGATATTTTTCTGATTATTTCCCTTTTCTATTTGTAAAAAAATGAATATTCTATGAACATTAGTATAAAGTTGTACTAAGTGTGCACCAATTTATATGAATCGGAGGGAGTAGAACTTTTAGAAAATACATGAACGTTTATAAAAAAATATGTGAACACTTCAAAAAATCATGAATATTTAAAAAATGTACAAACCATTTTTAATTTACATGGAACGTTTTATAATACATGCTAAGATTTTTAATAAATTATAAACGTTTCTGAATCATACTATAAATATTTTTGAAGTGCGTGATGAACAGCATTTCCATACGGGATGAATATTTTTTAGTACACAGTGAAACTTTTTGATAAACATCGTGAGTAGTTTTTTTAATAAATGATGATAAATTCAAATTACATTATGAATATTATTTAAATAAAATATGAACCTTTTGCATTACAAGATGAACATCTATTCATATCGGGCAAATATATTCCTAGGTTTTAATATTTCAGGATCAACACTTTTAAAATACAATACAACTATTATTAATATGTGACGGAGATTTTTTATCTACATGACGAACATTCTTTATGACATGACGAAAATTTTCTATATAAAAGATGAAATTTATTGTAAATTGTACAGTAGGAAATTTTAAATACGTGGTGAACATTTTTTAATACATGGTGAAGATTTTAAAAAACATGGTTAACTTCTTTTTAAGACAAGACACAATTTCTGAATACCTGGAGAATGTTTTTTAAATACATAATTGGCATTTTTAATACATGACAAACAATTGTAGTACACATTCAACATTATTAAAATACATGATAAACTTTTTTATACATTATAAATATTATTTTAATACACGATGAAATATTTTGTAAATAGATGATGAACAATTTTGTATACATAAAAAACATCATAGCTTCGTCTACAGTCAAATACATGATGATCAGATTGTAGTGGGTTGCTCGATGTCCTGCATTCTCTACTGTCAAATTCTCACTTGGGTTGGGCATCCGGTAATCGTTTCTCCGTTGGCAGGTCGTTCACGGAGTGGTGTGGTGACAGTAGGAACACCGCTCCTTCAAGCGAGCGGATGAATCTGAATGGTCATCTAGGTCGCTTGTTCAATTTGGAAGGAACGTCATAGCTTCGTCTTTGAGGGTATTTTTCTATTTTTTTTATGGTATTTTTCTCAGTGATGGGCTGCATGATCAAACGAATTAAATGTGACGCTCACAACAAATGGGCTACATATCTTCAACAGCTTTTTTTTCGCCTTGCAAGCATTCATGTTTCAGCCCGAAGTGAGATTCTTTATGCTACAGATGTGCGGACACCTTATAAAAAAAAAAATTAAGCTTGGAATGCTGATGTTGTAACCGGAAGTGAGGTTCTTGTCTCCCGTTGGTTTGGTTTTTTTTCCTTTGAACTATGCATGCACTATGTTTTTCACCGGCAACTCAATTGAGATCTATAGCTGGAAGACGTACAATGTTGTGAAGCAAGTTGATGTCACTACCTTGGCCTCGGGCCGATACAATTTAGTCTGGATAGAGTAGGCGTTGGTAAAACAAAGGTAAGTAGAGACTAATTATTCAGCAAAAACCACCGAATTAAGCTGTCATTGTGTCCAGTCCCCACTATTTACTCGTTGTGTGTAGCCTGGTTTTAGCTGCTGGCCTGTTGTGTAGTACCAACTTGCTAAATATATTGTACTAATCTTGATTGATGCTACAAAGCTCATGTGGCCAAGATTCACACTCGGCTAACGTGAACAAAGGGTCCATCAATTAGGTAGCAAAATCGACGAGTTTCTTAATTCCGACATCGATGGACTCCCAGTATTCCCATAGCTAGCTAAAGTTGAGCAAGTAGAGCCAAGTTGATGCACCCTTAACGATATCTGTATCACGTTCAGACCTGCAGGCTCCGTCAATTAATTAGTGCGTGTAGGAGGAGAACCTCGATTGATCCCCGAGTCTTGTCGCAGCTAGCTAGATCTGGATCTGGTCAACTCTCCTCCAACAGCGAGCATGATACATTTACGCGCAGGATTTGGTTGGCCCTCCCTTTATAGCTAGCTTAGTGTTGTAAAGCGCTCTTATTATCACCTACAAATAAGCAAATGGGAAACATCCCCTGTTCTTATAATTTGCTGAATAGTAGATAAGCAAAGACGAGACCTACACAACTTTATATGTATGGTTTCTTTCTGCCTAGCTTATATGTATAAATTCTCATAGTATATTTAAGCTATTCCTGTTGCTGCAAAGTTGTCAAATAAGGGAAGATGGATGAGCAAAATAACAAGCGGCGTGTGCGAGCTAAGCAAGTTGGTACATCAACCAAGCATTATGACATTCATTCATATCACTGGCTGGTGATTCTTCAGTTCTAATGCCTGATCCTTCAAGTGACAGATCATCTTTATAGATTATTATGCCATCCTAACTACGACATCATATGAAAAAACATGGTCAGAAATATATGAAACAACGCTCTTGGCTCTTGCGTACCAAATCAAGGTTGCTTAATAGTAACAACACATTACTTAGTACACACTTTAGGCCAAATTGACTGGTGAGTGGTAATGGTGCCATCATACGTGGGGTACAAATTGACTGTATTGAATCGAGGAAAAAGGGCATCTAAAAGGTTCAATACAGAGGAAGGCAAGGATTGTGAAGGATGCATCACACAGTTATGGTGGCGGTAGTGGTTGTTTGATGGCCTAGGGACCTCGGTGTAGTAATTATTATGTTTGGTGTTCTTTGTATTTCTGGTGAACCTTTATAATAGATTTGAGTCTTTATACAAAAAAGAGAAAAAAATTGGATGAAACAAAGCCAAGGAAATCGCCTCCTTGCAGGGCAACGGGAATTTGTCCCCCAACCCCACCCCAATATTCTTGTACTTCAAAATACTCTCCCCCCGCTTTCTGCTCGCCTCAGATCAGAACATGCCCCCCCCCCCCCCCCCCCCCCCTCCCCGGCGCGTGCGAACCTTGCACTGAACCCCCTCCCAGGTTGGGTTTCTCTAGAAACCCGTTAATGAAAAGTGGACAAGAAACTGTAATAGACACATCAGAACGGCGCACCTCTAAATTGGGCGGACAATTTTTTTACTTGAAGTCGATTGACAATAGTCGACTGAAATTGAAGAAAAACATTTGGATAATTTTGATAATGACAAGATTAATTCTAACAAATAGATCCTACATATGATTACAGATAGCCAAACCAGCTTACAACGTAATTCTAGGAATGTGGCAGACTTATAACCATGTCTACAATCCTCCATACACATACTAAAATAGCGTTCCCCACCCCACCAGGACATTAATCTCATACTTCACACAAATGATTAGTAGAACTAGTGGGAAGCCAAAGAAAACAAGGTGAATTGCCTTCTCATTCATATCGAAAATCTTTTTAGGATCTTCGGAATCACGTCTGCACATGAAAGGGCAACTGTATTAGGTCAGCTTTCAAATGGATATTTTTTTCTAAGAGCATGCAACATCTACCTCATAGTCTCAAGAAAAGCATCCCTTATAGTAGTTGTCCAAGTTGCAAGCCCGCCCTCTACTCACAATTAGAGTATGTGTTTTGTTTTTCATCCCAGTTGCAAGTCTACCTTTTGATTGCAACTCGCTCATAGCTCGTTTTATCCTAGTTGCAAGTCGACCTTAACTCGCAACTGGGCTCGTTGTTTTGTAGTTGTCCCAGTTGCAAGTCCACCCTTGACTCGCAATTGAGCTCGTAGTTGTCCAAATTGCAAGCCCACATTTTTACCCACAATTGGGCATGTGTTTTACCTTTCGTCTCATTTGCAAGTCCATCATTGACTCGCAACTGGGACTGTAGTTTGTTTAATCCTAGTTGTAAGTCGATCCTTGACTCGCAACTGGGCTTGTAGTTTCGTAGTTGTCCCAATTGCAAGTCCACCTTTGACTCGCAATTGGGCTTATAGTTCTCCCAGTTGCAAGCTCATCCTTGACTTGCAACTTGGCATCTGTTTTGTTTTTTCTTCCTAGTTGCAAGTCCACCCTTGACTCGCAATTGGGACCGTAGTTTGTTTCATCCTAGTTGCAAGTTGATCCTTGACTCACAACTGGGTCATTTGTTTCGTAGTTGTCTTAATTGCAAGTCCATCCTCGACTCGCAACTCGGATCATAGTTTGTTGTTGTTTCAGTTGCAAGTCCATCCTTGACTCTCAACTGGTCACATATTTGTTGATGGCCTAGTTGCAAGTCCACACTCGACTCGCAACTGTGATGTGTTTTGTTTTTCATCTCAGTTGCAAGTTCATTCACCCTCAACTCGCAACTCGTATCATAGTTTTATGTACTCATTTCAGTTACAAGTGCACCCTCGACTCGCAACTAAGCCCGTAGTATTTTTTTATCTCAGTTGCAAGCCCACCATTGACTCGCAATTGGGCTTGTGTTTTTGTCTTTCATCCTAGTTGCAAGTCCATCCTTGACCCGCAACTGGGACCGTAGTTTGTTTTATCCCAGTTGCAAGTCGACCCTTGACTCGCAACTGGTCTCATAGTTTATAGTTGTCCTAGTTGTAAGTCCATCCTCAACTCGTAACTAAGCTCGTAGTTCTCCTAGTTGCAAGCCCATCATTTGACTCGCAACTAGGCTTGTGCTTTGTTTTTCAACACGCAACTTGCCCGACCTCTTGTTCCATGTCCAACGCCGACATGTAAACCCGCCTGACCCAATTGCATGTCCAAGCTAAACATGCAACTCATGCCTAACATACTTGCATGTCCATTCTCGGCACGCAACTCATTCCAAACTCAGTACCCCTATATATTTTTTAAATACATGTTCACTTTTGTAATACACACTGTATATTTTCTGTATACATGGGGAACATTTTTTTAACAAACATTGAACGTTTCTGTAAAATTCATGATGAATATTTTTTTTCAAATACAGGGCTAAGCATTTTTTAGAATACATGGTAAACAATTTTCAAATTCCTACTGATCATTTCTCTAAATGGCATGAAACTTTAAAAAAAATTATGTCAACATTTTATTTACATTGCATAAAAAAATTCTAGAAAATGTCGTGTTTATTTAATTGCATGAAGTTTCTTTTTAAAAATTGTCATGAACATTTCTTTGAATGTTCCGATTTTTTCTATTGTATAATACATTTTTTAAACATCACAAAACGTTATTTTGAAATGCATGGTGCAAAAAAAATGTATTATTGAAATAAAACTAGAATAAATGTATTCGTGTTTTTCAGAAAATGCTTGCAATCTTCAAAAGTTTCCACTATCTGAAAACTCTTTGGTGATTTTAAAAAATTGTCCATGTTTCAAAATTTGTTCGAGAAGAAATTATTCGGAATACCGAATTTTGTTCTTATTTTCGAAATTGTTTGTGTTTTCCAAAATATCCATCATTCAAAAAATTAAATCACAATCTGTAAAAAAAAAGGTTTAATTTTTTTTAAACATGTCTGCTAATCTGAACGTTGTATTATGTTGTTAAATGTCAATTGTAGCTATGGATGGAGTGGTATGTGCTCTCGTTCCCTAGCATGAGGTTTGGAGATCAATTCCACTGCGTCAGTTACATTATTTTTGTTTTTCGCGCTCCAATAAAAAAACCTGTATATGAGATATTACCTCACACCTATAGATGTTATACAGTCAAAGCTGGTCAAAGGGCTTTGACCGTCCTAAAAAAAAGCAAAAAAAATCTAAAAAATCTGAAATTTTGTGGGATCAAAGATACTCAGGTTCACAAGATGCATGCAAATTTTCGTGATGTTTGGACATTTCAGGAGCTCGTGGCCAAGAAAAAAGAGTAAATATGTAAGCATGTGAACAGTAAATTCAAAAAAATAGCAAGAAAATTCAAAAAAATATGAAAATTTTTAGCATCTAAGAGGCTTGGGTACGCAAGGTGCGTGCAAAATTTTGTTGTGTTTGGACACTGTAGGAGCTCGTGGAGAAAAAAACAAAAATTGGCTCGGGAAAAAACTTTGGAAAGAATGACTATTTTTTTTCTGCTAGGGCTCCTCGCATGTCATTTGATCCCAAAAACTTGCAAGCACCTTGTGCACCCAAGCCTCTTTGATGCCAAAAAATTTCATTTTTTTTTGAATTATTTTGCTATTTTATTTTAAATTTACTGTTCACAAGCATACATATTAACCGTTTTTTCTCGCCACGAGCTCCTGGAATGTCCAAATAGCACAAAAATTTGCACGCACCTTGCACACATGAGTATCTTCGATCTCACAAAAATTTAGATTTTTTTTGCTATTTTTTTCAGGACGGTCCAAGTCCTTTGACCGGACGGTAACGGCACAGAAGGGCATTTCTATAAGTACACATAAGGGCAAATTTGAGTAGGCTTCGAAATTAGGGGCATATATGAGTAGGTGGTTCGAGCTAGGACAGAAATGCAAATAGTCCTTTTTTAATTGCGTGAAGTTTAAAAAAAAAAAATTGTCACGAGCATTTCTTTGATTGTTCTGATTTTTTCTATTGTATAATACATTTTTTAAACATTGCAAAACGTTATTTTGAAATGCATGGTGCAAAAATAAATGTATTATTAAAATAAAACTAGAATAAAGGCAAAACGGTATTTCTGGTGCTAACAAGAACCTATATATGAGATATTACCTCACGCCTATAGATGTTATATAGTCAAACCCAAAGGCAAAACGGTGGTGCTAACAAGAAAATCGTGGCTGCCCTCTTTGCCCTACTAAATCCTCCGCGCTCCGCCGCTGCCGCCGGCGCCGGCGCATTCCGCGCTCGGGATTCGGAGGACCCACGCCGCCTCGCGCGCCCACTCTGCCGCCCAGGTGCCCATCCTCCCCGCCGCTTCCAATACTCTGTTCCCGCCGAACCACATCGGCCCCACAAGCCAGGCACAGGGCCGAGCCCCTTGCTGCTCTGCTCCAGTAGCAGCCTGACGCATCTGAGACCTTTTTGGTAAGCTGCGACTCCAAAGTTTAGCTGCAGTTTGCTAGAGGGCTACAAATGAGATCATCAGAGTTGATTTACATTACATGTCATTATCTTTATCCTGATTGCATTGTCCAAGCTGTAGTAGAGGATTGCTGGTTGATGCCGAACTTTCCCTGTGCTGCTTGCGTTGCTGACGCTAAGAGCAATTGGAAATCTGTTGGTAAAGCAGCATTCTCTGTATCTTTCCATACACAACACCGTAAGCCTTTGCTAGATATCTATCATTTTCTTGTTGGATAGCACTATTTTAACGATGTCTCCGCAATTAATCAGTGATCAGCAGGCAGTTAGAGAGATAAATCTAAGGAAACAATATCCAGACTGAACTAGTGAAATGATGGGTACAGATGCACTATTTTAACATGCACCTTTTCAAGTTCAGTACCATAATGCATTATTTTGAATGGCAGTTCCCATGTGATTTCTACACATATTTTACCTCTTAATATATACCGCATTGATATTGATACAGCATGTTAATTGTTTCTCTAATCTTAAAATTATATCACAAACTTACAATGTATCCATGGATTCGAAGATCCATGACGCCATTCCATCCCTCGATGTCTCAAAAGAATAAAACGGTAGGAATAATTAAGAACTGATTCGACATGGTCCAGCTCATTCGTAGCAGTACACCACGGCACTAGGACAAATACATGAAGTGCAACAGCATTAAACAAAAATAAAATAATGACCACCTTGAACTATGGATTGATCAGGACGACGAGCTTTGTTCCTCCAGCTTCACAACAGGTTTCTTTACCTTTGGGTGGTTCTCAAGTTTTGCGTTGATTTCAGACATCAGTTGTTCGTCCCTTGCACCCTTAAGCAATACTTCCTTCAGTTCACCTAGATGCTCCAGGCCAAAGAAGGACGACCCACTGCAGCATTCAACCTTCAGCTGCTCAAGTTTTTTCATTGTTTTCTCCCCAAAAGTAACCTTTGAGCTGAAGCTGCAAGCAATCTCGAATATCTTCAATTTCTCAAAAGAGTCTAACTCTAGGTCATTATAAATGATAGACACATCGAGCTGATTATCTTGAAGATGATGGATACGAAGACGTAGAATGCATAATCCTGGTAGCTCACTTAGGAACTTGATGACGCCACTAGTGTGCTCCCTTCTTCCTCGTGGTGCCACACCTTCAGGCTGCATGGAGACATGATCTTCTGTTAATTTGGCTATTTCCAAATCCATCTTTGTGAGCTTGGTGAGCTGTGCTCTCCAGTCCGGCAACCGGTCTCCAAGCCCATAAAGTTTAAGGCTCTGCAGGCTCTCCAAAGGCAGCTTTATATCATTCAAACAACCTTCACTCTTCTCCTCGAGCTGCACTGACAGTGATTCCAGACTGATAAAAACTGAGATTGCAAGGAAAAACTTGTCGCTGTTACTCTTGTTGATGCCAGACACTCCGAGCTTGTGCAGGTGGGTGAGCTTCTTGAGCTCTTTTAGGACAGCCTTTGTCCCTGAAGCACTGACATTGACCACACCAAGCGTGTGCAATGCTGTAAGCTTCCCGATCCCTGGAGGTACCGCAACACCAACCAAACTACGACCGCTGCAGTAACTGGACAGCTGGGACAGTAAATGATGTGGTGTCCGTGCTTTCTTTGCTGGGGCGGTGGTGCCCGCACGGATGTACTGCAGCTTCTGTAGCTTGGTGATGTTCACTGGCAGGGTGACTATGGAGGTGTGTCTAACATCAAGAGTCTGGAGTTGCCTCAGACCTCCTATTGAACTTGGCAGATGACAGATTCCATGGCATCCTCGCAGTGAGAGGAACTTGAGGCGACATAACAACTTCAACATCTTCTTGAGATCACTATACTGTACCTCTAATGCATCTTCCAGATCAAGAACCCGAAGCAGCTTCATACCTTCAGAAATGAAGAATGATTCCCACTTCCCAAACACTGTTAGTGACCGGAGCCGAGAGAAGTCAATGCTCTCCAACACAATTATATCTCTGAACCAGCTTTCTGATATCACAAGATGACGCCCCGTGCGTTGTGTTGTCAAGACACAACTGCCCGTAAGTTCGAACACAAGGTTCTCTTCCGCTTGGTTTGAGATAATGTACTCACGAAACAAGCCATTTACTTGGCACCTTGTGTTGTCCAAACCTATCATAGATGATGGCTGTTGGATTGTTCTCAGATCAAGGAGGTCATGGAATTGTTTCCTCCCAGTGGTTTCTGCAGATTCTTCATGGTTATCTCTAGAGTAGCCCTCAGCAATCCACCGTCTTACTTGTCGTCTCTGCCGAATGAGGTGGTTTCGAGGGAAAATTGGTAGATATAAGATACATGGCTTGAGTGTATATGGGTAATTGCATAAGCATGAATTCATCCAACCAAATAGATTGACAAACTCTTGGTTGCTCTGTAGCTCTTGCATAAAGTTCTTATTGCTAGAAAGCGCATGTTTCCATCGATTTGTATTGGAATTGAATGAGCGAGCTATCTCAATTATTACTTTGGGAAGTCCGCCGCATATTGATGTAAGCTCTCGTCGCTCTGCCGCTTCACCCTTCCTGGATACCTGTTATTCAAACAATCCTACATTTACATCAGTCAGACTGTGGTTTGCTAGATATAATGCATCATATATCTTAAGTCTGAATGCCAGGTATAGTGCCATGAAGTAAAAAAGGCTAAAAAAATAATATAATTTTTTAGGCTAGAAGTATAACTACAGGACTCTTTGGAGAAAACCGAAAAATGGAATAAGGCGGGTGCCCATGTACACATATGCACATCCAAATTACCGTGAAAAAATCTTAGGAAGTTCGTGATTATAAAGAATCTTAGGATGTCAACATTATCAAATGTTCTTAAAACAATTTACTGTTTCTTTTCAGTTGTGCTTGGTGGCTTGGGATCACTGTAGTATCAAGGTCACATGGGTAACACGTTGTGGTGCATTCTACGAGTCATCAGTATTAGGGTTAGTTCTTTTGTGAGTTGTTCAGAGCATCTCTAGCAGACCCCTTATATGGCGCCGAACTATAAAATAACCGTCGGTTTACGGTTTTGCGCGGAAAAAGTGGCCCGAACAGAAACCGTATCGGACCGCGGCCTTTAAAAAAATTTATGGGGCGCGGCAAATCTTCATCCTCAATCTTTAGATTCACTGGCTGGGAGGCCGACCCGAGCTTGACCTTTATCGGCAGAGATATTTGGTGGGAGGGACATTTCCGCGCGGCAGTTCCCGCTTCCCTTCCCTCCGCCGCCATTGATCTCCCTCCATCCGCTCCGGACCACCTTCCCTGGCTTTGTATCGCCGCCATGGAAGCCTCCCAGCCGTCGCCCGTTACCGTGGATGTCATCCACGCGACAACCCCTCCGGCAGATCTCGTTGCCGGCCATGTCGCGCCCCTCACCGTTCAAGGCTCCACCGTGCCAACCCAGATCAAGAGAGAAGCGGAGGCATCAAGCTTGCGGGACAAGATAGATGCCATGGTGCAATCAAATGAGTTGATGGTGGCCAAGACATTGGATGCAAAGAAGGAGTTGGCCAAGAAGAAGGCGCAAGAGAAGCAAGAGAAGTGACAATTACTTAAGGAAGAGGGGTTGCGGAAGGCCGCCATTGATGAGAGAAAATCCCTTGCTGAGGAGAACAAGGCCATGGCCAAGCTTCTTGCCTAGGAAAACAAGATCATAACTATGAACCGCAATGACCTGGACGACCTCACCAAAGAATGGCATGATATAATAAGGATAGAGATCTTGAAGAGAAGGATACTAGCTGTGACGGGTGATGGCTTCGGTGCCGGCAGGGGAATCGGTGGCGGTGGTGGAGAGTGATGATGATGTTGATGATGTTCATGGAGGTGGTGGTGGCTTTGGTGGTGGTGTATGTGGAGAGCGATGGCGATGATGACGATAGTGATGGAGGTGGTGGTGGCTTTTGCATGAGGTTCTTTTGCGTCATGATTGAAAACTATGATTAATTTCCGTGCAAACTATGTTTGATTGTTCGAATTTGAAGCCAATCATCGAAATTGTGGTCAAATTGTCTAATTTGATTTTTACGGTTTGCGGGCTGGCGCGGACTGCGGCCGAACAGACCCCGCAAAGTGGAACTATGAAACAAGATATTCAGCAAATATTCTGTTTTACAGTTTCGCTTTGGGAGGTCTGTTCGGCCGCAGGCCGCGCCAGCCCGCAAAACACGTTTCCGCGAACTTTAAACGCACTATAAAGGTCCGCGATATAAGGGGTCTGCTACAGATGCTCTTAGGGTTGTGGAAATAAGTTGCCCATTTTGCAGCAAAAGGATATCCTCTCGCTCTCGCCCCCGCGCCGTCTACCCCGCGGGCGGCTCGGGCGGCGCCCCCACCTCCCGTCCCTAGCCCCCTCCTCTCCCCTCTCCCCGCCGCCGGCCGGAGCCACCTGGGCAAAGCCCCTGGTGGTGGATGGCGGCGGGGGCTCCTTCCTCTTCCGCACGGTCGCGAGCGGCGCGGGACGGCCTGCCCGTCGGAGGCGTCAGGCATGCGCGGGGCCTGGCGGCGCGGCGGTGGTAGCTCTGGCCGGGGGCGTGCAGGCGGCGGCATGGGCTCGGCGGTGGTTGGCTGTGTGGTGGCGGGGTGTGTGCGTGGTGGCGGCGGGAGTCCTCCGGATCTCTTCTCCGTTCCCCACGGGAGACGAGGGCTGCGGCGGCACGGGTCGTGGACAGCTGCCCTTGCCATGGCCTACTGGTGGGGGTGGCGCGCAACAGCGGTGGAAGTGGTGGTGATGTGCGCTTGGTAGCGACGGCCCCGTCTAGATCCATTACGGTGGGCTCGTGGGCGTCGGGCGGCACGGGGGCGGGCTGTGACCTGGTGGGGTCATAGCTATGGCCGTGGTCCTCGGTGCCGAGCCAGCGGCTGCTGCTGGCAGCGGTGGTGCCAACCAGTTCAACTCGGATCTGGCCCATGGCCGCCGGCGGGCAGCTTGGGGCTGGCCCCCGGGGTCCCGGTGTGGATGTGGGCTGCCACGGCGTGGTGGTGGCTCATGGCGGTGGTCCGGGTCGTTCCTCGGTGGCGGTTGGTCTTCTCCGGCGTCGGCCGTCGGTGAGTGGCTCGCGAGGTGACGGATCGGTTGCGGCGGCGGCTGGCTTGTTCGACGTCGGCTCGCTCGTAACCGGTCCGTGTCGGCCTTCGATCCTACTCCTCATCGTCCGGCCGTTACTTTCGTCGAAGGGCTGGTTCTCTCCCAGCTGTGGCCCATCGCTTGTCTCACGCCCGGTGCGGCAGGACCGAGCTCGTCTCGCGCACGGTGCAGCAGGACCGAGTTCGTTTCGCGTGCAGTGCAACAGGACGGACCTCATCTCGCTCACGGTGCTGCAAGACCGAGATTGTCTCGCGCCCGGTACCGCTGGACGGGTCGATGGAAGCCAGGCGCTTGGGGTCGCCCAGGGGTGCGAAAGGTGGAACCTTTCCGCTTGTCTCTTTGGTTGGTGTAGCGGTGGATCTCCGGTGAGGTGGTGTCTAGGTCTGGGATGCCGGGGCGGCGGCCCTGGACGTCGTAGCATGGTGCTCTTGGGGAGAGCCCGTGGCTTGGTGCTGCCTGGTGGCCATGGCCGCGTGGGCGGCATGGTAGCCGGGGTGTGACGTTCGGTGGCGGTGAGTGTTGGTCGGGGTGAAAACCTGTTCTATCTTCCGACGGACCGACGGCAGCGAAGCTCATTCCCTTCTTAAAGGCGTCGTCGCGGCTCTCATTGTCTGTCGTGTTGCTTCTGGGGAAACTCTGATCCTCGGATCGGGCGGTGGCGGCGCTCCGGTGTCGTAACCTTCCTGAAGGCGACGCCTTGAAGCTCACGGTTCGTCGTATGCGGCTTTATCTCCTTGCGGTGGCGTTAGTGCTAGGGGTGGTGTTGCTGCGCTCAGTGCCTATGTATCCTGCTTTGGGTGTATGTGTGTATTGTGATGGCATGCGTTTGTACCGGATGTTGATGATTTTTGCTTTATATATAAAGTGAGGCGAAAGCCTTCTTTCGGTAATAAGTTGCCCAGCTTATTCTAGAAGTCCAACATAAAATTTCATTTTAGAAACCTACCAGCTAGTCCTTAATTAGTAGGCTTCTAAAATAAAAGTTTAGGTTGGGCTTCTAGAATATGTTCGGTAGGGGAAAGCTTATTTTCACAGCCCCAAATAAGCCTCAAAATAATTGGCACTTGCTAGGCTTAGGATCACTGATATTATAGATACCTCACATGCTGACTGGAATTTGGCGAACATGGTTCCACATGCACCCATTATGATTAGTAAATTCAAAAAAATCAAGAAAAAAAATAAAAATGATCTTCTTTTTGTAACATACATAGTCGACCACTATACTCGTGTATGAACTTTCATGAAGAAATTACATCCGTGGTATTCTGAAAAAAACTGAAGCTATATAAAAAACACTATTTGATGAATAATAAGGTCTCGTTTATATTTTCTTTACTAGAAATGTCATGGGTGTCATTTCTTTGTGAAGCTTCACACGGAGAAGAATGGTCGACCAAGTTTGATATTGCATATTTTTTATTTTTGAAAAAACATTCTACAAATTTATTGAATTTACTAATCATATGGGTGCGCGTGAAATCATGTTCACATATGTATTTTTGCCTAACATGCCGCGAAATTTAGTACTGGAAAGCAATTTATACAGAGAGAAAAACTTGCTATTGCCGTTGTCAGGTACAAATCAAGTAAAGTAGGGCGGGCGAGCTGCTGTCTCTCTTATCCCTTGCTACAGCGCCAAGGCGATAAGGAGGCGACCAGCAGAGGTGCTCGTTTCTTCCGCCGGTGAGGCCGCCGCTCTTCCGCGCCTCCGTTGGCCGCTTGGCCTCGGGAGGCGGGGGGGGGGGGGGGGGGGGGGGGGGGGGGGGGGGGGGGGGGGGGGGGGGGGGGGGGGGGGGGGGGGGGGGGGGGGAGAGCTCTGGGATCTCACCGGTGCGTAGATAGGTTTCCTGGTGGTGTGAGCGAGGCGTTGGCGTTCACTCCGCGTCGGAATAAGGTGCTCTCGGCTCCGTCCGCGTTTCGTCGATGCTTGCGCCGGCGAGGAGCTGGTAGAGCTTCCGTGCTAGGACTGGGTTGGTTAGGCGGCGGTGACCACCCAGTCTCCGGCTTGTGTGCTCCGAGTTCGCCTCCGTCTCCATGGCGTTCCCTCCGGCGGCTATGGAGAGCTCGGGAGCTGTGTGCAGGGAGGTTCGGTCCGAGATGCGTTTCTCGGACGGCGACGCCGGCGACATCTGGACGGAGCTGGCTCCGCTGTTGGGATGTGGAGGATGGTGTGGCGGCTTCGTTGTCAGGTCTTCGTCGATTTCGGCGAGCAACGACGAGGCCGAGCTCGGCAAAGCTGCGGGGTCTGTCCCCGCCGGTGATCCCCATTGGAGATGCGCCCGTCCTTTCGCGGCGGGCCTCAGGTGAACGCCACAAAGCAGCAAGGCTGGGAGGGGCTTTGTCGTTGCTTGGTGTTGTTGGTGGCTCGGCTCTCTCCGTGGCGACGGGGAGACGGCGGCCGGATGCGGTGAGTGGCGGAGCTGGCGGTGGCAGGGGCCTGGAAGGACTTCTTCGTGTTTTTCTTTTCTCCAGGGTTGTCTCTGTTATTGTCCCTGTTTCCCGGCGTCGCGAGATGTTTCGTGTGTGCGTTGACGTGGTCGGTTCCTGTACTGCTGTTTCACTCTAATGGACACGTCTTTGTTTAAAAAAAAAAATCAGGTAAAGTACGAAACTAGAATTTTTGAAGCTAATATAATGGTCGTAGTAAATCCGACAATTATATAATATCATCAAAAAATATAATGATCATTGTAAAATCCTAAAAAAAAAAAGGGCAGCTCGATGCATGTAGCTCCCGCTTGCGTGAGGTCTGGTGAAGGGTCCGACCACTTTGGGTCTTTTGTATGAAGTCTTTCCCTATAATCTGCAAAGGCTGTTTTCAAGACTCGACTCGTGACCACATGGTCACAAGTCAATAGCTTTATATCTTCGCCAAGGCTCCCTAATTATAGTGAAATCCTAGAGTAAAATAAATAAATGAAACTAACACATGTATTGTAGTTGACAACATATGAAGGTAAAAAAAGAAGGCACCTGCGAACAATGTAAGGCTACTAAAGTACCGGGTCATGAGGAGTCAAGTTTGTACAAATATGCGTGAATTATAGACTGAAGGAAGTGTGTTAATAAAAATGCACCTTCTCGAAGAGTTCAATGGCTGCGTCCACTTCGAGTCCTTTGACATTAAACACGAGCTCTTGCTTATCTCCACAGCAATGATTGGCAATTTCTTTTTCAGTTGTAACGGCGATGAAAACACTCCGACGGTAAGATGCGGATACTAGGTTAGTTTTTATGAGATCCCACACTTCCTTGGACTGCAGTCCATCAATGACAAGCAGACAATTAGAGCTTTTCAGGATATCACGACACTCTGCAATGGGATTTTTTTCTTCCCGTTGCATACAAATCTGCAGTCTCACTAGCTTGAAGATTCCCAGAACAGAGGTTTGAAAGTAAGATTCCAGAAAATTCCCATAAATTGAAAGGATTTGAAACCTCCACCAAGCCATACATCTGAAATAGATTGACACTAAGGACTCTGCGGCAGAACATGTACTTGACGAGAGCCGATTTTCCAACCCCAGCTACTCCCCACACGGACATAACTGGGTAGTTTCGGCGCCGTGTAATAATTACATTTAGACCAAGATCCTTCATTTCTGACTCGCGTCCAACAAGAGGATGCTCGTGTATCCATTTCCTGGCTGCTTCCATTTTATTGTTGTCGCTGGCGGATGCAATATTTATCTCCATGCCTTTATTTGCATCATATCGAGATCCCTAAAAATAAGTAGTAATGTTAGGTTACAACAAACTGATGATTCCACTAAATGTGAAACTGGAAGAACATCGTGAGCATTGCAGCAGATTATATAAATAAATTTATATAAAAAAAACTGGCAGACACATAAGACTTTATAGATTGAGGCATGGCAAAGGTATATCCAAGGTGTAAAAATAAACTATTATGTACCATCTCTCGGAACAGGCTTTCGGCCCCTTTATATATAAAGCAATAACCGAACAAAGTACACGGCGAACGATACAAGGAGGTGAGGTAGGCCTCTTACAAAGTTAATTCCATAATACTCGGGGCTACTCCCTACACCTAAGCTCCACGACAACGCCCTCGAGAGGGAGAACGACAAAAAGGGTTGCCGCTGCCTAGTCCATAACGGACAAAGGTTTTCACCGGAATCCGTACACGAAGAGGAACACCATGACGACGTCTTCAAGAAGGGAGCGGCGCCCATGAGTGTTCTCTTTCGTCGGCGACAGAGCGCTGAGCTTTTGCTCGACATCTCCCCTGTGCCACCACGAGGTCTTCAGGAGAAGCGCGACGAGTTCAATTCCGGGGCTGCTACCCCGATATCCATGCGATGAGACATGACCAACTGGCCGCTTCAAAGTGCTCAAACCTTGGCTGGAAAAGCCCGACATCAGCCACCGATCCAGCGTTAGCGCCACCACTGTCTGGGCACCGACACCTGCAGTCCCCTCCAATCCCGTTGGACCGGGGGGTTATGACCCAGTGAATACCGACAGCCATCGTTGAGCAATCAACTCACATGATGCCAATTCCGCGACATGAGACACCAGTCCAACTGCCGACGCAACATTCTCCCATGCACCACGTCCACAGACCTTCATTGACGCCACAACATGAGGACGCTTCCCCGACCGCACCGCAAGCTCCCACCTTGGCTTGACCGGAGGCGAACCAGAGCCGAGCAACCCGACTCCAAGGCGACACCGCACCGGAACTCGCGCGAGGAGCGACCAACCCTGGGGCAGCAGGACCACGTCAAACTCCTGCCACGACGGCAAGTTCGCGTCGCCTGCCTACTGCCAGCAACCGCACCCGAAAAGGATGGACGCCACCCCATCAAATGGGAGCCGGTCATGGTAGCCGACAAGTCTAGTGGCCCAGCAGCCACACCGGCGTCCCCGCCCCCATCGACGCCCCAGACAGAGTCCTATCACCGCCGTCCAAGCCAAGGCCACCACCAACGGAACCCTGCCTTCCCTCCCACCCACGAGAAGGCATCGAAGCACACCACAGACCTCCTGCCCGAAGCTCAGATCGGCTGGGTACATCCACGCTGCCTCCCGAGCCACTCCCGCCGCTAATCAACTGTAGGATGCCTTCCAGCCTCGCCGGAGCACCACCCAGCTCATGCCTGAGCGCCCTCCAGCCCACGCTGCCGCAGCGCGTGCCGGCCGACAAGGGGATTTGGGCAGACACCGCCCACAGCAGGCTGCCGTCCCCACTGTCCCCACCTCACCTACCACCCCACCACCGCGCAACGGCCGCAACTCCACTGGCAAGCTACGCCGCCGGCACGGCCGCCCGGGTCGTAGCCGCGCCGCACCGCGCGACCAATGCGTCCATACTTAGCTGTCGCACACGCGCCGCAAGCAACATGGGAGGAAGGCCAGGAGACCCCGCCGTCGCCGACGCCGACCGGGCTTCACTCAGTGCCTCCCACCGGCGGCGGCGAGGGGGAGAGGAGGTGAGGAAGGAGAGCGGGGCACCGGCGGCTAGGGTTCGCCCTTCCGCCTGTGGGAGCGGCTCGGGCGAGAAGGTTATTTTTTCTTCTTTTTCTTTTCAAACTAGTGCTTTAATCAGTTTCTGAGCCATACCTATTGTGTATCATTCCTGAATGAAATATTGCCAGACATCTCAAAGCTACTAATGGGATCATGGTTTTGTGCCCGAAGACAAAAGGAACTTCTCGACACTTTCATGTTAGACTCAGATACAAGCATTAAAGAAGGCATAAATAAAATTGAATGTGTGCACACGCAGGCCAACTTAATTAAATTAGCACACCCACGCATGCAAGAACCGTCCTTATGTTAATTTCACTCTGTGCGCATTCCTCGCTTGTATTCAGTGGTGGATCCAGGAATGGGCTAGGCCCCTTCTGCCTGGGGCCTGAATCCGCCCATGCTTGTATTCACAGGCTGTGCTTATGAGTTCAAACTTCATTGGCAGTGCAAAATCTACTAACTGACACTCGCATTCTTGCTCAAAAAAAAAAAAAAAAAATTATTACACTGGCATTCAATTTACCGAAAACACATGAAGCGAAAGAAAAGAGGAACATCCACGAAATTAATGGAAACTGGAAACTACTCGTGTAGAACTGAAGAATATATAACTATGTACTTGAGTGATTAACTGACGAGGTTCTGGCTATGTTTACCTTTGTAAAGAAGGCGTAAATAGAGTGCTCAGCTGATAACGGGTTGAGAAGCTGCATTTGGTATGGATATTCCACAGACAAGCATGCTACTTCGAATTGCTGCGTTGACAGGATGATGCAGCTGCCATTCTTCATGTTCGGAAAAAAACTCCTGATAGCATCCCACTCTGCCATGGTGGACAGGTCCTCCAACACAACAAGGTACCTATTCTCCATGACAAGCTGCTCGAAATCGTCGAGGAGATCTACTCCTCGCATGGCCTCCTTCATCGCCGCACGCTCCTCTTTGCTAGAGGAGTTTGCCTGGAACTGAGCCATCACAGATCGGACGAACTCTTGGGTGTCAAAAGGATGCATCAGCTTCACCCAAGCACGACAGATGAAGTTTTGGCAGGTCTGTTTATTGGTGTAAGCCCTCCAGGCAATTGATGCCATCCCAAGATCCCCACCTCCAGTGCCCCAGATGGACATCACTCCGAGGTCATGGTCTTCCTTGGTGAGCAGCTGGTTGACATCCCATTGATGCCCTTTTTGGTTTGTATTGAATGCCGCCTCGAAGACCCTGTTCAATACCGTCGCGCCGGTGATAGCATCGCTGTAGGAAGCCAGCTCCTGCTTCTTCGCGGGGTCTGGCTTGGACTCAGATTCACTGCTGATGAGGCTGTAGCGTGCGTTCCTGTTACTCACGTCCTCCACCCTGGCTCTGAGACGCTCCAGCTCATCAACCGCCTCATCGAGCGGCTGCTCCACATTGACGCAGGGCCTGAGGAGCCAGCTCATGGGCTTGAGCAGGCGGAGCCACCGGCTGTTCTTCTTGTCGAGGTGGACGACGAACTCAATGCAGTCTTCCACGTCGTAGGCTAGCTCGCGGATCTGCAACACCCACGTCCTTACCACCTCATTCTTCAGGCGGTCGCTGTCAGCGATGTTGAGAAAGGACTTCATCATCTGGAACTCGCCAGTGATGAACACAAGGTTCCGCGCCGCGCTCTGCCGCAGCTTCGCATCCTCCTCCATGGCCGCCCGAGCCTTGCTCAGCGCTCCGTCCACCACCGACTTGGCCATGCCAACCGCAAGGTCTGCCATGGCGTCCTCTCGCTAGCTAGATCTCACAAAGCTAGATCCTTTCCTGTTTGGGCTCTGTGTTCTCTTCTTGTCTAGCCTAGCCTCGTATGCTGGTTTGAGTTCTTATAGCTGATAGACACCGCCTTGAGCCGTGAGACAGCAAATCGCACGTATTCATTCATTTATTTATGCTAGGTCTTCGCTGTCGAGTCCATCGATAAAATGATGCCCCACTAACATGGTTGTGCGCTGGCACTAGATATTCTCATGTGTGTACTGTAGACTGATTCAATTGTGTGTATTTCGGCGTATACTTGTAATGGTGGTATACTGACATCACAAATTTAATCAGCGTGGAAAGACTGTGTCTTAATCAAGTCACCATTAAATATCTTATATGATGGTTTCCTGCCGGCTTCCTCACAAATATCTTACACTTAGGGCGCGATTGGGAACCATGTAAGTTGGTACGTCTGTAAAAAACATGCTAGGGGCAGTTTGCTGCCTCAGGAAATAAGAAACCAGCGTTTTATGATTGTTATTTTTTCATGCGTAAACCAGTGTTTGGATAGAGATGGAACTATGTCATTTGTAATCTGGAAGGTGAACTAAAACTGAGAAGTTAGCCTGGGTATGAACTGATTACTGAACTAAACTGCTCAGCCCTTGCTGTTTCCAAATGATGTGAGCTACTGTCGGGAAATGCGGATTACAAGTAGAAACACCTGAAGTTTTGAATTTATCTGTTTACTGAAATCTATCTTTGTTTGTATCACCAGACACATCGAATGTCTTAACAAATGAGAGCTATTTTGTTCATATGAACCTTAATGACAATATAATGGTGGTTTCTTATTTCTTCCTGATGTACCCACATACTTTTCTAGTACAATTATTGTGACTGGAGCCTAAAATGTGACTCCATAATCCATTTATTAAGACACATACTTAATTAATTTCCAGAATAATTGAGCGGGTATGCTCCAATGAATCAGTCTATACTCCGCCCATCCCATCAGAGTATAGGATATTAGTGACAGCACCTAACCATGTTAGTGAGGCATCACTTTATCGATGATCGATCCGCTCGAAGGCAAGTCTATATATAAATGTTAGAACTCTTCTAATCTTACAGACAGCATAACTAAAAAAGTGCAATTGGCTGTCAACGATCAACCAGCGTGAGAAGCGAAGTATATAGAATTGATACAAGACCATAGTAAGCTACTAAGTTAGAGCATCTCCACTTGTTCGGCCCCCCAGCACCCGCCGGCGCTTTTTTCGCCCTTCGCCCGGCGCTTTTTTGGCCCGGGGGCGATCTAGTTCCCAGCCACGCCCCAGGTTTCGCCCCCAAGGCGCATATAAATTCGAACTTGGCGTTTCCCGCTACCAAAAAGACGCCGCAAGTTCGGCGATCAACACTGCCATAGTTCGGCGATCACCATGCCACAGTTCGGCGATCAGTCAGTTCGGCTTTCAAAAAAGAAAGGATGCGTAGGCAATGCATCAAACGGCGGCGTTGTCCTCCGGCGTCGGGCTGGCTGTAGTCGGCGTGCGCGGGCTGGGCGGCGTCGGCGCGGCTTCTGTGCTGGGCGTCGTGGAGGCATCATCGCTCGGGCTTGGCGGTGGCGTAGGGGTCGGCGTGGGAGTAGGCGCGGTCGTCGACGGCATCTGGTTCAAGGTGAGGCCCGCTCCGGCAAGTACCACGCCTTGACCTGATCGTCCAGCGTCGACATGTCCGCCCCCATCAGGAATGCTAGGTCGGCGTTCCTCTTCTTCGCGGCGACGTTGGTCCGGAGTAAGTCTAGCTTGACGGCGCTGTTCGTCATCAACGCCGACCACCGCCCCTCAGATTTCTCTTCCCTCTGGGCGGCGTGGCTCTTGGCGTTAGCGATGCACTGCTCGATGGACGCATGTAGCCGCTTGGTAGCCGGTGCGGCGTCCTTGGCCGCCTTGGCTCGTTTGTTGCCGTCAGGGCGCCCATCCGCCGCGCCACTCGTGATGATGTCATCCATGTCAGCTTCGGTCGCGTCGGGGTTGGCGAAATGCGACGACGAGGCTTGCGAGAAGAGTAGGGTGCCACGGCACAGAGGAGGCGTCGGCGAGGCGGCGTACGCCGGCGGTGAGTAGGTGTACGGGGGGTACTGGACGCCGGCAAACGCGGGCGAGGGCGTGCGTTGGCCGTGTGGAAAGGTGATGTTGGGGTTGAATCCGCCATGCACGTCGCCGTCGGCGTAGCCAGGCGAGGGTGTGCACCCCCAGGGCTGTGGCGATGTCGAGAAGCTGGCCGGCGACCCAACGCTCTGCTGGCTCCAGGAAGCTTGCGGGCCGCCTGGTGGGTACATCATACCCGCGCGAGACGCCTCTGCCTGCTCCGCCGCAGCCGACGCCGGGGTAGCCGCCACCACGGTCGCCGCGGACGCGGCCGCATCCCGGCCCTCTTGGCGTTGAGCCTGTTCCACCGGTCGGTGGTAACAGCTTCCCGGCGCAGAACCTCCGCCCTCCAGTCGGCGTTCGTCATACCCGACGGTTTGGCCGGCGGCGCCCTCGGTTTCCTCAGCTTCGGCTGGGTGGCATCGGCCACGGCGGCGGCCCGAGGGGCCGAATATTTCTTCGGCGGCATGGCGGGATGGCGGCCGGATGGCGGGGTGAGGGCGGAGAATGGCGGGAGAAGAGGGGCAGGAGGGGGAAATGGAGGGGGAAAAGCCAGGGAACGGCGGGAAAAGGACCGCCTCTCGCCGACAGAGCGGACCCACTCGCCTTTTCTCTTCGGTCGGCACCCGCAGGCGGCATTCGGGGGATTGGGTTCGCCGGCTGTTGTTTCGGCCCAAACCGGCGATAATCTAGGTTCTGGGGGCGCAACTGGGCCGATTTTTCTCCGCCGGCGCTAAAAAAAGAGCCCGGGGGGGGGGGGGGGGGCCGATTGGGGCGCGAGTGGAGATGCTCTTAACAACAAAGCCTACAAATGTTAAAGTTATCTCGAACATCTCATGACATTGCTTACGTGCTTGTTTGTGACCGTACAAAGATTTCAATAAATTGTAAACCTTTACTTCATGACCATTTAGTACAAAACCATCTGGATGCTCAATGCAAATTCTATCACCAAATTCCCCACTTAGGAAAGCCAGCTTAACATTTGTTAAACAATAAAAGGACAATTAATTAGCCAGCACCTAAGAGACGACTTGGGAGTTCCCTAGAAGTTGTTTTAGCACGACCACACGTTAACCGGGCATATGCTAAGCGAATCTGGATCAAGTGAAAGTCGCCTACTACATGTGCTAGGGCCTGAATAAGTGGATCTTGTTATGTTCCTGTCTGGTCATAGCTCATGCATGGGAGGCTCGGTTGAGTTCGGCTCTAGCTCGACCCGGCTCGCACTACCGGAATAAACACCTATGCCGACGGCCTAGCCCTGATTCCCGTCAGGACAGGCCTATGCCGACGGCCCCCGTCGGCGTAGGGCCGTCGGCAACATATGCGTCGGCGTACCTCGGAAGGCCGTCGGCATAGATGGTATCCCGATGGCGTCCGTGCATCTATGCCGACGGCCTCGGCCGTCGGCAACGCCCCCCGCCTAACGGTGGCTGTCGGCGCCGCCGTCAAGTGCTGACCAACCAGGAGAAGCCACGTGGCATATGTGCTAGGCCGTCGGCATACATATGCCACGTGGCTTCTCCTGGTAGCTCCTGGGGCAGGGCAAAACTATGCCGACGGCCTAGCCCTGCCCCAGGAGCTACCAGTGGGCCGTCGGCATAGGCGCCACGTGGCCGTCGGCATAGGCGCCACGTGGCGCCCACTAGTAGCTCTACGCCGTCGGCATAGTTTGTGTCTGATTTTTTTCTTCTGTTTGCTTTCAATTCAATTATACAGCAGATATATATGATGCAAATAGACATACACAACACATATAAGTCGTCACAACCAACATCAACACCATCACAACAATATAGGCATCATCACAAAACATAAGCATCATCGCAAAACATAAGCATCATCACAAACAACATAAGCATATAAAGAAGCACACAAGTCATCTAAAGGACCATAAAAGACCACAAGTCATATAAAGGACACAAGTTTATCATCACCACCACCGTCACCCAAAGGCTTAAGCGCCAGGACGTGGCCCACGGCCAAGGTCGTCACCGCCAAGTCCGCCGAAGCCCAGGTCGTCACTGCTAGCGGCAGCGCTACCGCCAAGACCGCCACCGCCACCACCACTGCCTCCGTGGATCGGAGTGATCGGGCTCCATGACTCGGGAGTGGTGCCAAGACCAGCACCACCATCAACGATAGATCCACCGGTTCCCTGGATGTTGAAAAGACATGTTAAGGGGATATATGATTGTGTTGAATAAGCGGTATGCTTTGGGTGAATAGTTTGGGGATGTACTAACCGGCGAGGGGCCAGGGTGCTGTGCCAGAAACTCCTCAAAGGTAAGCAGCACTGGTTTTGGTGGAGGAGATGGTGCTGGTTGCAATTGAGGAACCCTGCCGGCCGCCATGCACTCAACAACGTGCTGCATATTAATTGACCAAGCAAACAAGAATGTCAAAAGAAATGCAAGTGCAAATATAGAAGTGAAATGAAAGGGGCCAAACTAACCGCCATCATGCCAGAGTTGTGCTCATGCACTGCTAAAAGGCTCGCGTGCCACGCCATGGTCTCCTGCCGTGTGTACTCCATGTAGGCCTACGGTATGACATGACGGAACTCATAAAATATCTCAATGCGGAAAAAAAGTGAGCAATGAAGATAAGAGGGAAAATACTTACAGATTGCCGCTCAGCAAAGAGGGAGTGTGACTGCGCACTGGTCATGGGCGTGCTCGTGTGCTGGCTCAGGCTCGGGTCGGTTGCTCGCACCCACATAAAGAGGTTTCTTCGACGAGGCCAAGACCTCCAAGAAGGCCTTTGCGGTTGCCTCTGGCTCCTCCGGTTCATTCTCTGAAGGTGTCGCATGTGCTGTTTCTGCAGCAATGACATCATCTAGCATGTCCCTTACCCCGTCGTCCGCATAACCATCGATGCGTTGTCGCATCACCTCCTCTCTACCACGGTCTTGCTCGGCTAAGTTTATCGGCGGCATGTCAAAGTTTGGCATATATCCGTGCGTGCGAAGGTGGTCAGTCATGTCCTTCTGATTTCTAAGGTGACGTCTGGCACATCTCGCACAGGGGCATTGTGGGATAATTCTCATTGGACTACGGAATATCTCCTTTAACTACACATCGGTTTTCGGGATCCACTCTAATGTTACTCGATTCCGACGGACAAAACCACTGTACATCCACTGATTATCTGCTATCCTCTGCTTTATTGGGATCCACACAACAAAATTAAGGATTCATTTAAATTAACCACATCAAACTTTCATTTTCTACCGCGTTGAATCCACCTACATCTCTAATAGGTAAAGATGGGTCCTAATCCCACCCGAGGATGTGTAGATTGAGTACGTTCTCCATGCTCTACACCGTTCCGAGACAAAATTTCGGCAGCACCTTCCCGCTGTTCTCCAGATAGACGTCTCGGCTAATAGCCAAGAGAATGTGCTCCGGAGAACAACGGGGAGGCACCACCGAAATCCTGTCTCGGAACGGGGTAGAGCATGGAGAAACATATCCAATCTACACATCCTCGGGCTGTCCGTGGAAAACGCTGGACAATCCGAAAGAGCTGCGGTGATAAATATGCAATTGAATGCATATTTATCGATGCAACCCTTTCGGACGGGAGACGCCTAGGTTACGCGACTTGACTTGAGAATGAAACCTAGTCACATGAAAAAAGGAGGTGATGGATTTGTAGCTCACCCTCGGCTGTAGAGGAAGTAGTCGAACAGCAGAGGGATGCTCACGGACCAACGCGTCGGACAACGGTCACTCCGATGAAATGCGACACCACAAAGCCTGCAAATTCCACCGAAAGAACAACTTAGATCATCACATCTCAGTCAAGTGTCAAACTTTTGTCTTCTATTCTTTTAGCAAGATCATCAGGAGTATCAATTTTTTTAGCAAGATCATCACATCCTAGTAAGTCTCAAAATTTTGTCTTCAATTATTTTAGCAAGATCATTATGAGTATGAATTTTTTTTAGCAAGATCATCACATCTCAGTCAAGTGTCAAAATTTTGTCCAACATCCATCCATCCATTCATCTATCATTAACTTGACCAACATCCATTCATCAACATGACCTCACATTAAATTTATGACAAACAAAGTTCCTAAAAAAAATCATCGACATTCCATCCATCCACCATCTATGATTCTAACAACATCCATGCATCCGTCTAACAAAAATTAATCCATACATCCATCCACCTAAAAACAGTAGCAAAAAGAACAAGAAAAACATACAAAAAAATCTATTTATCTAACTATCTATCCATCCATTCATCTAGCAGCACAGTAGCAGCAGTGGAAGAAACAAAAAAAAAAAAAAAAAAAAAAAAAAAAACAAAAAAAAAAAAAAAACCAAAAAAAAAAAAACAAAAAAAAAAAAAAAAAAAAAAAACACAAAAAAACAAAAAAAAAAAAACCCAAAAAAAAACAAAAAAACAAAAAAAAAAAAAAAAAACAAAAACAACAACATCAACAAAAAAAAATTGAAAAAAAAAACAGAAAAACAACAAAAAACACACAAAAAACAAACTACAATCCATTCATATAAGCACACAGGAGCAGACTAGCAGCACAGCAGCGGGCAGGGGAGCAGCGGCAGCAGCGGGGGGGGGGGGGGAGTGGCAGGGTGGCGGGGGAGCTCATCGAGGGGGGCAGTAGGGGAGGTGCAGGACTACAGGGGGGCGGGGGGGGCGGGGCGAGTGGTGGGGAGGGGTGTCGGAGGGGCCGGCGACGGGCGGCGGAGCGTGGGCGGCCGGGGGCTCCCTGGTGCTCACCAGCAGCAGAGGAGGGTCGGACCGCCGGAGCCGCGGCCGCGGCAGCATCACAGCAGCAGGAGGGTCGGGAAGGGGGCGAGGACGACCAGCGGCGATGCGGGGAGGGAGGGGGAAGGGAAGAGAGGTGAGGGTGAGGAAGGGGAAGGAAAGGGAGATGAGGGGAACGCGATGTTGGGACGGGGCGGGTCGTGGGCGGGGAGGGGAAGGCGGCGGCGGTGTAGAGCGAGGACGCGCGGTCCGGGGCAGGGACGGGGGGCAAGCGGTGCGGGTCGGGGACGGCGCGATGCGGCCAGGGCGGGGGCGGCGGCGGCGTAGATGGGGGCGGCGGCGGTGCGGGGCGGGGATGGCCGGCGGCAGGGGGGTCGAGGGGCCAGGCTGCTGTGCTAGAAACTCCTCAAAGGTAAGCAGCACTGGTTTTGGTGGAGGAGATGGTGCTGGTTGCAATTGAGGAACCCTGCCGGCCGCCATGCACTCAACAACGTGCTGCATGTTAATTGACCAAGCAAACAAGAATGTCAAAAGAAATGCAAGTGCAAATATAGAAGTGAAATGAAAGGGGCCAAACTAACCGCCATCATGCCAGAGTTGTGCTCATGCACTGCTAAAAGGCTCGCATGCCACGCCATGGTCTCCTGGCGTGTGTACTCCATGTAGGCCTACGGTATGACATGACGGAACTCATAAAACATCTCAATGCGGAAAATAAAGTGAGCAATGAAGATAAGAGAAAAAATACTTACAAATTGCCGCTCAGCAAAGAGGGAGTGTGACTGCGCACTGGTCATGGGCGTGCTCGTGTGCTGGCTCAGGCTCGGGTCGGTAGCTCACACCCGCATAAAGAGGTTTCTTCGACGAGGCCAAGACCTCCAAGAAGGCCTTTGCGGTTGCCTCCGGCTCCTCCGGTTCATTCTCTGAAGGTGTCGCATGTGCTGTTTCTGCAGCAATGACATCATCTAGCATGTCCCTTACCCCGTCGTCCGCATAACCATCGATGCATTGTCGCATCACCTCCTCTCTACCACGGTCCTGCTTTGCTAAGTTTATCGGCGGCATGTCAAAGTTTGGCATATATCCGTGCGTGCGAAGGTGTTCAGTCATGTCCTTCTGATTTCTAGGGTGACGTCTGGCACATCTCGCACAGGGGCATTGTGGGATAATTCTCATTGGACTACGGAATATCTCCTTCAACTACACATCGGTTTTCGTGATCCACTCTAATGTTACTCGATTCCGACGGATAAAACCACTGTACATCCACTGATTATCTGCCATCCTCTGCTTTATTGGGATCCACACAACAAAATTAAGGATTCATTTAAATTAATCACATCAAATTTTCATTTTCTACCGCGTTGAATCCACCTACATCTCTAATAGGTAAAGATGGGTCCTAATCCCACCCGAGGATGTGTAGATTGAGTACGTTCTCCATGCTCTACCCCGTTCCGAGACAAAATTTCGGCAGCACCTTCCCGCTGTTCTCCAGATAGACGTCTCGGCTTATAGCCAAGAGAATGTGCTCCGGAGAACAACGGGGAGGCACCACCGAAATCCTGTCTCGGAACGGGGTAGAGCATGGAGAAACATACCCAATCTACACATCCTCGGGCTGTCCGTGGAAAACGCTGGACAATCCGAACGAGCTGCGGTGATAAATATGCAATTGAATGCATATTTATCGATGCAACCCTTTCGGACGGGAGACGCCTAGGTTACGCGACTTGACTTGAGAATGAAACCTAGTCACATGAAAAAAGGAGGTGATGGATTTGTAGCTCACCCTCGGCTGTAGAGGAAGTAGTCGAACAGCAGAGGGATGCTCAGGGACCAACGCGTCGGACAACGGTCACTCCGATGAAATACGACACCACAAACCCTGCAAATTCCACCGAAAGAACAACTTAGATCATCACATCTCAGTCAAGTGTCAAACTTTTGTCTTCTATTCTTTTAGCAAGATCATCATGAGTATCAATTTTTTTTAGCAAGATCATCACATCTTAGTAAGTCTCAAAATTTTGTCTTCAATTATTTTAGCAAGATCATTATGAGTATGAATTTTTTTTAAGCAAGATCATCAGATCTCAATCAAGTGTCCATCCATCCACCATCTATGATTCTGACAACATCCATGCATCCATCTAACAAAAATTAATCCATACATCCATCCACCTAAAAACAGTAGCAAAAAGAAGAAGAAAAACATACAAAAAAAAGGGCGGAGCGCGATGTGAGGGGAGGAAGGGGAAGGAAAGCTGGAGATGAGGGGAACGCGAGGGGCAGGGGGGCGGGGGACGTGGTGGCGGAGGCGGTGTCGGAAGGGCCGGCGACGGGCGGCGGAGCGTGGGCAGCCGGGGGCTCCCTGGTGCTCACCAGCAGCAGAGGAGGGTCGGGACCGCCGGAGCCGCGGCCGCGGCCAGCTCACCAGCAGCAGGAGGGTCGGGAAGGGGGCGAGGACGACCAGCGGCGATGCGGGGCGGGCGGGGACAGGGCCGCGCTGTGCGGTGCGGCCGGGGACGGCCAACGGCGATGCGGGGCGGGCGGGGACGGCCGCCGGCGGTGTAGAGCGAGGACGCGCGGTGCGGGGCAGGGACGGGGGGCGAGCGGTGCGGGGCGAGGATGGCGCGATGCGGCCAGGGCGGGGGCGGCGCAGATGGGGGCGGCGGCGGTGCGGGGCGGAGATGGCCGGCAGCGGGGCTGGATCGAGCTACCGGATGAGGGTGTTAGGTCGAATGAGTGGTCGGGTCATGGAGAGCCCGGTTGGATAAGGTGTGAGATATGCCGACGGTGTAACCGTCGGTATAGGTTGTTTCCACATAACCGTTGGCATACCTGTTTTTTAATTTTTTTACATTAAATTCAATTTATTTTGAAAATGTCCTAACAAAATTTAATTATTAATTTTACATAAGCTAGCTATCCACATGACAAGTTCGGCACCAATGTAAAGTACGGTAAAAAAAAATATTCAGTCGTACCCGCACGATTTCCCCCTCGAAGTGACGGCGACACTGTCGTCCGTGGAGGGGGGCCTAACCCCCGAGCCTCAAGACGGGTGTCTACACATGTCACATCAATTTCACACATGCACGAGGACCTAGTGAGGTGTTTTGGTGGGATTGCTACCCCCAAGCCTCCCGGCCGGCCTAACCCTGGACCAGTTGACCCGATGATCTACTCCTTTCACTATCGCCGGACGGGCTTTGATCAGTGGACTCTTCCACCTGGTTGCGATAGGTCAGCCTATAGGAACATCCCCGAACAGGGTCTGGACCCAACCCGCCACTAGATTCCCTCCGGTTCTACCCGACACGCATGATTCCCCCCTCCAAGTGACGGCGGCACTGCCGTCCGTGTAGGGGAGCCACACCCAGGAGCCAAGAATGGCGTCTACGCATGCCACAACACATTCACACATGCATGAGGACCCGTGCGATGTTTCGGTGGCATAGCTACACCCCGAAGGCCACCGGACCGGACTAAACCCTAGCCCCGTTGACCAGATGATTTAGCCCTCTGACTTTCGCCGGACGGGCTTTGACCAGTGGACTCTTCCACCTGGTTGCGATAGGTCAGCCCATAGCAACATCCCCGAACAGGGTCTGGACCCAACCCGCCACTAGATTCGCTCCGGCTAGACCGGACGCGCATGATTCCCCCCTCCAAGTGACGACGGCACTGCCGTCCGTGGAGAGGGGCCACACCCAGGAGCCCAAGAAGGGCATCTACGCATGCCACAACACTTTCACACATGCATGAGGACCCGTGCGACGTTTCGGTGGCATAGCTACACCCCGAAGGCCACCCCGAATCCCTGTTGACCAAGAGATCTAGCCCTTTGACTATCGCCGGACGGGCTTTGACCAGTGGACTCTTCCACCTGGTTGCGATAGCTCAGCCCATAGGAACATCCCCGAACAGGGTCTGGACCCAACCCGCCACTAGATTCCCTCCGGTTCTACCCGACGCGCATGATTCCCACCTCCAAGTGACGGCGGCACTGCCGTCCGTGGAGGGGAGCCACACCAAGGAGCCAAGAAGGGCGTCTACGCATGCCACATCACTTTCAGACATGCATGAGGACCCGTGCGATGTTTCGGTGGCATAGCTACACCCCGAAGGCCACTGGACCGAACTAAACCCTAGCCCCGTTGACCAGATGATCTAGCCCTTTGACTTTCGCCGGACGGGCTTTGACCAGTGGACTCTTCCACCTGGTTGCGATCGGTCAGCCCATAGCAACATCCCCGAACAGGGTCTGGACCCAACCCGCCACTAGATTCGCTCCGGCTCGACCCGACGCGCACGATTCCCCCCTCCAAGTGACGACGGCACTGCCGTCCGTGGAGGCGGCCAAACCTAGGAGCTCAAGATGGGCATCTACGCATGCCACAACACTTTCACACATGCATGAGGACCCGTGCGATGTTTCGGTGGCATAGCTACACCCCGAAGGCCCCCCGAATCCCAGTTGACCAGGAGATCTAGCCTTTGACTATCGCCGGACGGGCTTTGACCAGTGGACTCTTCCACCTGGTTGCGATAGCTCAGCCCATAGGAACATCCCCGAACAGGGTCTGGACCCAACCAGCCACTAGATTTGCTCCGGCTCGACCCGACGCGCATGATTCCCCTCTCTAACCAGATTCCCTCCGTGTCGACCGTTTCCCCCCTCCGTGACATGGCGGCAGCGACGTCCGTGAGGGGGGCAATCGATATATAATTGGGGTATGTTTTTTGTTTAGATAAGGCACATTTATATTGTGAAAAAAAAAGAAAATAATAAATAAAATAGGGAAAAATTGGCACAAATTCTATGCCGACGGCATACCTCTGCCACACCACGGACCCCTTTCGCCTCGGATCGATGACGTGGAGACGGCGCGGGTCGGTGATGTCAGCAAATCTGCCGTCGGCATAGATATGCCGACGGCCGCCGTTAGCTCCCGTCGGCATAGGTCCGACGCCGTCAAACGGTCGCCGCTGACAGGGTAGCCGGGCCAGGGCTATGCCGACGGCCCGTGATATGCCGACGGCCCTCGTAGGCGTACTTCGAGCGGTCCCGACGGCCGTAATCTGCCGACGGCCCCTGTTGGCATAGATGGACATATGCCGACGGCTTTTCTACGCCTACGGCCTGCCCTAGGCTGTCGGGATTTGTCCAAATATGCCAACGGCCCATAGATGAGGCCGTCGGCAATAGCGTAAATTCTAGCAGTGTCGAATGCCAAACGAGCCATGCAACATTAATAGTCTCATAGACAACTACTCCCTCTGTACCGAAATACATGTTGTAGGAGTAGCTGAACTATAGCTAATACAACGACATGTATTTCGGTACAAAGGGAGTACATACCAAACACATGCATTTAGTCTAGGAAATATAACATAAACCTTGTTGTTATGCATTTCATAACCACGAGCTGGCTGGGCCCGACCGGATTGCACCCGTAGATGACCTAGTCGTACATACAGAGTTTAGATAGAGCCTATTAACCACTACCGGCAAAGCTAGAACAAAAATATGGGAGGGCGCTACTGGCTTTTCATGTCAAGAAGGTCCAAAAGCCAACGAATGTGTCGAGAATCGCATCGTCACGCATGACGATATACGCTAGTCCGGTAAACAGTTCAAGTCTTCTATGCCATCGTGTCGAGACATTAGCGCTGTTCCCATCATAAATAAAGGGGTAATAAATAGCATTACAACTGAACTGTAGGTGATAAAATTTTAATTGTGAAAGTCTACTGTCCAAACACCTTTCTTAGGACTTGATGCAATCCTCCCTCCAAGTCTTTGCTTAAAAAAAGGGAGATCCGGTCCGTTGTTAATCAAGGGCTGACTTCTCTATTAGCACCCAGAGTGTATGCAGCCGAGGTGGGTTACGTGGAGGTGGATATGCAAGAAAAGAACCCCAAAGACGATGCATAGTAGGACATTTATTTGTTACAACTTACTCATAAAATTAGTTGTTGGCTATACCATTGAACAGCCAGCATGTGATGCTATACATTAATAACAGTGAATGCAGAGAGCGAATGATTAAACAGCCAACGACCTGTCCGGCACTAACATTAGATGCCCGACGAGGAGCATGCGATGAGCCATGGAACACCCCATTTGCACATTGTTAAACAACAAACGGACAACTAATTAGCCAAGGCCTATCAGACGACTTGTGGATCTCAAGAAATTAGTCTAGCCCAGCCATCACGTTAACCGAACGTGGAGCCTCGTCCGTTTCCGTCATTAGGGTATCTCCAACGGCAAGTACTCTTCTTCCACATTCGTCCCCAGACACGGATACGGGAGGCAGCCATCCAACCGTAACATATATATTTCCGTCAGTAAATTTAAATTCAAATGTATTTCGATCGCACATCGGATCACGCTAGTGCCGGATTGCATGCCCAGTCACAACCAGAAAGAGGCAAATATGCTTAGCTTTTACATGTTCGAATCCAAAAGAATATCATTCCGGCGGTCCGTGCATTTCTGCCCTAACGGACAGGCAATTCCAGCTAGCTGCTCTCCGGCCAAGGAGGTGCCGTCGCCGCCACGTAGGCAGCATCCGCATCCTCATCCGCGTCCGCGTCCGCCTTCGGCGCGTTCTCATAGTCCGCCGCCACCAACGTATCCTTCTACTGCTGCAACATCTGGTAGCGGACGGATTGCACGATCATTCTGCCGTCGGCATCCAAAGAATCGACATTCAAGGTCAACATCTTGGTGTCCTCCGCATTGGCGGCGATCTTAACCCTCTTTTCCTCGAGCGCGGCATTCCTCTCTTCGATCATGGTCCTCCTCTCTTCGAGTTTGAGCTTCTTGTCCGTCGCCTCCATCAATAGTTTGAACCTCTTCACCTTCTTCTCCTCCTTGATGTCCGAGCTTCTCATGCATGCCTCCTCCTTCTTTGCCAAGATGTCCTCGAACCTCTCCGTCAGCTTGGCTGCCGCACCTTCTCGCTTCGCCCTCTCCTCCTCCTACTTCTTCCCCTGTAAATTTATTCTAACCTTCTTCGGCGATTCTTGGGTTGGGTCGGTAGGGTCACCGGTTGCTTCCTCGCTGGCTTGGGTTGCGGTCATGGCAATGAAAAGGTTCCGGTTCGGTTGCCCATTCAACTTCAACCAACATGATGGTGAAGGACTTCTTCTGAAACTTCTTGTACACCACACAAGCACGAGTATGCTACAAAGTGAAATAATGTCGATAATGCATATCCGTCTAGCATGCAACAAAACAATACATGGTTGGCTAGTGATGAACAAAACTAAAGCATATCCGACTAGTGTCCAACTTACTTGCTTGGTGATTTGTGCACCGCTAGGCCACAATGCAATGAGATGCTTCAAGTGCCAGCAATACTTGAGCAGGCCTGTTGGATGGTGTACCATCAATGGTTGAGGGACTTCCATTCACGGTTGCGGATGACCGTGTCAGAGTAGGTCGCAAAATGCTTGTGTTCATTGAACCATATGTGAATGTTCCTCCAAAAGGGTGTGCCCTTTTGCTCCATGCCATGTGTCGGATAAATGCTAGTGGCCAACCATGCATCGCACAACAACTCGTCCTCCTGCATGTTGAAGCTTTCTCCTCTACCCTTCTTCTTTCGGTCACTGACTGTATCATCCGGTTCATCGTCCTCGCCGTCCTCCTCATCCTCCTCCTCCCCCCTCGCCATCTGGGTGTAGGTCTGTTGCTGCTGTTAGTTGCCGGACTGGGTGGGATCCGAGTCTTCCGCCTGCCCGTCCTCATACCCTCCTCCTCCACCACCTCCGTTGTGGATGATGTCGAGGATCTCCTTGTCCCAGGCGTACGCCGCCTCCCCCTCTCTAGGCATTGCAGTGAACAGCGTGCGGGAACTCATCAGTTCCCTGCCGCCGTCCGCGCTCGGATGAGCTGCGGCGAAGAATACTCGGAGAAGAGCGACGCCGTGTTAACGTCGACGATGTAAGGCACCATGCCGGCGGGGGTTCCGAGCTTCTTGGTGGCGTAGTAGTATGGACGATTGTAAGGCTCCAGCCACGGCATCATCTATACTTTGGGCAAGTCCTTCTGGCGGCGTCCACCACGGCCGCGTCAACTGGCTTCTCCTCCGGGACCTCCACGCCCATCGCCACCACCTGGCCCACCGGCGGGCAACCGCATCTTGAGCTTCTACTCCTTTCCTTGCTTCGCTTCGATGCGGTGAGTTTTCCGCGTCGCCGAGCTGATCTTTCTGGCGAGAGTGATGCTCGGCTCCTCCGGCACCTCCGTCGGCTCCATCTCCGACATGTTCTCCGACGGTTCCATGCGTCAGCGGCCGAAGGTAGGAGAGGTTGGGAGAAAAGGGCGGGAATTGGGCATTGGCGGAGAATGGAAGAAGAGTGTGGGGATTTTGGCGTGGAAACAGTGCTGGATTTTGGCGCGGAAATAGTGTTGGATAACAGTAAATGCGATGGTAAGTAGGATTTTACTGTTCCAACTGAAAGGTCAGCGTCATCACGTACCAATCCAAGACTGTTACACACTTCTTTTCCCCAAGAGGTGTCTAGGGCATACAGGAAGGAAGTGGGAACAACCGCGACAGAAGAATGTCCGCGGACACCTCCACCGTTGCCCAGGAGCACCGGACAAGTTATGCATCCCGGCGCTCACACCCCTCTGGCGCCCATGCCATCCGCGTGGTCATGGTTTCCGACGCGCATCTGAGACGCACATTCTGCCCACGAACGCCGTGACTCCCGCCGTCACCCCTGCATCCAACCCCCCCCCCCCCCCCCCCCCCCGAGACCAATCAGAGGCATTGGCTTTGATCAAAATGGACGGCCGAACCGTCGAAACAGCAGCAGACGCCCTGCATCAAACATCATCGAAACTGCGTCAACACGCACTCGATCGAGGAAAGGGGAGGAGGAGGAGCAGACGCAACCATGACCGACACACTCCTCTACAGTCGGCAGGTGGCCCGACCACGTCGATGCCTCCCATCCCTCAAGCCTACCTCTCCACCAAAACCCCCCGTATCATCCCACAACAACAGCCGACACAGATCCACCTAAGCCCCCCAATGCGCCCGTCCACCGGCGAGGGAAACAAAATCGACCACAGCTATCAGCCAATAAGCTCACTGGAGATGTCAACCCGTGCGCTCGTCGCCGTCCAGCCACCACATACAAGTACCATCGGCGAGTCTACGGACACCTTCCGTCTGTCCGCCGCTCGGGCATCCGATGATGGGGAGTAGAATCTCGATGTATAGGCTTCTACTAGTAGTTTATGTTTTTTAATCCTCGTAAGGGCGGCATTCAGACAAACGGCAGTTCTTCTTCTTCAAGTTGGTCTTTTGGGCTCCTCCTTCTCGAGTTCAATCATCCAGATGTAGTCGACAAGGTTACCACGTAGATTAGTATCAGTTCCTTAGAACAACGAGGTTAGGGTTCCTAATCGTGCGTGTGCGACCACAAAATCTGGTGCCAGCCACTTCAAATCAATTCAAGGCTTCAACGGCGGCGACTATGACCGTGGGGCACTGATCCTTAGTGGCATGTGCATGAATACATCCGGATTATAAACTACATGGTTAGGCCAGTTCCAGTATGGTTGCGGCAACATCGACGCGTCGGTGGCTTGTTCTGGATATGGTAGTGGTCGTTCAGTGTTATAGGATCCTCCATGTACTTTTTATTATGTTTCGGGTTCTTCGTATTTCTGGTAAAATTTTATAATACAACCATGTGCCTTTTCCTGATTTCTTATTTTGACACTCAAAGCCTATTTTAACTCATTTGTATCCATCATTACAATAGTATACACATTTGTGTGGTACATTAATGACTAAAATCCTTTCAAACTGCTGGTGTCATTGCTTGGGTGCTTGCTTTAACCAATAATTTTTTAACAACTTGCACAACTTTTCTTCATGATCATCTTCTAAAATCATCTGATTGTCACATATACATTTCCTTTAACTCCCCATCTAGGAACATTGTTTTAAGGTTCATCTAATGAACAAATAGATCACGCGAGACATGCAATGAAAGTAGTACTCAAATGGTTGTCAATCGGGCTAAAGATGAGTAGGTATAAAAACAAATCTTCGCCATTTTTTAGGTATAAGGGGCTGTTTGTTTGAGCCCCAACTTGCCCAACCAAAAATTTGGCATGACCAAAACCAGGGCATGACCAAAAAATTGTTATGCAAATGTTATTTGGATCATGAGTTCATGACCATTGCACTTGTCAAAATTTTGGCAAAAGAGCTTGGCCTCTATTTGCTTGGCAGCCAACCAACGATGTTGCTAAACATGATTGGATTGGAACACCTCAAAATTACAGAGTATGTCTCGTTAACCAGCCACACAGTGACACAGGCATAAAAAATAGAACGGGCCCACAAAGAAAGATGGTCTAGCGGTGCAACCAATTTTTGGCGCAACATTTCAGCGCCCTCAGTTTGCACACGTATTGGCGAGAATATAACTGACTTGCCGATGGCAGCCCGGGCGAGCCAAAATCCAAAGACCCACCAAATGCTATGGGCTAGCCAAAATTTTGGAAGGGTCAGCTTGGGCTGTAAACCAAACAGCCCCTTGCCCTGGGCTACAAGCCGATACTTTTACTTTTCAATCATACCATCATAACTTCTTTTTGTAATAGTGTAACAGGACATACCACTTCGTCCAAGAGGGAACATTTCTTCTGTTTTGGAAACACTTTTTCTTTTCAGAACTAAAATCATGAACTGAGAGAACCAACTAATGGCTGGATGGTCAGAGTTGTCACAGGCGGGGCTGTTTCTGACGTGGCAGCCGAGTTGTCACACGCGGGGCTATTTTGTAGCCAAATGTTACAGCAAATGAGTTCGTGTATGAGTTTTGTGTGGTTTTCAAGTTTGTGTATGAATCAGTTAATTTCATGCAGGTTGTTGAACCGCGGGTGTAATTAACTTCTTTAATAATCTGTTAGAAATGAAACATTTTTAGAGGAGCATAGGAGCAAATATGCTCCTCTGAATGATACTCGGCCGTATCCTCTAATAACTTATTGTGGATGGGTTAGAGATGCCCTTATATGAGATTAGATGCACGGACACGACAAGTGAGGATCGACCAAGAATTGACGGCAATTACATAACTTTTATTTATTGGCTACTAGCACAACGGGGAGGAGAAGAACTGGAGCAACACACAGGGAACTCGAAATTAAGCAGATGCACTAACTTGAAAATAAGAATTGTGGTTATAAACTGTAGACAGACAGGTTGGCAATACAATAATCGATGTATTGATGGGGTGCTGGTGCACGTATATATAAGTACAGGGTAGGACTCAACCTCAACTATACACAACTAAGAGGTGGGCCACAATACGAAATACATGCAACACAAATATATGCTCAACACCCTCCCGCAGTCGAAGCGTCGCCGGAGACACAGAGACTGGACCGAAACTCCTCGAAGACGGAAGTAGGCAATCCTTTAGTCATCACGTCAGCAAACTGTTGCGACGTCGGAACGTGGAGAACCCGAACACGGCCAAGGGCAACCTGCTCGCGCACGAAGTGAATATCGAGCTCAATATGCTTCATACGTCGATGGTGCACCGGGTTGGCGGAGAGGTAGACCGCGCTGACGTTATCGCAGTAGACAAGAGTGGCCTTGTGAACACCACAAAGCAACTCCTGGAGTAGCTGACGTATCCAAGAGCACTCGGCCACGGCGTTGGCCACGGCCCGATACTCTGCCTCGGCGCTGGAGCGGGAAACAGTGGGCTGCCGCTTCGATGACCAAGAGATCAACGAGGGCCCAAGGTTGACGCAATAGCCGGACGTGGAGCGTCGAGTGTCGGGGCAGCCAGCCCAGTTGGCATCCGAGTAGGTAATGAGGTCGGTGGAGGCGGAGGCCGTCAGGGTGAGTCCCAAGGACATGGTGCCGCGTATGTAACGGAGAATACGCTTCATCATGGTCCAATAAGAGTCACACGGAGCATGCATGTGGGGGCACACCTGCTAGACAGCGTACTGCAGGTCTGGTCGAGTCAGCGTCAGGTACTGTAAAGCACCAACAATGGAGCGATAGAACGCTGCATCGGACGCGAGAGACCCCTCCAGAGCAGAGACCTTCGCCTTCGTGTCGACGGGGGTGGGCGCTGGCTTGCAGTTAAGCATACCGGCACTTTCCAGAATCTCGTGGGCGTACTTCTGCCGATGCAGAAAGAAGCCGTCGGCCCAACGGACCACCTTGATGCCGAGGATGTAGTGCAGAGGCCGCAAGTCCTTGAGGGCGAACTCATCACGAAGACGAGCAGTCAGCCGCCGAAGGAGATCGGGGGCAGACGCCGTGAGGATGATGTCGTCGACGTAGAGCAGCAGATATGCAGTGTCAGCTCCCTGAAGATACACAAAGAGTGAGGCATCAGAGCGAGTGGACTGAAAGCCCAGAGACTGCAGGAAGGCTACGATACGCTGGTACCAAGCCCGAGGCGCCTACTTCAACCCGTAAAGAGAACGGGAGAGCAAGCACATGATGTCCGGATGGTCAGCGTTGACGAAACCGGTGGGCTGCTCACAAAACACCTGCTCGGCGAGATGGCCGTGCAAGAAGGCGTTGGAGACATCCAACTGGTACACAGGCCAGGCTCGCGAGACCGCCAACTGGAGCACGGCACGGATCGCGCCCGGTTTGACAACCGGAGCAAAGGTGTCGGTGAAGTCCACGCCCGCGTGCTGCCGAAATCCACGAACCACCCACCGAGCCTTGTAGCACTCGAGAGAACCGTCCGGGCGGGTCTTGTGGCGGAACACCCACTTGCCAGTGATGACGTTGGCACGAGGGGGTCGCGGAACAAGATGCCACGTACGGTTGCACTGCAGGGCATCGAACTCCTCCTGCATCATTGCGAGCCAATGGGGATCACGAAGGGCAGTGCGAGCAGAGGCGGGGATGGGTGATGGCGTCGACGTCGAGGCGGCGCACACATACTCGTCGGAGGAGTAGCGCGTGCTCGGCCGAAGCACACCGGCCTGAGCACGGGTCGTCACGCCAAGAGGCGGGGCAGCGGCGGCAGCGGGGGCCGCGGCGGCGGAGGAGCCCGCGGTGGCAGCGGGGCCCGCGGCGGCGGCATTGGCTGCGGCAGCAGGCGAGCCTGAGGCGGCGTCCGAGCCGGCAGCAGGGGTGGCGACGGGCGAGGTGGAAGTCGAGCCCGTCGTCGGGGTGGGGCGCCAACCGGGATGGGGGGCGAGGTGGCTGCTGCGGCGCCGGGGTGGGAAACCCGATCGGGCTCAACCTCTGAGGAGGGAGCCAGGGACCCAGGGGTTCGGTCAGACTCAACCTCGGGGGAGGGAGTCGAGAACCCGGACGGCGGCGGAAGGCGCCTGGAGGGGGGAACCCCCGGGGACCGCCGCGCATTGCTCCAAGCAGGGGGCGCGGGGGTTGGCGCCGAAGGAGCCGCAGCCGGAGAAACCTGAAAAAAGGGAACACAGTCTCGACAAAATACACATGCCTCGAGGTGTACACACGATGAGTCACAGGATCATAGCACCGGTAACCTTTGGTGTTGGAGGGATAGCCAAGGAAGACACATGGAACGGAACGTGGTGCGAGTTTGTGTGGCATGGTGGACGCAGTGCTAGGATAACAAAGACACCCAAAAATGCGAAGTCCGTCATAGGACGGCGGTGTACCGAAGAGAAGGTGGTGAGGGGCGTAGTTCCACCGAGGATGACACGGACGAATGTTAACTAAAAGAGTGGCGGTGGCGAGAGCATCGGGCCAAAACCGGGCGGGCACGTTACAGTGAAAGAGTAACATGAGAATGCAGTCATTAAGAGTGCGGAGGATGCGCTCGGCGCGGCCGTTCTGCTGTGAGGTGTAAGGACAAGTCAAACGAAAGGTGGTGCCGTGAGAGGCGAGAAGTGTGCGGAGAGCGACGTTGTCAAACTCTTTTCCGTTATCAGTCTGGAGTGCAAGTATGGGGCGACCGAACTGTGTGGTGACGTAGGCATAAAAAGCGATGAGTGTGGCTAAGGCATCGGATTTACGACGAAGAGGAAATGTCCACACATAATGAGAATAATCATCTAAAATCACCAAGTAGTATAGATAGCCCGTGTTACTCGCAACGGGAGACTTCCAAACATCACTATGAAGTAGTTGAAACGGAAAACTGGAAACTGTAGTAGACGCACTAAAGGGAAGACGAACGTGCTTGCCTAAACGACAAGCCTCACAAGTATGCTCGTCGAGCTTATTACATGAGAAAGAAAAACTCCTAAGAATCTGACGCAAAATGGCGGGGTTGGGGTGGCCCAAATGAGCATGCCAAAGATCGACGCCGGCAGCGAGGGCGACAGGTGTGGAGGTGGAAGCGCCGGCGTGCACGGGATAGAGCTCATCAGCACTGTCACATCGGTGGAGTACCATCCGGGTACGGGCGTCCTTCACAGAAAAACCAACACCGTCAAATTCAACAGTAAGTGGGTTCTCACGAGTAAGACGACGAACAGAAACTAAACTCGTGACTAAGTCAGGTGAAACAAGGACATTAGACATAGTGATAGGTGTGGAACTAGAAGGAAAACTAGTGCTACCGACATGAGTGATAGGTAAAGAAGAACCGTTGCCAACGGTGATACGAGTGGGAGTGTTAATGGGAGTGGAGGAGGTTAGGTTACCGGGATGAGCTGTCATGTGCGCAGTAGCACCTGAGTCCATGTATCAGTCGCCTCCACCGCCATAGTTACTCGGCGACGGCGCAGAGTGCAGGGCGGCCAGGAGGGCGGGGTCCCACGGTGCAGGCACCGGCGGTGGCGGCTGGCCTCCATAGGGCGGCGCCTGGGCGGGCGCGCCATAGCCACCGAGGGGTGGCGGCGCCAGCGGAGCTCCGTAGGGCTGGTAGGGGCGCCTGGTGGCTCGCGGGATGAGGTCCAAGGAAACCCAGTGCAAGAGCCCGCGGGACGGGCATGTGATAGGCGTGGACGATGCCCGTCCATGTGTTCTGCCCGGCGGCCCATGGCGGAGGGGGCTGCTGGTAGCGAGACGCCCCCGGCACCCTGTGCCTGCTGCTGCGGCTGCTGCTAGCAGCGGCCGCCACCACCCTGCCGGTTGCGCGGGCCCCCGCCACGTCGCGGCTGCTGGGGAGGCGCGGGGGGCGCGGGCGGTGCGGGCGGCAATGAGAAGTAGCCGGCGGGCGCAGGTGGCGCGGGCGGACGAGGCGCGGCCGGTGGAGCAGGGCCGCCGCGGGTGGTGCCGTTGGCGAGGGCGATTTGCTGGACCCGCTGCTTCAGCTTCATCATCCGGCACTCCTCAAGCTTGAGGTACGCGATGACACGCTGGAAAGTGGGCTGCGGCAGCAGGGTGAGGTTGGATGCCGCGTTGCTGAAGTCCTCGTTGAGGCCGGTGGTGAGGGTGCTCAGCATGAGGTCGTCCGAGACCTTGGCGCCGATGTCACGAAGCTCGTCAGCGAGCATCTTGAGCCTCATGCGGTACTCATCGATGGTGGAGTTGTCCTGGTGATAGCCAAAGAACTCCTGCTGCAAGAAAACAAGGCGCTGAAGTTTGTTGTCGGTGAAGAGCGTGTTGATCTTAGCCCACAAGGCGCAGACGTCGTCGTCCTCGGCAACAACCGTGTGGAAGATGTCCTTCAAGACGGTCTGGTAGAACCATCAGATGATCGTGTCCTCAATGGCGGACCACTCCGGATCGCCCCGCATGTACTCGCTGTCCACGGAACTGTCGATGTGCTCGGTGAGATAGTACTCGCGGAAGATGAGGTTGAAGTCGGTCTTCCACGCATAGTACGACGTGCTAGAGCTATCGAGGCGGATGGGGACCCGGGCCTCAATGTTGAGGTCACGGATGGCGGCGGCGGAGGGCTTAGGGCCGGCGAAGGGGTTCGATGAGTGGGGCATGGAGGAGCCCGGGGAGGAGTCCATGGGTCCGGCGGCGGCGGTGAAGGGCGGCGGCGAGTAGGGTTAGGGATCTGGTGGTGGTTGGGGCAGCGGCGGTGGTGAAGTGCGGCGGCTGCGGGGCTGCGCGGCTGCGGGAGGGAGGGATGGCAGCGGCGGTAGGGAGGGAAGCGGTGCGGGCGGCGGCGGCGCGAGAGGAAGGCGCGCGGCTGCGGCGATCGGCGCGGCAGGGGAGGCGGAAGCGGGGCGGCACAAAGCGGCGGCGGCCCGACGGGAGAAGGTAAAGGGCGCGGTGGCGGGGTTGTGCGGCGGTTGTGGGGTATGGCGGCGGCGGCGGCTCGCGCGAGGGGAGGCGCGGCAGTAACAGGCGCATGATGGTACGAAGCTCTCCAAAGTTGTTTTGGAACGGAGTTCCTGATAGGATAATTCGCTTTTTGGTATGAATTTCAACAAAGGCCTTCCAAATAACGATATTCGGAAGGCTCTTGCTGAACTTCGTACCAAAAAGCTAATTATCCTATCCGGGACTCCGTTCCAAAAAAATTTGGAGAGCTTCGTACCATCATGCGCCTGTTACTTCCGGCTAACGATGAAGCCATGGTTTTCTTGAATCCTTTGACACTAGACAACATGACATATAGAAGGGTAGATGAGATCAGGAAAAATATGGACCATTTTCTGCACATGCAGAATGGCGCCATTTTGTTAAATCTCTTAAAGGTTAAGAGAATCTATTATGATTCTAAATCCTGTTCCTAGCCAGGGACTAAAGGTTTTCCTCGTATATTAAGAAATCACAATCCAAACATTTAAAATATGTTACATTTGCATAGAATTTGTTCTCGACGTCAATGATGCCCGGCCCGCATCCTCGTCGTCGACCCATTCGCGATGACGTCCTGCTTCAGAGGTGCCATGTCCGGGCCTGGGCTCCGCCGAGCTGGCACTGGGAGGTGCTACCTTCAGGGGCGCGCATCTTGGTGAGGAACCCGGGTCCCGTCGTCGACCCGGAGCTTCTTTGGTGGCGGGCGTGTGGGCCACATTCGGTGCGGAGGCTGGCGTCCCCCGCGGAGGTGGTACGTCACCGTGTCAGGGAGGAGTACGAGCCCGTCCATCACTACATGGTTGCGTTGGACGTCAGGTTCTCCAATACCTAGCAGGTTCTTCAGGTATCTCACCCGAGCTATAATCCTGTGATGGTTCCTTCTGTTTAGGTGTCCACCGCGAGTGAACTAGATTATTCGATAGTATTCGATCTGTATTAGCTAGTGATGTATTCAAGATAATATTCGAGACGATGTATTCAAGATTATATTATTCAATAATATTCGAGATGATGTATTCGAGATTATATTCGATGATGCATATTAATTATCTGGATTATTCAAGATGCATATTATGTACTATGATTCAGTTTTTCCTTATTGATTGCATGCATGCATTCTAATTTGAATACTAAATTGTTTTATCTTTCTTCTGGATTAGTTAAATAAAAGCTATGGACAATACCGACAGAGGAGGAGAAGAGACTCTGTTCGACATCATACGCTCGCCGAGCCCAGATGGGAATGAAGAAGATGACGGCTCGCAATATCTGAACCCTACCGGTGAGGGTATGATATTTGATGAAGACGAACGAATAGATGAAGTCCAGAACTTCAATGACGAAGGAAATGTTATTCTTGAAATAACAAAGACCGGCGAGGTATATTTATATAAGCAGGCATCTGGTGATCATCACATGTTTTAATTGATTTGTATATATATTAACGAATCGAACTTTCTTCGTTTAGCCCTCCGGATCGAGCAAATCTTCTACAAGCAGCAGGACAGTTCGAGGCCCGGATAAAAATTTGAAGGATGGCATAAAGTAGAACATCGATGCCATCAAACCTAATGGCGAACCGTGCGAACCTAAGAAGAATGCGAACAAGTTCATTCGCCAATGCGGAGTTATTGTCAGGGACCAAATCCCGATCTCCATTCAAGAATGGAAAAAGGCAGCAAAGGAGCTTCCAGATGTTACTTTTTTCGACCAAAGAGCAAAAGATCGGCTTTGGGAATCTCTCATGTCACATTTCACCCTACCAGATCATTTCACAGATGCGGATGTGGAGAAAGTCAAGAACACTGCTCTTAGCAAGATGGCGATAGCATTGAACAACCACAAGAAAAGTATATGGGCCGCGTACGTCAATGTAGGAAAGAAGACTCCAGAATTCAAGGGAACACTGGAGAAGGCAAGAGATCACTGGGACGCTTTTGTGAACTTCAAGGAATCGGAAGTAGCTAACGAACGGTCGAGAAAAAACAAGATTAATGCCGCAAAAAAGCAGTGGCACCATAAGCTGGGGCCAGGTGGCTACGAGGTGGCCCGGCCTAAGTGGGATCTCGCTGAGTAAGAGATGATGGATGCAGGGGTCACTCTAGTTACATTGAACTGGCCCCCCAGGTCCAGGACTTGGTTCTATGCGCATGGGGGGATGTTGGACCCAAAGACAGGCTAGGTTTTGGAGCGGGCAAGTCTTAAAGGAGCTGACCTCTATTTACTTGTTGCAATAGAAGAGGCTCGAACGGGGGTGTTCAAGCCCAACAGAGAGAACGACGAGCTTACGCGCGCCCTGAAGAATCCTGAACACCCGGGAAGAACACGAGGCAAAGGCGTTGTTCCATGGTTTGAGCGGTTTGCGGACTGGAATGCCGACTACAGAAGCCGTGCGAGAAAGAAGCAGCAGGAGGAGCAGAAGAGGAAGCTGGAGGAGGAGGAGTAGAAGAGGAAGCTGGAGGAGGAGGAGAGGAAGCAGGAAGCAGACCGCCTTCGCATCTTAGAATAAAGGCACGCGGAGTTGGCAATCGCTTTCCAGCGGCAGCAGCAGCAGATCGACTCACTTAGCCAGGAAAGGGGGTCTCAGTAGTGGCAGCAGCTAGCGGATCCAGCATTGGATAGCACCGTCCTAGCCATGCCGAGAAGCAGCGTGGGTTCTGCCCCAGGCAATGATGCACTACTGGATAGATACCCTGTGGATGATATCATAGATATGACAACTTGTGAGCTACACTTTAAAATGAAGAACATATCCATGAAGGTGGCGGACAGCGTTGCTTATACAAATCCCCCTGAAGCAACCTTCCATTGCAATCCGATTCCAGCTGGCTATGCTCGTGTCGGGGTTGATGAAGTGGTGGCACAATATTCAAGGCTAGAGCTTGACATTCCTGGAGGTGACGACGAGCGCACACTGGGAGAGGCCGTACATCATATCATTCTATGGAGAAATGATTGCATCGCCTTTCCAAGGCCACCGACACCGCGTCAGCCGGCTCCTCCTCCATATCCGCCGCCGCCTCAGTAGACCCCCGCTCCTCTAAGTCCGCCACCCCGTCAGCAGACTCCTCCTCCTACAAGTCTGCCACCGCGTCAGCCCACTCCTCCTCCTCCAAGTCCGGCACCGCGTCAGCCGACTCCTCCTCCTCCTAGTCCGGCACCGCGTCAGCCGACTCCTCCTCCAAGTCAGGCACCGCGTCAACCGTCTTCGCCGCCTAAGCAACAACGGAAGAGAGACGCCGCAGCTACAGCAGCTAGCGGTACAACTGGAGGCAAGAAATATAGATTTGGTCCAAGCCTCAAGCCTCTTCCGAGGTAGCCTTACCACCTGACTGACGAGGAAACCGAGGTCGAAGTGTAAGCCCAAGTGAAGGCCCATTTTGGACCAAAACCGCCCCCGCCGCCAGAGGAGAAAGTACCTGAGCATGTCATTCAGCACTTTATTCGTATGGCTCAACCACCAGCTCCCAAGCATGTTGGCAAAGACTATGAGCGCTAAATCAAGAAGTCATATCAAGCACAAAAAAAGGAGTTGAGCTCAAGCTTGAGCCAAGCAGCTGCCAAAAAAAGCAGGAAAATTGTTTCCCAGCTGGGAGAACAGGCGGCGCAATCGATCCCCCCGCTCATTGTACAAACACATGTGAGCACCGGTGCCGATCAGTTGGTAATAACCGACGATCATAGAAGGATGGCTGAAGAGGCCGGTGTCACTGTAGAACAACTCCTAGGCATCGAGCCCATGGAAATGTTTAAAGAGGAGGAACTAAAACTCTGTGGGTTGAGTTTCAAGAACTGTTTCAGTTATTCAATCAAGACGCACTCGACAAATCTATCATCAGTTGCTATTGTCTTTAAGTGATTTCTTTCTGTAAGTTAAGTCTCTAGCTAGGTGTAGTGCTCATTCATTAACTGTAAATCCTCACTATATTCTTTCCTGTGGTATTATGCAGAATGAAGATCTATGAAATGAAAAAAGCTGGACGCTATGGCATTGGGTTCATTGACCCAAATACCATTAATGAAGAGACATAGTCACGTGAATATGATTGACCATACACAGAGAAAACCTTGCTAGAGTTCTTGGTGCGACTAAATACCCAACAAGAAATACTACTTCCTTACAACTTCGGATGAGTGACACTGTCTTGTACTACAAATTCTGTTTTTGCTTACTAGATGTTAGTAAGCGTAGTTGATGAGTTATGCACATGCCCGCTTAATTATACAAACGTGTGCGCATGCAGTTTTCACCGGATCCTGCTAATCATTGAAGTTGACGAGGGAAGAGTTCAAGTACTGGACTCACTACTTAAAGACTGTAATGACTACGCAAACGTGAGGGGGATGGTTGATGTTGGCTTGAACTACGTCGGTATTTCCCCAAAGAGGAAGGGATGATGCAGCACAGCAATGGTAGGTATTTCCCTCAGTGATGAGACCAGGGTTATCGAACCAGTTGGAGAACCACGCAACACCACGTAAACAGCTCCTGCACAAAAAGAACAAATACTTGCAACCTGACGTAAGAGAGGGGTTGTCAATCCCTCACGAGTAAAAAGATAGATAAAATTGTAGTAGATTGGATAAATAGATCTCGCGGGAACGCGAGATAAAATAAATAAATAAAAATTGCAGCAAGGTATTTTTGTATTTTTGGATTAATAGATCTGAAAATGAAAGCAAATAAAAATAGATCGCGAAGGCAAATATATTAAAGAAGAGACCCGGGGGCCGTAGGTTTCACTAGTGGCTTCTCTCGAGAAAAATAGCAAACGGTGGGTAGACAAATTACTATTGGGCAATTCATAGAACTTCAAATAATCATGACGATATCCAGGCAATGATCATTATATAGGCATCACGTCCAAGATTAGTAGACCGACCCCTGCCTGCATCTACTACTATTACTCCACACATCGACCGCTATCCAGCATGCATCTAGTGTATTAAGTTCACGGGGAAATGGAGTAATGCAATAAGAATGATGACATGATGTAGACAAGATCTATTTATGTAGAAATAGACCCCATCTTGTTATCCTAAATAGCAACGATACATACGTGTCGGTTCCCCTTCTGTCACTGGGATCAAGCACCGTAAGATCGAACCCATCATAAAGCACCTCTTCCCATTGCAAGATAAATAGATCAAGTTGGCCAAACAAAACCCAAATATTAGGGAAGAAATACGAGGCTATAAGTAATCATGCATATAAGAGATCAAAAGACTCAAATAACTTTCATGGATAAAAACATAAATCTGATCATAAACTCAAAGTTCATCGGATCCCAACAAACACACCGCAAAAAGAGTTACATCAAATAGATCTCCAAGAGACCGTTGTATTGAGAATCAAAAGAGAGAGAGGAAGCCATCTTGCTACTAACTACGGACCGGTAGGTCTACAATGAACTACTCACGCATCATCGGAGAGGCACCAATGAGGATGATGAACCCCTTTGTGATGGTGTCTAGATTGGATCTATGGTTTCTGGAACTTGCGGAGGCTGGAATTGATTTTCGTCGACTCCCCTAGGGTTTCTAGAATATTGGGGTATTTATAGAGCAAATAGGCGGTGCGGGAGGTCACCAAGGTGGGCGCAACCCATCAGGGCGCACCCTGGTGTCTTGTGCTCACCTCGGGCCCCCTCTTCGGCACTTCTTTGGCCCACTGGATGTCTCCTGGTCCAGAAAAAAATACCAAAAAGTTTCGCTGCGTTTGGACTCTGTTTGGTATAGATTTCCTGTGAAGTAAAAAATAAGCAAAAAATAGAAACTGGCACTGGGCACTATGTCAATAGGTTAGTCCCAAAAAATGATATAAAGTTGCTATAAAATGATTATAAAACATCCAAGAATGATAATATAACAGCATGGAACAATAAAAAATTATAGATACGTTGGAGACGTATCAGCATCCCCAAGCTTAATTCCTGCTCGTCCTCGAGTAGGTAAATGATAAAAACAGAATTTTTGATGTGGAATGCTGCCTAACATGTTCATCACATATTATTTTCTTTGTAGCATGGACATTTGGACTTTTATATGATTCAAAGCAATAATCTAGTTTTGACATGAGGACTTTAGTACTCAAGCATATCAACAAGCAACCATGTCTTTCAAAATATCAACACTAAAGCAAGTTATCCCTAGCCCATTTTGCTCAATCATTGATCCATTCATGAAACACACTCGCATATTAGCTACACCCAATGCTCAAGTACGATAATGGTGCCCCTTAGTTGGTGCTTTATAAGAGAAGATGGAGACTCAAATATTTTTTTTTTGCATAAAGTAAAAGAAATGCCCTTCACGGAGGGAAGTAGGGATTTGTAGAGGTTGCAGAGCTCAAAGCGAAAAGATAGAGATAAAAACATTTTGGGAGGCATGCTTTTCCTGCCAACGAGAACGATCGAGTAGTTCCCAATACTTTCCATGCTAGATATATCATAGGCGGTTCCCAAACAGAAAATAAAGTTTATTCCTTTTTCCATCATACTTTCACTTTCCATGGCTAACCGTATCCACGGGTGCCCTCCATACCAACACTTTCCAAGGAATTTATTATTTGACAACATAAAGTAAATTCATTTTTCATTTCGGGACTGGGCATCCCTAATACCTTTGCTGTACTCTCGTGCAATGACAAGTGAATAAACACTCATCGTGAGAATAACACATCTAGCATGGAAATATATTAGCCACCACCTACCGTTTCGTGAGCGGTACGAGCACACAAAAGAGAAGCTTATTTTGAAAATTAGAGATGGCACATACAAATTTGCTTAGAACGGCACGAAAATACCGCATATAGGTAGGTATAGTGGACTCATATGGCAAAACTAGTTTAAAGGATTTTGGATGTACAAGTAGTGATCATACTTAGTGCAAATGAAGGTTAACAAAAAGATTGAGAAGCGTCCAACCAAGAAACGAAAAATCTCGTAAGCAAGCATTAAGCATAACTAACACTGAATAATGCACCACAAGTAGGATATAACTTCATTGCATAACTATTGACTTTCGTGCTTGCATAGGGAATCACAAACCTTAACACCAATATTCTTACTAAAGCATAATTACTCATCAACATGACTCACATATCACTATCATCATATCTCAAAACTATTACAAAGAATCAAGTTTATTTTGTCCAATGATCTTCATGAAAGTTTTTATTATATCCTCCTTGGATATCTATCACTTTGGGACTAATTTCATAAGTTGCTTTTACTAAGCTCGAACAAATATAAGTGAAGAACATGAGCATCATATTTCTTTCTCTCAAATTAATCTAAGTGAAGCAAGAGAGAATTTCTTCAAAATTTTACTAACTCCCAAATAAATATAAGTGAAGCATGAGAGCATTTCTTTAAAAATAATAAAGCACGCCGTGCTCAAAAAGATATAAGTGAAGCATTAGAGCAATTCCAAGGCTCTGAAAATTTAAGTGAAGCATAGGAGCAAGCATAGCATAATTTTTGGCTCTCTCAAAAAGGTGTGTCCAGCAAGGATTCAAGACTTAAAATAAAAGCAAAACAAGCAAAGACTCATATCATAAAAGACGCTCCAAGGAAAACTCATAATATGTGACGAATAAAAATATAGCTCCAAGTAAAATACCGATGGTTGTTAGAAGAAAGAGGGGATGCCACTCGGGGGCATCCCCAAGCTTACTTGCTTGATACTTCTTGAATATTACCTTGGGGTGCCTCGGGCATCCCCAAGCTTAGCCTTTTGCTAATCCTTATTCCTTCATCCATCGCGATATCACCCAAAACATGAAAACTTCAATCACACAAAACACAACAAAACCTTCGTGAGATCCGTTAGTATAAGAAAGCAAATAACTACTATAAGTACTGTTGCAAACCTATTCATATTTTATTTTTGCATTATATCTACTGTATTCCAACTTTTCTATGGCAAAAACTCTTCAAAGGGAACCATAGAATCATCAAAACAAGCACACAACACAAAGAAAACAGAATCTGTCAAAAACAGATCTGTCTGTAGCAAACTGAAAACTTCGAATACTTCTATAACTCCAAAAATTCTGAACAATTAGGACAACGTAGGAAATTTGTATACCAATCTTGTGTAAAAAATTCAGAGAAAAAGCACGTTTCTGTGATTTATGAAAATTATTTTTCTGAGCGCAAAAGTTTCTGTTCTTCAACAAGATCAAATCAACTATCACTACTGGAATCAGGGAATTTGCCGTCTGCCAGTTCTTTGTCGTCTAGCAGACGGCAAAGAAGGTCTTTGCCATCAGGCTTTGCTTGGCACAAACACTAATTTAAACCACAAAAACACATCTAACCAGAGGCATAATTGGGTATTTTATTGAAAACAGCAAGAAAACCAAAAAGCAAAAAGATACAAGTTGGGTTGCCTCCCAACGAGCGCTATCATTTTATGCCCCTAGCTAGGCATAACGCAAGGGATCTAAGTATTGTCATCTGTGTCCTTGTTTTCCTTGGACGTATTTTCTCAGGAGGTTTTGCAAAAACAACATAAAACTCATTATCCATGGAAACTTTAGCACTATCAAGTTGCTTATCATCATATCCCCTTTGATTTCCGGCAACGATCCAAGAATAAGGTTGATTAACATCATTGAAAACTTGTTGGATAATATCTAAAACAGGGACTTGCCTTTTAAGATTCTCAACAAAGATTTGACTATCCCCAAGTAAATGTCTTAATGCATAATCACTATTATAGAGAATTTCATCTATCAAGGGTTTTTCACGATTCATACCATAAAAATCAAAGATTTCCCTAGTTTCCCGTATTATATAGTCAAATACATTCATAAGAACAAGAGTGGCTAACTTTTTAGCTTTAGGACTCTTTATAACGGGTAACTCATAGAACAATCTTTGCAAGGTAGGGTGAGTACTGATAAATTTATTTTCAAATTTCAGAACTAGTGCTGAAATAGCTTCCGCATAAGATTTAGTCCTTTTAAGTATAGGAGCATCATCAAGACTTACATTTCCAACACAATTGAAAAATTCTTGGATATGTTCTTTTCCCATAACATTTCCTTGCCCCAAAACAAAAGTTTTAGCATCCAGATTGCCTGATCTTACGATTTTAGGAGTCGGGCCATCATCTGTTTCTGCCATACCAAAATCACTCATGATTACAAGCAAATGATAGATCTGACGAGAAAACGGCGAACGAAAAAGAGGGCGAATAAAACGGCAAATTTTTGTGAAGTGGGGGAGAGGAAAACGAGAGGTAAATGGCAAATAATGTAAATTGCAAGGAGATGAGATTTGTGATTAGAAACATGGTAGATGTTGATGTTGTCTCCCCGGCAACGGCGCCAGAAATTCCTTTTGATGTTGGCTTGAACTACGTCAGTATTTTTCCAAAGAGTAAGGGATGATGCAGCACAGCAACGGTAGGTATTTCCCTCAGTGATGAGACCAAGGTTATCGAATCAGTAGAAGAACCACGCAACACCACGTAAATAGCTCCTGCACACAAAGAACAAATACTTGCAACCCGACGTAAGAGAGGGGTTGTCAATCCCTCATGGGTAAAAAGATAGATAAAATTGTAGTAGATTGGATAAATAGATCTCGTGGGAACGCGAGATAAAATAAATAAATAAAAATTGCAGCAAGGTATTTTTGTATTTTTCGATTAATAGATCTGAAAATAAAAGCAAACAAAATTAGATCGCGAAGACAAATATATTAAAGAAGAGACCCGGGGGCCGTAGGTTTCACTAGTGGCTTCTCTCGAGAAAAATAGCAAACGATGGGTAAACAAAATAATGTTGGGCAATTGATAGAACTTCAAATAATCATGACGATATCCAGGCAATGATCATTATATAGGCATCACGTCCAAGAATAGTAGATCGACTCCTGCCTGCATCTACTACTATTACTCCACACATCGACCGCTATCCAGCATGCATCTAGTTTATTAAGTTCATGAAAAAACGGAGTAATGCAATAAGAACGATGACATGATGTAGACAAGATCTATTTATGTAGAAATATACCCCATCTTGTTATCCTTAATAGCAACGATACATAAGTGTCGGTTCCCCTTCTGTCACTGGGATCAAGCACCGTAAGATCGAACCCATGACAAAGCACCTCTTCCCATTGCAAGATAAATAGATCAAGTTGGCCAAACAAAACCCAAATATCAGAGAAGAAATACGAGGCTATAAGTAATCATGCATATAAGAGATCAAAAGACTCAAATAACTTTCACAGATAAAAACATAGATCTGATCATAAACTCAAAGTTCATCGGATCCCAACAAACACACCGCAAAAAGAGATACATCGAATAGATCACTGATACGTCTCCAACGTATCTATAATTTTTGGTTGTTTCATGCTGTTATATTATCATTTTTGGATGTTTTATAATCATTTTATAGTCATTTTATATCATTTTTTGGTACTAACTGACAGTGTCCTGGACTATGGGGTACTCACCACGTCGTCTCCCGAACAGCTGGATCGGGCCGAGGACCCCCATGGAGGTTCACTTATGGGCCACTTCGGGCAGCCCATGCCGCATACAAGGAGGATTCCACAAGACTTGGCGCCCAAGACAAGGACTCCTCTAAACCCTAGGCCTCCGGTGTGTTATATAAACCGAGGCCAGGCTAGTCAATAGACAATCTAATATTCATTAGAACAATCTCGTGGTAGATACATGTACCCTGTATTACACCCATATCAATACAATCAAAAGCAGGACGTAGGGTTTTACCTTCATCAAGAGGGCCCGAACCTGGGTAAAATCCGTGTCCATGTTACCATCGCTCCAAGACGCCTAGCTTAGGACCCCTACTACGAGATATGCCGGATTTAATACCGACATTGGTGCTTTCATTGAGAGCCTGCTGGCTGTCGCTGCAGTGCGATGGGAATTCGGATCGTCTCCGGAGCGATCTACGCATCGGAGCCGAGCATTATTGTCGATGTCGGCATCTTTGTCGCCGGCTTGACTGGTCACCTCGGCTGAACCGAGGACCGCGCTCCATGTCAGATCATCAAGATCAGGCGGATACTTTCATCATCATCAACTCAAATCTCAACCGAGATCATGGAAAAGTCGTCCATGGAGCCCGGGGGCTCAACGTCAACATTGCCCTCGTGCGATCGCACAGTTTTTTCTGCAAAGCAGACTTGTTTTCGCTGCCACCGCCTCCTCGGGTGTCGATTTGACGAACCCTTTGGTGGAGTTGTGCGGAATCGAGTATACAACAACCCTGTAAAATTTCGTCGCGTTCCGATGGAGGAATCTCCGGCGATCTATGATATACCGGAGGCCTATCGAGTCTGGACGGGAATCTAGACGAGCTTAGGGCGTGGTCTCCAGAGCCTAGCTCGGAGGTGCGTTGGAAGATCCAACCGTTCATCTGCTGTGGAATTTCCATATCTATCACCTCTCAAAATTTCAGCTCGATCTGACCGTTCAAACTCCAGGAACCTTCTAATTAGTGCATCACTTTTCAGATCTATTTCCTGCGCAGAAATAAATGCGACCCAAGTTCGTCTTTCTTTTATGAACAAGATATCGGACATTCTTTTTGAAGAAAACTCTTTTTAGGGTATGGTGCGTTGTCAACACGTGCCCATAAAATTTTAAGTCTTTTCCAAGGTAATCTTCACCATCACGCTGGTGTCAAACCAGCGAGGCAATGTTGCTCCATGGCTACCGACCTGCGCTAGACACGTCGTCGCTTTGTTGAGCCGAGCTCAACCTCTTCGAATCATCTTCTCGACGAGCCAAACAAGAGTTCGGCATCACGAAACATAAATCATCACCAACATCGTCGCCCCACGGATTACACGGAGCGGGCACACCGGCATCGCCGCACGGTCACTTCATCAAACCGGTATTGACCGCGTCACAAGTTACGACATGCGTCGGCATGTCCGCACTGTTGCTTCTTTAAGCCAATGCCCATCGCGCCGAACTGCTTCAACACCTCGGCCGGCATGGCAGCGGCAACGTCTCCTTACCAACCTGCTCCGTCACCTCGGCTGGACCGGGGGCTTCGTCATCTCTTCATCAACCTACTCCGGGGAGTTCGGCATCACCAGCCGACCAACTTCGTCACCTCGGCTGTACCAGGGGCTTTTGCCTCACAATGTCGACCATGTTGCGTCACCACTTCGTCAAGCCGAGCTCTCCGCTCGATCACCTCGGGCTTGGGGGCTGGTCCTCGGCCAGGCCGAGGACTACATCTTCGTCCCGCCACAAGCCTGGACCTCTTCATCAACGATCAAAGTTCGACCGATGTTTCTTTATTTATTCTGGTCCTCCATGATCATCGCCGTCCAGCTTTTATTTTCCTTAGCTATTTGTTTAGCACATAAATTAATATACAGAGAATATTTTCTGTTCTTTTGTACTGCACTAATTTTGCAGAGCGGTGGCGGCCGTGTGCGTCGTCCGGTTACACATCGGATCTGAGGTCCGCTATGACGGACTAGCAGCAAACGCGACTTGTGAGGACGTGCTACGCATTATGGAAAATCCTGAACGGCTATGTCCCAGCCGAGCACGCGCACGCAACATCAAGCTAGCGTTGGCACTAGTACTATTATTAGATGCAAATCCATGAACGCCCGCATGTATCTCTTTGGATTGCTACAACAAATAAGCCAGGTGCTATTAATCCTACTAATTTTTTGCTTGCATGGGTTTTTTTTCTTCTGAGGAATATTACTCTAGTTTGTTCCATCCCCTGTAGGACTGTCAAATGGTGGCCGCATTAACGATCGTTGCGTGACGGTTCGGTCAGCTTCCCGTCCGCATTTCGGCAAACGCCGCACCGGGGACTCGGACCACCTTGCGAGTTCAGGCTTTGTCACGCCGACGCCCCGCATCGACATTGTCTTCGACGCCAGGCCACATCTTAATTTTTTTTTTTTGCGTAAATTAATTATGCTAGGATTTTTATTTTATTTTTTGGACTACACTATTTTACATGTGTAGGTAATCGACTTCGACTGCGTCACGCGGTCACTTCGGCAGGCCTACGTCGTTGTCCCAATCGGCATAAATCGGCTCGCGTGATCACCTTGTTGGTCGAATTGCCATACCGACATGTTCGGTTGCCTCGGGGACTTCGGCATCGATGAGAGAGCTCTACCTCATCGAGTGTTTGGCACACGGGCCATATTTCTTTATTACTCACTTAGCATAAATTATTAATTATGCAATGAATTTTTTAATTTATTTTTATTACTATTATCTCCGGCTTGCACTATTTTCTGTGCACAGGTAAATGATCCGGGTTGGGCAGCGATGTCACCTCGGCGTACCGACGTACCACGTCACCTCGGCTGGACCGGGGGCTTCATGATCACTTCATTAACCCACGCCGGGGACTTCAGCGTCATACTGCCAGCCTACTCCGTTGCCTCGGTCGGACACGGGGTTCCACCCTGCCACCTTGGCTGCGCTATGTCACCACTTCGGAGTGCCGAGCTATTCGCTCCGCCACCTCGGGACCGGCTTGGGGGCTGGGACCTCGTCCCGGCGTAAGCTCGGGCCGCGCGTTGACACCGAGCACATTAACCGGCTAAGTCGCTTCCATGCCCAGTTTTTTTTTAATTCTTGTTCGGTTCGACCAAACATTATATTTGTGTTAAAAACTTAGTTTGTCAACAAACATTGTTTGTTAAAAACACTTCCTTTCCCATGTTAACTAGGGGTTCTTAAATTTATATGAGCTGTTTTATAATAAGTGTTCTTCTTCTAAGTCGTTGCAAAGTCTTTTTCTACCACTCCTTTCTCGACTCAAGTATGTGGTCAATAGCCGGATAGACTGTTTTCTCTCTAATGCCGCTTAAGTTTAGTTCGCTAAACTGACCTAAAGAGCAGTACTCCACCTTCGGGATAGGAGGTTGCAGCCGTAGGCTGACCCGCTTGAAGTCTTGAGATCGGATGTGTCATATTACTCCACGACAGAAGCACAAAAGTAAGACCAATTTTCGGATTGGCACCAAATGACTTGATTTAGTGCGGGCGTAAAGTTTTTACTGAAGTTTTTTTGGTTTTCCAAGCCTATGGCACTTTTAAACTATTTGTGTGTTTCCAGCATAAGTCTCGCAGTGCAACGTCGGACACCTTTAGAGATTCGGCAAAAACATTATCGGATATTGCTATATATGCATCAGTTTTTAATTGTGTCTTCGGTCAATAGTTGGGTTGCCCGGCTCCTGTGCTTGCCTCCTATGTTTCGCTTTGTTCGGCTAGGTGTGCAAAGGGAGAACCACTGCGATTGTGCTTCCAGCTCGAATGGTTAAGCACCTTAGTGGAGAAAGCCAAAAACTGACTGTCACAATGGGCGTAAACTGGTCAGTGATCCGATGACGGTGTCAAACTGTAGATCGATACCGATTACCCCGTGTTAAACGATGGGCCTTTCATAACATTGGCCGAAGTGTTAATGGCTAGACTTCGGTCGGTGCCAAACACTAACCGGGGGCTCGTAGCTAGCTTCCCCAGTTTAAAGCTCCTATGACTAAGTGAAAGTTATAAAGCCCGCATATCTGATTGCCTTGTTTCCGCTAACACAACCGCCTCCGGGCACCGAGACATCGGCTAAGGGTTGTCTTGTTACTGCGGAAACACCCTGGGTAGTATCTACAAAGGGGTAGAAGCTGACGATGGGCCACTTTCAACTGATAAACGGTCGCAACAGAGTCAAAATAAACATATATCATCAGTGTTTGTATTCAGTATACAAGCGCTGCCTTCCGTAATTATCGTTATAAAGCCATAAATATGCATCAAATTTGACTTAAGATTTTGGCCAAGCTGGGTTGCCTGGCTCCTGTGTTTAACCCTATGTACCCGATTGTTCGGCTAGGGGGTAAAGGGAGCACCTCTGTGATTGTTACTACCGGGTCATCCTGATTAGTACCTCAGACTGGGTGAAGCCGAAAGCTAGCTATCTTAAGAATATAATTGGTCGGCAATGACGGAAGTGAAAATTTCGGTTCATTAAGACCATAGAGTTCGCGAACTTTCCCCACACTAAATCCTCGATATTTTCCTCCCACATTGATCGGAGGTGAGGTTTCATGATCATGATCAGCATGACAACCCAAAGAAAGGAACCGATAGCGGGACTATTTTCTTCGGAAGATGTTTCTTATGATAAAAGGTAATATAACATATCTCTCCGTGTACCTTTGTTTATAAAACCATATGGTCGGATTGCCTTGTTTGTCGTAAATCTTTGCCCTTATAAAGGCTTTATAAAGTAGGACAAACACTCCCCGGCTACTGGCCGAGAAGGTGGAAGCCGATGGTCGGTCATCAAAGTTTTGTTCAATGCGGATCCAAGCATTAATAATGTAAAGTACTTGGACACATAGAATCATTACACATAATTTGTGATTTTACTCCGGATATCAATCCTTAATTCGGCCACCCGTGCCCACATTAAAGTTCGGGGGCTACTGGGCTTCGGGCTTATCATTTACTAATGTTAAAGGGGCACATCGATCCCCTGATCTGGTGTTGCCACCCGACCAGTATCTCGGGGGCTACTGCATTGCCTATTCAATACAGAAAATTCAAAGTGCTAAGTATTCGGCTTGACCGAACTATGGGCAAACGCGTCTTCGGACAACAATAGGTACCAACTGGGACTTATCCGGCATCAAGCTAATATATTACGGCGACTTCTCAAAACCCTCTCTCAAGGGCCCGTCCACCGATCACTATCTCCTCTAATGTGCATCTCGGATTTTAGGCCGATACACACACCTTGAGGGCTACTGGCTATATATCTCGTTAGTAAATAAATTGCATCAATCAGAAATAAAATCCGCAAACAATCAGCCCAAGCCCGAGGTGGTGCATCACCTCGGAAGCAGTCCGGCATAAAACTCGGCTGCGAGCGGCTGGCTCTATAGATAACTTTTTCAGCGTTAAGCTCGGGTAACCTCCTTCAAACTTTTTCAAACACGAGGTAATCTATGACACTTTGGATATAGTTCGGCGTTGGAGCACGGATACATTCCGGCGTTGGAGCTCGGAAGCGGTCCGACGTTGGTGTTCGGCTACAAAAGATACCTTGGATGTAGTCCGGCCTTGGAGCTCGGACGCAAGAGGACACCGCCGAACGGGAATAACTTCAAACCCGAGGTGCGGCATAAAAAATAACAAGGCATTGTTAAAGGCCAAAAACTTTAAGGGCTCCTCGGATACCCTACGTGTAAACTCTTCGGATTCACTTCGGCGATCCTCAAGATCGAAGATGAGAAGATTTGTTGAACCAGTTTTCAAGAACGACGACCGAAGATGAAGAATAGTTCGGAAGAATCAAGGAGCGTCCCCAACTTGAAGACTGGTTCAGGGGGCTACTGACGGTGTCCTGGACTATGGGGTACTCACCACGTCGTCTCCCGACCCACTGGATCGGGCCGAGGACCCCCATGGCGGTTCACTTATGGGCCACTTCGGGCAACCCATACCGCATACAAGGAGGATTCCACAAGACTTGGTGCCCAAGACAAGGACTCCTCTAAACCCTAGGCCTCCGGTGTGTTATATAAACCGAGGCCAGGCTAGTCAATAGACAATCTAATATTCATTAGAACAATCTCGTGGTAGATACATGTACCCTGTATTACACCCATATCAATACAATCAAAAGCAGGACGTAGGGTTTTACCTCCATCAAGAGGGCACGAAGCTGGGTAAAATCCGTGTCCATGTTACCATCGCTCCAAGACGCCTAGCTTAGGAACTGTACTACGAGATATGCCGGATTTAGTACCGACACTAACCTATTGACACAGTGCCAAGTGCCAGTTGCTGTTTTTTGCATGTTTTTTACATCGCTGGAAATCAATACCAAATGGAGTCCAAATGCAGCATGTGGATTTTTTTTGGACCAGAAGACATCCAGTGGGACGGAGAAGCGCCTGGGGGTGCTCCGAGGGGAGCACATCCCACCAGGGTGCGCCTGGAGGCCCAGGCTCGCCCTGGTGCGTTGTGCCCACCTCGGGTGCCTCCCGAATAGCCTCTTTGCTCTATAAATACCCCAATATTTCAGAAACCCTAGGGGAATTGATGAAAATCAATTCCAGCCGCCGCAAGTTCCAGAACCACCAGATCCAATCTAGACACCATCACGGAGGAGTTCATCATGCCCATTGGTGCCTCTCTGATGATGCGTGAGTAGTTCTTTGTAGACCTACGGGTCCGTAGTTAGTTGCTAGATGGCTTCCTCTCTCTCTTTTGATTCTCAATACAATGGTCTCTTGGAGATCCATATGATGTAAGTCTTTTTGCGGTGTGTTTGTTGGGATTCGATGAACTTTGAGTTTATGATCAGATCTATCTTTTTATCCATGAAAGTTATTTGAGTCTTCTTTGATATCTTATATGCTTGATTACTTATAGCCTCGTATTTCTTCTCCGATATTTGGGTTTTGTTTGGCCAACTTGATCTATTTATCTTGCAATGGGAAGAGGTGCTTTGTGATGGGTTCGATCTTATGGTGCTTGATCCCAGTGACAGAAAGGGAACCGACACGTATGTATCGTTGCTATTAAGGATAACAAGATGGGGTCTATTTCTACATAAATAGATCTTGTCTACATCATGTCATCATTCTTATTGCATTACTCCGTTTCTCCATGAACTTAATACACTAGATGCATGCTGGATAGCGGTCGATGCGTGGAGTAATATAGTAGATGCAGGCAGGAGTCGGTCTACCAATCTTGGACGTGATGCCTATATAATGATCATTGCCTAGATATCGTCATGTGTATTTGAAGTTCTATCAATTGCCCAACAGTAATTGTTTTTCCACCGTTTGCTATTTTTCTAGAGAAAAGCCACTAGTGAAATCTACGGCCCCCGGGTCTATTTTCCCATCATATATTTTCAGATCTATATTGCTATTTGCCTTTTCTTTTATTTGCCACTTTTATTTTCAGATCTATATTATCAAAAACCCAAAAATACCTTGCTGCACTTTATTTTATTTGGCATTCGATCTATCAATATTTACAACTCTCTCATGTCCATTTGCCTATCTCTGGCGCCGTTGCCCGAAAGGGATTGACAACCCCTTTAACACGTCGGGTTGCGAGTATTTGTTATTTGTGTGCAGGTGCTGTATATGTAGTGTTGCTTGGTTCTCCTACTGTTTCGATAACCTTGGTCTCATCATTGAGGGAAATACCTACCATTGCTGTGCTGCATCATCCCGTCCTCTTTGGGGAAATACCGATGTAGTTCAAGCCAACATCAAAAGGAATTTCTGGCGCCGTTGCCAGGGAGACATCATCAACATCTACCAGGTTCCTAATCACAAATCTCATCTCCTCGCAATTTACATTATTTGCCATTTGCCTCTCATTTTCCTCTTCCCCACTTCACAAAAATTAGCCGTTTTATTCGCCCTCTTTTTCGTTCGCCGTTTTCTCGTCAGATCTATCCTTTGCTTGCAATCATGTGCGATTTCGGTATGGCAGAAACAGATGATGGCCTAACTCCTAAAATGGAGCGTACGGGTAATCTGGATGCCAAAACTTTTGTCTTGGGGCAAGGGAGTTTTATGGGAAAAGAACATATCCAAGAATTTTTCAATTGTGTTGGAAATCTAAGTCTTGACGATGCTCCTATACTTAAAAAGACCAAATCTTATGCGGAAGCTATTTCAGCACTAGTTCTGAAGCTTGAAAGTAAATTTATTCGCACTAATCCTACCTTTCAAAGATTTTTTTATGAGTTACCCATTATAAAGAATCCTAAAGCTAAAAAGTTGGCCACTCTTGTTCTTATGAATGAATTGCCTATGTTGTCCTCATTTTTCAGAATTTTTGGAGTTACAGAAGTATTCGAAATATCCAGATTGCTACAGACTGTTCTGTTTTTGACAGATTCTATTTTCCTTGCATTGTGTGCTTGTTTTAATGATTCTATGGTTTTCTTTGATGATTTTTTGCCATAAAAAAGTTGGAATACATTAGATATAATGCAAGAATAAAATATGAATTGGTTTGCTACAGTACTTATAGTAGTGATTTGCTTTCTTGTACTAACGGATCTCACAAAGGTTTTGTTGAGTTTTGTGTGATTGAAGTTTTCAAGATTTGGGTGATGTTATGATGGATGAAGGAATAAGGAGTAAGAAGAGCCTAAGCTTGGGGATGCCCATGGCATCCCAAGCTATTATCCAAAGAGAAGCAAGCAACTAAGCTTGGGGATGCCCCAAGTGGCATCTCCTCTTTCTTCTAACGACCATCGGTATTTTACTCGAAGCTATATTTTTATTCGTCACATACTATGAGTTTTGCTTGGAGCGTCTTGTATGCTATGTGTCTTTGCTTGTTTTGCTTTTTATTTTAAGTCTTGAATCCTTGCTGGACACACCTATTTGAGAGAGCCAAAATTATGCCATGACTTGTTAGAATTGCTCTCTATGCTTCACTAAAATCTTTATGAGCTATGGAATTGCTCTAGTGCTTCACTTATATCTTTTTGAGCACGGTGTGCTTTGTTATTTTTTGAAGAAATGCTCTCATGCTTCACTTAGATTTATTAGGGAGTTAGTAAATTTTTTATGAAATTCTCTCTTGCTTCACTTAAATTAATTTGAGAGAAAGAAAAATTATGCTCGTGATCTTCACTTATATTTGTTTGAGCTCATCAAAAGCAACACATGAAAATTAGTCCCAAAGTGATAGATATCCAAGAAGGATATAATAAAAACTTTCATGAAGAGCATTGGACAAAATAAACTTGATTCTTAGTAATAGTTTTGAGATATGATGATGTGATATGTGAGTTATGTTGATGAGTAATTGTGCTTTAGTAAGAATATTGGTGTTAAGGTTTGTGATTCCCTATGCAAGCACGAAAGTCAATAGTCATGCAATGAAATTATATCCTATTTGTGGTGCATTATTCGTTGTTAATTATGCTTAATGCTCGCTTACGAGATTATTCATTTCTTGGTTGGTCGCTTCTCAATCTTTTGCTAGCCTTCATTTTGCACTAAGTATGATCACTACTTGTGCATCCAAAAACCTTTAAACCAGTTTTTGCCATATGAGTCCACTATATCTACCTATATGCGGTATTCTTTCGCCATTCTAAGCAAATTTGCATGTGCCATCTCTAGTTTTCAAAATAAATTTCTCTTTTATGTGCTCGTACCGCTCGCGAGGCGGTGAGGGGTGGCCGATATTTTCCATGCTAAATGTGTTATTCTCACGATGAGTGTTTATTCACTTGTCATTGCACGAGAGTAAGGCAAAGGTATTAGGGATGCCCAGTCCCAAAATAAAAAATGAATTTACTTTATGTTGTCAAATAATAAATTCCTTGGAAAGTGTTGGTATGGAGGGCACCCGTGGATACGGTTAGCCATGGAAAGTGAAAGTATGGTTGAAAAAGGAATAAACTTTATTTTCTGTTTGGGAACCGCCTATGATATATCTAGCATGGAAAGTGTGGGGAACTCTAAGTCGTTTTCGTTGGTGGGAAAAGTATGCCTCCCAAAATGTTTTTATCTCTAAGTTATTTTCGCTTTGAGCTCTGGTACCTCTACAAATCCCTACTTCCCTCCGCGAAGGGCCTTTATTTTACTTTATGCAATTTTTATTTTTAATTTGAATCGCCATCTTCTCTTATAAAGCACCAACTAGGAGGCACTATGATCGTACTTAAGCATTGGGTGTAGCTAATATGCGAGTGTGTTTCATGAATGGATCAATGTTTGAGCATGATGGGCTAGGGATAACTTATTTTAGCGTTGATATTTTGAAAGACATGGTTGCTTGTTGATATGCTTGAGTATTTAAGTTATCATGTCAAAACTAGACTATTGCTTTGAACCATATAAAAGTCCAAATGTCCATGCTATAAAGAAAAGAATATGAGATGACATGTTAGGCAGCATTCCACCTCAAAAATTCTATTTTTATCATTTACCTACTCGAGGACGAGCAGGAATTAAGCTTGGGGATGGTGATACGTCTCCAACGTATCTATAATTTTTGATTGTTCCATTCTATTATGTTATCATTCTTGGATGTTTTATAATCATTTTATAGTCATTTTATATTATTTTTTGGTACTAACCTATTGACATAGTGCCAAGTGCCAGTTGCTGTTTTTTGCATGTTTTTTACATCGCAGGAAATCAATACCAAACGGAGTCCAAACGCAGCGAAACTTTTTGTGGATTTTTTTTAGACCAGAAGACATCCAGTGGGCTGGAGAAGCGCCTGGGTGGGTGGGGGGGGGGGGGGGCTCCGAGGGGAGCACAAGCCACCAGGGCGTGCCTGGAGGCCCAGGAGTGCCCTGGTGGGTAGTGCCCACCTCGGGTGCCTCCCGAACCGCCTCTTTACTCTATAAATACCCCAATATTCCAGAAACCCTAGGGGAGTCGACGAAAATCAATTCCAGCTGCCGCAAGTTCCAGAACCACCAGATCCAATCTAGACACCATCACGGAGGGGTTCATCATGCCCATTGGTGCCTCTCCGATGATGCGTGAGTAGTTCTTTGTAGACCTACGGGTCCGTAGTTAGTAGCTAGATGGCTTCCTCTCTCTCTTTTGATTCTCAATACAATGGTCTCTTGGAGATCCATATGATGTAAGTCTTTTTGCAGTGTGTTTGTTGGTACCGATGAACTTTGAGTTTATGATCAGATCTATCTTTTTATCCATGAAAGTTATTTGAGTCTTCTTTGATCTCTTATATGCATGACTACTTATAGCCTCGTATTTCTTCTCCGATATTTGGGTTTTGGTTGGCCAACTTGATCTATTTATCTTGCAATGGGAAGAGGTGCTTTGTGATGGGTTCGATCTTACGGTGCTTGATCCCAGTGACAGAAAGGGAACCGACATGTATGTATCGTTGCTATTAAGGATAACAAGATGGGGTCTATTTCTACATAAATAGATCTTGTCTACATCATGTCATCGTTCTTATTGCATTACTCCGTTTCAACATGAACTTAATACACTAGATGAATGCTGGATAGCGGTCGATGTGTGGAGTAATAGTAGTAGATGCAGGCAGGAGTCGGTCTACTAATCTTGGACGTGATGCCTATATAATGATCATTGCCTGGATATCATCATGAGTATTTGAAGTTCTATCAATTGCCCAACAGTAATTGTTTTTCCATCGTTTGCTATTTTTCTCGAGAGAAGCCACTAGTGAAATCTATGGCCCCTGGGTCTATTTTCCCATCATATATTTTCAGAACTATATTGCTATTTGCCTTTTCTTTTATTTTCCACTTTTATTTTCAGATCTATATTATCAAAAACCCAAAAATACCTTGCTGCACTTTTTTTATTTGGCATTCGATCTATCAATATTTACAACTCTCTCACGTCCGTTTGCCTATCTCTGGCGCCGTTGCCCAAAAGGGATTGACAACCCCTTTAACACATCGGGTTGCGAGTATTTGTTATTTATGTGCAGGTGCTGTTTACGTACTGTTGCTTGGTTCTCCTACTGGTTCGATAACCTTGGTCTCATCTCTGAGGGAAATACCTACCGTTGCTGTGCTGCATCATCCCTTCCTCTTTGGGGAAATACCGACGTAGTTCAAGCCAATATCAATCTCCAAGAGACCGTTGTATTGAGAATCAAAAGAGAGAGAGGAAACCACATAGCTTCTAACTACGGACCCGTAGGTCTACAATGAACTACTCACGCATCATCGGAGAGGCACCAATGAGGATGATGAACCCCTCCGTGATGGTGTCTAGATTGGATCTGTGGTTTCTAGAACTTGCGGCGGCTGGAATTGATTTTCGTCGACTCCCCTAGGGTTTCTGGAATATTGGGGTATTTATAGAGCAAAGAGGCGGTGCGGGAGGTCACCGAGGTGGGCGCAACCCATCAGGGCGCACCTGGGGGCCCAGGTGCGCCCTGGTGTCTTGTGCTCACCTCGGGCCCCCTCTTCGGCACTTCTTTGGCCCACTGGATGTCTTTTGGTCCAGAAAAAATCACCAAAAAGTTTCGCTGCGTTTGGACTCCATTTGGTATTGATTTCCTGCGAAGTAAAAAACAAGCAGAAAACAGCAACTGGCACTGGGCACTATGTCAATAGGTTAGTCCCAAAAAATGATATAAAGTTGCTATAAAATGATTATAAAACATCCAAGAATGATAATATAACAGCATGGAACAATAATTTTTTTTAGATATATTGGAGACGTATCAATGGTCGACAGGTAATTTCAATCATTATCGCACTATGTCGGCCTCTTTAGTTCGTTTCCTGATATCAACTTATTAATAACTCCTTTATTCATTTTCTTTGCTGGCGGGTAGGGCTTGGGAAAAGTTCATCAAAAAGGTTGAAGGCCCATGGAAACAAAAGCTGAAATGGGTGCGACCAAAGGTAATTAATTTAGTAGTACTAGCTACTCCCTCCGTTCGGAATTACTTGTCGCAGAAATGGATGTATCTAGACGTATTTTAGTTCTAGATACATCCATTTCCGAGACAAGTAATTCCGAACGGAGGGAGTAGCTAACATCTCTTTAATTCTAGTTTCAATACCATTATCATGCTTGATTAATTATTATCTGATTGAATTCTATTCTCGTAAAGGCCCTGAAGCAGGCGCCGGGGACTGATTTATCTGCATACTATGTTTGCAAGAACATTCGCATGATGGCGTCCGAAAGGAGCAAAGATGATAGAAACCATTGGGTACGTTTGCCAGAACACTATTCACAATTTTTACATCATTATCTAATATACACACACACAACTAATACATGCATATTGATCTCCTTCTTTAAATATGAGGGACATGCGGGATAAGCTCCTACCAGAGAATCGCGTACGAGCGATTCAAGAGGAAATAGCGGGATTTTTGCTCGACCAGGTCATAGATCCCAAAGGATACCATTACACCATACCTAGATCGACCTAATGCCTCCATGTAATGATCTGCAAATTGTAGGAGAAATTGTATATACAAATTGTATATATATATATATGTGTGTGTATGTGAATGGTCGTGCAAGAAATTCGATGATATATATATGATCCGTTCTACGAGAAATTCTATTTATATATATGCATAACGTGTACAATATGTAGTAGCGTAAAATATGTTTGAAATGAAAAAGAATTAAATGGAAAACACAAAACTAAAACTAAAAATAAATCATAAACCCATAAACCCCTAAACCTTTTAGTCCTGGTTGGTGTTACCAACCGGGACTAAAGGTCTCCCAGCCCCCGGCGCGGGCTCGTGCCACGTGGTGGGCCTTTGGTCCCGATTCCATGTGAACCGGACTAAGCGAGGGGGGGGGGGGTGGACTCTTTCGTCCCCACTCTTTAGTGCCGGTTGCAGAACCGGGACTAAAGGTCCTTACGAACCGGGACAATAGCCCGATTCTGCACTAGTTGCAAGACGCCGAAGCTTCCCGTCTACAACAACAACGGCGTGAAGCACAAGCACTTGAGGCGCAACGTGCCCTCCTCAACACCAATCGTGCCGTCGCCGACCGGAACCGACGTATTCGACAAGAAGAAGAACCACTTCGCGACGAAGTTCAAGAAAGGAACTATCAAGCTCGATTGCACCAACAAGTTCCACAAGCTCGACAAGAACCTCAAGTTCGCCAAGAGCAATATGACATCGGGAATCCTCCATGCCAAGAGCAAGTTGAGGGAGACAATCCTCCTCGTCAAGGACGTCATCACCCTCGACGTCAACACAATGAAGAGCAACGCTACGGCAAGCTCAAGTTCACCATGCCCAAGTTCACCGGAAGCAATGATCCCGATGAGTACCTTTCATGGGAATTGAAGGTTGAAAAGATCTTTTGTTTGCACAACTATGAGGAAGAGAAGAAGATCGCCATGGCATCTCTTGAGTTCCAAGACTCCGTCCTCATTTGGTGGGAGCAAGTCATTGAGCGACGCTAGTCAAGAGGTGAACCACCCATCACAACATGGGCGCAAATGAAGGATATCATGCGAGCACGTTTTGTGCCAACCTACTACAACCGCGACCTCTTCAAGAAACTCCAACTCCTCAAGCAAGGAACAAAGAGCGTTGAAGAGTACTACAAGGAGATGGAAGTTGCCATGATAAGAGCCAATGTCACGAAAGATGATGAGCAAACTATGGCACGTTTCTTGAATGGACTCAATTAACCTATCAAGAAGATCGCCGACTTCCAACCCTACGCAAACCTCATCGAGCTAGTGCACCAAGCTACAAAGGTGGAACGTCAAGTGCAAGATGACTTCAAGTATGCCAAGTTCTCTTCCAAGTCCTATGGTTCCTCCTACAATCAAGCTTCACTGACTTCAACACCTTCTTCCACGACGAAAGCTTCACCAAGCAACGGTGACAAGTCAAGTTACAAGAAAACTTCGACATCTTCGAGTCGTCCTCCTACTACAAGGAACTTCAAGTCGAGAGCTTCATCATCTACGTCTCCAATGGATGAGACCATCAAGACAAGTTCCATCAAATGCTTCACATGCGGCGGCCGAGGCCACAAGTCCTTCGAGTGCACCAACAAGCGCACCATGATCCTCAACGACGACGGAACCTATGACTCCATGAGTGAAGAGGAAATGGAAGCCCTTGAGCAAGTGGCCATGCACCGGCAAGTGAATGAAGATGACGATGATCAAGTCTTTTGTGACGAAGATTCGAGCCCCGCTCTCGTTGTCTCCAAGGTCTTGACACTTCAACATCAACAAGACGAGGACCAAAGATGCCATATCTTCCACACCAAGGCGGGCATCAATGGAAGGTCCGTGAAGGTCATCATCGACGAAGGAAGTTGCCATAACTTGTGTGACGCCCCCGATTCGACCGTACACTAATCATACACGCAGATGTGTATGATCAAGATCAGGGACTCACGGGAAGATATCACAACACAACTCTAAGAACAAATAAGTCATACAAGCATCATATTACAAGCCAGGGGCCTCGATGGCTCGAATACAAGTGCTTGATCATAAACGAGTCAGCGGAAGCAACAATATATGAGTACATACATAAGTTAAACAAGGTGCCATAAGATGGCTAGCACAAACTGGGATACATATCGAAAGAGGCGCAGGCCTCCTGCATGGGATCCTCCTAACTACTCCTGGTCATTGGCGGCCTCCACATAGTAGTAGGCACCCTCGGTGTAGTAGGAGTCATCGTCAACGGTGGCGTCTGGCTCTTGGGCTCCAGCGTCTGGTTGCGGCATCCGAGAAGAAAGGAAAAGGGGGAAAGGAGGTAGCAAAGAAATCATGAGTACTCATCCAAAGTACTCGCAAGCAAGGATCTACACTGCATATGCATTGGTATCAATGAAATGGGTAGTATCTGTGGACTGAACTGTAGAATGCCAGAATAAGAGGAGGATAGCTAGGCCTATCAAAGACTACACTTCTGGCAGCCTCCATCTTGAAGCATGTAGAAGAGAGTAGCAAGTGCAGCATCAAGTAACATCACATAGCATAATCCTACCCGGTGATCCTCCCCTCGTTGCCCTGTGGGAAAGCGATCACCGGGTTGTATCTGGAACTTGTAAGAGGTGTGTTTTATTAAGTATCCGGTTCTAGTTGTCATAAGGTCAAAGTACAACTCCGGGTCATCCTTTTACCGAGGGACACGGCTATTCGAATAGATAAACTTCCCTACAGGGGTGCACCACATTACCCAACACGCTCGATCCCTCTGGCCGGACACACTTTCCTGGGTCATGCCCGGCCTCGGAAGATCAACACGTCGCAGCCCTACCTAGGCCTAACAGAGAGGTCAGCACGCCAGTCTAAATCCTATGCGCGCAGGGGTCTGGGCCCATCGCCCGTTGCACACCTGCATGTTGCGTGGGCGGCCGGTGAGCAGACCTAGCAACCTCCATTACAAAGGAAGTTGCGTTACGCGGTCCAACCCGGCGCGCGCCGCTCATTCATTGATGTCTAGGAGGCTTCGGCTGATACCACGACGTCCAGTGCCCATAACTATTCTCGCGTAGTTGGTTAGTGCGTATAGGCTTTTAGCCAGACTCAGATCAAATACCAAGATCTCGTTAAGCGTGTTATTTTGAAGTAACCGTGGACGCCGACAAGGGACCAGGCCCACCTGTCTCCTCGGTGGCCACTGATGACCCACACGTATAGGGGATCAATTATAGTCCTTTCGATAAGTAAGAGTGTCGAACCCAACGAGGAGCAGAAGGAAATGACAAGTGGTTTTCAGCAAGATAATGTCTGCAAGCGCTGAAATTGTAAGTAACTAGTTTTGTAGCAGGATAATTTGTAACGAGCACGTAATGGTAACGACAAATAATATGCAGCAGGATGGCCCAATCCTTTTGTGGAAAAGGACAAGACGAAACGGTTTATTATAATAAGCAAAGTGTTCTTGAGGGCACACGGGAATTTCATCTAGTCACGTTCACCATGTTGGCTTGATTTGTGTTCACTACTTTGATAATTTGATATGTGGGTGAACTGGTGCTTAGGTGCTGTTCTTACTTGAACAATCCTCCTACTTATGATTAACCCCCTTGCAAACATCGGAAACTACGAGAAAAGTATTAAGATAGAATCTAACCATAGCATTAAACTTCTGGATCCAAATCGGTCCCTTACGAAGTAGCGCATAAACTAGGGTTTAAGCTTCTGTCACTCGCAACCCATCATCTAATAACTAATCCACAATGCATTCCCTTAGGCCCAAGTATGGTGAAGTGTCATGTAGTCGACGTTCACATGACACCACTAAGGGAATCACAACATACATATTATCAAAATATCAGACACATATCAAGTTCACATAATTACTTGCAACATGATTTCTCCCGTGACCTCAAGAACGAAAGTTAGTACTTACAAGTGATAAACATGTTCATGATCAGAGGGGTATTAAATAGCATAATGTATCTGAACATATAATCTTCCACCAAATAAACCATATAGTGATCAACTACAAGATGTAATCAACACTACTAGTCACCCACAGGTACTAATTTGAAGTTCTTGTACAAAGATTGAACACAAGAGATGAACTAGGGTTTGAGAGGAGATGGTGTTGGTGAAGATGTTGATGAAGATTGGCCTCCCCAAGATGAGAGGGTTGTTGGTGATGATGATGACGATGATTCCCCCTCCGGGAGGGAAGTTCCCCCGGCGGAATCGCTCCGCCGGAGGGCAAAAGTGCTCCTGCCCAAGTTCCACCTCGAGACGGTGGCGCTCCATCCCGAAAGTCCTCTTCTAATTTTTTCTTGGTCAAAATGACTTATATACCAGAAGATGGGCACCGGTAGTGGGCCGAGGATGGCACAACCCACCAGGGCGCGCCTGGGCTCCCTGGCGCGCCCAGGTGGGTTGTGCCCACCTGGTGGGCCCCCTCTGGTAGTTATTTGCTCCAATAATTCTGATTTATTCCATCAAAATTTCTCGTGAAATTTCAGCTCATTTGGAGTTGTGCAGAATAGGTAGCCTGACGTAGCTTTTTCAGGTCCAGATTTCTAGCTGCCGGAATTCTCCCTCTTTGTGTGAACCTTGCATATTATGAGAGAAAAGGCATTAGAATCACTCCAAAAAGCATTATTATGCATAAAAACATTATAAATAATAGTAGGTAAACATGATGCAAAATGGACGTATCCACTCCCCCAAGCTTAGACCTCGCTTGTCCTGAAGCGAAAACCGAAATCGAAAAACATGTCCACATGCTTAGAGAGAGAGGTGTCGTTAAAAACAAAATACAGACATAGAAGCATCATGTAAATTATTATAACAGCAACAAACTTTAACATAAAACTTTTATCATAGACTTCTCATGAATAAGTAAAAATTCATCACAGCATCGAAGTATAAAGCATAAACTCTATTGGAAACCAACAAACTATGTTCTCAGTCAACTTTGCAACTACAATTCATCATCTTTTCAGGGGCAAGTTCACATACTCAACCATCATATAGTCTTCTATGATTGCTAACACTCACCGCATACACATGAGCAAAACGTTTCAATCGGACACATAGAAAGATAGTGGCTTATAGTTTCACCTCCCAACATACTCACCTCGAGGGTTATGTCAACAATAATAACTCATGCTACCCATATTCAACTGGATATATGTGCCTAGATCTTTCCTCACCACATGATGCTGGCCAAAAGAGAAAATAAAAAGGAATAGAGAGAAGAACTTTGACTCTTGCATAAAAAGTAAATACATAAAAGTAAAAGATAGGCCCTTCGCTGAGGGAAGCAGAGGTTGCCATGCGCTTTTTGTTTGTATGCTCAATCCCTTAGTGCAAAAGAACGTCAAGTTATATTGCCACTTATGATAGCAACCTTTATTATGCAGTCTGTCGCTTTTATTCTTTGCCATCACAAGTTCGTACAACGCTCAATTTTCTCTTACACTAAATGATCTAACACTTTTAGAAGCAATTTTCATTGCCTTATTGCACTGATGACAACTTACTTGAAGGATCTTACTCAATCCATAGGTAGGTATGGTGAACTCTCAAAACAAGATTTGGGTTTAAGGGTTTTTGGATGCACAAGCAGTATCTCTACTTAGTGCGGAATTTTTGGCTAGCAAAGATAGGGGGAAAGCACCACATGTTGAAGGATCTATGACAATATAACTTCAATGTGAATATGAACAAACATAAATCATTACGCTGTCTTCCTTGTCCAACGTCAACAATTTTGGCATATAATATTTTGATGGGGGCTCACAATCACAAAAGATTTCCAAGATAGTGTATTTGCATGTGAATCTTCTCTTCCCTTATTAATTCTTTCATGAATTGCAACATTGACCAATGCTATGTTTGTAAATCTCCAAAAAAAATTCTACTTATACTCTTCCTTATGTGGTATCATTACTTACCATAAGATTAGCATATTATCTTTTTCATTTATTTCCTTTCTTTTTATTGAAACATGAAAGTAAAGAAAGCAAAACTCAAACTAAACTTTATTATATATCTCGCACACGAATACAAGGATAGATCACTAAGCAAACTCTCAAAAAGAAAGGATCAAACTAAACTTTTATTTATCTAACGCAAAAGATAACTATGGATCGAACTAAGAAAAGTAAAGGCAAAATATAGTGGAGGTGATACAATACCGGGGCACCTCTCCCAAGCTTGGTGTAAGCCAAGGGGAGTGCCCATACCCGATACTCAATTTTCTTTTGGTGATGAAGAAGGAGGTGGTGGTGATGAAGTGGTAGCGATCTTGTCCTTCATGATCAAGAGATTCTCCAATCTACGGATGACGCTCCGGAGGGCGATGATGTGCTCTTGCAACAGAATATTTTCACGGGTGAGATATTTATTTTGCACACGAACCGTTTCGATGATCCGGACGGCTTCAATCTCGATGGGGGCGAGATGATCATAGTAAGGCTTAAGGATATCTTCTTCTTCTTCCTCGGTAGGCCAGGCTTGCTTAACCACTGGCGCTTGATCTCCGGTAGCCTCCTTGCCCTTGTTCCCTTTGACAGCTTCTACTGGCTCCCCTCTCTCCAGCTCGATCTTCATCAACCAAGCATCCTCTTCCACGTTGTTGAAGGAAGAAGAAGACATGATGCCTGGCTCAACAGATCTGACCGAAAACAGCAAGAAAAGAAAACTAGAGATTTCTCTGCGATACGGAGGTCAATAGGTTCGGGGGGTATATAAAGATTTTTTTATTTTGGGAAACAAGCAAACGGAAGAAAAACGAAGTCCGGAAGGTACCCGAGGTGGGCACAACCCACCTGGGCGCGCCTGGCAAGCCAGGCGCGCCCTTGTGTCTTGTGCCCACCAGGGGTGCCTTCCTGGTTGTTTCTTATTTTCCTAATTTTTGTTATATTCCAAATCGGACAGAAAATATTTTTGCAGATTTTTCGGAGTCCGTTTACTTACCGTATCACGTACCTCCTCTTTTTCACGATTCTGGAGTGTTCCGGAAGGTTTCTTTTATGTATTCTTCCGGTGTCATAGTTTGGATAATATTGCTTTCAACATTAATGGGCGTACCTGAGATATAATGTTTTATTCTTTGCCCATTGACAACCTTCGGATTAGTACCTTCGGCATTATTTATTTTGATAGCTCCAGATCGATAAACCTCCTCGATAACATAGGGTCCTTCCCATTTGGAGAGGAGTTTTCCTGCAAAGAATCTGAAATGAGAGTTGTATAAAAGAACATATTCTCCAACCTTGAACTCACGCTTTTGGATTCTTTTATCATGCCATCTTTTAACTTTTTCTTTAAATAACTTGGCATTTTCATAAGCTTGGGTTCTCCATTCATCTAATGAGCTAATATCAAATAACCTCTTCTCACCAGCAAGTTTGAAATCATAGTTGAGTTCTTTAATTGCCCAATATGCTTTATGTTCTAACTCAAGAGGCAAATGACAAGCTTTTCCATAAACCATTTTATAAGGAGACATACCCATAGGATTTTTATATGCTGTTCTATAAGCCCAAAGTGCATCATCTAATTTCTTAGACCAATTCTTTCGAGACCTATTGACAGTCTTTTGTAAAATTAATTTTATTTCTCTATTGCTAAGTTCAACTTGACCACTAGACTGAGGATGATAGGGTGATGCAATTCTATGGTTAACATCATACTTGGCAAGCATTTTACGTAAAGCACCATGGATAAAGTGTGAACCACCACCAGTCATTAAATATCTAGGGACTCCAAACCTTGGGAAAATAACTTCTTTAAGCATTTTAATAGAGGTGTTGTGATCAGCACTACTAGTTGGAATAGCTTCTACCCACTTAGTAACATAATCAACAGCAACCAAAATATGAGTATACCCATTAGAGGAAGGAAAAGGTCCCATGTAATCAAATCCCCAGACATCAAATGGTTCAACAGCAAGAGAATAATTCTTAGGCATTTCCTGATGCTTACCAATATTTCCAATTCTTTGACATTCATCACAAGATAAAACAAACTTACGGGCATCCTTGAAGAGAGTAGGCCAATAAAAACCAGATTGCAATACCTTGTGAGCAGTTCTATCTCCCGCATCATGTCCTCCATAAGCTTCGGAGTGACATTTCCGTAGGATTTGTCCTTGTTCATGCTCAGGTACACAACGTCTAATAATACCATCTACTCCTTTATAAAGATGTGGGTCATCCCAAAAGTAATGTCTTAAATCATAGAAGAATTTTTTCTTTTGTTATTATGTGAAACTAGGTGGTAAATATTTAGCAACAATATAATTAGCATAGTTAGCATATCAAGGAGTACTATTAGAAACATTTATTGCAGCTAACTCATCAGGAAGCTATCATTAATAGGTTGTGGGTCATCAAGAATATTTTCAAGCCTAGACAAGTTATCAGCCACGGGGTTCTCCGCTCCTTTTCTATCAGTGATATGTAAGTCAAATTCTTGTAGCAAGAGAACCCATCGAATAAGCCTAGGTTTGGCATCTTTCTTTTCCATAAGATATTTTATTGCAGCATGATCGGTGTGAACAATTACTTTTGAATCTACAATATAGGATCTGAATTTATCATAAGCAAACACAACTGCTAAAAATTCTTTTTCAGTAGTAGCATAATTTCGATGGGCACTGTCTAGAGTTTTACTAGCATAACGAATAACATTCAGTTTCTTATCAACTCTTTGTCCTAGAATAGCACCAACTGCATAATCACTAGCATCACACATAATTTCAAAAGGCAAGTTCCAATCAGGTGGTTGAACAATAGGTGCAGAAATTAAGGCTTTCTTGAGTATTTCGAAGGCTTCTAAACAATCATCATAAAAAACAAAAGGAATATCCTTTTGCAAAAGATTTGTAAGAGGCCTAGAAATTTTAGAAAAGTCTTTGATAAATCTCCTATAGAAACCAACATGACCAAGAAAACTACGAATACCTTTGATAACTTTAGGACATGGCATTTTCTCAATTGCATCAACCTTAGCTTTGTCCACCTTAATACCTCTTTCAGAAATTTTATGGACCAAAACAATACCTTCGTTAACCATAAAGTGGCACTTCTCCCAATTCAAGACCAGATTTGTTTGCTCACATCTCTGCAAAACTCGATCAAGATTGCTCAAACAATCATCAAAAGACTTCCCATAAACAGAAAAGTCATCCATGAAAACCTCAACAATCTTTTCACAAAAGTCAGAGAATGTAGCAGTCATACATCTTTGAAAGGTAGCAGGTGCATTGCATAAACCAAAAGGCATACGTCTATAAGCATAAGTTCCAAAAGGACAAGTAAAAGTGATATTTTCTTGAGCAGTTTGAGAAACAGGTATTTGTGAAAAACCAGAATATCCATCAAGGAAGCAAAAATGTGTGTGCTTAGATAATCTTTCTAGCATTTGATCAATAAAAGGCAGAGGGTAATGATCTTTTCTAGTTGCTTTGTTTAATTTTCTAAAATAAATTACCATTCTATAGCCTGTAACAATTCTTTGTGGAATAAGTTCATTCTTATCATTGGGAACAACAGTAATACCTCCTTTCTTAGGGACACAATGGACAGGACTTACCCATCTACTACCAGCTATAGGATAGATTATACCTGCTTCCAGAAGTTTTAATATTTCCGTTCTTACCACTTCTTTCATCTTCGGATTTAACCGATGTTGGTGATCAACAACGGGTTTAGCATCAGGTTCCATACTAATCTTGTGCTGACATAGAGTGGGACTGATGCCCTTAAGATCATCAAGAGTATATCCAATAGCAGCTCTGTGCTTCCTTAGAACTTTCAATAATCTTCCTTCTTCATGTTCTGAAAGGTTAGCACTAATAATAACAGGATATATCTTCTTCTCATCAAGATAAGCATATTTCAAAGTGTCTGGCAAATGTTTTAATTCAAACACAGGACCAATAATTGTGTTTAAGTAGGTGGAGGAGGACGTCCTAGAGTTTCACTAGGCAAATTGTGTTTAAGCAGAGGACGTTGTTGAAAGAAAATCTTATCTATTTCATTTCTTTCATGCATATGTAAATCATTTTCATGGTCTAGTAGATATTGTTCTAAAGGATCAGTAGGAGGTAGAGCAATAGAGGCAAGAGCAATAATTTCATCCTTACTAGGCAATTCTTTCTTATGATGCTTTCTACTAAACTTGGAAAAATTAAACTCATGAGACTCATCACCAAAACTAACACCGACAGTTTGTTTCTCACAATCTATTTTAGCATTAATGGTGTTCAAGAAAGATCTACCAAAGATAATGGGACAAAAGTCATCTTGTGGGGAACCAAGAATAAGAAAATCAGTAGGGTATTTTATTTTCCCACACAAGACTTCAACATCTTTAAAAATCCCAAGAGGTGTAATGGTGTCTCTATTAGCAAGTTTAATAGTAACATCTATGTCTTCTATTTCGGCGGGTGCTATGTCATTCATAATTTCTTGATATAATGTAAAAGGAATAACACTCATGCTAGCACCTATGTCGCATAAACCATGATAACAGTGATCTCCTATTTTAACTGAGACAATAGGCATGCCAACAACAGGTCTATATATGTTTATCTTTTTCATCGGGTTTGGCAATTCTAGCAGCTTCATCAAAGAAGTAAATAACATGCCCATCTATATTATCGACCAGGAGATCCTTAACCATAGCAACACTTGGTTCTACCTTGATTTGTTCAGCTGGTTTAGGTGTTCTAATATTACTTTTATTGACCACAGTTGAAACTTTAGCATGTTCTTTTATCTTAACAGGAAAAGGTGGTTTTTCAATATAAGTAGTAGGAACAGCTGGATCAACATTGTAGATGATAGTTTCTTCTTTAGCTATTACCAGTTCTTTAATTTCTTCTTTAATAGGTGGGTGATATTTAAACCACTTCTCCTTAGGGAGATCAACATGAGTAGCAAAAAATTCACAAAACGAGGCTACTATCTCAGAGTCAAGTCCATATTTAGTGCTAAACTTTTGAAAAGCATCGGTATTCATAGAAGATTTAACGCAATCAAACTTAAGCTTAATACCTGACTCTTTACCTTCTTTGAGTTCCCAATCTTCGGAGTTGCATTTAATTCTTTCTAAAAGATCCCACCGGAAGTCAATAGTCTTCTTCATAAAGGAACCAGTACAAGAAGTATCGAGCATGGATTGATCATTATGAGAAAGCCGAGCATAAAAATTCTGAATAATAATTTCTCTGGAGAGCTCATGGTTGGGGCATGAATATAACATTGACTTAAGCCTCCCCCAAGATAGAGCGATACTTTCTCCTTCACGAGGCCAAAAATTATATATGTAATTCCGATCACGATGAACTAGATGCATAGGATAAATTTTTTGATGGATCTCCAATTTCAATCGATTCCAATTCCAAGATCCAATATCATCGCATAGCCTATACCATGCCAATGCTTTTCGCTTCAAAGATAAAGGGAAAACCTTCTTCTTAGCTTCATCTCCGGGTAAACCTGCAAGCTTAAACAATCCACAAATTTCGTCCACATATATCAAGTGCATATCAGGATGTTCGGTTCCATCTCCTGCATAAGGATTAGCTAGCAGTTGTTCTATCATACCCGAAGGAATTTCATATTCAATATTTTCAGTAGGTGCAGTAGGTTGAGGGGTAACTAATTGTGGTTCCGGTCGAGGTGAAGATACACCGAACAAACCCCTCAAAGGATTGTTTTCCATAGTAACAAGTGACAATGAATTTCAGCTTGTAGTAATAATTTTTCCTTACCAAGAGTGCTTCACTCCCCGGCAACGGTGCCAGAAAAGAGCCTTGATGACCCACAAGTATAGGGGATCAATCGTAGTCCTTTTGATAAGTAAGAGTGTCGAACCCAATCAGGAGCAGAAGGAAATGACAAGTGATTTTCAGCAAGGTAATGTCTGCAAGCGCTGAAATTGTAAGTAACAGATAGTTTTGTAGCAAGATAATTTGTAATGAGCACGTAACGGTAACGGCAAATAATATGCAGCAAGATAGCCCAATCCTTTTGTGGGAAAGGACAGGCCGAAACAGTTTCTTATAATAAGCAAAGTGTTCTTGAGGGCACACCGGAATTTCATCTAGTCACTTTCACCATGTTGGCTTGATTTGTGTTCACTACTTTGATAATTTGACATGTGGGTGGACCGGTGCTTAGGTGCTGTTCTTACTTGAACAAACCTCCTACTTATGATTAACCCCCTCGCAAGAATCCGCAACTACGAGAAAAGTATTAAGATAGAATCTAACCATAGCATTAAACTTTTGGATCCAAATCGGTCCCTTACGAAGTAGCGCATAAACTAGGGTTTAAGCTTCTGTCACTCTAGCAACCCATCATCTAATAACTACTCCACAATGCAGTCCCTTAGGCCCAAGTATGGTGAAGTGTCATGTAGTCGACGTTCACATGACACCACTAAGGGAATCACAACATACATATTATCAAAATTTCGAACACATATCAAGTTCACATGATTACTTGCAACATGATTTCTCCCGTGACCTCAAGAACGGAAGTAACTACTCACAAGTGATAAACATGTTCATGATCAGAGGGGTATTAAATAGCATAATGGATCTGAACATATAATATTCCACCAAATAAACCATATAGTGATCAACTACAAGATTTAATCAACACTACTAGTCACCCACAGGTACCAATCTGAGGTTCCGATACAAAGATTGAACACAAGAGATGAACTGGCGTTTGAGAGGAGATGGTGCTGGTGAAGATGTTGATGAAGATTGGCCTTCCCAAGATGAGAGGGTTGTTGGTGATGATGAAGACGATGATTCCCCCCTCCGGGAGGGAAGTTCCCTCGGCGGAATCGCTCCGCCGGAGGGCAAAAGTGCTCCTGCCCAAGTTCTGCCTCGAGACGGCGGCGCTCCGTCCCGAAAGTCCACTCCTTATTTTTTCTAGGTCAAAATGACTTATATACCAGAAGATGGGCACCGGAGGTGGGCTGAGGAGGGCACAACCCACCAGGGCGCGCCTGGGCTCCCTGGCGCGCCCAGGTGGGTTGTGCCCACCTGGTGGGCCCCCTCTGGTAGTTATTTGCTCCAATAATTCTTATTTATTCCATAAAAATTCCTTGTGAAGTTTCAGCTCATTTGGAGTTGTGCAGAATAGGTAGCCTGACGTAGCTTTTTCAGGTCCAGATTTCCAGCTGCCGCAATTCTCCCTCTTTGTGTGAACCTTGCATATTATGAGAGAAAAGGCATTTGAATCACTCCAAAAAGCATTATTATGCATCAAAACATTATAAATAACAGTAGGTAAACATGATGCAAAATGGACGTATCAGTCACAACCTGCCCTGTCGCTCCGCCACAAAGTAACAATCAGGGGGCTGTCGGGAACCCAGGCCCATCACTACCTAGGTGGAACCACCTGCCCCTTCAGCCGCCATCTCCGAACAGTAACATAAGTAATGTAAAAGTATATAGTATATGTACTCGTGATCACCTCCCGAAGTGATCACGGCCCAGTAGTATAGCATGGCAGACGGACAAGAATGTAGGGCCACTGATGGAATACTAGCATCCTATACTAAGCATTTAGGATAGCAGGTAAAGGTATCGATGATTGTAGCAACAATGACAGGCTATGCAATAGAATAGGAGCTATCGAATCAACAACAGTAGCAAACCTAATGCAAGAATAAGAGAGAAGAGAGTGGGCGATATCTGGTTGATCAAGGGGGTTTGCTTGCCTGGAAGCTCGGCAGAGGAGGACGGGTCATCAACACCATAGTCGATCGAGGCAGTAGCAGTGGCATCAGTCTCGAAGTCCAACGGAGAGAAGATGGGGAAGAAACAATGAATACAATGCAAACAGATGCATGACGATGCATAATATGACATTAAGCGGTGGTAGGTGTGCCCTAACGCGGTACTAGGGGATACTGGCGGAGGGGAAAAACATCCGGGAAAGTATCCCCAGTGTTCGGCATTTTCGGACAAACGAACCGGAGGGGGATGGTTGCATGTTCGCTATGCTAGGGACGTGTGGCGGACGAATGGGCTGCGTATTTGGATTCGTCTTGCTTTTCTGAGCAACTTTCATGTACAAAGTATTTTCATCCGAGTTACCGATTATTTTATATTATTTTTCAAAGTTTTAATTCAATTTTGGTATTAACAGATTTAAATTAACTAGAAAATACAATTATGACATCAGCGTGACATCAGCATGATGTCAGCAGGACCAAAGGTTGACTAGGTCAACCCTGGCAGGTGGGACTCATTCGTCATTTTCTCAGTTTTATTTAAACAAAGCTAATTAGTTTAATTACTTGATTAGGTTAACTAATTTTAATTAGTTTAGTTAAACAGAATTAATTAACTTAATTAATTCACTAATTAATTAATTAATTATTGTTCTTATTTATTTTAATTTTAAAATTCGTTTTTTTGGCGCTGGGCCCCTCTGGTCAGTGGCCCAGAGGCCAAATCGGGGCAGGTGACGGGCGGCGGATGTGGGCACGTGGGCGCCAGCCCGTTGGGGCGCTCGCCCAGGCTAAATCGCGGGGCGGGACTGGCGGGGCGCGGCGAGGCGCCGGCGGCCACCGCAACGAGCGGCCGCAGCCGCCGGGGAAGGGGGAGCAGTGGCAGGGGCAGCCACGGCGAGCAGAAGCCGCGGGCGCGCGCGAGGCTTGGCGGCGGATGCGGCGCACGGCGGAAGGAGGCTGCGGCGGAGCGGGATTGGCGCGATGCAGGCGGGGCGCCGCGGCTCGAGGCAGCAGCAGCAGCAAAACGCACCGGGCAGCAGTACGAAGTGCAGGGGCGGCGCTGGCCGCGGTCGGGAGCAGTGGGCGCGCAAGCGAGGCCACACGCAAGAGGGCGCGCGTGCGGACGACGCGGGTCGCCGCAATCGGGCACGCCCGTGCGAAGCAGTGGCAACAGCCGAGCAGCAGTAGCGGCTGCGAGCGCTGGGCGAGGGATGGCGCCGGGGCAAGGGCGGAGTGCACGCGGGGCCCCGGGCTCGCTAGCAGGGGAGCGTGAGCGCACCGTTACGGGCATGAGAAGCGGTGAACGCGGCCCCCAGTGAGTTCGGTCGCGGCGGTGGTTTGGTTTAGACGAAGAAGCTAGCTAACGGGCGCGCGAAGGGCCTAGAAGAGAGGGGAAAGAAGCAGAGCTCATCGGGGGAGCACAAGGAGGCTCGTCGGGGTTCGGGAGCAGCAGTGACGGCCGAAATCGACGAGGTTCGCCGGCGAGGCAGAGGAAGAAGACGATATCGTGGGCGACGCCGCGGTGGCACCCGGCTCGGTCTGGTGGGCACGTACGACGTAGCCGAGCACGGCGCGGGTCGTGGACGCACTAGCTGGGCTCGGGGATGATGAGGAGCGCGAGGGCGACGGCGGCCATTGCGGTGCTGCTCGGGTGGGGCAGATCTGAGGAGCGAGGAGGAGGCAGAGAGGGAGAGTGAGGTGGAGTGAGGAGGGGAACCCGAGGAGGCGCGGGCGTGGCATTCTTATCCATCTGCCATCGACGGCAAGGTGGCCGGGCTCGACCCAGCTCTATCATAGTATTCTCACATCAGTCGCGAGGGGGTACCGCGAGACGACAGATGCCACGGGGTGGCTTGAGGTGAGGACAAGACTGCCGTGGAATATCCGGGACGGGTATTGCACAATAGCATGCGGTGGTTCACCCAGGTTCGGGGCTCTCCGGGGAGATAATACCCCTACTCTTGCATGTCTGTATATATGTGGTATATCTACAGTACAGAGTGCTCCTGGAGCTGTATCTGGAAAGCTAGCTAGCTATGAGTTTGCATGCGGCCTTGTGGCCGTGTGAGACTAGCCATGTGTCACCGTGGGTGAGGTGAGCTACGTCGTTGAAGTCCCCGGGCCGACTGCAGTAGTCCCCGGGCCGGGTTCTGGAATCCCCGGGCCGGGTTTGGGTGCTATAGCCCCCGGGCCGCCTGCGGAAGTCCCCGGGCCGACTGCTGAAGTCCCCGAGCCGGATTTTGATTCCGGCGAAGGCTTGATAGACGGCTTGCGCAAGCACTCGAGGGAGACGCTGGTTGGTATGGCTTGCCGTGTGGAGCCGATCCGTGCTAGGGCATCAGCTTGATCGTTGTCGGCCCGTAGCACGTGAAGGAACTCGCATCCGTCGAAGTGGTCAGTGATTTGCTGGATGAGGAAGCGGTAGCTTGCCATGTTGGCGTCCTTGGCGTCCCAGTCGCCAGAAGACTGCTGGACGACCAAGTCCGAGTCACCATAGCATAGAATGCGGCGGATGCCAATTTCCTTGGCTAACCGGAGCCCGTGGACGAGTGCCTCATACTCGGCCGCGTTGTTGGAGGCGGCAAAGTGGATCTGCAGTGTGTACTTGAGCTTGTCGCCTTTGGGAGAGGTGAGGACGATGCCGGCGCCCAGACCGGTGCTCATCTTTCAGCCATCAAAGTGCATCCGCCAATGAGTGGAATCCGGCGCTGGCGGCAGGTACTGGGTCTCGGCCCAGTCGACGAGGAAGTCGGCCAGTGCTTGGGACTTGATGGCGGTGTGGGGTTCGTAGAGGATGGTGTGTGGAGCCAGCTCAATGGCCCACTTGGCCACCCGGCCTGAGGCGTCTCTGTTGCCCATGATCTCGGCAAGGGGGACGGTGTAGACAACCGTGATGGTGTGCTCCTGGAAATACTGCTTTAGCTTCTTGGCGGCAAAGTACACGCCGTAGCACATCTTCTGGTAGTGGGGGTAGTTTTGCTTGGAGGCAGATAGCACCTCGCTCAGGTAATAGACCGGCCTCTGGACCGGCTAGGCTTTGCCGTCTTCTTGGCGCTCGACCATGATCACGGTGTTGACGACCCGACTAGTAGCGGCGATGTAGAGGAACATGGGCTCTTTGGCAGCCGGAGCGGCCAGAACAGGCGGCGTGGATAGCATCCGCTTGAGCTAGAGGAAGGCCTTGTCTGCCTGGTCGGTCCACTCGAAACAAGTGGTCTTCTTCATCAGCTGGTACAGTGGGAGGGCCTTCTCGCCCAGCCGACTGATGAACCGGCTGAGAGATGCTAAGCACCCGGTGAACTTCTGGACGTCCGGCAGTCGGGTTTGCTTCTTCATCTGCTCGATGGCCTTGATCTTCACGGGGTTGCACTCAATCCCCCGCTCGGAAACAAGGAAACCAAGGAGCTGGCCGGCTGGTACTCCGAAGACGCACTTCTCTGGGTTGAGCTTGATCTGAAAGCGGCGCAAATTAGCGAAGGTCTCCTTGAGATCCTCCAAAAGGGTTCCACGCTTCTCCGTCTTCACCACAATATCGTCCACATAGACGTGGGCGTTTCTGCCGAGTTGCTTCAAAAGGCACTTCTGCATGCAGCGCTGAATGGTGGCGCCGGCATTCCTCAAGCCGAACGTCATGGTGATGTAGCAGAAGGCACCGAATTGTGTGATGAAGGAGGTCTTCAGGTGGTCGGCCGGAGTAGGCATCCAGGAAGGACAGCAGCTTGCAGCCGACCGTGGAGTCGATCACCTGATCTATCCGGGGCAAGGCAAAAGGGTCCTTGGGGCAGACTTTGTTGAGGCGAGTGTAGTCGATACACATGCGCCATTTGTTGTTCTTCTTCAAAACGAGGACTGGGTGGGCAAGCCAGTCCGGGTAGAATACTTCCATGATGAAGCCGGCTGCCAGAAGCCGGACGATTTCTTCACCAACGATCCTTCTCTTCTCTTCTGATAGGCGGCAGAGGGGTTGCTTGACCGGCTTTGCGTCTGATCTCACATGCAGTTTGTGCTCGGCGTACTCCCTCGGAACACCCGGCATGTCCTTTGAAGACCATGCGAAGATGTCCCGATTCTCACGGAGGAAGTCGACGAGCTCGCTTTCCTATTTGCTATCAAGGTTTGACCCTATGACAGCGAACTTCTCCGGGTGCGCCGGGTCCAAGATGATCTTCTTGGTTTCCTTGGCCGTCTGGAACGAGGCCTGGGTCTCCGCGTCCTTGGGGTCGGATGGCATGTTCGGCTGCTCGCTGGCCATGGCCACCACCCGGTCAAGGAGGCACTTCTCTTCAGCGATAACGAGGGACTCAGCCAGCCGGCTGCTGGCGGCGGCACATGTGAGTGACTTCTAGTAGTCACCGGCATTGGTGATGATGCCCTTGGGACTCGGCATCTTCATCTTCAGGTAGGTGTAATGCGGCACCGCCATGAATTTGGCGAGTGCAGGCCGGCCCAAGAGCGCGTGGTAGGGGCTATCCAAGTCAACCACCTCGAACCAGATTGGCTCACGGCGGAAGTGGGTCTTGTCGCTGAATAAGACATCAATCTTGATCTTGCCGATTGGAGAGCAGGAAAGCCCAGGGTTTATGCCATGGAACACGGTTCGGCTATGCAGGAGCTGCTTTTCCTTGATGCCCAGCTTCTCCATGGTGTCGCGGTACAGGATGTTGATGTTGTTGCCGCCGTCTATCAGGATCCGGGAGAAGCGGCAAGCCCGCCTCTCCGTTCAGAAGGTGGAGTCCAGCACCATTGCATAAGCACCCGGCGAGGGCATCATGGCTGGGTGGTCCTCACGGCTCCAGCTTATGGGCCTCTCGGACCAGTGCATAAATGGGGGGACCTCTAAGGCAACAGCGTTCACCTCGCGGTGGTGCTGCCGCCGACTGTGCTTGTCCTCGGCCTGGCTGGTGAAGATGACGTAGGTGGCGTTGGCATCGGGGAACTCGTCTTGGAGCATGCCGACTGGGCGAGCCGCCGGCTGCTGAGGAGGCGGAGCCGCCACGTTGGCTGGTGTAGGCGGCAGGCCCTCACCCTTGGTGATTCTGGTGAGCCAGTTGCACTGCCGGGTGGTGTGGTTAGAAGGCTTCGCGCCGCTGTGGAACTTGCACGAGGCATCGAGGGCTTGGTCGAAGGAAAAGGCAGGCAGCCAGGCACCCTTGCCACCCTTTTGGCGCTTGGGGCCGGGTTGCCCGGCCGGCTGCTGATCCTCGATAGTGTCCACTTGCCGTTGTTGGTACCCGGCTGCTGGGCCTTGCGCTTGTTGTCGTTCGGCTGTTGGCGCCGGTTGGAGTCACCAGCCAGCCTCTGAGGAGCCGACGGGAGCACCTTCCCGGACGCGTCAACCCGGATTTCTGACTTCATGCAGGAGTCGGCCGTGGCGTACTTGTCCACCACGATCAGGAGCTCGTCAAAGGTAGCCGGCTCGTCGCACAGAAGCTTGTGCTTGAGCACAGTGCCCTCTCTGCACCCGGCGGTGAAGTACTCGATGGCCTGCACCTCGTGCACCCCTTCGCAGGAGTTGCGCATCTCGGCCCAGCGCGTCAGGTAGTCGCGGGTGGACTCAGTCGGGCCCTGAACGCACATGGAGAGCTGGCGTGGCTTGGGGGGCCGCTTGTAGGTGCTGGTGAAGTTGCGGATGAAGACATCGGCGAAGTCCAACCAGCTGTTGACGCTGTAGGGTTTGAGGCTGTTCAGCCAAGTCCGGGCCATGCCCTGGAGCATGAGCGGAACATACTTCACGGCAACACGCTTGTTGCTGTTTGCTATGCTGACCACCGTAGCGTAGTCGATCAACCAGTCCTCCGGCTTCACGGAGCTGGTGTACTTGGGAGTGTCTCGAGGGAGCGAGAACCCTTTGGGGAAGGGCTCGTCACGGATACGGGGGCCGAAGCAGGCCGGGCCGACTGTATCTTCTTCTACCGCCAAGGACCGAGCCAGCCGCTCGATCCGATGGCGTGCATCATTCTTGCCGACTCCTTCACGGGGGCCTAGCCGGCCCCCAGAGTCGGGTGATCAACCGGCGCCAGAGAGGCCAGCCTCTCCCGGCAAGGGAGAGGCGGACGCTTGTCCTGCTGGCGCCGGCCATCCTCTCTTGGAGGAACCTGCCGGCTGTTGACAACCGTCAGGCGGGTATGCCAGCTGCGGCTAGCAACCGGCTCCGGGTCCCGCTGGCCGCGGCCTCCGCCGCTTGGGGACCGGGAGGTTGCTCCATGCTCACGGTGGGGTGGGTGGTTTTCGGCCTACTTGCCGGCTGCCACCACACGGTTGCACGCTTCTTGAGGCGTGTTCGTAGTGTTCAGGAGTTCCTGGAGGCGCTCCATCTGGCTGCGACGCTCGTCGCCCTCCAGGTGCTCCAGCTCTTCTACCGCCGCCTAGGCGGCGCGTAGGTTCTCCACTGGGGTGGCATAGACTGGGCGTCCGACTCCCAGCATGCTGGCGATAGCTACGCAGCATTGCCGGACGGCGCCGGCCCGGCTGGGCTCAGCCGCAGCCGGTGTGCCGCCAGCTATGCGATCGATCTTGCGCTGGCTGGCTTCAGCGCGGCACTTCATGGCCGCCGTCTTGTTGGCGCTGTCGAGGAGCTTGACACGGAACTCCTCCAGTGTTGCTCCATCAGCGTTGGCAGCAACGGGAGTGGCCAGGCCCTGGATTGCTGCTCGCAACGGGTCCTGGGCAGCCCCGGTGGAGTCCCCACTTTGGCCAGTGACCATCACCTCCATGACGATGCCGACGTCGGCGTCGGTTGCGATAGGAGGGAGCGGATCATCGATGACCACCATGTCGCCGGGGAAGGCATCGGTGGAGCCGCATCGGAGAGGGCGAGCTTCCCGAAGAGCTCGGTGAGGGAGTCGGCGGCTCGCGCATCGGGGGCGGGCTCGTCGAAGAGGCTAAGCTCGCCGAAGAGGTCGCTGAGGCGGCTCGCGGGGAAGACGGCCCCCGCATCGGGCGATGCGCTGGTGCATGCGCCAACGAGCGCATTTGGCTGGCCTATCTGTAGGGTAACGCAGCAGAAAACAAAAATTTTCCGACCTACGCACCAGCCCAGGACCACTATGGAGACTGCATACAAGGTTTGATCATTTTCGTTACCGACTCGAAGCGCAGCGGAAGTAGAGTCGATGACGATCGGCGGTGCAGATCCCCGCAGCTAGGATTTACAACCTCCCAACCGCGAGGATGTATACCCTCGTCTTCCCTTCGGACAGCCCTCCGGGAGGCTGTCGAACAGTCCCCCAGACGATGTCGCGGACAGCCCTTCGGGAGGACCTTCGAAACTCGAACGGTCACTCGGACAGCCCTTCGGGAGGACTCACAGAACTCGGACCGTCACTTGGACAGCCCTTCGGCAGGCACTCTTGAACAGCCCCTCGGGCACTAAGATCGAAACTACGACCTCTCTACAGAGTTGCACACATACGGTGTCATCTATCCGGCAGGGCTTCGCCGTCCAGAACTAGTTCCCACCGGAACCCAGACAGCCTTTCGGCTCTACGAAACTATTTCGCTGGGAGGGAGAGAGAATGCCAGATCATGCATGGCTTGTGTGAGAGCTAAGGATGGGGAAATGGCTGCCAAGATCACTCCTATATATAGGCTAGCCAAGGGGTTGTGGTCAAGTGGGAGGGCCTTCTCGCCCAGCCGACTGATGAACCGGCTGAGAGATGCTAAGCACCCGGTGAACTTCTGGACGTCCGGCAGTCGGGTGTTGCTTTATCTGCCTATGGCCTTGATCTTCAGGGGTTGCACTCAATCCCCCGCTCGGAAACAAGGAAACCAAGGAGCTGGCCGGCTGGTACTCGAAGACGCACTTCTCTGGGTTGAGCTTGATCTGAAAGCGGCGCAAATTAGCGAAGGTCTCCTTGAGATCCTCCAAAAGGGTTCCACGCTTCTCCGTCTTCACCACAATATCGTCCACATAGACGTGGGCGTTTCTGCCGAGTTGCTTCAAAAGGCACTTCTGCATGCAGCGCTGAATGGTGGGCCGGCATTCCTCAAGCCGAACGTCAGGTGATGTGCAGAAGGCACCGAATTGTGTGATGAAGGAGGTCTTCAGGTGGTCGGCCGGAGTAGGCATCCGAAGGACACGCAGCTTGCGCCGACCGGGAGTCGATCACCGATCTATCCGGGGCAAGGCAAAAGGGTTCCTTGGGGCAGACTTTGTTGAGGCGAGTTAGTCGATACACATGCGCCATTTGTTGTTCTTCTTCAAAACGAGGACTGGGTGGGCAAGCAGTCCGGGTAGAAATACTTCCATGATGAAGCCGGCTGCCAGAAGCCGGACGATTTCTTCACCAACGATCCTTCTCTTCTCTTCTGATAGGCGGCAGAGGGTTGCTTGACCGGCTTTGCGTCTGATCTCACATGCAGTTTGTGCTCGGCGTACTCCCTCGGAACACCCGGCATGTCCTTTGAAGACCATGCGAAGATGTCCGATTCTCACGGAGGAAGTCGACGAGCTCGCTTTCCTATTTTGCTATCAAGGTTTGACCCTATGACAGCGAAATTCTCCGGGTGCGCCGGGTCCAAGATGATCTTCTTGGTTTCCTTGGCCGTCTGGAACGAGGCCTGGGTCTCCGGTCCTTGGGGTCGGATGGCATGTTCGGCTGCTCGCTGGCATGGCCACCACCGGTCAAGGAGGCACTTCTCTTCAGCGATAACGAGGGACTCAGCCAGCCGGCTGCTGGCGGCGGCACATGTGAGTGACTTCTAGTAGTCACCGGCATTGGTGATGATGCCCTTGGGACTCGGCATCTTCATCTTCAGGTAGGTGTAATGCGGCACCGCCATGAATTTGGCGGTGCAGGCCGGCCCAAGAGCGCGTGGTAGGGGCTATCCAAGTCAACCACCTCGAACCAGATTGGCTCACGGCGGAAGTGGGTCTTGCGCTGAATAAGACATCAATCTTGATCTTGCCGATTGGAGAGCAGGAAAGCCCAGGGTTTATGCCATGGAACACGGTTCGGCTATGCAGGAGCTGCTTTTCCTTGATGCCCAGCTTCTCCATGGTGTCGCGGTACAGGATGTTGATGTTGTTGCCGCCGTCTATCAGGATCCGGGAGAGAGCGGCAAGCCCGCCTCTCCGTTCAGAAGGTGGAGTCCAGCACCATTGCATAAGCACCCGGCGAGGGCATCATGGCTGGGTGGTCCTCACGGCTCCAGCTTAGGGCCTCTCGGACCAGTGCATAAATGGGGGGACCTCTAAGGCAACAGCGTTCACCTCGCGGTTGGTGGCCGCCGACTGTGCTTGTCCTCGGCCTGGCTGGTGAAGATGACGTAGGTGGCGTTGGCATCGGGGAAACTCGTCTTGGAGCATGCCGACTGGGGAGCCGCCGGCTGCTGAGGAGGCGGAGCCGCCACGTTGGCTGGTGTAGGCGGCAGGGCCCTCACCCTTGGTGATTCTGGTGAGCCAGTTGCACTGCGGGTGGTGTGGTTAGAAGGCTTCGCGCGCTGTGGAACTTGCACGAGGCATCGAGGGCTTGGTCGAAGGAAAAGGCAGGCAGCCAGGCACCTTGCCACCCTTTTGGCGTTGGGGCCGGGTTGCCCGGCCGGCTGCTGATCCTCGATAGTCCACTTGCCGTTGTTGGTACCCGGCTGCTGGGCCTTGCGCTTGTTGTCGTTCGGCTGTTGGCGCCGGTTGGAGTCACCAGCCAGCCTCTGAGGAGCCGACGGGAGCACCTTCCGGACGCGTCAACCCGGATTTCTGACTTCATGCAGGGAGTCGGCCGTGGCGTACTTGTCCACCACGATCAGAGCTCGTCAAAGGTAGCCGGCTCGTCGCACAGAAGCTTGTGCTTGAGCACAGTGCCCTCTCTGCACACGGCGGTGAAGTACTCGATGGCCTGCACCTCGTGCACCCTTCGCAGGAGTTGCGCATCTCGGCCCAGCGCGTCAGGTAGTCGCGGGGGACTCAGTGGGCCCTGAACGCCACATGGAGACTGGCGTGGCTTGGGGGGCCGCTTGTAGGTGCTGGGGAAGTTGCGGATGAAGACATCGGCGAAGTCCAACCAGCTGTTGACGCGTAGTGGGTTTGAGGTGTTCAGCAAGTCCGGGCCATGCCCTGGAGCATGAGCGGAACATACTTAACGGCAACACGCTTGTTGCTGTTTGCTATGTGACCACCGTAGCGTAGTCGATCAACCAGTCCTCCGGCTTCACGGAGCTGGTGTACTTGGGAGTGTCTCGAGGGAGCGAGAACCCTTTGGGGAGGGCTCGTCACGGATACGGGGGCCGAAGCAGGCCGGGCCGACTGTATCTTCTTCTAACGCCAAGGACCGAGCCAGCCGCTCGATCCGATGGCGTGCATCATTCTTGCCGACTCCTTCACGGGGGCCTAGCGGCCCCCAGAGTCGGGTGATCAACCGGCGCCAGAGAGGCCAGCCTCTCGGAAGGGAGAGGCGGACGCTTGTCCTGCTGGCGCCGGCCATCCTCTCTTGGAGGAACCTGCCGGCTGTTGACAACCGTCAGGCGGGTATGCCAGTGCGGTAGCAACCGGCTCCGGGTCCCGCTGGCCGCGGCCTCCGCCGCTTGGGGACCGGGAGGTTGCTCCATGCTCACGGTGGGGTGGGTGGTTTTCGGCCTACTTGCCGGCTGCCACCACACGGTTGCACGCTTCTTGAGGGTGTTCGTAGTGTTCAGGAGTTCCTGGAGGCGCTCCATCTGGCTGCGACGCTCGTCGCCCTCCAGTGCTCCAGCTCTTATACCGCCGCCTAGGCGGCGCGTAGGTTCTCCACTGGGGTGGCATAGACTGGGCGTCCGACTCCCAGCATGCTGGCGATAGCTACGCAGCATTGCCGGACGGCGCGGCCCGGCTGGGCTCAGCGCGAGCCGGTGTGCCGCCAGCTATGCGATCGATCTTGCGCTGGCTGGCTTCAGCGCGGCACTTCATGGCGCCGTCTTGTTGGCGCTGTCGAGGAGCTTGACACGGAACTCCTCCAGTGTTGCTCCATCAGCGTTGGCAGCAACGGGAGGGCCAGGCCCTGGATTGCTGCTCGCAACGGGTCCTGGGCAGCCCGGTGGAGTCCCCACTTTGGCCAGTGACCATCACCTCCATGACGATGCCGACGTCGGCGTCGGTTGCGTAGGAGGGAGCGGATCATCGATGACCACCATGTCGCCGGGGAAGGCATCGGTGGAGCCGCTAGGAGAGGGCGAGCTTCCGAAGAGCTCGGTGAGGGAGTGGCGGCTCGCGCCATCGGGGGCGGGCTCGTCGAAGAGGCTAAGCTCGCCGAAGAGGTCGCTGAGGCGGCTCGCGGGGAAGACGGCCCCCGCATCGGGCGATGCGCTGGTGCATGCGCCAACGAGCGCATTTGGCTGGCCTATCTGTAGGGTAACGCAGCAGAAAACAAAAATTTTCCGACCTACGCACCAGCCCAGGACCACTATGGAGACTGCATACAAGGTTTGATCATTTTCGTTACCGATCGAAGCGCAGCGGAAGTAGAGTCGATGACGATGGCGTGCAGATCCCCGCAGCTAGGATTTACAACCTCCCAACCGCGAGGATGTATACCCTCGTCTTCCCTTCGGACAGCCTCCGGGAGGCTGTCGAACAGTCCCCCAGACGATGTCGCGGACAGCCCTTCGGGAGGACCTTCGAAACTCGAACGGTCACTCGGACAGCCTTCGGGAGGACTCACAGAACTCGGACCGTCACTTGGACAGCCCTTCGGAGGCACTCTTGAACAGCCCCTCGGGCACTAAGATCGAAACTACGACCTCTCTACAGAGTTGCACACATACGGTGTCATCTATCCGGCAGGGCTTCGCCGTCCAGAACTAGTTCCCACCGGAACCCAGACAGCCTTTCGGCTCTAAGAAACTATTTCGCTGGGAGGGAGAGAGAATGCCGATCATGCATGGCTTGGTGAGAGCTAAGGATGGGGAAATGGCTGCCAAGATCACTCCTATATATAGGCTAGCCAAGGGGTAAAATTGTCACACAAAAACCCCAAAGTACCCTTGGAATATCCCTTTCCAAAAGGGAATATGCCATATGGGAGTGCCATGTGGAGCACCATGGTGCTCCACCTCCTTGGCCGGCCACCCTTGGGGGGGGACCCCCCCCATGAGGTGCCATGCCCTCCTTCCCCTTCTAGAAGGCCCTTTTGGAATTTCCAAAAAGGTGCTTTCCATAAAATTCCCAAAAAGCACTTTCACTATTCACGACGACATTTTTCAGCGTCCGTTCGAACTGAAAATATTTATGTGGGCTTAGAACATTTCCAGTACCCACTAAAATAATTTTCAATGCGTTCTGGAACAATTCCAGTTTAGTGATTTCATCTGCGAAAAGCATCTGAAGCGGTTCCGGCAGCCCCGAAACATTTCCGGTTTTTCTTCCAGAAAATTCCCAGAAGTTTCCAGAATGATTCTGGTATCCTCCAAGAATTATCAGGCATGTGCCGAAACCATTTTGACTTAATGGTATCCCCTGAAATAACTTTTCAGTTTCACCGGAACTCATCCGGTGACCTCTCTCTGCGGAACTTTTCCGCTGTCCGAAACTTTTCGGTGTCCGAAACTTTTTCGGTGATTTTCTCTCAGACTCCCTATCTAGTATTCAGCAGATAGATGACCCTTAAGCGTGTGACCCTATAGGTTCGGTGAAGTATAGACATGACACGGAACCCCTTCCGATCAATGATCAACATCGGAGCCGTGGACACCCATATTGACCCCTATACCCACACGAATGAAAATTCGAGTGAACCTCCAGTTGCCGTGTGCTATTCCTGTTGCTTCGTGATATGTTACAAATACCCGAGGTGAGACATGTTGGCATTCCCGTGGATCAACACTTGTCCACTATGCTAGTTACCTCGTTACCGGTATTGTTCTCTTTTCTCGTTACCATGTTCCGGCATCCCCGTGATCAAATCACAAAGTGTCTGGCCAGACGATGATGGATACCGTAACACCGAGAGGGCCCAGAGATATCTCTCCATCGCCGGAGGAGCAAATCCCAATCTTGAGCTATCAAGTTACTTGACACACTTTTCCATGAACCCGTAAGCCGCCGTAATAGCCACCCAATTACGGATGACGTTTAACAAACCCCAAAGTTCATGAAGCAAGCATGAAGAAACTCGATACTCTCATGGTCTAAGGAATCATGCAAACATTAACCATCTCTGTGTTATTAACCATTAACTTGTGACGAAAGAACCTCATAGCATAACATCAATCGGGTCGATTCAACACAAATGTTCTTCTAACACTGTGCCCTCAAAGTTGCTGGCATAGACATGCCCATGATCAGGAAAACAGAACCATCATGCAACACTTGAGCTAGTCTTAGAGGCCAGACTAGGAATACATTTTACCGTTTATTATCCCACACGTGCATATGAGTCTTCCTCCGAGCCTCGTTTTATTTGCAGACTCGAGAATCATTGCAGTTATAGCATGGAACATAAACCTAATTATGAACAGGGAGATAATCAATAACATTTATTATTGCCTCTAGGGCATATCTCCTACACTATCAAGCCAGACGCGACGTGCTCGCCGCAGAGGAAGAGGCTTCCCGTCCAGAACGTGTCTCCGGCCGACGCTGCGCTTTGCCCCACGGTGGGTGCCAACTGTCGGGGTATTCTCGCGACAGATGCCAGGGGGTGGATTATCATGGATGGGGACAGGAGGACGTCGTCGGGCCCTGGAAGTGGGAGTGAGCACGAGCTCGAACTCACACGAGACGTACCCAGGTTCGGGGCTCACCGTGGAGATAACACCCCTAGTCCGGCTCTGCGAGGTCTTCACATGATGACTATGATCAAATGGTAGCTACAAGCTTGCTCCTTGAGCTGGGATGCTAGAGGAGGAAGAAGGGCAGAGCTGCTACCTTGCTTCTCCTGGCTATGGTGGTGTGTGCGTGGGAATGAGGCTGAACCCTTTGCATGGGTGAGCCTGGGGGGTTTATATAGGCTTGTTGTCAATTTCCATTCGTTTAGTACGAGATCGCTTCACACCTCGCGGTGCTTACACCTCTCGCCTATCGAAGTTCTGTTCAAAAACCTCGTACGAGAACTTGTATAGAGAAGGATTTCCCGCGGCGCAGCAGTTCTTCCATACCAACTTAGCTGCCCGGCGCTGCTATTGGCATAACAACCGGTACACCATAGGTTGACCCAGCCCAGTCCTCTCGTACTAGGGCTGGCTCCTCGTAGTTCTCCCTTTGACTCCAACGGTAGATAGGAACCGAACTGTCTCACGACGTTCTAAACCCAACTCACGTACCACTTTCATCGGCGAACAACCGAACCCTTGGGACCTTCTTCAACCCCCCAGGGGTACAATGGTAACACTGCCGGGTGTAGGACCCGGACGTCAGTGTCTATGGTCGCCGGGTTCTCCGCCGGCTGCTGGGGCCCGCTGCTTGGTGGGCCCCATTGGCTGTCGAGAATCCGGACGACAGGTAGGGCCCGCCACCTACGGGCCATGCTGGCTGCTCTTCGTTGTAGCCTTGTACTTGATGACGAAGGCCTCGTCAGGAGCCGCATGGCTACAGTCCCGCGCCATGGGGGGTTGACGGCTGCTTGGTCAGCGTTCACTGTAGCCACGCTCCGTCTCGCTGGTGCGGACTCCGAGAAGGGGGAAGGGCCGGCAGCTAGGAACCGGTCCGCCCCTCAGTGCCGCTTGCTAGGGGTGCGTCGTCTTCTAGTAGCTCACGGACAGGTAGGGCCCGCCGCTTGCGGGCCGTACTGTTTGCCTTTTGGTGTAGCATGACCTTGGCTGACGAGGGCCATGCCGTGAGTTGCATGGCTACAGTCCTGCGCCTGGCAGGGGGGTGTCCGCTTGGTCAGCCCGCACTGTAGCCACGCTCCTCCGGGATTTGAGGGAGCAGGTGGCCCTGTAGCCATGCCCCGTCTTGTCGTAGTGGTTGAGTGCAGACTTCGAGGGAAGGAGGGGCCGTCTGCTAGGACCCGGCCTCCCCCAAAGCAGCCTTTTAAGAGGGGCGCCGACTTCTAGGAGCCGGCCGCTTGGGCCCGGCCGGCCCAAGGAGCCGGCCGCACGTCTGGAAGGCGCGAGGGGTTTGGCTAGCCCTGATGTCTCGAAATGCTAAGGGGTGTGGATGAGGCTACCCGTGGTCAATCCCTCCGACAGGCTCGGCGCGTGCGCGCTCTGTTTGGTCGGCCAAACAGTGTGCATGGGGAGAAGATGACAAGGGAGACGGGGAGTGTCACATCCTGATTTTTGGCCCTTTCTTTTTCTTTTGATTTTCTAAGTATTTTGCTTGAGTTTTCTTTTTCCGTGGCTATGTGGTTTGGAAACTGGAGAAGATGACCTCTTCTTCCTTTCCAGAGTGGCTTGTCATCCACCTACCCATCCCAAGACCTTGTCATTTTCATCCTAGCCCAAATCCCAATATTCTTTTTATTGGGAATGTTCGTTTTCTATTAAAGGAATTTTCCTATTTACCCTAGGTTGTGAAGCAACCCACCTTTCTGTCCTTCTAAAAATTCTCAAATAATTCTCATAAATTGTTTGGATCCTATCTTGCTCAAATATGGCAAAACACTTCATTGCCATGTTCAAAAATAATCCTCAATTAATTATTTTCTTATTCTGCCCTAAATGGCACTTTGTGAAGCAAGTGCTATTTATCTTTGCCCATTTGACCCCAAACTTTTTGGACATCTTTTCATGTCCATATAATTTCCCCATGCCAAAATTCAACTCAATTTGCCTAGTAAATATTCCTGAGCAATTTTTCAAAGTTCCTGTCAGAGGGAAGCCATTGTGAAGGAAGTACTAGCTAGGATTGTCAAACTGAGTTGAAATTTTGCACAATCCTTTATGTACTCATATCATCACCCTCCTCCAAGTTTCATATCATTCTATTGATCCATGTGCGCACACCTTCAATTCTTTGTTTCTGTCCATATTTTCAGTTTGTGAAGCAAGTATATTTTATCTTGCTCCATTATTTCTGAAAATTTACCAGGATCTTCTTCTAGCCATATAACTTATCTCCACAAGATTTGGGCTCATTTCATTCAGCCATTTTCCCTCAGGATTTTTCTTAATTTTCTGTCCAGAGAGGTGCTGTATGAAGGAAGTACCATTTTGGCTTGTCCAAATGGCATGAAATTTTTATGGCACTCTCATATGACCAAATAATCATTCCATGCCCATTTTCAGCACAAGGCCTCACTCCTAGTGAGTGCTACTTCATGATTCAGTTCCTGGACCAGATTTTGCAGTTGCAAAGCAAGTGTGTTAAATACTTGTCCTAATCCCTTCAAAATTCACAGGACTATAGTCCTTCCTATCACAAACCTCCCTGACATCTAGTGACATGATCAAGTTTGCAACAGCGAACTAAAGAGGTCATTTCCCATCTAACAACAGCAACTTTCACCGAGCTTTAAACTCAGTTGCAACCTACCCGGGAAGGACTCCACCCTAGACAGCATTTGCCAGCCCGTTGTATCCTCTACTTGCCAGTCCGTGCGGTGACCACCGACTTAGCATGAAGTAGACGCGAGCTGGCTGTCGTTTGCTTCGAGCCCCTCTCCTACTCGGCGTCTCAGCGAGCACGGGCGTGTCTCCTAGCTGACCCTCGCCATCCTCTTATCCCCGGACCTCTCTCCCCCTCCGGAAGCTCCCTCGCTTGCGCTCGTCGCCGCGCGCCGACGGACGAGCTGTAGGAGGCCGTCTTCTTCCTCTGTTGGCTTCTTCCCGCTCATGATCTTTGGCCTTGCGCTGCTCCGTGAACCCCTCTGGACCTCTCTCGCATCGCCGTTCGAGCTTGGCCGCAATCACACGCGTACGCGGCCATGGCCGAGCCACGGCCACGCGTCCGCGGCCTCCCCCTCGGCCACGGCTATTTATAGCCACTCCCCTCGCCTCCTGAGCACTCCATCTCCCTCACCACACTCCACTAGCTCTCCTCAGCCACTCTGTTGAGCACGAGGTGCTCTCCTGCCCCTCCCATGGCCGAACCATCCTCGCCGGCCGCCACCTAAATTCGAGCTACCCCGAGCCCCTCCCTCTCTCCTACCACCACCATTCCACTCAATGAACTTCGGCGGATCCCCTCGGCTCCTCGCCTCGACCTCCGGAGCCCCACAGCCGCGCTCCCCTAGTCCGGCCGCCGCCTCCCTGCTTCTCTGCTGACCGCGAGCCGCCATCGCCCTCGGCCCTTCCCCGGCGCTGCTGCGGTGTGGGATGGATGCGGCGTGGTTCCCTGGGCCCGTCGGTGTCTTCAGCCGGGCCGGAGCTGGCCGGAGCCGCTGGGGCCGGCGCCCGGCCGAGCGCCTCTGCCCCTCCCCTGTTCCTGTCGGCGGGCAGCGAGGTTGAAGGCGACCACGGGCCAGGTGGGCCCCACCTCCCCGCAGGCCCCCCGTGTCAGCCTCAGCGCGCGTTGACCCGGTCCTGCTCACTAGGATAAGTGGAGGCGTCTTTCGCGAAATACGTCTTCGGTAATTAAAAGCGCATTCTGTTACATGTTCTGCCGAAAGTACGCTTTCAGTACTTCAAAGACGTATTTCTGAAAATATGCATTCTCTTTTTCAGCCGCCGACCGAATCTGTTAGATTGTGAACGTTCGTCCGTTTAGAGCAAAAATGAACAGATTCTGTTTGTTTTCCTGCCTAACGAACGAACGCCCGTATCTTTTCAACCACAACTCCGAATGAGGTGATTCCAATGCCCACATCTTCGTCTGATCGAGCCCGTTCTGTTCCTATCATTTTCACAATGTTTTCACTTGGTGAAAATGACCATTTTGCCATTGCCCTTATCTAGCCCCCTCCGAGAGAGAATCTTTTCCGGCGAATCGTTCCGCGAGCTTCCCACACTTCTCCCCGGTGTATTCTTCATCCCCAGGCAAGCCATGACAACCACTTCCATGATAGTCATGCAGGAGCCATGGTTTTCTACTTGAACATTTAATAAGTGCTTGTTTGTCTACAACTGCTATTGCCGTTTCGGTTATGCTTATGGATCTGTGTTTATCTTCATGTTATGTTCATATGCACTTGGTTATCATGTATTCTTGCTAGTATTACTTTGCATGACATACTGTTAGTAGTACATGTTGGTGTGGGTTATGTTCTTCGGTGCATGACTATCGTCTGTTACCGAGTACCGTTGTTATGCATGTTCCTTTGCATCTAGTTGGTTAAATGCTTGCATGGCGGTATTATCGTTATGTTCTTGCAATGTATTTATTCCCGATGCTAGTGGTCATGTTATGCTTTGAATAGTGTTATACTTGTGATATTCATGCTCGTTAGTATGTCATGCTCATTCAGATATATGATTTATTGTTGTTGATATGCTTGATGATTATGGTGCACCCCCATGCTTATGTTGATATCATGCTCATGCATTATAGTTGCATCATGTTATTTTAATATGGCTCAGCTTATTGCATTCAAGTTTAACCGGACTTAAATGAACTTGAACAACTGTTGGCTTAGTCATGTTGCCACCAAATCGAGCTGACCAGTGCAGCCATACTCGCCTTATGGGGGTGCTAACTGGGTCTATTGTCATGCCTCTCGCCGGTGCCTCCAAAGAGGGAAGTTTATGGGCGCGCGCTACCCTAATCAGGTAGGCGGACATAAGCCTTGTGAGCCCGAGTTTGGTTATGTGCACTTGTCCCCGTTTGGGACCGTTTATAGTTTTGCCACGACGGTGGCCGTTGGATGTCACGAGTTGATATCGGGGCCACCCAGGACTTAGCCCAAAGGGGAGTTGGTCGGAGTGGCTGGGAGAGTGTCATGGCGATAGATCAGTTTTGTCGGAATGCCGTTGGTCCACCCGAATGGGAGTTCGAGGCCATGGATTCCGTGGTGTGGGTACAATGTGCTAACCTCTGCAGAGTATGTGCTAAATCTATCGATAGCTGCGCCCACGGATAAGGGCCCAGTTCGTAGTCGGTCACACTATGGGTCAACAGTAATAATAATAATAATAATAATATGCTTAATCATAACCCTGGTTCGATGATGAGAAAGAGATTGGTTGTGATCGAGAGAGGATCACAGAGGTATAATGGATACCGAAGTTGGTTGATCTTTATCTGATCGTGAGAGGATCACCATGGTATCGAGGATACCGAGTTGTTGGATATTTGTGTTGTAATGCGAGAGTCAAGGGTAAAGGTCAAGCTCCTTGTGGTCATGTAATGATTACTACGGTATTGTAATACCAAGCTTCATTGGATCCTGTGATGATCGTGTGATGTCCGTGATGGTAAGCTTGTGCATGTGATGGTTACGAGGTAACCCGAGCAGAGTAAGTTGGTGCATGATAGCGTCATCATGTTGCATGATAGTGTCATCATGTTCATATGTTCATGCCATGCTCATATTGTTCTAGCTGTATCATGTTCATCTTGTTCATGCTATGATTGATCTGAAGTATCTTGTTAATCATTGTTAACCTGTAATTGCCATGTTGTTGTTTGTCTTGATTGCCTTTGGTTGCTGTGAGCTTGCAAGTACATTCAATGTACTGACCTGGCGTGTCATGCCAGTTTGCAGGTCATGCCGGATTTGATTGCTTGTTTGCCGTGGATCCCTTGTTTGTGAGCTAGGATAAGCGTTCCAGCCAGAGTCCCTACGGAGTGGAGTTCGTCACCGTCGTCGCTGTTCCGCTGCTAGAGTTATTCCGCTGCTTCATGTTGTTCTGCTGCTTGCATAGAGCAACCGTGGCAGGCATAGTGTCGCCGTGCCGATGTAATCCCCTTGTATCCATATAGCTTGTAATAAAGAGCTGATTTGTCTATGCTAAGCAGTGCCGTATTCTAGAAGACTTCTCCTCGATATCTGGGCTGGAATACGGGGTGTTCCGGTTTCTCTGAGATGGGGTGCCACAAGGCTTGGTATCATAGCAGGTCTGGCTGTAGGACGCCCTAGCTCCCGCGAGCATTAGAAAGCTGTAGTATAGAGCCCAGTTGGTTTGTTGCACTTGTTTGCTGCATTTGTTTGTTGCATAGCATGCATATAGATTATTATCTGGTCGCTGATAGTGATCTTGCGTGTGTAGGTGGTATCGGTTTCGATTCACTGCCTGCACCCTTCCTCTTTGCATACCTGCTCTTCGGTGTTTGGCGTCACCACTGTCCCATCAGAGTGATGTCCTGGTACCGAGTGTTCCAGACACCATTTGTAGGAGTTATGCTCGGATATCGCGTTGATATCTTTCCGCCACCCACCCATATCGTTTCGGTGATAGACTTGTCTCTATCCCGGACCGTGCCCTTCATCTCATTCCTTTGGCAACCCTTACTGATCTTTGTGATCAGAAAATTGCAATGCCAGCAAGCCTCGTTTTCCACCGCTATCTTGCTGTGTCATCCCATTCTTTGGACGTGTACGGTTCCCTTCCGTACGCTTGATGATGATGTGGTCGTAACCTCAGTGTTCCACCCCATGATCACCAAGTCCGTCCTCACCTGTGTATCCGTCCAGATGCAACCGGAGTTCAGCCAGCGCTTGGTGTAGCCTTGGTTATGCCAACCCCTTCCACACGCTGATTCACCTTCGTGCACACCGCCACAGCAAATTAGATCGTAACACCGGAGTTTCCACGAGATTTGTGTGCTTAGTTGTGCATGCATATTATTGTTGTGAGTAGCAGTAATATGTGATGTTGCTTGATTATTCGTATTATTTATAATATTTGTATGCTTGGGTGCTTTTGTTTTCGTCGTTTCTTTTGCTTCTTCCGTTGGGCCTTCGGTGTTACACATTTTCCCCTTATTAAAGTTGGTCATCAACCGACACCGGACCCGAAGAATCAGCAAGGAATTCAAGCAATTGGAAACTCAGCTAAACAGAATGGAATTCTCAGCCGACTGCAGCGAAATTTGGAATATTTTGTCTGAATGCAAATATCCTGGATTGGTTATCGTAATCAAGTTTGCATTAGTATGCTCTCCTCACAACAGTACAGATAGTCAAGTCTCCCTCAGTGTGCACTCTTCATAGCAGTGATGATCAAATCAGCAAGAAGATGAATTGCGTGCAAGACCACAGTATATTATCAAAAGTAATCAACAGCAGAAATATTAAGGTGGTATCTATACGTGGCATTCAGTCCGCATATCACAATGAGAAGTTTTTGCTGTAAGCAACCCAGTCTTTCCTCGCAAGCTACCTGAGAAGCTTCCACTGCAAGGTTCCTCTATCTCCCTTAGTATGATACATAGATGATTTCCCATGTAAGGTATTGAGTCTTCCCTACCAAGCCATTAAGGGGGGAAGACTCTGATGTACAGTATCCATTCTTCTTCAGCAAGCTGTCTGATGAAAGCTTCGAGCACAAGCCATCCAATCTTCCTCAGTACGACATTGGTACAAGATAGTACACCGTGAGTGGCAGCATTTGGCAGTGCATCCCATGAACCAAATCGGCAACAGTTATGTCAGAAGCAAGAAATCAGTCAGAACACAAGTCCGCCTCGAGAATCAGCTACTTATATATTGTGAGTATGCTACCAAGTTCTTGTAAGTCTCTGGTATGATGATGAGGTTAAGGTAAGGTTCCGAAAACCTCACAGGTCAAGCAAGAGAAAGAAAGCCAGTTATACACCTCAGTTGGTGATGCAAGAACCGACAAGTTTTGGAGCACAGCAACATGGGACAGCCAATTTTGACAGTACTCAGCTAGGCCAGTTTCCTCATATCTGGCAAAGTGATATCATTAACCCTTGTCACCACCTTGTATGCTTGATAACAAAGAGCTATATGCAAGTAAGTGTGAACCCGGTATAGTCCCTATCACCTGATACATGAACGAGGATAAGTTACGATGTTCGGCATATTGCACCCGACAGTACCTATGGTCGCATGAAGAAGCACTATGACCAAGCTCTTTCTGCAATGGATCCAGTCCAAGAAAACAGTAATGAAGGAGCAAGACCGGTGATGCAGGTATGAGAATTGTTGCATGAGCCACATGGTGTAGATACCCCGGACAGTCTGAGTTAGCATCGATCACCATGAATATTCAACTAAGGGGTCTACTCAATTTTGGTAAGGACCCCATATCCAGACAACCTGCTCAGTTAACAGTATATGCTCAGATTTGTCAGTATCGAATATCTGAGTCTGTCAAGTTAGACCAAAGGTCAATTCAATAGATGACCTCAGCGACTATGGTAAATCACCACACAGCCTACTATCCACATGGATACACTGACAAAATGAATAAGCAGAAGGGTGAATAACAGTCTTGAAGCATGTGCCCTCACTTATGTGAAGCATCAAAGGGCAGCCTGTCATGAACCAAATTCTTCTGCCTGAACCACCGTCAGCCAAGTCTGCGGATACTATCATACAGGGTCATACCATTTTATGCTGGCCACGACAGGAGATAGTCAAATATTTGGCACGAATCTCATACTCAAGACAGTGGAGCCAGTCAAGATGATTCAGAAACTCTTGTGAGAAGTCAGAATCTGTCAGGAGAAGGGTTATGAACCACCTCACTGCTTTGAACTTGGAGGACATACAGTTAGTTGAGAAACCCAATGCATGGAGTAAAAGATTGGGTGTCCACCAGGAAAATCTATTCACAACTTCATGGAAGGTTGTCGGTGCTGGATGACACCTCCATCGGAAATCACTCTCGGACTTGTGAGATGGGAATATATCTCAGTCGTGATAATCTATCACACTCAGCTAAGTCAGTAGATATGAAAAGAATTGGAGCCAGTATAAGCATGAACATGTAAGGTAAGTTCTGTCAGGATATGGATACAGTGAAGCAAACCACCCCAGAGCCGGGCAGTCTCGTCATATGAAATTCAGTGGGGAACAATCAATAAAGGAAAAAGGATACCCGAGTTGGAAATGGTTTCCTTAAGTCAATATATTCATACTTGTTCCCTGAGCAACCAAATCTCGAGGACGAGATTTCTTTAAGGGGGGAAGGTTTGTCACATCCTGATTTTTGGCCCTTTCATTTTCTTTTGATTTTCTGAGTATTTTGCTTGAGTTTTCTTTTTCCGTGGCTATGTGGTCTGGAAACTGGAGAAAATGAGCTCTTCTTCCTTTCCAGAGTGGCTTGTCATCCTCCTATCCATCCCAATACCTTGTCATTTTCATCCTAGCCCAAATCCCAATATTCTTTTTATTGGGAATGCTCCTTTTCTATTAAAGGAATTATCCTATTTGCACTAGGTTGTGAAGCAACCCACCTTTCTGTCCTTCTAAAAATTCCCAAATAATTCTCATAAATTGTTTGGGTCCTATCTTGCTCAAATATGGCAAAACATTTCATTGCCATGTTAAAAAATAATCTTCAATTAATTCTTTTCCTATTCTGCCCTAAATGGCACTTTGTGAAGGAAGTGATATTTATCTTTGCCCATTTGACCCCAAAATTTTTGGACATCTTTTCATGTCCATATCAGTTCCTCATGCCAAAATTCAACTCAATTTGCCTAGTAAATATTCCTGAGCAATTTTTCAAAGTTCCTGTCAGAGGGAAGCCATTGTGAAGGAAGTACTAGCTAGGATTATCAAAATGAGTTAAAATTTTGGACACTCCATCATGTGCTCATATCATCACCCTCCTCCAAGTTTCATTTCATTCTATTGATCCATGTGAGCACACCTTCAATTCTTTGTTTCTGTCCATATTTCCAGTTTGTGAAGCAAGTATATTTTATCTTGCTCCATTATTGCTGAATATTTACTAGTACCTTCTCCTACCCATATAACTTATCTCCTCAAGATTTAGGCTCATTTCAATCAGCCATTTTCCCTCAGGATTTTTCCTAAGTTTCTGTCCAGAGAGGTGCTGTATGAAGGAAGTACCATTTTGGCTTGTCCAAATGGCATGAAATTTTTATGGAACTCTCATATGACAAAATAATCTTTCCATGCCCATTTTCAGCACAAGGCATCACTCCTAGTGAGTGCTACTTCATGATTTAGTTCCTGGACAAGATTTTGCAGTTGCAAAGCAAGTGTATTAAATACTTGTCCTAATCCCTTCAAAATTCATATGACTATAGTCCTTCCTATCACAAACCTCCCTGATATCTAGTTTGCATCTTAACTTCACTAAGTTGATCACAGGGACATGATCAAGTTTGAAACAGCGAACTTCAGAGGTCATTTCCCATCTAACCACAGCATCTTTCACCAAGATTTAAACTCAGTTGCAACCTACCCTGGAAGGACTCCACCCTAGACAGCATTTTCCAGCCCGTTGTCTCCTCTACTTTCCAGTCCGCACGGTGACCACAGACTTGGCATGAAGTGGACACGAGCTGGCTGTCGTTTGCTTCGGGCCCCTCTCCTGCTCGGCGTCTCAGCGAGCACGGGCGTGTCTCCCAGCTCACCCTCGCCGTCCTCTTCTCCCCGGACCTCTCTCCCCCTCCGGAAGCTCGCTCGCTGCCGCTCGTCGCCGCGCGCCCACGGATGAGCTGTAGCAGGCCGACGTCTTCCTATGTTGGCTTCTTCCCCCTCGTGATCTTTGGCCTTGTGCTGCTCCGTGAACCCCTTTGGACCTCTCTCGCGTCGCCGTTCGAGCTTGGCCACGAGCACACGCGTACGCGGCCATGGCCGAGCCACGGCCACGCGTCCGCGGCCTCCCCCCTCGGCCACGGCTATTTATAGCCACTCCCCTCGCCTCCCGAGCACTCCATCGCCCTCACCACACTCCACTAGCTCTCCTCAGCCACTCTGTTGAGCCCGACGTGCTCTCCTGCCCCTCCCATGGCCGAGCCATCCCCGCCGGCCGCCACCTAAATTCGAGCTACCCCGAGCCCCTCCCTCTCTCTTACCACAACCATTCCACTCACTGAACTCCGGCGGATCCCCCTCAGCTCCTCGCCTCTACCTCCGGAGCCCCGCAGCCGTGCTCCCCTAGTCCAGCCGCCACCTCCCTGCTTCTCTGCTGACCGCGAGCCGCCGTCGCCCTCGGCCCTTCCTCGGCGCTACTGCGGTGCTGGATGGATGCGGCGTGGTTCCCTGGTCCCGCCGGTGTCTTCAGCCGGGCCGGAGCTGGCCGGAGCCGCTGGGGCCGGCGCCCGGCCGAGCGGCTCTGCCCCTCCCCTGTTCCTGTTGGGGGGCAGCGAGGTTGAAGGCGACCACGGGCCAGGCGGGCCCCTCATGTCAGCCTCAGCGCGCGTTGACCCGGTCCTGCCGACTAGGATAAGTGGAGGCGTCTTTCGCGAAATACGTCTTCGGTAACTAAAAGCGCATTCTGTTACATGTTCTGCTGAAAGTACACTTTCAGTACTTCAAAGACGTATTTCTGAAAATACGCTTTCCCTTTTTCAGTCGCCGACCAAATCTGTTAGATTGTGAACGTTCGTCCGTTTAGAGCAAAAATGAACAGATTATGTTTGTTTTCCTGCCTAACGAACGAACGCCCGTATCTTTTCAACCACAACTCCGAATGAGGTGATTCCAACGCCCACATCTTCGTCTCATCAAGCCCGTTCTGTTCCTATTATTTTCAAAATGTTTTCACACAGTGAAAATGACCATTTTGCCCTTGCCCTTATCTAGCCCCCTCCGAGAGAGAATCTTTTTCGGCGAATCGTTCCGCGATCTTCCCGCACTTCTCCCCGGTGTATTCTTCATCCCAAGGCAAGCCACGACAACCACTTGCATGATAGTCATGCAGTAGCCATGGTTTTCTACTTGAACATTTAATAAGTGCTTGTTTGTCTGCAACTGCTATCGTCGTTTCGGTTATGCTTATGGATATATGTTTATCTTCATGCTATGTTCATATGCACTTGGTTTATCATGTATTCTTGCTAGAATTACTTTGCAGGACATGCTGGTAGTAGTACATGTTGGTGTGGGTTATGTTCTTCGGTGCATGACTATCGTCTATTACCAAGTACCGTTGTTATGCATGTTCCTTTGCATCTAGTTGGTTAAATGCTTGCATGGCGGTATTATCGTTATGTTCTTGCAGGGTATTTATTCCCGATGCTAGTGGTCATGTTATGCTTTGAGTAGTGTTATACTTGTGATATTCATGCTCGTCAGTATGTCATGCTCATTCAGATATATGATTTAACTGGTCAGCTCGATTTTTGGCACCATGACTCAGCCAACAGTTGTTCAAGTTCAATTAAGTCCGGTTAAACTTGAATGCAATAAGCTGAGCCATATTAAAATAACATGATGCAACTATAATGCATGAGCATGATATCAACATAAGCATGGGGGTGCAACATAATCATCAAGCATAGTACAACCACACTCGCCTTATGGGGGGTCCTAACTGGGTCTATTGTCATGCCTCTCGCCGGTGCCTCCAAAGAGGGAAGGTTATGGGCGCGCGCTACCCTGATCAGGTAGGCGGACATAAGCCTTGTGAGCCCGAGTTTGGTTATGTGAACTTGTCCCTGTTTGGGACCGTTTATAGTTTAGCCACAACGGTGGCCGTTGGATGTCACGAGTTGACATCGGGGCCACCCAGGTCTTAGCCCAAAGGAGAGTTGGTCGGAGTGGGCGGGAGAGTATCATGGCAATAGATCGGTTTTGTCGGAATGCCATTGGTCCACCCGAATGGGAGTTCGAGGCTATGGATTCCGTGGTGTGGGTACAGTGTGCTAACCTCTGCAGAGGATCACAGAGGTATCATGGATACCGAAGTTGGTTGATCTTTATGTGATCGTGAGAGGGTCACCATGGTATCGAGGATACCGAGTTGTTGGATATTTCTGGTGTTATGCGAGAGTCAAGGGTAAAGGTCAAGCTCCTTGTGGTCATGTAATGATTATTATGGTATTTTAATAGCAAGCTTGATTGGACCCTGAGATGATCGTGTGATGTCCGTGATGGTAAGCTTGTGCATGTGATGGTTACGAGGTAACCCGAGCAGAGTAAGTTGGTGCATGATAGCGTCATCATGTTGCATGATAGTGTCATCATGTTCATATGTTCATGCCATGCTCATATTGTTCTAGCTGTATCATGTTCATCTTGTTCATGCTATGATTGATCTGATAGTATCTTGTTAATCATTGTTAACCAGTAATTGCCATGCTGTTGTTTGTCCATATTGCCTTTGGTTCCTGTGAGCTTGCAAGTACATTCAATGTACTAACCTGGCGTGTCATGCCAGTTTGCAGGTCATGCCGGATTTTATTGCTTGTTTGTTGTGGATCCCTTGTTTGCGAGCTAGGATAGGCGTTCCAGCCAGAGTCCCTACGGAGTGGAGTTCATCACCGTCGTCGCTGTTCCGCTGCTAGAGTTATTCCGCTGCGTCGTGTTGTTCTGCTGCTTCCATAGAGCAACTGTGGCAGGCGTAGTGTCGCCGTGCCGATGTAATCCCCTTGTATCCATATAGCTTGTAATAAAGAGCTGATTTGTTCTATGCTAAGCAGTGCCGTATTTCAGAAGACTTCTTGATCTCTGGGCTGGAATACGGGGCGTTCCGGTTTCTCTGAGCCGGGGTGCCATAGGGAGTGGGCCGGCCCGGGTAGGCCGCAGCCCAGGTGGGCAGGAGCTTCGGCCTGTTTACTTATTTTATTTTTTTTGTTTTTGTTTCCTTTTAAAACTTTTCTGTTTTCTTTATCTTACCTGCAAATTAGTTTTACAAAAATATAACCCTTGCTCCTAATATTAGCATAAAAACATAGGACACTGCCACAAAAAGTTTGGTCACTAAATAAACTAGTTTAATATTTGTTTATTATTTAAAAGCATTTAAATAATTATTTTTGCTACTTTTTCATTCATTTTAGAGTATTAAAACGTTTTATAAAAGTGTGGTTTCTCCACCATTATAAGCTAGGGATTATTTGTCACAAATAGAACATTTTAGCTTCAAGGTTTGAAAACTTTTGCCGTTTGACTTGATTTTGAATTTTGAATTCGAACGGGATTGAATCATCGGGAGATTAACAACAGTAACTGTGGTGATGTGGCATCATTAGCTGAGGGTTACTGTAGCTTAACTATCCGGGCGTCACAACTTGGCAAGTGAAGAACTATGCTCCAAGCTCCAATTGGTCAAGATGAAGCACCCGCATCCATACAAGGTCCAATGGCTAAGCGACTGCAGCATAATTCAAGTGGAACACATGGTCCAAGTTTCTTTCAAGATCGGAGCATATGAAGACACTTTGGAATGTGATGTCGTTCCTATGTCCGTTTGCCACCTCCTACTTGGACGACCATGGCAATGTGACCGCGGCCTCATCCACAACGGGCGAACCAACCACTATAGCTTCAAAATGAAAGGAAAGGAGTATGTGCTACGACCTATGTCTCCAAGTCAAGTTATCGCCGACAAGCAAGCTACCAACCATCATGGAGAGAAAAGTGAGAGAGCGAACCACCAAAAAGAGAGTGAGCGCCACAAGCCAAAATCGAGTGCCTCCACGATGAGCGACAAGAAAAATCTAGTCCTTTTTGCCACCATAAATGAGATGAGAGAACTGTGTGAGAACCCATCAAGTGTTATGCACTATGTCCTCTTGTGCAAGGACGAGGCAACAAAAAATAATACCTCTCACAATCTACCTTCAGTGTTGTCTTCTCTTTTGCAGGAATTCCACGATGTATTCCCCGATGAGCTACCTCCGGGTCTACCTCCTCTACGAGGCATCAAACACCGCATCGACCTCATCCCCGGAGCACCTCTTCCGAACAAGGCACCCTACCGCGTCAACCCCGAGGAAACCAAGGAGATCCAACGGCAAGTACAACAACTCATCGACAACGGTCACGTGCGAGAGAGCTTGAGCCCATGTGCCGTACCGGTAATCCTTGTTCCCAAGAAAGATGGTACATATCGCATGTGTTCCGATTGTAGACCTATCAATGCTATCACGGTCTTCTATAGATATCCTATTCCTCGCTTTGACGACATGCTAGATGAACTTAGTGGAGCCACAATTTTCTCTAAAATTGATTTAAAAAGTGGGTATTACCAAATCCGCATACAAGAAGGTGACGAATGGAAAACCGCATTTAAGACCAAATTTGGCTTGTATGAGTGGCTAGTTATGTCTATGGGTTTATCCGAAGCACCCGGTACCTTTATGCGTGTTATGCATTTTGTTCTTCGTCCCTACATTGGCGTATTTGTTGTGGTCTATTTTGATGATATTCTTGTGTTTAGCAAATCTCTAAAAGATCATGTCAGCCATCTTAAAACGATTTTGCAAACTCTTAGAAAATAGCGTCTTTATGCTAATATGGACAAATGCAAATTCGGTGTGGTCAAGCTCGTTTTCTTGGGTTTTGTAGTATCCTCTAAGGGTGTGCATGTAGATGAATCTAAGATCAATGCTATTAAAACTTGGCCTTAACCAACCAACTTGCAACAAGTGGGAAGTTTCCTTGGCCTAGCAGGTTTCTATCGTAGATTCGTTAAGGACTTTAACACTGTTGCATCTCCTTTGCATGCCTTGAGTAAGAAGAATGCACCTTTTGTTTGGGGACCATCCCAAGATACCGCTTTCAATGAACTTAAGAATTTGCTTACACATTCCCCCATTCTCGCTTTGCCAAATTTTGACAAAACTTTTGAAGTTCATTGCGATGCTAGCGGCAATGGTATAGGAGGTGTGTTAATGCAAGAGAAGCGCCCCATTGGTTACTTTAGCGGAAAAAAATCCGGAGCGCAACTCAACTAACCCATCTATGACAAAGAGCTATATGCCTTAGTGCGAGTTTTGCGTGAGTGGGAACATTATCTTCGCCCTCATGAATTTGTCATTCATACCGATCATGAAACGCTCAAGTACCTTAAGGGTCAAACTAAGTTGAACAAGCGTCATGCTAAGTGGAGTGAATTCATTCCTTATGTCACCAAGTACATTAAGGGCAAAGAGAATGTTGTAGCGGATGCGCTTTCCCGCAAATGCATGCTTGTTACTAGACTTGAATTGAATGTCATTGGTTTTGAGCATATAAAAGACTTGTATGCGCATGATCCTACTTTTGCTATCCCATATGCCAAATGTTTGACGCATACATCAATCTTGGGAACGCTATTACATCAAAGATGATTATCTTATGAGAGCTAACAAACTATGTATCCCGGAGTATTCTCTTCGATTGTTACTTTTGTAAGAGGCTCATGCAGGAGGACTAGTGGGACACTTTGGACGCGACAAGACATTCGCCATGCTCTCCAAGAACTATTTTTGGCCCAAGATATTCCGCGACGTCTCACGCTTCACCAACCGATGTTCTACATGTCGCAAAGCTAAGTCTAAAGCCCAATCTCATGGTCTCTATATGCCTCTTCCTATTCCGTATCAACCATGGGAAGATATTAGTTTGGACTTTGTGCTTTGTTTGCCTAGAACTCACAATGCAAAGGATTCCGTGTTTGTTGTTGTGGACCGATTCTCTAAGATGGCTCATTTTATCCCATGCAACAAGATAGACGATGCTTCACATATTGCAAATCTCTTTTGTAGGGAAATCTTGTATCTACATGGAGTGCCCAAGACTATCGTGTCGGACCGCGATGTCAAGTTCCTTAGCTAATTTTGGAAGACCTTATGCGCCAAGCTCGGAATCAAGCTTTAGTTCTCTTCGGCATACCATCCCCAAACCGACGGTCAAACGGAGGTCACAAACCGGACACTCTCCACTCTCTTACTCGTGTTGATCAAGAAGAACATCAAGGAGTGGGAGGAGTGTCCACCCATCGCCGAGTACGCCTACAACCATGCAAGACACTCTACTACCGGCAAGTCCCCCTTCGAGATCGTCTACGGCTTCAACCCGTTGTCCCCATTGGACATTCTACCCCTACTACTACAAGAGCGCATCAACATGGACGCGAGTGCACGAGTGAACTACCTCAAGAAGATGCATGAAGATACAAGGCACACCATCGAGCGCCAAGTACAACGACTCGCGACCAAGCTCAACATCAACAAGCAACCCATGATATTCAACGTTGGAGATCTTGTTTGGCTACACCTTCGCAAGGACCGCTTCCCCAACGAACGCAAGTCCAAGCTTTTACCTCGAGCCGACGGACCCTTCAAGGTGATCAAGCACTACAACAACAACGCCTACCAGATCGACATCCCATGCGACAAGTACAACGTGAGCGACGTCTTCAACGTCAAAGATCTCTCTCCCTACCATGGTGATGAGGCTTTCGATCCGAGGTTGGATCTTTTCCAAGGGGGGGCGATGATGCGGAGCATCCCACGGTCATCCCCATGGACCTACCTACGTCTCCCACGACACCACTTGGACCTATGACAAGAGCTCGAGCAAAGACTATCGAAGATAAGGTGAACTCGCTCCTCTTCGAGCTACCACTTTCTACATATGAGACATGGCTACTACCTCGAGCGGAGACCCTATGTGTGATTAGGTACTTGGAGGAAAGCCTCGGGACAGCTACACCCAACAGACAAGACAGCGAGTACACCAAGTACAAGGAACAATAAGAAGAGCTGCCAGGAAATCTCCAGCCACCGGATGACCGAGACTTGTCGGACGTTCGATGCCTGGAGCATCAGCCAGCCCGACGAGCACCAGCCAGCGAACGCTACAGCGGTCGGACGTCCGACGCAGACCGGACGACCGATGCCCTCCAGCCTCCGGATGACCGAGCTCCTCCGGACGACCGACACCACCAGTCCAGAACCAAAACGTCGGAAGTATGGTGGACACCGGACGACCGAAGCCTCGGACGTCCGACCCTGACCAGACGACCGACACCGCCTGATCAGAGCCGAAAGGTCGGACTTCCGACAAGTACCGGACGTCCGAGCCCCCGCGAGACACCGGACGACCGGTAGCTGTCGAACGTCCGATGCCTGTGCGTGCACCGCGTGTTGGCCCGAAGCCCACTTACCCTTTGGTGACACTAGACTATATATACTCCTCCTCCTCCCTCTTTTTAGGGTTAGCAAATGATTAGCTCATTTAGGTGATAGAGCTTTGCTCATCCACTTGGTTACCTTATCCTAGCAGATCACGACCTCTACGGAGAAGATCCCCAAGCGAATTCAAGACCCCATCACGGGAAGACCTTCAAGACCTCCTCACGAAGAAGAACTTGCTACTTGTATCGTCCGTAGTTGACTTTGGATCATGTATATCTTTCGAGGATCTAGCACATGTGTAATCGAATCTTGTTGGTTTGAGTGATTTCTCTCCTCGTGTTTCCCTCGTGTTCATCGCGGGATCCGCTTCAATCGTGAAAGATCAGGCATCTAGGGTTCTACCCTACATCACAATGCCACCAACACCGCCGCGAAGCCGCTGTTGAGAAGCCAAAGTGGCGGACCGCCACCCGAGGGTGCCACCTCGGCGTCCCGGAGAACACATCACCTTGTTTGCAGAGTGCCTTCCTATAGACACTCGGCATAAGTTTGTAGCCGAGTACCGTGGCTTTGGCGCGTGTTTTTTTTTTCTCTCACATTGGACATAGTTGGATTTTGCCGAGTGTTTTTCCCCGGCATTCAATTTAGTTGGCTGTTCACTCGGCAAACAGACAAGTACTCGGCGTAGAACAATTCTCCCATAGTGACATGATATGGAGAGCGTATTTAGATCAACACGGTCCCCAGCAGTGACATGGTGAATAGTGCAGAATTGTCCACCGCCAATTTATTTTTTCCTGGATTGTCAACTTGTGGATATCAACTTGTGGTAAATAGTGTTTCTGTCCGTCCGTCGTCTCATTTTATAGAAAACCTCCTGCACTTTCCTAAAATCAACCTTGTTTCCAAGTTTAAGTCAAAGCTAATTGTTTTTCCAATTTTACATGAAACTTCATTTTTTTATGGTAATCAACCCGCAGTCCGTATTAAAGTCACAGTGAATCGTTTTGTGCATTTTTTATAAAGCCCCCTGATATTTGCGTTAATCAACTTGCAGTCCATTAGAATACATGTGTTTTTAACAAACATATCTTTTAGACCGTAACTTCAATTTTAACATGTTATATATGGATTTTGATTAGAAAAATGTGTAGAATCTGAATTTGATGTTATTTTATGTCTTAGATATTTTAAAAATACTATTTAGTGTGCAACCTTAATCAACGGTGTGTGATCGGTCTTTCTTTTGTACCGGCGCCGATCCGTGTTGCACATGAACATGCACACGCATTGTTGTGTCCTGGTTAGCAAGGAGCGAGCAAGGAAAAATGATTATAATGAAGCCATTATAATCCTTCGGCATGCAGTGCTTGCACCAGGTTCTTGCATGACGTGGTCATATCCGCGTTTCAAGCATGACGCGGCGCTCCAGGTCGAAGCCGAGGCAGCTAGCTGGCAATGATGGTTGAGTATCATCTAGGGCACAGTGCTAATTATAGATGCCAATCATGGCAAGTGTTGTGGTGGCGTCGTGCATCCTGTTTCAAGTCAACTCGTGCTAATTATACAGTACGTTTAAGCAAGCCTGGCGCGCTACTAAATAAACATGTGGACGGCTCTGGACATGAGAAAAGCACGAACATGCAGGCAAGGCATCTCATAATGTTCATACCCGATTAATCTGCGTAGTTGTGTGTTTTAACTCTATTTAACAGATAACATATGAATTAAATTTGATCATTTTATTTGTTTTGTTTTCAATAAAGAATGCTTTCATTAACTCAAAATGTAGCATCGAGCGGATATAAAGCATAGTGAGCAACATCCGGCCTCTGCATTGTTACGATGCACATGACCAATACCAACACTCTTACAAAAAGAAAAAGGAAAATCAACATATCGGCAGCGGAACAGTCATATGACAGACACTAAGGCCTATGTCGAAGGGGGTGGTGGACTGCTCCAGAGATTATGTTGCCGCCCATGTTAGGTATAGACCACATATGAAACAAGTGCCTACTGGGGAGAATAACCTTCAAAGGAGAACACTTTTTGCTATTAAAGACCAAGCCATTTCTACATAGCCAAGGCGACCATATCAAGGCATACGCTCCAACCCATATTAGCGTTTAAAACCTATTTGGAACACCATTCAACCAATGACCAAAAATATTGGCAACACCTGTCGGCGGAGACAAATTAGATGCTACTTGGATACTGACCATGTAGAACGCGTAAACTGGCACTGAAAAAAGAGGTGTTTGATAGTCTCATTATGAGAACAAAATCTACACTTCTTACTTCCTTGCCAGTTGCGACGGGCGAGGTTGTCTTTGGTTAGCACAACTCCCCTTTGAAGACACCACATGAAGATTTTAACTTTTAGCGGAGTCTTCGACTTCCAAATTTTCTGGTTATTATCCATTGAAACCTCTGAATGGGTGAGTGCACGGTACATAGAGTCAATTGTAAAGGACTAGGTAGTCATAAGATTCCAGTGAAACACATCTTGTCTTTGTGTCAGGTTAATCTACTCCAATCGGGATAGAAGATTTTGCTATGACATGAGACGAGCCAATCAAATCCCTCCGAAGTGAAATATTTGGAGGGGACAAACTGAGCGCATGTGCAATAGTATCATTTTGTGACCAATGCGGTACAAAGCTGGATATCGTTCTCGGATGGTGGTATTGTCTAGCCGTTTGTCCTCCCAGAAACGAATCTTAGACGCATCTTTTATCGTGAAAGTTCCAAAGCAAAAAAAAAAAAGTTTCTCTGCCGCCATAACTCCAGCCCAAAAGTGCAAGTCTCGAGATTTCCATTAGGCCTGAGACAAAACTTTTGGCCTACATACTTATTGCACAACAGGTTGTGCCATACACCATCCCCAGTAAGTAGTCAGAATGCCCATTTACGAAGTAAGGCATAGTTCCTGACTTGCAGGTCATAAATGCCAAGTCCACCTTGGTCTTTCGGCTTACAAACCACGCTCCATTGGGTCAGTCTATACTTTTTATTTTCACTGTCCGCTTGCCAACAAAATCTGGATCTAAACTAATATAGCCTTTGTAGGACCCCTTTTGGGATTTGGAAAAAAGAAAGCATATAGAGAACCATATTTGTGAGGACAAAATTGACCATGACCATTCATCCTCAATAGAGAGTAACTTGCCTTTGTAACTAGTCAGTTGTTTCTCTAACCGCCCTTCTACATATTTCCACCGCGCATTAGTGATACAATGATAATGAATCAGAATTCCCAAACATTTACTGACTTCTCCAATCTTGTGCACAACCAAACAGGTCAGCGTAATCAACCGCCCCTCACTGACATCTCCAAAGCAGAACAATTCACTTTTATGGAAGCTTACTTTGAGACCCGACATTTTCTCAAAATGCTGAAAGCAAGAGTTTCAAGTTTGATACCTTGTCCAGTTTATGTTCCATGAAACTAGACGTATCATCGGCATATTGCAGAGTAGAGAGTCCACCATCCCACTATTGCAGGAATGCCTAGCAGCGGCAGGCAGAAAAAACTAATCAGTTGCGGGCAAGGCTCTCAGGGGCGCCCACCACTGCTAACACCTCATAAGTCGTGGACGCGTGATGTCCTGCAAGTGCACATGGTTTAGTTGTAGCCTTTTTGAAGTAAGATGATCATTCCCACATGGAGCACATGAATAAGACATTTGCCTCTTGTAGTAAATTATGTATTTTTATACCTGCAGCTATTTGTAGACTTAAAGCAAAGTGATGACGGTAATAAATTGTGATTAAGTAGTGAACAAAATTTGACGTAAATTGCAGAAAAGTAAATAGAGAACAATGACTAAAGTAACTGATGAAACGACAGAGCAGTAAGGCATTTTCAGGGAGTCCGGAATCCCCATTGGTATGTTTCTAGCGCACCTATGCATGGGCATAGTACGAGCTGGGTACTTGAGCCACGGTTGACAATTATGCTGGGTGGAGTGATACGTCTCCGACGTATCTATAATTTTTTATTGTTTTATGCTATTATTTTATTAATCTTATCTACTTTTTATGCAATTTTAAATTATTTTTGGCAACTAACCTATTAATCTAGAGCCCAGTGCTAGTTCCCGTTTTTGCCAACCGAAGTCCAAACGCGATGAAATTCTATGGTGATATTTTCTCGACTAGAAGACACCCAGGGATCTTCGGGAGGAGGCCAGGAGACCTACGAGGTAGCCACAAGCTCACCCTCAGGGGGCACCATCTAATCTTGCGGGCAACTCGTAACTCCTTTTGCCCTAAGTCCACTTCTATAAATTCCCTAAAATCCCAAAACCAACAGAAGAAGACCCAAAATATTTTTTACGCCACCGCAAGGCTCTGTTCTTCTGCGATCTCATCTGGAGGCCTCCGCCGGTACTCTATCGGAGGGGGATCAATCACGAAGGGCCTCTTCATCAACCTTGCTTCCTATCCGATGATGTGTGAGTTGTTCCTATAGGATCTACGGGTGCAAGTGAATAGCTAGATGGCTCTCTCTCTCTCATTATGATATTCAATACCATGTTCTCGTCGGAGTTGTATACGATGTAAATCTTTTGTGCGGTATGTTCGATGGGATCCGATGAATTGTGGGTTTATGATCATATTATTCATTGAAGGTAATTGAGTCAAGTCTGAAGTCTATTATGTATGATTGTTATAGCTATGTCATGCTTTCCGATCTACGAGTTATCTTTGGCGAAGTTGATGATTAGATATTCAGTGGAAGTGGTGCATTGTAGTAGGTTTAATCTTGCAGTTTCCTCACTCAGTGATAGGACGGGTAGCAAGGCACGTATTTATTTTTCTGCCACTAAGGGGAAACGACGGGGTTTAATCATATGGATTGGTTTTATTCTATCTACATTATGTCGTCTTGCTTAAAGTGTTACTTTGTTTGTCATGAACTTAATACCATAAATGCAGGCAGGAATCGGTAAATTGGTGGAGTAATAGTAGTTGATGTGGGCAGGAGTCGGTCTACTTGTCACAGACGTAATTCCTATATACATGATCATGTCATCAATAACATCATAATTATGCGCCTTTCTATCAATTGCCCAACAGTAATTTGTGTACCCACCGTATGCCGTGCTTATGATAGAGAAGCTTCTAGTGAAAACTATGGCCCCGGGTCTACTTTTATCATATTACAAAAAAAAACTTGTTGCAATTTATTTAATTTTAGTTTACTTTGCAATTGATCTATCTACTACTATTAGATTTAATCCTAGCAATTAACGAGTACAAGGGAATTGACAACCCTCTTGCCCGCGTTGGGTGCAAGTATTTGCTATTGTTGTGTGTAGGTGTTTGTCGACAGTTGTTTGCGTGAATATCCTATTGGATTCATAACCTTGGTTCTCTACTGAGGGAAATATTTATCTGCTACTATATTGCATCTTCCTTCCTCCTTGGGGAATATCCCAATGCATCTCACAAGTAGCATAGAGCCGGGTAAAGTACATGTTCTAATCGCAGTAGATTTCATGCCATGCAGGTCACCATCATAGTCTCCCCCATAGGGTTACGACTCATCATAATTAAGGGTTTACCCCGGTGACGTGGCCTCTCTAGGGTTCTCCGTAATTCCCCTATCTATTGCAAAGGTTAGGGGCAAACGCTTTTACTGTCACCTCAAATTACATTCACGTCCTAGCCCTTTATAACGACAGTGATATACTTCGTGACCATAAGGCACAAATGCTAAGTGGGGCCCCTTACCAACATTCACAAAGTTATTAAACTAAGCATTCAATAGGGAATCTTATATCCAAAATAATGTTTCAGATCCTACACATACCAAGGTTCATTCATATCCCCTAGAACTAGGGGGTCTACTCACACATGGGGATAACATACATCATAACGAGGGTGATGTCATACATAGATGGGTGATTCTCATAACACACAAGATGATCCACTATAGTTCGTGAAGTTACAATGATAAAGATGTGGATGATGATGATGATTATGATGAAGATGCATGGTGATGATGATGACGATTACGGTGGTGATGATGTTGTGACCCGTTAAGCCCGGTGAGGAAGAAGGCCCTGTTCTCCTTGCCAATCCCTCCTCCAGATGAACTCCGGAGGCTAGGATTCTGCCTTCTAGACGAGTTTCTGGTCTCTCTAGGCATCTGATCCATGATCCGATTTCACGGGGTGAAAATAGTCGATTCGGGGACGGCGTTGGCACTCCATACGACCGCCCATGTGAGCTGGTGCGGTCGCATGGAATGTCGTCTTTTGCTCTGAGGCATAGCGACAAAATATTGAATGGACATACACATCATCAAATATTGAACGGACAACAACATCACATGATTATTTATAACAAGACTTCTCCCATGTCCTCAAGAACAAAAGTAACAACTCACAAATCCTATTCATGTTCAAGATCAGAGGAGTATAATTTATCATTAAGGATGTGAACGTATAATCTTCCACCAAATAAAACAACGAGCATCAACTACAAGATGGAACCAACACTACTAGCAACCCATAGGTACCAATCTGAGGTTTTGAGACAAAGATTGAATATAAGAGATGAACTAGGATTTTAGAGGAGATGGTCCTCATGATGGAAGGATCATTGGTGAGGTTGATGGCTTCGATTTCCCACTCCCGGAGGGAAGTATCCCCAGTGGAATCGCTCCGCTGGAGAGCAAAGGTGCTCTTGCCCAGGTTCCGCCTCGAGATGGTGGAGCTTCGTCCCGAAAGTATTCTCTTGAGTTTTTCTAGGTCAAATGGCCTCATATAGGAGAAGATGGGCCATAGATGCTAGCTGGTGGGCCCACAAGCTCACATGGCGCACTCCAGGGGGGCGCCACCTGATCTTGTGGCTCACTGTGTGGCCCCTCCAAGTAATTCTTCTTCCAGTAGTTTTCATATATTCCACAAAAATTCTCCGTAAAATTTCAGGTCACTTGGAGTTCTGCAGAATAGGTATCTCTAATATGCTTCTTTCAGGTCCACAATTCCAGCGGTCGGCGTTCTCCCTCTTCATATAGATATTGCATAATAAGAGAGAAAAGGCATAAGAATTGCATCATAAAGATAAATAATGATTAAAAAATAGTACAAATAATAGTAGGAAATCATGATGCAAAATGGACGTAACAATGCCCCAAGCTTAGACTTCACGTGTCCTCAAGCGAAGACAAAACTCGATAATCATGACCACATGTTTATAGAGAGAGGAGTCGATAAAATAAAATACGGACATAGTAGCATCATGGTCATTATTATAATAGCAACAATTCATGATAAAACTTCTCATGATCAAGTAATAATTCATCCACAATGCTGAAGTATAAATAATAAACATCCTTGAAAATTAACAAACTGTGCTTTCAGTCTTCAAGGCTATTATAATTCATAATATTTTCGGGAAGAGTCTTGTTTTGTTTAGCAAATTCCACATACCCAACCATCATATAGTCTTCCATGATTACTGACACTCAAAGCATATTTTCAGAACAAACGCCTGAATCAAACACATATGAAGATGGGGGTTTATTGCTTCACCTCCCAACTTATTTATCTCAGGGATAATGTTAACAATAATAACTCATGATTACCTATATCCAACTGGATATATGTGCCTAGATCTTTACCTACCACATGATGCTTCCCAAATGGAGAATCATTAGGAATGCAATAAGGATATTAACTTTTGACACTTGCATAATAAGAGATAACAAGTAAAAGACAAGCCCTTCGCAGAGGGAAGCATAGGTTGTCATGTGCTTTTTTTCGTTTGGGTGTATGAGCTCTTAATGCAAAGGAACGTCACTTCATATTGCCCTTTGTGATAGCAACCTTTATTATGCAGTCTGTCACTTTTATTTCTTTACAATCACAAGATCGTACAAAGCCTATTATCCCTTACAATAAAATATCAAACATATGTATGAGCAATTTTATTGCTTTGCACCGATGACAACTTACTTGAAAGATCTTATTCAATCCATAGGTAGATATAGTGGACTCTCATGACAAGAAACTGGGTTTAAGGGTTTTTGGATGCACAAGCAGTATCTCTACTTAGTACGAAATTTTGGCTAGCAAAAGGTTATAAGCAAGCACAACATGCTAGAGGATTCATGACAATATAACTTCTATGTGAATATAAGCAAACATAACCCATTACGTTGTCTTCCTTGTCCAATGTCAACTATTTGATCAAGTTTGAAAATATTTAATGGGGGCTCACAATCATTAAAGATCTCCAAGATGGTATATTTATATGTGAAACTTCTCTTCCCGTGCTACACTTTTCATGAATTGCATCAATCACCGATGCTATGTTTGTTAACTTCCAATAAATTTTACAAATTATACTCCTTATATCTGAAGTTATTACTCCACATGGGATTAGGTTATGATATATTTATTTATTTTTCATGCCATGATTGATGCAATAAAGTAACAAGCAAAACTCACACTACTCTTTATTATATAACCCTCACACACGATTACATAGATAGATAGATCAGAAAGCTAACACTCGAATACTACTTCATACAAAAACTTTTATTCTTCTAAAACACAAAATAACTAAGGATTGAACTAAGATAGAAAATAATAGTAAAGGTAATGGTGATACGATACCGGGGCACCTCCCCTAAGATTGGAACAAGGCAAGGGTGCTGCCCATACCCGTATACTCATGTCTCCTTCTTTGGTGTTGTTGATGATTAAGTAGTGGGCTTGTTCTGCCACTTAAGGACGTGAATTTCTTCTTCTAGCTTATAAACTTGTCGTTCAAGCTCCCAAATTTGGTGACCCAAATTGTTATCATCTTCCTATGCATGGCGAAATAGAGCAAACTGAAACCTAGGATCTTTCACCATATTCGTAAGGCTTGACTTCTTGAACTCCACATGTATGTGTCCGGGTTGAGGTAGGCGAAGGTCTTCTCCCTCCCCACTTGAATAATCCATTTGCTCAAGGTTGACTTCCTCTTCCTCTTCCTCCTCATCGGTTGTCCACTCCCTGCAAAATGTTAGTCTCTTCTTGGACAACGGAGACTTTCTCAATAAATATATCAATATCAGAATTGTATTTATAATTTTCATAGCAATATTTAAGGATGGAAAAATTTTCAGGGCTATAAACATCATCATTAAAAGCTTCATACTTTAAAAACAAAGATTCAATTTCATAAGCACCCTTAAAAGCAACAAATTCTTCTATTCGTTCCACATCATAGTAATCATATATACCATTAGCATAAGAAGCCAAGGTTTCATTATCACTAAATTCACATGAAAAGGGAAGGTGTGGAGCCTTCATCCTAGAGCAACAAGTATAATCATATCTCAAGCATAGATTCCAAGCATACCATTGCAACATTTCAATTTGATCCCATAAAAGTTTTCCTTTTTGAGTCAAGCGATAATCCCTAAAGTATTCATGTTGATCCAACGTTACTCCCATTATCAAGCTGAATGGGGTTTTCTCAGGATTATCAAAGTAGTGCATAATATTTTTCACATAACGAGCATCGAGGGTTTTAGGAGGTTCCCCATCTCCCCGAGTACCAAGTACAACTAATTTTTTTGGTGTTTCGTGTTCCATATCCATAACTAAAGATAGAGATCAACTTAGGACAGGAAATAAAAACTACTTAGTGATAAAGCAAACAAGCACACACGAGAATATTCACCCCATGCTATTACTCCCCAGTAACGAAGCCAGAAAAAGGTCTTGATAACCCACAAGTATAGGGGATCGTTTGTAGCCTTCTTTGATAAATAAGAGTGTCGAACCCAACGAGGAGCTAAAGGCAGAACAAATATTCCCTCAAGTTCTATCGACCACCGATACAACTCTACGCAAACTTGACGTTTGCTTTACCTAGAACAAGTATGAAACTATTTTGCAAGAATAAAACTACGAGTACTTTGCGGGAATAAAACTACGAGTAAATTGCAAGGTAACAAAAGTGGATAGCTTTGTCAACGAGAAAGTCATTTGTCCCTAGGAAATCGATAACAAGTACCGGTAATCATTCTTGCAATTTTATATGAGGGAGAGGCATGAGCTAACATAATTTCTCTACTTGGATCATATGCACTTATGATTGGACCCCTCGCAAGCATCCGCAACTACTAAAGATCATTAAGGTCGTGAAACCCAACCATATCATTAAGTATCAAGTCCTCTTTACTCCCATACGCCATAACCCACTTACTCGGGTTTAAGCATCTGTCACTCTCGCAACCCACCATAAGCGAACCATGAACATATTGCAACACCCTACAGTGGGGATCCCTCCGTTTGCGCGAGACAGAGGGCACATGTAACACCCCTAGGTTACCCCACTCTGGTTAAGCTACTTAACCTGCCATGTCATCATGATCATTCTAATAAAGTTATATTAGAAAATATTTCAACCTCACTTTCAAATTTCAAAAGGGAATCAAATAAATATTTCTTCAAACAACAAAACTAAAATGTACATAATGTTGCAAATAATCTGGAGGCAATTATAAAATTGAGAACCACGCTAATGAGAACAGTCAAATGACTCTAGCAACCTCACACAGCAGCAAACAGCATCCCTTTAAGCCCTTTTCATTTAATAAAAATCCAAATGAAATAGAATTTACCCCAAACTAGTTTTTGGAGTTAGGATATATTGCACTGTAAATGGGGGGTTAGCTCGCACATTTTACAAAAACCACTAAGTGCCCAACCAATTAGCAAGACAGAAAAGAAAAGAAAGCGGAATAAGGAAAAATGGAAAAGGCCTATTCGTTACTGTGCACTTAGGCCTGTTACCTACAGGGTCCGGCCCAGCCCATCCGGAGGTCTCCTCCCTCCTCCCGCACGCGTCGGCGCGCGCGCGCATCCGACCGGCGATCGCCGCCGTGTCGCCGATCCCGCGGCTCCCTGGCGCCTACAAGTGCTGCCCCGAGCCCCTCATCCTTCCCCGAACCCTAGAAACCCTCACTCCTCCCCGTTCCCCTCCTCTCTCTCACTCCCCTCCTCTCCCGTACACGCTCGTCGCCGCACCCCGTCGATCCCGTGGCCACCATGCCCGCCGCGACGTCTCACCATACCCAGCCGACGCGCCGACGTCCGCTACTTCTACTACGCCCGCTGAACGGAGCCGGGAGGCCACCACGGCGACGCCAGGCCGTCTTCTTTCGCTACGACCACCGGAGCTCCTTGCCGTCGATTCGCCGCAGCTACAGCTCCTAAGCCTCCGCCGGGCCCTCGTGCGCCCTCTAGGTGAGCTCCTACGCCGCTCCCCTCTCTCCTTTCTCCCGCGCCAGCCTCACCTTGCTGCGGCACCGTTGCCGGAGCTCGAGCTCCGCTGACGCGCTCGCCGCCGTCGCGTTAGCCCCTATTATGGCCAAACGAGCACACCAACGTGCTCACGGCTACCTCCTGGTGCTTCCCATTCCTTTAGATCGCGCGCAAACGAACCGAAACGATGATTTCGTCGTTGCCCGAACTCCGGCCACCGCCGCAAGCTTCGTTCCGGCACACTCCGGCCACCCACGAGCTCACCGGCCGTCCCACGCGACGCGTGCTGCAGTGGCCATTCCAGAGCATCTAACCGTGCTCGAAAAGATGCACCGTAGACGGATTCCGGGCTCGCCGGAGTTGCTCGCCGTCGCGCGGCCTCGCTGGAGAGCTCCGGTGGCCGGCGTCCTACGTGGCAGCCACCCGGCACCTCTGGGCACCGCCCCGTGCCGCTGACCACTGGGCCCCGCAGCCCAGTTGTCCGAGTCAGCTCGGCTGATTGGGCAGCTGAGCCGCTGACAGGCGAGCCCCGCTAATTTAAATGATTTAAGAAAAATAAATAAATGCTAATTAATTTGATAATCCTAATTAAGTTAATTAGTTGACTAATTTGACACTGACAGTAGGCCCCACTTACTAATTAACCCAGCTAATTAATTTAACACGCTGTGTTAAAGTCTCTATGAATGACATGTGGGACCCACTGGTCAGTTTGACCAGTCAACGGGTCAGTTGACCTGCTGACGTCATGCTGACACACTGCTGACCAAATAATCTATTTCTGTTAATTAAATAAATTCCAGAAAATCAAATAAACTTTGAAAATCCATATCTTTTAAACCGTAGCTCAGATCGAAAAAGTTAAAACATGAAAGTTGCTCAGAACGACGAGACAAGTCTGATCGTGTCGTCTGTTTCTTTGTCGGAACCCCCTACGTAGAAGAACTCGTAACTCCGGACCCGTATCCGGTAGATGAATAGTGCACACACTTCGGTAAATAAATCCCAGAATAATCCCGAAAATAACTAAAATGACTTAGATGCATTTCTAGGCAACCCTGCGCTGCATCATAGCATCGCACGCACTGTGTTGCATCTGTTTGCATTATGTTTACCTGTTTCTTCCCCCTCTTCTCTCTCAGTAGACCCCGACGTTGACGTAGCTCCCGAGGCAGACGCAGCTCCGGTGTACGACTACGTCCCCGACGACACCACCGACGATCTTGCCCTTGCCCCCGAGCAAACAGGCAAGCACCCCCATTTTGAGCATGCCTATATCGCCTATTCTCTTCTCTCTTATGCTTGCATTAGAACTGCTACTGCTACTGTTTTTCCTATATCTGCTGCATAGCCTGTTTATTGTAACCTGCCTTGCTACCTTGCTGGATATCCTAGACTGCTTAGTATAGGCTGGGTAGACACCCGACAGAGACCCCCACTTGATCCCGACTGCCCTGCTGGACATCAGAAGACCCGATCATCGGGATTGAAGATCAGACCCTGGCACCGCACATCACTTCCCCTAGTTTCCGACACTACTGGGTTACCGTCGAGTGCCGAGGGTGATACCTCGTCAGCATTTCTGATGATAACCTTGTAGGTTAGTTAATCGGTCGTGGTAAGGGAGGGTGATTCCTCCAACACCACCCCCGATAACGACATCGTCGCGCAACACTTCAGGCGTGAACCTCGAGGGTGATTCCTCATCCGTTCACCTTGATGATAACATCAGTGGAAATTCCATCGAGGGTGATTCCTTAGGGTTCCCCTTGGTGTCAGACACACGGATACTGTTATCATTATGATTTGCACTGAGCCATGTTACTAAAGACGGGTCGGCCCTGAGGGGTACCCGCGCGAGCTTTATGCGAGGTGATGTGTTCGGGTGTACCTAAAGGGTACCCGAGACTTGAACACGAGGCGTGGCCGGGCATTCCTCGCCCTTGCCGCAAGTCCTCGAGACGGGGCGACGGGGTCACATCTTTCGAGAGTCTCTGCTCGTTACCGCACTACCAACACACTTAACGGTTTGGATATTTGATCCGAGGGGCCTCTGGCCCGATAGCACTAACCATCATGTGGGCATAGTATGGACGTTCTGCGTCGTATACTTCAGCCGGAGCTTAATAGACGTCAGCGACTGAGCGGCGCGCGCTTAATTGGACTGGGAACGCAACTGCACTTGTATAAGGGGTTGCTAGGTCTGCTTTCAGCCGCATACGCAACGTGCAGGAGCGTCTGGGGCGATGGCCCAAGACCCCTGGGGGCATAGGTTTAGTCCGGCGTGCTGACCTCTCGGTTCAGTATTCGGTCGGGTTGCGGCGTATCGTTTGGCCGAGGGCGGGCATGACCCAGAAAAGGGTGTCCGGCCAGAGTTAAGCGAGCGTGGTGGGTAACTTGGTGCACCCCTACAGGGAAGAAACTTCTATCGATAGCCTGTCCTACGGTAACGGACACTCGGAGTTGTATCCCGATCGGTACAACTAGAACTTGAGATGAGAACTGGATAGTACGGCTCTGGGATTGCTTTCTCGCAGGGAGTCGAGAAAGGATCTCAGGTCAAGGTTGATGATACTACTACTACTACTACTTCACATTATGTTACTCTGCTCTCTTCTAATGCTGCAAGACTGCAGAAGATGCTGAAGATGCTAGTCTTCGATAGGACTAGGCTTTCCCCCTCTATTCTGGCATTTCTGCAGCCCAGTCCACATATACAGCCATTCCTTTGACAATGTTGCATATGTAGTGTAGATCCTTGCTTGCTGAGTACTTCGGATGAGTACTCACGTTTGCTTTACTTTCTTTTTCCCCCATATCCTTTGCTGCCACCAGACGACAGAACCCCTGAGCCAGATGCTCCAGTCGACGACCAGTACTACTACCCGCCTGGCGAGTACTAGTACTACGAGGAGCCTACTGACGACCAGGAGTAGGATCAGAGGGTCCAGGGCAGGTGGCCTACGCCTTTCGATTGTAGTATTTTATTTTACCCCGCCTCTGTGAAGGCCTATCTCTCTTTCTGTAATATATCTGTACCCAGATATCTAATGCTTCCGCTGACGCTTGTATGCCATCGAGCTATGTATTCGAGCCCTCGAGGCTCTGGCTTGTAATAAAAAGCTTGTATGACTTTATTTATATTTTAGAGTTGTGTTGTGATATCTTCAAGTGAGTCCTTAGGCTTGATCGTGTGCATTTGCATTTATGATTAGTGCACGATTGAGCCGGGGATGTCACAGCACAGTAGGACAGCACCATAAATAAAATATACAATCATAACAACCAAGATCACGATTAACCCACAAGATAAAACGGATCTACTCAAACATCATTGGATAGTCAAATATCATTGGGAAATAATATATGGAGTTGAGCACCATTTTTAAGTAGAGATTACAGCGGGGAGAAGGGGTGTTACACCGCTGCATAGAGGGGGAGAGAGTTAGTGTTGACGGTAGCAAGATTGTTGATGTAGATCGCCGTCACGATCCTTGCCCCGGCGGCACTTCGGCGCCACCGGTAGAGAGGGGGAGAGAGCCCCCCTCCTCCTTCTTCTTCTTCTTCTTCTTCCTTGGCCTCCCCCCTAGATGGGAGGAGAGTTCCCCCTCTGGTCCATGGCCTCCAAGTCTGCGGAGGGGCGGGAGCCCCTCCGAGATTGGATCTCCCTCTCTGTTCCCTTCTATTTCGCGTTCCCCCGATCTGGCCCTTCACGGTTTCTTAAATTCCCGGAGATCCGTAACTCCGATTGAGCTGAAATTTTTACATGATTTTTTCCATAAATTATCTTTCTTGCGCCAGAAGAAGGGCCCCAACCGACGTTCGAGGAGGGCACAAGATACCTGGGCGCGCCAGGGGGTGCCCGGCGCACCCTGGTGGGTTGTGGTCACTGTGGGCCCCCGTTTGCGTTAATTCCACCTCCCAAAAATCATAAATATTCCAAAATAATTCTCCGTAAATTTTTATCGCGTTTGGACTTCATTTGATGCGGTTTTCTGCGAAACAAAAAACATGCAACAAACATGAACTAGCACTGGCCACGGGATCAATATGTTAGTCCAATAAATCATATAAAAAGTTGCCAAAAATATGTGAAAGTTGTATAATATTGACATGAAACAATAAAAAATTGTAGATACGATGGAGACGTATCAAAACACCATATGATCCAACTATATTATCAAAGCTCACAATACATCAAGATCGTGCCATCTGAAGAACACGAGAGAGAGAGAGAGAGAGAGAGAGAGATTAAACACATAGCTACTGGTACAAACCCTCAGCCCCGAGGGTGGAATACTCCCTCCTCATCATGGTGGCCGCCGGGATGATGAAGATGGCCTCCGGTGATGATTCCCCCTCCGCAGGGTGCCGGAACAGGGTCTAGATTGGTTTTTCATGGATACAGAGGCTTTCGATGGTGTAACTTCCGATCTAGGGTTATTTCTGATGGTTTCCCTATTTATAGGATTTTTTGGCGTTAGTCTCACGTCCAGATGGGCTTCAGGGGGCCTACCACCCACTAAGGCGCGCTAGGGGGGCTGGCGCGCCCTGCTGTCTTGTGGGCAGCATGGGGGCCCCCTCTGGTGGTTCTTTGCTCCATTATTTCTCTTTTCTTCCTAAGAAAATCGTCAAAAAGTTTCGCTGCATTTGGAGAACTTTTATTTCTACACAAAAAACAACACCACAGTAGTTCTGCTGAAAACAACATCAGTCCAGGTTAGTTCCATCCAAATCATACCAAAACCATATAAAATTGTTGTAAACATGGCATGAATACTTCATAAATTATAGATCCGTTGGAGACGTATCACCGGGGCAAGGATCGTGACGGCGATCTACACCAACAATCTTGCTACCGTCAACACCAACTTTCTCCCCCTCTATGCAGCGGTGTAACCTCTCTATTCCCACTATATTCTCTACTTAAACATGGTGTTCAACACTATATACTATTATCCATTGATATGTGGTTATCCTATGATGTTTGAGTAGATTCGTTTTGTCCTATGAGTTGATTGATGATCGTGATTGGTTTGAGTTGTATGTTTTATTATTGGTGCTGTCGTATGGTGCTCTCCATGTTGCACAAGCGTGAGGGATCCCCACTGTAGGGTGTTGCAATATGTTCATGATTCGCTTATGGTGGGTGGCGTGAGTGACAGAAGCACAGACCCGGGTAAGTGGGTTATTGCGTATGGGATTAAAGAGGACTTGATACCTTATAATGCTATGGTTGGGTTTGACCATAATGATCTTTTGTAGTTGCGGATGCTTTCTAGAGTTCCAATCATAAGTCCATATGATCCAAGTACGAAAAGTATGTTATCTAATGCCTCTCCCTCATATAAAATTGCAATAATGATTACCGGTCTAGTTATCGATTGCCTAGGGACAAATAACTTTCTTGTGACAAAAACCTTTCTACTAAAACTAACTTAATTGTTTCTTTATCTAAACTGCCCCTAACTTTTATTGATGTGCTCTTTATTATCTTGCAAACCTATCCTATCAGACCTACAAAGTACTTCTAGTTTCATACTTGTTCTAGGTAAAGCGAACGTCAAGTGTGCGTAGAGTTGTATCGGTGGTCGATAGAACTTGATGGAATATTTCTTCTACCTTTAGCTCCTCATTGTGTTCGACGCTCTTACTTATTGAAAGAGGCTACAATTGATCCCCTATACTTGTGGGTTATCACACCACTCAAGATACTTTCCACTCGGATGGCATTCATCCACTCGAAAGACGATCAACCACTCAGAAGGCATTCATCCAATCGGAAGCATCAAGTCCACTCGGCTACCTCATGAGAACCCGGACGAAGGAAGATGGACGGGCAGCTTGGGCTGTGAAGCATCAAGAGGCGCATGCCTTCATGCGTTATCAGTAGTCAATGCATCAGTTACAAAAAGTAGCGCCTGTAATAATCTCTATCAATCAAAACCCTCGATAACGTAGCTAGCCCAAGGGACGACACACTCTATATAAGCTGCCCTGTAGGGCTAAGACGGGGGTACACATCCACTGTAATCGTGAGACACAAGAGAAGAAAACACAACACCCAAAGCTCGAGATGTAGGGTTGTTACCACCTCTGAGAGAGGCCCAAACTCGGAAAAAATGTTCCATTATGCCTGCTCCATTGCTTGATCTAGCCCTGGTTCGTACCCCTAGTACTCACTGTCAATGTAATTCCCACGACAAGAGCCAAAGGCCCGCCGCCGTCATCACCCCTCCATTGCCGGAGCTGGGCAAAACTTGTTGTAGTAGGCATTCAGGGAGTCGTCGTGCTAAGGCCCGATAGGGCCAACGCACCAGAAAAGCAACCGCTGCCGATGAAGAGAATTTTATATCAGAAGGATGCAACCTGAAGACATACTAACGTAGACGAACGAAGATCGGATCCGAGAGGATCCACCAAAGAAAACCACCGACCGAATCCCAAGAGATCCGCCGGAGACGCACCTCCACACGCCCTCTGACGATGCTAGAAACACCACCGGGATGGGGCCCAAGCGGGAAGGATCTTATTCCCATCATCAGGGAGTTTCCGCTGTCTCGTCTTCCTGAAAAGGACACAAAGCCTAGCAAAACTCAATGAAACATATAAAAAAGGAGCCCTCCCGCCGGTAAGGACCGGGACCTACGGCGCCTCGATGGCCTTAAGGCCACAGGAGACGAGGCAGATCGGCGGATGCGCCGGCGAGAGGCAGAAACCCTAGAAACCTCTTTTGTTCGCTTGGAGGAGAGCAAAGGGGTAAGTGATGCGGAGCATCCTATGGACATCACCATGTCAAGAGTCCGTTCGGCGAGTGACACATGCGACATCTACTTCACATACACAAAGGTGAATCATCTCCTTTACACGTGCTCACTTGACCCCTTCGAGGATGGTATACTACTTGACACTCCACTCGTGTGCATGCATAGGTATTGTCGGAACACTACGGACGACGACGAGGAGTGCGAACACAAGTGTACAACTACACCATCCGCGAGGGAAGCCTGGAAGCGACGATGAAAGAAGACGGAGCTGCTGAAGCTACAGCGGCCGGACATCCGGGCCAGAGGCCGGACATCCGGCGCCTGGGCAGCCGCGCAGGAGCTGCCCCAACAGACGGAGAACAAGCTTCAGCGGCCGGACATCCGGCGTCAGCCCCGGACATCCGGCGCCTCCTGACAGCCCGGACATCCGGCACCTCCCCCGGAAATCCGGCATCGACGACAGAACGCACCAGAAGTTTGGCCACTTCAGCCCGGACATCCGGCTGAGACCCCAGACATCCGGCTCGTCCCGAAGCCTTGGACATCCGGCCCCCAGCCCGGACGTCCGGCACCTGCGCGTGCCTAACCGGGCCAGAGGCCCATGTATTCCCCCTCTCACTTACCCCTTCGTGGGCTTAGCCTATATATACTCCTTCCCCTTCCTCTAGTTAGGGTTAGCAAAGTGATAGCTCATTTGTATGTGAGCTTTGCTCCTACCTCTACTCTTGAGAGAGAGAGACTACCACTCCCATGGAGTTCAAGGCCTCCATGTGAGAAGATCCTGCGGGATATCATCAAGACCCCTCACGGGAAGATCCGTCTAGGATATCATCAAGACCTCCTCATGGAGATGAACTTTACCTTGTATCTTTCCTTGTGTTGTTCATGTACCTTGTGGATCTTGTGTGTTTGATTGTCTAGTAGATGTGTGATTGGACTTGTTCTTGAGTGTTTTTCCTTGTGATTTCTCCCCGTTCTTCCCCGTGTTCTTCGTGTTCTTCGAGGGAATCCACTCCAATAGTGAAAGATCGGCCTACACTGGGTTAGCCCCGTATCATATGGAATCAGAGCTTAGGTTTATCACGAATTTGGAGCCTCCCCTCTTTGTTTTCTAGCCTTGTTTTGTGTGATTTCGTCCTAAATTTGAAAATCCCCACCAAAAATAGCCCCCAAATTTTTTTGTGATTTGTTGGTTTGATGATGTTTTGTTGATTTTGATCCATGGATTTGCTTGGTTTCGAGTGGATCTAGCATCTTCCCAAGTTTCCCCACTTTCTATCCAGGAAATCTCTCTAATTTTGCCCCCAAAATCATCAATTTCCGCCTCAAATCGAGTTGCGAAGTCCAAATCCCGATCTGGAATCATCGGGCCGGACATCCCGGCCACTGGCCGGACATCCGGGCCATCGGGCCAGACATCCGGGCCCTAAGCCGGACATCCGGCTCCTGGAAGGCAAAATCGCGCAAGGTTCTGGACATCAGCCCCCGGATATCCAGCCCCGACCCCGGATGTCCGACCCCTGTAACTTCAGACTTTCCAATTTCACCGTTTTGTCCATAACTAATTCATCCGGAGTCCGATTTTGACGTTCTTTAGCTCGTTTTGAAGATCTTGACATCCCCCTTCCCACAAAAATACCACCAACATCAGTTGACTCCATCAATTTTTTGGAACTTTGGCATCTTTGCCTAGGGCCCTAACCACATCATCCGCATAGCCACCACCGACTTCCGCAACCTAACCCATTTTGTTCCCCTTAGCATTAGTGGTTCTTTGAGTTGTGATTTGAGTCTCCTAAGGTGTTTCGGCTACTTAGGAACGATTGCTTCTTCATCAACCACCACCATAACCTCCACCTCCGCATTGCGTACTCCAAAACCCATCATTGCATTTCCGCAAAACCACCACCACATTCCCGCTACCACCATTTTGACATTTGACATTTGAGATTTTGAGTTCGCGGTTTTTCCGTTTCCTAGGGTGTTTCGGCTAACTAGGAACGGGTCAACTTCGGCAACACCGCCTCTCATCATCGCCAAGGACGGTAACCTCGACGACACCATTGTATGTTCTCCCTTGCCATTGTATTGATAACCCCTAGCCCATTTTGCGTTACTTGCCTATCGAGACTAGCCATTTGAGTATTTCCGGCAACGTTACTTGTGCACATTAGTGATCCGCCATTCCATTGCATACATACCATATCATATTGGTATCATCATATCATCCCTTGTGCCACAAGATTGTTCCCACATATACACAATTGCTATCTTGGTTTGTGCATTTCGCATAGTGGCCATACAAAAAAAAGAATAAGCTTTTAAGCAAAAGAGAAGAAGCAAAGAGCTTGTAAGAAATAGCCATAGCATCATACCACATTGCACATAAGATTGTCATACTCGATCATCTTGGATCAAACACCGGAACACCATACATACATAGCATACTTGGGATAGAAAGTTTATCCATTTTGCATCTTATAGGTTGTGCACAAGTGTCGTATCCGCCTATTGAGCAATCGTGCTAGCGTCTCTCTTGAGTTGTGCAACACGAGCGTTTTCCGTGGACTCCACATTTTGTGCTCATTCCTTGGTTGCACGACCCCATTTATCTATCCGTGTGTGTGTTTCCGTGTGCCATTCTTTGCTATTGGTCTATTTGTTTCACTTGCGAGTTTGTGAATCTCTTTCAACATTATTGACTCTTGCTAACATTTTGCATTATATTTTTGTGCCACTATCCTCACCAAGCTACTCCATAAGCTTTACTTGATAGGTGTGAGTGAACAAGTCCGGTACCAATTCCACTATTCTTTCATTTCACATTGAGTGAAACGGGATACATCCTCAACTTTGGGAAAAGGTAACTTGGTATTGTTTATCTCATTTCCTACTCACCTCTACTCAAGTCTTGTAATGGATAGGCAAGGCATTTCACCTCCGGTCTACAACGACGAGTTCGATGCCACGAACAACAACTTCGAAGCCAAGATGGATGCTCAAATGGAAGAGATCAAAGCCCTCATCAAGGCCTACAAGCGGTCTTCATCATCTTCGAGAAGGCGCTCAAGTGCACATCCTTCCAAGCTACCATCTCCGGCAAGATCACATCGGCATCGACACCACCACCGACAAGAACGTGAAGGTCACGAGCTCAACACCAACAACCGCTCAACGACTTCACCATCTCCCTTGGCATCTTCGCCAAGCGACCTCAAGGCATCTTCGCCTACGGACATGCGGCATCTTCGCCCACAAGCACCTCAAGAGAAGTTCCCCAAGCTCAAGTCCGCGACTTGCACGAGCTACTACGACCTCGACACCGACCACAAGATTCCTTTCTATGGGACTCAAGAACCCGAGGAGTATCTCGAGTGGGAGCGCCTCATGGACGACTAGCTCAAGCTACATCAAGTTCCTCCCGAAGATCAATTGATGTGCACCACAAGAAACTTCCACGACTACGCTTTGGCATGGTGGCTTCACACACCTTCGGAGAGCTATGACATGAGTTGGCCCAAGACGACGAGAGCTTTGCGGCGAGAGTTTGTTCCTCCAACCTACACGGAATAACTTCTTCGCCAATTGAATAACACCATCCAAGGATCCAAGTCCATCGACGCGTACTTCAAGGAGATGAAGATTTCCTTGCGACGAGACGGCATAGATGACCCCATTTCGATGAAGTTCCACTTCATGATGGGATTGCACAACGACATTTCCAAGACTATCTTCCTCGAGAACTACAAGTCCCTCGACGACTACTACATTGGTGCTCTCAAGGCAAGAACAAGAACTCATGAAGGCCAAGGCTTCTCCACCCCAAGCACACTTCGCGACGACCAAGCTCCACGACAACGAGCATGAGGATAGCACCACCAAGATGTCCAAGCCCAACGAGCTCCAAGATGATGCTCCCAAGTTTGACTTCACCGCCATCCCTCTACGTGGCATTGATGGTGCCGAGTCTACTTCGACTCTTTTTCAAGACGGTGCAGCGATGAGTACGACTACGGAGACCCTCAAGTACCAAGCTTTGGAGGCAAGCGACAAGGTGGCGAGCAAGGATGATGCTTCCATCTTTGGAGGCGAGAGTGATGATGTGCCATCTTCGGCCTTCATCCACGGCGGCGATGACGAGATGATCGAGCATGGGATTTTCCCTTCGGTCATGGAGGAGAATGATGATGTGCCATCTTCGGCCTTCATCCACGGCGACGGTGACGAGATGATCGAGCATGGGATTTTCCCTTCGGTCATGGAGGAGAGTGATGATGTGCCATCTTCGGCCTTCATCCATGGCGACGGCGATGAGATGGTTGAGTATTCCACTTCGACCACGGCGACGTATGATGACTTGAGTGACTTTTGCCACCATATTGAGAGTGAGAGTGACTTCACCACTAGCCCCATAGATGACGTGTTGCCCCAATTCCCATGTGAGGAGAGCCACAACCCCCACCACTTGAGTGAGATGAGTGACTCCACCATATGTGAGTTTGAGTGCACCTACCTTGAGGGAGTGAGTGAGCCACCAAATAGAGCGAGTGAGGTAGTTGATAGGGCATGTGAGGCCACTTCGATTTCTAACGACTTAACCTCTACCTCTATTGTGTGTTCTCATTTGGTGCTAGGTCCAATATATGATGACGCGCCGATTCGCGACGACTATGTCATTCCTTTAGACAAGACGATGGCCATGGTGGAATATGATGCACCCCCCACATGGTTCCATCAAGATGATGATATTGACCACCATTTGGTCTTACCCACCTCACCTACACCACTTGAGTGGAATGACAAAGGTAAAATAGGTGAAGGTGATGCTCTTGTCCCACTAGTGGACATTCTTGACATTGATTGCTTGTATGATGTCGATCAACCTATTACCATGCTTCATGCTAGTGAGACTTCCCCATGTGATTATTTACCTATTTATGATGAGTATCATGTTTGACAATCCGCTTGACTTGTCATATGCTATGCATGAGATCAATCATATGTCATATTTGCAATCTCATCGTGGTGACTATGCATATGCCATTAAAATAAACACAATTTGCAGATATGGCATAGATGACAAGCCCATGGTTATTGGCATTTGTTTTTCTTGTGATGATATTGATATGCTCCCTTTGCATCATTTATCTTATATGCCATGCCATGATCACCTAGCTTCGGATATGCATTGTTTTGGATGTTGTCCATTTTCTCCATATGATGTTTCCAATATTGCTCATGAGGAGACCCCCATAGTTTCCTCATACATTTTAGGAGATTTTGATTCATCCTATCCATTGCATAATCCCAATAATTATGTGCACAATATGCTTCCCGTGAATAAACATGATATTGATATACCATATACTTGTATGCTAAATTTGCATCCCCATCGTGTCATACATAACAACTATTCTTTCATGATGGATGACATGTTCTTATATCATGCATCAAATTTCTTCGAGCGATGCTTATATTGTGCTAACTCTCACAAGCACATACACATCATGATGGATGATGTGTACATTTACCACACACACAATTTCTTTCGCTTGTCTATTTGTTGTGTAGGTACCCATGCTTACTTGTCAACCTCGCAATCCCATGAGTTGACAAAAAGAGCTCTAGAGAGCAACGATGACTTGGGATCCCATGGATTGTCATTCCCACCGCTCTCTTCGCGCAAAGACTTCGCGCATTTCTTCTACATGGCCCTCACATGGTTATGGGTTATTGTCCATTATATATCCTTTGCCCATCTTGCCATGTTCACTTTGCATGACATGCTTATTCATATGCCTTTACCATGCATTTGTGACCCATGCTTTGCATTACACTTGATTATTGATTCTACAACTTGTATGTGTATTTGCAAGCTTGGTGGAGATATTGCTAGTTTTTGCCATGTTCCACCTATGACCCATTTCTATGATGATCCATTGATCTTGCCTTGTGTTCGTGCTTGCGATATGTCATGTGCATTTTCTATATCCACTATTTGCTCACATGACATGATTGCCATGATTTCCTCTAGTATGTCGCATCTTCGCACTACTAGCTTGCACGACTTGATTACTATACTTGCTTATGTTGCATCAACAATGATTATAGTCTTGCTCATGAGATTGCCCCCATAGCATTCTCGCATATATTTGGAGATTTTGACATAATTCTTATGAAGCATGCTTGCCTTACCTCTTTGCACCATATACCTAGTGCCATGAATATTTCCATTGTTGCATCATATTATTCGTGCACTTGTGCTTCTAATGATTATGTGCAAGAAAAGAGAACCATCATGTTGGATGATGTGTTTATCTACCATGCGCATACATTCTTTGTTTTGTTGTGTGCATGTGTAGGATACTTGGACTTCGTGTCGACTTTCACTTTACGTGAGTTAACCATTCGAGCTCTTGAGAGCGAGCCTCATACATTCTACCACGACTCGCTTCTACACCACATTTCCTACCACTTCGGCATTGCGAAGAATGCACAAGGACACGCCTTCAAGGTGACATCCTTCTTGAGCTTGGATATTGTGGATCATACTTCATGTGTTGCTTGCACCATTTACACGCATGTTCGAGATATTGCGTTCACCCATGATTGCCACATTTCCATGCCTCATGTCATATATACCTTGTGTGTTGCATCCAATTCTTGGACTACTTGCTCCTATCATATGTTTGGTTGCAACAATATCATTTCTTCATATATGCCATGTCCCATTGCTTGCCACATGATTGACTTGATTGCCTCACACATGATGAACAATTGCTCTTTCTATTGTGTTGAGTGCCACACTATCTTCACTACACCCTATGCACGTTATGCTTGGATTGTCTTGCACTTGCCCCATGTGTTTAGACACTTCATTTTATTTGGTGTTGTGAATGATTCCTATGCCTACCATAGACCTTTCATTGAGCAATTTGTGAATGCTTGCTACGACCTCGAGGTAGATGCTTATTCTCTTGTCACACATATTTGCATCAGTACCTCACAATTGCATACTTGTCCCCATGATATCTTTGCTCGTGCTCGATTGATATGCTTACATGCCATGTCACAATCCTTTGTCACACCATATGCTTTGCATGATGACGACACTTGTTTGGTGAATGACCTCTTGAATCTTTGGTTTTGCACTAATGCTAACCACATTTGTTTTTCCAAGTGTTTGTTGTCCTTACTCCTTTTGAAGGAATCACAAGACGGTGCGACAATGGAGAGTGCCCATTTCGAGCTTCAAGATGACGAGTACTTGGTGAACGTCCACACGGCGAAGCCATCTCTTTCCCATGGTGATTTGGTTTTCGATCCGAGGTCGGATCTTTCCCAAGGGGGGGGGGGGGAGATGATGCGGAGCATCCTATGGACATCACCATGTCAAGAGTCCGTTCGGCGAGTGACATGTGCGACATCTACTTCACATACACAAAGGTGAATCATCTCCTTTACACGTGCTCACTTGACCCCTTCGAGGATGGTATACTACTTGACACTCCACTCATGTGCATGCATAGGTATTGTCGGAACACTACGGACGACGAGGAGGAGTGCGAACGCAAGTGTACAACTACACCATCCGCGAGGGAAGCCTGGAAGCGACGACGAAAGAAGACGGAGCTGCTGAAGCTACAGCGGCCGGACATCCGGCGCCTGGGCAGCCGCGCAGGAGCTGCCACAACAGACGGAGAACAAGCTTCAGTGGCCGGACATCCGGTGTCAGCCCCAGACATTCGGCGCCTCCTGACAGCCCAGACATCCGGCACCTCCCCCGGAAATCCGGCATCGACGACAGAACGCACCAGAAGTTTGGCCACTTCAGCCCAGACATCCGGCCGAGACCCCGGACATCCGGCTCGTCCCGAAGCCCCGGACATCCGGCCCCCAGCCCGGACGTCCGGCACCTGCGCGTGCCTAACCGGGCCAGAGGCCCATGTATTCCCCCTCTCACTTACCCCTTCGTGGGCTTAGCCTATATATACTCCTTCCCCTTCCTGTAGTTAGGGTTAGCAAAGTGATAGCTCATTTGTATGTGAGCTTTGCTCCTACCTCTACTCTTGAGAGAGAGAGAGACTACCACTCCCATGGAGTTCAAGGCCGCCATGTGAGAAGATCCTGCGGGATATCATCAAGACCCCTCACGGGAAGATCCGTCTAGGATATCATCAAGACCTCCTCATGGAGATGAACTTTACCTTGTATCTTTTCTTTTGTTGTTCATGTACCTTGTGGATCTTGTGTGTTTGATTGTCTAGTGGATGTGTGATTGGACTTGTTCTTGAGTGTTTCCCCTTGTGATTTCTGCCCGTTCTTCCCCGTGTTCTTCGTGTTCTTCGAGGGAATCCACTCCAATCGTGAAAGATCGGCCTACACCGGGTTAGCCCCGTATCAGTAAGTCTCAAAAATCCTGCCAGTAGGTGTGTACAACAAGAAGATACACATATTATAAGATGCAGTGGCTGGGTTGATCCTTCATTTCTAAAAAAATGCACATGATAAGGAAAAGAATAAATAGGTTGTCATGTCATATAATGGAAAGAGAGAGGTAAAACAATTGTGTCGTGATGTTTTGTCAAGTAATTCCTCTATCTAAAATATTTGAAGTTCTCGGTTTATTCTATGTCAAACACCTTTAACATCGATATACATCATCAAATTAGTCTCATTAGCTTCATCATAATTATATTGTCATACTATATACTGTTGTATATATTCGTATTTTATGTATTTGTTTTTGTGGAAAGACCTTGATTTATTGTAAAAGTTCATCGGAAGTACAAACCACCTCAAACATAATAAAAAATACATCAAGATTTCGAGACCACCGAACAACCTCTATCGCCGAGAGAACAAACCCTCGACGCCGCACTATCGCTGCTCCTCTACCGGAACCGACTTGATCTTTTCGATGACAATTGGGAAGTCGTTGTGCACGTGCCCCGTAGTAACAATGTCCTGGATCCGAAATCGTCGCCATTGAACCTTTGAATTGATTTCAACCAACTGACACCATATCTCACCACGAGATGAGAGATCCTAACGTCACCGCCCAAAGAGAAGGCGGGATTCTATGCCGGAGCTTCATCGACTACGTCCAGGCAGACAAATTCTCGAAGAATCAAAACCCGGAAGACAAACTTGAAGAACATATGACCACATGCCTACCATACTACTTCTATGGATGACACTAACATAAATTACATGTCACTATGATTAGCCTTACATCGGTATAAACGGGAAGCACTTAGGTTTTTTTTTCCAAAAAGGGGATATCCGGCCTTTTTGAACAGAAAAATAGAATGAAAAAGGCATTAATAAGCAATAGTTGATCATTGTTATATCATTGTCTGGAAAGCAATGGAGTCCGGATCTATGCTTTCCGAATTACGAATTCTACATCCCTGCTTGCAACTATTTAGGACCAACTGCTGGCGGGTAAGAGCATCTCTAGCAAACCCCGCCTACAAAATAACCGCCGGTTTGCGGGACGGAGGGCATTTTCCCGGCCCTAATAGATCCCGCAAAATCATCCGTCCCAGAATTTTTTTAGGGATCCTCCAAACCGCGGCCCATTTCCTTCATATCTACGGGATTGCACCCTCTTTTTGAAGTATTATTTATCCTTGGTTGGAGGAAAATTTCAGCCCCAACCGCTTCCCTCGCAGCTGGTGCCACGGCTTCCAAGATCGATTCCGGCCAAATCTCGCCACAGTCTTCTCGAGCGCGACCTTGCCGGAACACCTCGACGCCAACGACCACCAGACCCTAGCTATCCCCGCTGCTCGAGCCGCAAGCTGCGGCCGGGCGAGTGCCGAGAGCTGCAGCCACGTGCAATGCTAGCCACGCGAGCTGAGCTAGCATGCTAGTTGTTGCTGCCGCGGCCGCCGCTAGCTAGCTCCTGCTGCCGCGCCGCGAGTGAGCTAGCTAGCTGCCCCCGACGCCGCTAACTAGCTGCTGCCGCCTGTTCCTCGTGCCGGCCCCCTCGGTCCTCATCCTGCTCCACGGTGGCGTCACCATCGGCAAGACGCGCGCTCCTCCTCTGTCCAACCTCACGAGATCCTCGCGGTGGAAGCAGCCGAAATAGACCCAATTGTAATTTAGCGAGCATTTTCGGGGGTTTTTGCAATTGTGCTGGGACCATGAAATATTTTTACAGGATCTGTTCTGCCAGAAGAAAAATCATACTGTAAAAATATAAAAAAATGTTTTGTGGTATCATGTAAACCGATTTTTGCGGGACGGAATATACCGGATCTGTTAGAGATGCTCTAAGTACTTCAAACATTTAGAGTACGATTCACATTCGGCCGGAAATGGGCGGGTACAAGAAGATGATTAAGCGCACACGCCCAATATTATTAGCTAAAGATACAACATCATTGATTGTACACGTCACATTGAGTTAAGATTGTTTTCTTTCCCGCAAAAAAAAAAAAGAGTTAAGATTGTTTTCTTGTAGCGCGCCCTTGTTTAAATTAGCATGACTTGACTTGAAACAGAAACCACGACGCCACCACATGTCATGATAGAGATCTATTATTAGCAATGTGCTCTCTTATTATGAGAACTGCTGGATGTCAGGTGGTTAACTTTCTTTTAATCGATATACAGATCGCCATCATTGCCATCTGGCTCGGCCCTAGTCAACACGCCGACCTCGATCGTAGCGTCATGCTTAAAACGCGGATATGACCTCATGCCTAGGGTATATTTTATCCAGTAGCCGGCCGGCCCAGATCTAACCTTAGATATTACCTTTTTAGAGCAAGTCTGATAAGGTACAGTCAGCACCTATAAAGATTAAATAAATACTTCCTCCGTTTTTATTTAGTCCACATATTAGCTTTGGTCAAAGTCAATATTTGTAAACTTTGATCAAGTTTATAAACAAAAATATTAACATATACAATAACAAATTAATACCATTAGATTTATTATTGAATGTACTTTAACATTATATATATTTGTTATGGTAAATATTTATATTGTTTTTTATAAACTTAGTCGAACTTTACGAAGTTTGACTTCAGTCAACTCTAATATGCAGAGTAAATAAAAACGGAGGCAGTATATTTTTACCGAGTTGGATGAGAACGAAGGGAGAGAAGTGATGCAGACTGTAGATTAACAGCCGGCAATAGCACAGGCTCGAAGAAACATTGTCAGAATGTAAGGTGGGTCATGCATTAATAATGTAGTGATCTTATCACCTGCTGTTATACGTGTTGGCTATTAGATTGGATATATGTGATGTGACAACTCAATATAGCTGATAGTTGTCTATACTATTAATCATGCTCTTAAGGTATGCTGGACAACTCGCCTCATGGGGCATCCGTGCCCTCCAGCGTCCTCTAGCCGTCCAATCCACCGGTGACGTGCACCGCTTCCTGTGTGGCACCCTCCTCGTTGTCCTATAGAGCTGGGAAAGCCCTCGCCGCATCAGCGGCCTCAGGAATCCACGACGCCTGGGCCAAGGGCCTGCCCCGGACCACCTCGTCTGGCGGCATTTCTCTTCACTCTATGTGTGTGATCGCTGCGCTGGGGGTTTGGTGTCTACCGCCTGGGTCGCCGGATGAAGGCTTGCATGCTTAACTTGGCCCCGTCATTCCTTCCTCCTTCCTAGAAGGCGTCGGAGGTCTCCATCACCCACTCCCCTGCGCAAGCCGGGGGAAACCCTAGGACACGTCTGGGCAGTAGCGTCGTCGGCGTCGCATTCCTTCTTGGAGGTGCTGCTTGGTATGCGGCGGATCGGAGCCTCGGACTGTGGTGGGTCGTTTTCGGAGAGCTCAGCCGTGGCGGGTCATCCCCGCATTGTCGAACTGCCATTGTTGGCATTTGTTTCTTCTTCTTGTTTTCTTTTAGGCTTGATGTGCTGCTCGCCCCAACATTTGCTATGTGATCGGTGTTGGTTGCTTTGGAATACAAAGCGGGAGGAAATCCTTTTTCGGTAAAACTTTATGATGCATATGCTAGTTGCATATGGGAATATATAGAAGCAGGTTGCACTATCTTTGTTTCCCACGCCGATGCTTTTGAGCCTTGTGTTACATTCTATTTGTATGAGTGTACTCGTAGCCTTATTTTGCAAGAAGTTAGTGAGCCCATGTATGTTCCTCATGAAGGGATCAATAGAGAACCTAATCAACGTGGCTTACAACTTGAATCGTTTTATAATTCCTTGTGCATAAGAGACCATAGAGATTTATAGAATGATTGTATCAGTACTTTTCTTCTTGACATGTATGTGTTAAAAAACTGCGTTGAATGAGAAGACTAGAACCCACAAATTAGTGGCCATGATTACACGTTGTATTGCGAAACAAGGGAGAAAGCAAGAGTTCCTTAACATTGACGTACCTATGGAAGGGCATGGTAAACTTGATGCATTCACAGTGATAAAGCAAGGGTTCCTTAAACCACACTACACCTCAGGGAATGCATATGTTTAACGTTGTTTCCTATAGGCAAGAGCTAGTGCCATTACCCCAACCCGCTCATTTTTAGTTTGACCACATTTGTAGGGGGGAGATGGTACGTCACTCTTGATGAGATCTAGGACTATTTTCGTTATGTGGAGGAGCAGCCCCAAAACCTTCTCCATCTTTATCGCATATTTTTTCCACCCCCGCCTAGACACGATCAGGCGATCCGATATCGAGACCCTTCCCGGCACTCTGCTAGATGAGGAGATCATCATCGATGTCTTTTTCATTGACATTGTTGTTCCCATGATGATTTGTGAGCAGTCTTCTCCAGGTTGTTCATGTTTTGACGGTATGGCCATGTCGAATTCGACAACACATGGGGCCTTCAATTTGGTGGTGCTCTTCCAGAATCAGTTCTTGAGTTCGGAGGTGAAAATTCTAGGTCTGACCTTGGTTGTACGTAGCAATTGTAGCGTCTGTAATGTTGTTCCTTCCTTGAATGGCTTGATCGGGTGACGATGAAGCTCTCTTGATGTACGTGTCGCCTTTAGAGAACATTTTTAGACGCACCGGTGTGGAACTGGATTGTTACTAGGTTTTGTTATTGAGTGTCGACTTGTCGTTGATCAATATGACAAGATATGTGGTGTCATGTTGTTTTCTCAATGTTTCTACTAATTTGGTGGTATGCGTCATGGGTGTGTTGATTAGAGCATCTCTAGCAGACCCCGCATCCCGTCGACCCACAAAACGCGTTTGCAGTTCGCGGAAAAACGGCTTTGCGGGCCGGCGCGGACGGCCGCAGAGGCAGACCCCGCAAAACGGACCGTATAAAAGGATATTCGCGGAATATACTTTTTTACGGGTCGGCTTTGCGGGGGTCTGCTCTTGCGCCGCTGCCGCAGGCCCGCAAATCGTAAATATGCACCTCAATTTGACACAAGATAATGCATTTTTTTGCCTTTTCAACAACATTGGATACATAGATATCACCAAATCTTTGCTAGAATAGTAAGACCAAAGAAAACAAGAACCACAATTATGCATTTTAGAAGATTTCCAACTTCCATAACTGCTCCCACTAGTTGAAGCAATATCTTCTCCATGCACTCATCGTTGATCTGCGGATTCTTGATATTGCATTCTTCATTCTTCTTCTTTGGTTCTAAAGAAGTAGACGTTGCTTCCCCTCTAATTGCACATGCAGCCGCTTCATTGCCTTCGATTCTACTAAGGAGTGCACCAACATCTATTAATTTTCTCTCTATCAATAAATCAATGTATTCGCCTTCCCAAAAACAAAATGAGCATCCATCTTCCTACACACATGATGTGTTCGAAATGAGCTATGGAAATTGAACCAAAGAATGCGGTGCCAAAGCCGAAGAAAAGAACACGTACCCCGTCGTTTTCGCATTTGAAGAACACCCTTCCGGGGTGCTTTGGCGTGCCCGAAGTTAGCCGCAGCACTGTCCGCGTGCAGTCGTCGCACTGTATGAGCGGCATCGGCAAGCCGCAGAGCCACTGCGCGAGCGCCGAGCCCGGCGGACGGCCGGCCGAATCCATGCCGGCAAACCGTCGGCGGCGGCGACAGGACGAACCCGTAGCTGCTGCATGCGGCGATGGGACTTTCCTGGGGCTGCGCGAGGTGCTCCCTGACCATTCCATCGCTTGGCGCAGCCACCGGCGACCAAAAAAGCCAAATCCGGGCCGCCCTGCGACCAAGGGCCGCAGATCTGCAGCTTTCCAGCCAGCCGACGCAGGAGGGGGGTGGTGGAGGGCAACCTTGTGCGTGTGACGGCCTTCGGCGTGATCTCGCCGGCTACTTTGGCCGGAATCGTGGGCGGCGGCCTGGCGGCGGGGGCGAGGGGAGCGGGGAGGTGGTTGGTGGGGAAAAGCGCGGGCTGAAATGTCCTCCCCACCAACCGCTCCCGTTATATGCAGGGCACCGACGGGCCTGGGAGTGGGGGGACCTGCTAATACGCGGGTTGGGGCCGAGATTTTGCCGCGCCCCTCAAATTTTTTTACGGGCCGGCCGCTTTTGCGGGGTCTGTTCTGGCGGGATTTTCCGCGCCGACCCGCGGGGTCTGCTAGAGATGCTCTTAGGTCTTGATAGTGTCTTGTTGCGTAGACCAAAGGGAAATCCAACTGCACTTTTTTGTCGAGATTCCTTTTATGGCACTTCACATTTTTTTCTCTAAATTTGCGTTTTTAGCAGCTTCCAAAATTTTACAGTACCGTTTTTAGCCCAGCTTTCAGGGTTTTTAATTTTTGAAGTTTGAGCAATTAGAATTATGAAATTCTGGAAATTTTAACTTTTGGAATTTGAGAGTTTCAGAACTATGAAGTTTGACTAATTTAAATACCACTTAAAAGTTTGAGATTACAAAATTTAAACCCTTCAAAAATTGTTGTGAAATAAAAGCTGCCAATGTGTGGGGCCCACTGCATCGGGACAGCCGAGGCACAACAAACTGCACACACGCCTTATTCCCTGGAATGGATGCAGTATCAACTTTTCGCAAAAAAGAAATTTAATATTAACACCATTTTTCTCTTTATAAAAAAGCGCCGGTGTAAGCGTAATCAGGCATGTCTGCATATATACAGCAGACAAGCGATTGGAGACCTGCCACAAGCACATAACAGAGAGAGAAACAGAGAGAGAGACAAGGGATGGGAGTCTCGGGTGCTGTGAGATGGTGGGACGAGTGGCAACTCCTGGTCCTCGTCCTTGCCAGCCTCGCCATCCAGTACTTCCTCTCGTTTTCGTCTAGATGGCGTAAGGTTCGTGTCCCATCCTGGTACAGATTTCTCGTGTGGTTATCATACCTAGGAAGCGACGCGGTGGCGATCTACGCCCTGGCGGCTCTCTTCAACCGCCACAAGGATCAAAGCCATGAGTCTGCTCCTGGCAGTCGCGACCTTGAGGTGTTTTGGGCGCCTATCTTGTTGATGCACCTCGGCGGGCAGATTTTCATAACGACCTACAACATGGAAGGCAATGAGCTGTGGAAGCGGCACACTGTTACTGGGCTATTTCAGGTTAGTGGTGTTGTCGTGTGTACAACATATATGCTTATCGTGCTTTTTGAGTCCTACCTTTCCAATAATTACATCCGGCCTGCTCATGTTCGCGCATGTATATATGTCCAATTTCAATTTCCCTTTTGTTCATTCTCCACTCCGTTGTGCGCTCTCTCAGGTCACGCTGGCGTTATATGTCTTTTGCAAATCATGGCCATCCTCAGCGGACAGAAGGTTATTGGCTGCAGCAGTTTTGCTTTTCATCCCTGGGATTTTCAAATGCTTGGCCAAGCCATGGGCTCTACAGAGTGGTACCTATAAACAACAAACACGTTGTGTTGCCCTAATCCAGGAATGGGCTGGTAGTAACATTGGGCAACAACTTGGAAATTATGTTGAAAAAGCAAGGGGTCTTGTACTGGGCAGAAATTCTGCTCGAGCATCAGGCGAGCCTATTCTGTCGTCCTTTCGGCTATTTGTAGACTGCACATATTCCTACTCCATTCGGCTTCAAACCCTAGAATCATTCTTACGGATTAGCAATGATGGCCACGATAGGTATCTAAAATGGTCTCTTTCTTACTTTTTTGATCTTATCTACACAAAAAAGAAGGTGACACTGACACCCGAAGCTGATGACACGGAAGCTGTTTGCTCCTCCTGCGGCGGATTTTGGAATGAGTCGGCACGCTCAATTAGCCCCTTTACTCCACTAGTGGCCATCATTCTTTTCCACACCAGCCATAAAAAAGCCTACGGTCACAGCGATGTTGTTGTCACGTATGTGCTTATGTACGGCCAATTTATCATAGAATTCGCTTCCCAGCACATTCTCCAGCGATTTGGTCGTCAGTGGCCGGACACGGTTGACCAACAGAGCATCATAGGATACTTTGCTCGTAACAAAAGGCACAAGTTGTTGAAGGGCATAGCAAAATTCTTACAGTGTGAGGATTTGGCGGACCAGTATTTCGGTATGGAGCCTTGCCATGCGTCCATGTATATTACGAGCTTAGTCCGTCGTCATGTCATACATGGGTGGCAAGTGTACATTCAGATTGTTCTTGCTGAGGGAATATTTGGCAGAACCATGGAGCCATTGTTCCACCTCCTTTGCCCGTTAGATGTCTTTTTCGTCATATTTTGGTCCTCTGTGTACACTTTGACCAACAGTTACTCCAATAATATGGGAAACTTTTTCTTGCCTAAACATGTCACTCTTGTAAACATACAAATGCACAGTCTTCGCCCATCCAAAACTAGAATAGCATAAATCATTCAACAGCCAACGAGCCGTTGGGCATTAACACCAAATGCTCAAGTATGCAGAATTATCAGTACTTGTTGCATAATATAAACAAGGGCTTGTCACACACACACAAATATATACATGTGATGAGCCAGGAAAGAGATCATTTGGACATTGTTAAACAACGAACGGACTTGGGACTTGCTCTAACATTGTTAAACATTAGTTAGCCAAGACCTAAGAGACGACTTGGGAGTTCCCAAGAAATAATTAGCTCAAGGATGCTCGTCGCTTTCCTCATGCCGAACGAATCTGGAACAGGAAAAAGTCGCCTATGACATGTGACTGCCCGGAGATGTGGATCATGTTTTGTTCCTGTCTGGTCATAGCTTGTGCACGGGAGGCGCAGCTCAAGCTCGACCCGGCTTGAAGGTCCAACAAGCCAAAGCGACCGTAATAATCTCATACACACCAGATGTTTTTTTTTCTTGAAAAAGAGATTGAAATCCACGGGCCTGTGCATCAATAGATGCACACAACCATCTTTATTAAATTATTATTCAACAAAGGTCTGACAACGACGTACATCAAACAATCTGAAGCTACCAGTGACACATACAAACTCGATAATGGGGATGACATCACTCTTCATCATCTAGCATCGGGATCACTACCGATCCGCCTGCATATGATGTACCAAGAGCATACACCCGGTGCAGCAAACCCAAAGCCACACCACCATTGAACCACTGACCCTTCTTCAGGAAAGAAATCAGCATCGTCATTGCCACAACGGCTAGCCGGCGACACCGTCACAACGCCAAACAGTGTCACGGCCATGCGCTCGTCCGTCCAGACGCATCCGCCGCCGAGACCCAAGACCAGCCGTTGTCGACGTGGTAGATGTCACGCCGCTCCACCTCCCACCCCGCGTACTACCGCTGTTGCTCCAGCCCTTGCCATCCGGAGCCCACCGCCCATGTCAACCCTCTACTGAAAACCCATGTTTCCCAACACGGCACCTCCATGAAGGGAACTACATGCATGGCGCCGCCGCCACCCAATCAAGGCTGGTTTTGGACTTTCGTCCTTGAGCGGGTCATGGGTGGATAGGAGAGACTTCGGCTTCGCCTCCGAGGTTGATAACGACGCCGAAAGACGTTGTCGCTACCGAGCCGAAGCCGAACTAACTTTCCTTCAGTCCCAATCCTACACCATCAAAAGTTATTTTGCTAACTGTCCGTTGTGCATTATACTCCTGGGTTAGGGCATCTCCAAATGAGACCCTCAAAGCTCCATTACATGTCCGGATTATTATGTATGGACCATTTGTGTCAACTTTTGTTATCCATTGGGATCACTATCGGTCAGTGAAGTGGTCCGGGGATCCGTTTTCTTGCAAATCGGAACTAAACTGGTGGAGCTATGCGGGAGTCTAGACATGCAATTGATCAACAAAAAAAACCCATGTTGTCCTTCTCCCTTTTCTGTCTCATCATATGCATGGTCCCCCTCTTCTCTCTCTCCTCCCAACCCACACCGCACCATAATATTCCACCACATGCATGGTCGCCTTATACTAAGGTTGTCAGAATCGTGATTTTGAATCGGATCGGAGCTCCGATAGTAGGATCGCAAATCGTAGAATCTTCACTATCAGGATCATAAAAACGTAGATTCTATGAACTAAAATCGTAGAATCAGAGTGGTTTGTTTGGATCGTAAAGGCTTATACTCTCTCTCTCTCTCTCCTTCAAATTGGATTAATTTATGAATCGCATTGGATGACTCCCTCCTGCATCATGTCCACGGACCATGTCCAGAGATAAAAACAGACATTTCGATGTCCATTTGGGGGTCGACTTCGGAGATGCCCTTATGTTCATTTTCTTGTTTTTTATGGCTGGCGTATGGGGCACCTGACCTTTCATACCAAGAAGGGCCAAAAACCAACAAAACTTTAGAGGACCACATCGTCACGGATGACGATATACGCTAGTCTGGTACTCCCTCTCTCTCAGTTTACAGGGCGTGCGCGTACCCCTAGGTCGTCAATTTGACCAACATAATACAAGTCATATATTACAAAAAATATACCAATATAAACTTCAGATGTTTTATTTTCAAACGGTATAATTTTTGTGTTATATAGTTTAAATTAGGGTGATAAAATTGGCAACCTAGGTATACGCGTAGGACTTGTAAACTGAAACGGAGGGAGTAAACAATTCAGGTCTTTCATGGCATTGTCTGAGACATCATCAATGTTCAAATCATAAAATGAACGAGTAATACATTGCACTATAAATAAACCATATGTGATGGAATTTTAATTGCAAAAGTCTTCTGTCCAAACATCTTTCTTTCTTAGGACTCAGTGCAATCCTCCCCCCAAGTCTTCATCCATAGAAAAATATCAACTTGCTTAAAGAACCAAAATCCCATTGTTAATCCAGGGTTGACTTCTTGATTAGCACCCATAATGTATGTAACCGAAGTTGGTTAGATGGATGTGGACAGAATTAATTAGTTCGTATGGGCCTTTGTTTGTCTGGTTTATTCTGGACTGGGTTGTAATGGACAGAAAAGCAAAATTGATTGAAGATGAGTGGGTTCAACATGGGCAAATCCTATTCATCGCCCTTTGCGCCCGTTACGATACAATTAGCAAGCGCGCGCAACCCCCTCATGGCTGGGCCGGCCCATGTAGTTTCTTTTCTGTTTTTTAAACCGCAGAAAATCCGGTAGTGCTACCATTCCAACTTGATGGATTTTCTCTTTTGTTTTCTCCTTTTTTCTTCTTCCTGGTTCAATGTTTTTTTTTCTAATACATGGCCATTTTTAAAATTTGTAATTTTTTAAAATTCGATGATTTTTTTAGATTTTATTGAAACTTTTTTAAAAATCGATGAACTTTTTTGAAATTCAATGAAATTTTTCTGAAATTCGACTTCAAATTCGTGATTTTTTCGATAATGATGAACTTTTTTTCAATTTTGATGAAATTTTTCAAATTCCATGAATATATATTAAAATTGTTAACATTACCTCAAATGAATGAACTTTTTTTCAAATTCGATGAAAATTTTCCCAGTTCGATGAATTTTTTTTGAAAAATTGATAAACCTTTTTTTCAAATTGGATGTAGTTTTTTCAAAATCATGATTTTTTTTCATTATTGATGAACTTTATTCAAATTCGAGGAACTTTTTTTTTCAAATTCCAGAACTTTTTTCAGAAAATTGAAGGGTCAAGATCATATCATGGTCAAACTGGCGACTATGGAGGTAGGGACCTAACAGAAACCAGGAAGTTTTTCATTTCTTTTTTCGTTTGAGGGAACGAACCAACTGGCGACCGAGCGACGGAATCGCACCAGCACTACTAGCCAGGCGAGCAGTTTTTCAGGCTCGGCCCATTGTCCTCAGTGTGGGCGCCACATGGCATTTTTAAGCGCAGAAAGCGCTGATTAGGAGCACCCTTGCACATCATAAAGACTAGAAGGAAATGCACGCCTTGCCACTGCATTTTTCATTATTATCGTAAAACCAATTCGATCTTTTTTCTTTTGTTGTGTGTCGTTAGTGGACAGAACATGTACGTGTTTCTTCGTGTATCGTCAGTCATGTAATAGGTGGCGTCTTAACATGTTCATATTTAGCAAGTGTAAGTTAAGGTAGTCGTTTGAACATTGATTGGCAAATACAAAATGTGACATATTGATGAAATAGATGTTGGGGAACGTAGTAATTTCAAAAAATATTCTACGCACACACAGGATCATGGAGATGCATAGCAACGAGAGGGGAGAGTGTGTCCACGTACCCTCGTAGACCGAAAGCGGAAGCGTTAGCACAACGCGGTTGATGTAGTCTTACGTCTTCACGATCCGAACGATCCAAGTACCGAACGCACGGCACCTCCGAGTTCAGCACACGTTCAACTCGATGACGTCCCGCGAGCTCCGATCCAGCAAAGCTTCACAGGAGAGTTTCGTCAGCACGACGGCGTGGTGACGGTGATGATGATGCTACCGACGCAGGGCTTCGTTTAAGCACCGCTACGATATGATCGAGGTGGATTATGGTGAAGGGGGGCACCGCACACGGCTAAGAGATCAATGATCAATTGTTGTGTCTATGAGGTGCCCCCTGGCCACGTATATAAAGGATGGAGGGAGGAGGAGGCCGGCCCTCATAGGGCGCGCCCAAAGTGTGGAGTCCTACTAGGACTCCCTAGTCCTAGTAGGATTCCACCTCCCACATGGAATAGGAAAAGGGGAAGGGAGAAGGAGAAGGAAGGAATGGGGCGCCCCCTTTCCCTAGTCCAATTCGGACCAATCCATGGGGAAGGGGCGCAGCCACCCTTGAGGCCTTTCTCTCCTTTCCCGTATGGCCCATTAAGGCCCAATACGAATTCCCGTAACTCTCCGGTACTCCGAAAAATACCCGAATCACTCGGAACCTTTCCGATGTCCGAATATAGCCTTCCAATATATCGATCTTTACCTCTCGACCATTTCGAGACTCCTCGTCATATCCCCGATCTCATCCGGGACTCCGAACAAACTTCGGTCATCAAATCACATAAACTCATAATACCGATCGTCACCGAATTTTAAGCGTGCGGACCCTACGGGTTCGAGAACTATGTAGACATGACCGAGACACGTCTCCGGTCAATAACCAATAGCGGAACCTGGATGCTCATATTGGCTCCCACACATTCTACGAAGATCTTTATCGGTCAAACCGCATAACAACATACGTTGTTCCCTATGTCATCGGTATGTTACTTGCCCGAGATTCGATCGTCGGTATCTCAATACCTAGTTCAATCTCGTTACCGGCAAGTCTCTTTACTCGTTCCGTAATACATCATCCCGCTATTAACTCATTAGTTACAATGCTTGCAAGGCTTATAGTGATGTGCATTACCGAGTGGGCCCAGAGATACCTCTCCGACAATCGGAGTGACAAATCCTAGTCTCGAAATACGCCAACTCAACAAGTACCTTCGGAGGCACCTGTAGAGCACCTTTATAATCACCTAGTTACGTTGTGATGTTTGGTAGCACACAAAGTGTTCCTCCGGTAAACGGGAGTTGCATAATCTCATAGTTATAGGAACATGTATAAGTCATGAAGAAAGCAATAGCAACATACTAAATGATCAAGTGCTAAGCTAACGAATTGGGTCAAGTCAATCACATCATTCTCCTAATGATGTGATCCCGTTAATCAAATGACAACTCATGTCTATGGCTAGGAAACATAACCATCTTTGATCAACGAGCTAGTCAAGTAGAGGCATACTAGTGACACTCTGTTTGTCTATGTATTCACACATGTATCATGTTTCAGGTTAATACAATTCTAGCATGAATAACAAACATTTATCATGATATAAGGAAATAAAATGATAACTTTATTATTGCCTCTAGGGCATATTTCCTTCATTCTCCCACTTGCACTAGAGTCAATAATCTAGTTCACATCGCCATGTGATTTAAGATCAATAGTTCACATCACAATGTGATTAACTCCCATAGTTCACATCGCCATGTGACCAACACTCAAAGGGTTTACTAGAGTCAAAAATCTAGTTCACATCGCCATGTGATTAACACCCAAAGAGTACTAAGGCGTGATCATATTTTGCTTGTGAGAGAAGTTTATTCAACGGGTCTGCCACATTCAGATCCGTATGTATTTTGTAAATTTCTATGTCTGCAATGCTCTGTACGGAGCTACTCTAGCTAATTGCTCCCACTTTCAATATGTATCCAGATTGAGATTCTGAGTCATCTGGATCAGTGTCAAAACTTGCATCGACGTAACCCTTTACGACGAACCTTTTGTCACCTCCATAATCGAGAAACATATCCTTATTCCACTAAGGATAATTTTGACCGCTGTCCAGTGATCTACTCCTAGATTACTATTGTACTCTCTTGCCAAACTCAGTGTAGGGTATACAATAGATCTGGTACACAGCATGGCATACTTTATAGAATCTATGGCTGAGGCATAGGGAATGACTTTCATTCTCTTTCTATCTTCTGCCTTGGTCGGGCTTTGAGTCTTACTCAATTTCACACCTTGCAATACAGGCAAGAACTCCTTCTTTGACTGTTCCATTTTGAACTACTTCAAAAACTTGTCAAGGTATGTACTCATTGAAAAAACTTATCAAGCGTCTTGATCTATCTCTATAGATCTTGATGCTCAATATGTAAGCAGCTTCACCGATGTCTTTCTTTTGAAAAACTCCTTTCAAAAACTCCTTTATGATTTCCAGAAAAATTCTACATCATTTCCGATCAACAATATGTCATTCACATATACTTATCAGAAAGGCTGTAGTGCTCCCACTCACTTTCTTGTAAATACAGGCTTCACCGCAAGTCTGTATAAAACTATATGCTTTGTTCAACTCATCAAAGCGTATATTCCAACTCCGAGATGCTTGCACCAGTCCATAGATGGATCGCTGGAGCTTGCACACTTTGTTAGCACCTTTAGGATTGACAAAACCTTCTGGTTGCATCATATACAACTCTTCTTTAATAAATCCATTAAAGAAATGCAGTTTTGACATCCATTTGCCAGATTTCATAAAATGCGGCAATTGCTAACATGATTCGGACAGACTTAAGCATCGATACGAGTGAGAAAATCTCATCGTAGTCAACACCTTGAACTTGTCGAAAACCTTTTTGCGACAATTCGAGCTTTGTAGATACTAACACTACTATCAGCGTCTGTCTTCCACTTGAAGATCCATTTATTCTCACTGGCTCACCGATTATCGGGCAAGTCAATCAAAATCCATACTTTGTTCTTATACATGGATCCTATCTCAAATTTCATGGCCTCAAGCCATTTATCGGAATCTGGGCTCATCATCGCTTCTTCATAGTTCGTAGGTTCGTCATGGTTAAGTAACATGACCTCCAGAACAGGATTACCGTACCACTCTGGTGCGGACCTTACTCTGGCTGACCTACGAGGTTCGGTAGTAACTTGATCTGAAGTTTCATGATCATCATCATTAACTTCCTCACTAACTGGTGTAGGCATCACTAGAACTGATTTCTGTGATGAACTTCTTTCCAATTCGGGAGCAGGTACAATTACCTCATCAAGTTCTACTTTCCTCCCACTCATATCTTTCGAGAGAAACTCCTTCTCTTAGAAAGGATCCCTTCTTAGCAACGAATATCTTGCCTTTGGATCTGTGATAGAAGGTGCACCCAACAGTCTCCTTTGGGTATCCTATGAAGACACATTTTTTCGATTTGGGTTCGAGCTTATCAGGTTGAAGCTTTTCACATAAGCATCGCAGCCCCAAACTTTAAGAAACGACAGCTTAGGTTTCCTGCTAAACCATAGTTCATACAGTGTCGTCTCAACGGATTTAGACGGTGCCCTATTTAACGTGAATGCAGCTGTCTCTAATGCATAACCCCAAAACGATAGTGGTAAATCGGTAAGAGACATCATAGATTGCACTATATCCAATAAAGTACGGTTATGACGTTCGGACACACCATTATGCTGTGGTGTTCCAGGTGGCATGAGTTTGTGAAACTATTCCACATTGTTTTAATTGAAGACCAAACTCGTAACTCAAATATTCTCCTCCATGATCGGATCGCAGAAACTTTATTTTCTTGTTACGATGATTTTCCACTTCACTCTGAAATTCTTTGAACTTTTCAAATGTTTCAGACTTATGTTTCATCAAGTAGATATACCCATATCTGCTCAAATCATCTGTGAAGGTCAGAAAATAACGATACCCGCCGTGAGCCTCAACACTCATCGGACCGCATACATCGATATGTATTATTTCCAATAAGTCATTAGCTCGCTCCATTGTTCCGGAGAACAGAGTCTTAGTCATCTTGCCCATGAGGCATGGTTTGCAAGCATCAAATGATTCATAATCAAGTGATTCCAAAAGTCCATCCGAATGGAGTTTCTCCATGCGCTTTACACCAATATGACCTAAACGGCAGTGCCACAAAATATGTTGCATTATCATTATCAACTTTGCATCTTTTGGCATCAATATTATGAATATGTGCATCACTACGATCGAGATTCAATAAACCATTTATATTGAGTATATGACCATAGAAGGTTTTATTCATTTAAACAGAACAACAATTATTCTCTGACTTAAATGAATAACCGTACCGCAATAAACATGATCCAATCATATTCATGCTCAACGCAAATACCAAATAACATTTATTTAGGTCCAACACTAATCCTGAAGGTAGAGGGAGTGTGCGATGGTGATCTTATCAACCTTGGAATCACTTCCAACACACATCGTCACCTTGTCATTAACTAGTCTCTGTTCATTTTGCAACTCCTGTTTTGAGTTACTAATGTTAGCAACTGAACCAGTATCAAATACCCAAGGGCTACTATGAACACTAGTAAAATACACATCAATAACATGTATATCAAATATACTTTTGTTCACTTTGCCATCCTTCTTATCCGCCAAATACTTCGGGCAGTTCCGCTTCCAGTGACCAGTCCCTTTGCAGTAGAAGCACTTAGTTTCAGGCTTAGGTCCAGACTTGGGCTTCTTCCCGGGAGTAGCAACTTGCTTGCTATTCTTCTTGAAGTTCCCCTTCTTCCCTTTGCCATTTTCTTGAAACTAGTGGTCTTGTTAACCATCAACACTTGATGCTCTTTCTTGATTTCTACCTTCGTTGATTTCAGCATCACGAAGAGCTCGGGAATCGTTTTTGTCATCCCTTGCATATTATAGTTCATCACGAAGTTCCATTAACTTGGTGATAGTGACTAGAGAATTCTGTCAATTACTATCTTACCCGGAAGATTAACTCCCACTTGATTCAAGCAACTGTAGTACTCAGACATTCTGAGCACATGCTCACTGGTTGAGCTATTCTCCTCCATATTGTAGGCAAAGTATTTGTTAAAGGTCTCATACCTCTCGACACGGGCATGAGTCTGAAATACCGATTTCAGCTCTTGGAACATCTCATATGCTCCGTGGCGTTTAAAACGTTTTTGAAGTCCCGGTTCTAAGCCGTAAATCATGGCGCACTAAACTATCAAGTAGTCATCACATCGAGCTTGCTAAACGTTCATAACGTTTGCATCTGCTCCTGCAATAGGTCTGTCACCTAGCGGTGCATCAAGGACATAATTCTTCTGTGCAGCAATGAGGATAATCCTCAGATCACGGAACCAGTCCGCATCATTGCTACTATCATCTTTCAACTTAGTTTTCTCCAGGAACATATCAAAAAATAAAACAGGGGAGCTATACGCGAGCTATTGATCTACAACATAATTTGCAAATACTACCAAGACTAAGTTCATGATAAATTAAAGTTCAATTAATCATATTACTTAAGAACTCCTACTTAGATAGACATCCCTCTATTCATCTAAGTGATCACGTGATCCAAATCAACTAAACCATGTCCGATCATCACGTGAGATGGAGTAGTTTTCAATGGTGAACATCACTATGTTGATCATATCTACTATATGATTCACGCTCGACCTTTCGGTCTCAGTGTTCCGAGGCCATATCTGCATATGCTAGGCTCGTCAAGTTTAACCCGAGTATTCTGCGTGTGCAAAAACTGGCTTGCACCCGTTGTAGATGAACGTTGAGCTTATCACACCCGATCATCACGTGGTGTCTCGGCACGACGAACTTTGGCAACGGTGCATACTCAGGGAGAACACTTTTACCTTGAAATTTAGTGAGAGATCATCTTATAATGCTACCGTCAAACAAAGCAAAATAAGATGCATAAAGTATAAACATCACATGCAATCAATATAAGTGATATGATATGGCGATCATCATCTTGTGCTTGTGATCTCCATCTCCGAAGCACCGTCATGATCACCATCGTCACTGGCGCGATACCTTGATCTCCATCGTAGCATCGTTGTCGTCTCGCCAACTATTGCTTCAACGACTATCGCTACCGCTTAGTGATAAAGTAAAGCAATTACAGGGCGATTGCATTGCATACAATAAAGCGACAACCATATGGCTACTGCCAGTTGCCGATAACTCAGTTTACAAAACATGATCATCTCATCCAATAAAATATAGCATCATGTCTTGACCATATCACATCACAACATGCCCTGCAAAAACAAGTTAGACGTCCTCTACTTTGTTGTTGCAAGTTTTACGTGGCTGCTACGGGCTGAGCAAGAACCGTTCTTACCTACGCATCAAAACCACAACGATAGTTCGTCAAGTTAGTGCTGTTTTAACCATCTCAAGGACCGGGCGTAGCCACACTCGGTTCAACTAAAGTTGGAGAAACTGACACCCGCCAGCCACCTGTGTGCAAAGCACGTCGGTAGAACCAATCTCGCGTAAGCGTACGCGTAATGTCGGTCCGGGCCGCTTCATCCAACAATACCGCCGAACCAAAGTATGACATGCTGGTAAGCAGTATGACTTGTATCGCCCACAACTCACTTGTGTTCTACTCGTGCATATAACATCTACGCAATAACCTGGCTCGGATGCCACTGTTGGGGAACGTAGTAATTTCAAAAAATTTCCTACGCACACACAGGATCATGGTGATGCATAGCAACGAGAGGGGAGAGTGTGTCCACGTACCCTCGTAGACCGAAAGCGGAAGCGTTAGCACAACGCGGTTGATGTAGTCGTACGTCTTCACGATCCGACCGATCCAAGTACCGAACGCATGACACCTCCGAGTTCAGCACACGTTCAACTCGATGACGTCCCGCGAGCTCCGATCCAGCAAAGCTTCACAGGAGAGTTTCATCAGCACGACGGCGTGGTGACAGTGATGATGATGCTACCGACGCAGGGCTTCGCCTAAGCACCGCTACGATATGATCGAGGTGGATTATGGTGGAGGGGGGCACCGCACACGGCTAAGAGATCAATGATCAATTGTTGTGTCTATGGGGTGCCCCCTGGCCACGTATATAAAGGATGGAGGGAGGAGGAGGCCGGCCCTCATAGGGCGCGCCCAAAGTGTGGAGTCCTACTAGGACTCCCTAGTCCTAGTAGGATTCCGCCTCCCACATGGAATAGGAAAAGGGGAAGGGAGAAGGAGAAGGAAGGAAGGGGGCGCCCCCTTTCCCTAGTCCAATTCGGACCAGTCCATGGGGAAGGGGCGCAGCCACCCTTGAGGCCTTTCTCTTCTTTCCCGTATGGCCCATTAAGGCCCAATACGAATTCCCGTAACTCTCCGGTACTCCGAAAAATACCCGAATCACTCGGAACCTTTCCGATGTCCGAATATAGCCTTCCAATATATCAATCTTTACCTCTCGACCATTTCGAGACTCCTCGTCATATCTCCGATCTCATCCGGGACTCCGAACAAACTTCGGTCATCAAATCACATAAACTCATAATACTGATCGTCACCGAACTTTAAGCGTGCGGACCCTACGGGTTCGAGAACTATGTAGACATGACCGAAACACGTCTCCGGTCAATAACCAATAGCGGAATCTGGATGCTCATATTGGCTCCCACATATTCTACGAAGATCTTTATCGGTCAAACCGCATAACAACATACGTTGTTCCCTTTGTCATCGGTATGTTACTTGCCCGAGATTCAATCGTCGGTATCTCAATACCTAGTTCAATCTCGTTACCGGCAAGTCTCTTTACTCATTCCGTAATACATCATCCCGCAACTAACTCATTAGTTACAATGCTTGCAAGGCTTATAGTGATGTGCAATACCGAGTGGGCCCAGAGATACCTCTCCGACAATCGGAGTGACAAATCCTAATCTCGAAATACGCCAACTCAACAAGTACCTTCGGAGACACCTGTAGAGCACCTTTATAATCACCCAGTTACGTTGTGACGTTTGGTAGCACACAAAGTGTTCCTTCGGTAAACGGGAGTTGCATAATCTCATAGTTATTGGAACATGTATAAGTCATGAAGAAAGCAATAGCAACATACTAAACGATCAAGTGCTAAGCTAACGGATTGGGTCAAGTCAATCACATCATTCTCCTAATGATGTGATCCCGTTAATCAAATGACAACTCATGTCTATGGCTAGGAAACATAACCATCTTTGATCAACGAGCTAGTCAAGTAGAGGCATACTAGTGACACTCTGTTTGTCTATGTATTCACACATGTATCATGTTTCCGGTTAATACAATTCTAGCATGAATAACAAACATTTATCATGATATAAGGAAATAAAATGATAACTTTATTATTGCCTCTAGGGCATATTTCCTTCAATAGAAGTATGCAATAGATCAATAAAACAATATAATATTCTACCTATTCACTATAAGCTGATATGTATTATTTGGATCGTATAGAGTAAATATGTAAGAGTTGAATAACAAGCGATTTTCTACTGAAAGACATTTTTCCTCATAAAAAGGTTGTACTGCACCAGATATATAAAGCATTCGGTTGACAGTGTCTTGGACATGGGGGTCCCAGCCCAGCTGAACCAAAACATCGGACGGACTGCCAGCCCATCAAGGAGGAGAGGCTTCCGAGACCTTTAATCTACTTCGACCGAAGACTTGGTGTGTACTTCAATTATATCTGTTAGATTCGGCATGTAATCCCTAGATGATAACCGACCATGTGTAACCCTAGATATCCCTCATGTCTATATAAACCAGCGGGTTTAGTCCGTAGAGGTGAACGCACACATTCATAGCATCATTCATCACCCCTAGGGTTTAGCCCACAACTCACGATCTCGAGGTAGATCACCTATGTACTTTTGATACACCCATAAGATAAGCAAGAGAAGGACACAGAGTTTTACCTCCCTAGAGAGGGCCTGAACCTGTGAGTGCCTCTCTCACTATCTCAACCAGACTAAAACCTTGAACCCATGCACAAGCTGACCCCAAACCTTTCCCGGAAAAATAACCACATTTCACCCAAGGAAATACATACATTGTCCTGAGTACACCTTCTATCTTATACCTGCAGATGACAACCCTTTACGAGTCTTTCTTAAGGGGCCCAGAAGCGACCATGACCCTGACTAGTGATCAGGATTACCCAAAGATCCTGAAGGACATGATGAAGCATATTCATCTTGAAGGTGATGCAGTCTACAAGGGTTATCCTTTCATGGAGAATGGAGTTGAAATTTGGTACTTGGAGGTACACCTCCACCGTGTGAAAGGAGTTTGCCCAAAGACTATGGGTCAATACTTTTTCGTCTCTCGAGTACCACGAGCAACATTCTTCGACTCTGTTCGTGAAGCTGCTAAGGAAGCCATATGTCAGATTGGAGAAAAACTTGAAGCAAGACTTCGTCATACTCAGGAATACCTCAGGGAGGTGCATGCAGAGATGATGGAGACGAAGCTCATGGCCACCATGATGAAGCAATAGATTGATGATTTCAAGGATCACATCGCACAATTGCAGTGGGACTAAAACATCTTCAAGAAGGGCAAATGAATAAAGATGGAAGTAATGCTTGACCATACCAAACTATGTGGATGGCAACATTTGTAATAAAGAACTTCTGGAATTTGAGTTTTGAGTAGTGGTTAAGGATGTAATAAAGGATTTGATAGGAAGAGAATATGAATTTCGAATGAACCAATACATTTTATTCTAATGGTAATACCCTGTGAGAACACTAGGCCGATGGAAGGGAAAAATGGATTCCATAGGGTGGAGTTTGGACCCAAAAAATGTGTGTATAATGTAAAAAACTAATGTTTGCATGCTGTAAAAAAATGGGTCATACCCTTAACAGAATATGCGTGGCATGTGTTTGAAAAAACTGTATACAAATTTAAAAATGTTGAACCATGCAAAAGAGTGTTTGTGTAGTTTTATAAAATGTCTATTGTCATTAAGAAAATTTAAAACATGTATTTGAAAAAATATTACGATGTATTCAAAAAAGTTTTGAAAACATGTAATTTAAAAAATGTACATAATGTATATGAAAATATAAAAAAATTTATCAAAACAATTTATGTGTGCGTTAAAATTGTCTATTGGGTACGAAGAAAAATGAGACTCGTGTAAAAAGAAAAAAGAAAAGGAAAGGAAAAAACAAAGAAAACCAGAGCAGTGCGCGCGCAAGAGTGACTTCGCTAATGGGCCGGCCCAATTCAGCAAATACCGGCTAAGTCCTCTCAAGGTTTAAAATAGACCGGGATTAGAGAGTTTGATGTGCTTATTTCAGGGATTGGGAGTCCAGGGTTTGATTTAGATTTCGCCTACAAAGTCAAGGTTTGTTTCGGATTTTTTTGCTGCATGGAGAGCTCTAGTCAACTTCAGGTCAAGTTCCTTACACAGCTAAGGAAACTACTAGGTGATTTCCATGCAACTGCCATGAGACAGGGGTGAAGCCCACACGCCGGCCGGTGCTAACGGGGGGACAACGAGTGGTCAAGGTGGTTGTGTCCTATTACATGGCGCGAGCGAGCTCGGAGGCTGGGAGCATGCAACCTCCTTCTGCTCTGGCGCGCGAGCTCGGAGTGCACGCAGGCCCTGTGCTGGGGATGACGGCGGATGGGGTCGACGAGGCAGGTCGAAGCGGTAGAGCAGGCACATAGGCTCATCCAGACGAGGCGGTGCACCGGAGCACGACACCACGCCTTGGTCCATTGTGAGCGCGGCGGCCGATGGCGAGGAACGGGATGTGGCTGCGGGGAAAAAGAAGACATGTGTAGTCAGTTAGTGAGACTAGTATGCTAACCAGATCAGGATTGCCCTTTTCCCAGTGCACCAAACGAACATTTTAGCAAAAATTGGCCGGGATAGACCGGGATTAGAGAGTACAGGGTGTCAATTTCAGAGATTTGAAAGTTAAGGTTCGATTCAAACTGAGTACGAATTCAAGGTTTATTTTAGAGTTTTTTCTTTCTAGAACGATCGTGAGCCCACCAGTCAGACACTCCCACTCATGTACCGTGCTACAGTCCGGCCGGCCCATTTCAGTAAATTGCTTTCCAAATGGGTCAAGCACGTCGTTGACCTAATTGCTGGATCGGTATCGTCCGTCTTAGGTCGCCGCAACGCATTTACAGTTTTACATTCTGCAAGTAGCACGACAGCACACAAATAGCACACTTACTTCGCCGCGCCGCTACCACCACCGGCAACCGCGTTGCCGCTGTCACCATAGCCCCTGCCCCCTACGCCGCCTCTAGCCGCTGCCCATGCGCCACCATTGTCCGCCGGCTCAAGCACACGGAAGAGCCTCGGGTCCCTGCGCCTGCAGTGCCTCCAGAAGTGAGGAACGAGCTCAAGCAAATCGAGGATGACTCCCTCCGGCGCCACAGGGAACTCGCCGCTGACCTCGCAAACAAGGTGATTCGTGGCCTCGTATGAAGAACATGGCATGGCGTATTTTGACCTCCGTTTTACTTTTTTACCTTGCAACTCGTTTCGTGGAAGGATTGCTGGGGGCATTTCCGCGGTTGTGAAGGCGATACAAATAGATCATGAGGCCAAGTTGGAGAGCCTTATCGCCGAAAGGGCCAGCGTTATTATAGCCCAAGCCTTCGACGCAGGGAGATGGTCGGTGTTGTTAGAGTCAAAGTCTTCGCGGCCATGGCAATGGAGGAAGGAGGAGAAGGGTCCGCGTTTTTAAAGCCCAAGCCTTTGTGGCCGCGGAGTAGGAGGATGAGGAGCATATATAATCTTAGGATCAGTTTATCATGCTTAGTGGCAACGATGAATAATTTGTTTTCTGCTCCTCGAGAACATATTTTTTGTTTTATTATTCCAACTTTGTTTCTTGTGCTTCGACGTTGATGATGTTTGTGATCTGAGCTTCAACAACAAACATGCTCAAATCTTTTATCCGCATTATTCTTGATAAAATGCTTCTAAACATTGTATTATGTTCTCTTGCAGAACCATGGCAGTCATTGTTGCTCTCCTTGGCACTTCTTTGAAATTGTTCCGCTTTTTGAAATTGGGATATTTCTAGGGAAATTTTACGGTACATTATAATACACCGGAGCACGTGTATTATATGGGTGATCTAACGGATGAGACTAACTGGGCCTTTTTAGAGCCCAAGGGTATTTTCGACCTAAATTTTTTTATACCTTTAATTGGCCCAATTAGGTCCAGGGGTATTCCCGTCCTAATTTTTTTGATTAAATTAATTGCATTAACACTGCACTTCTTTATAACACCAATCATCGTGCGTACTCATTTGAATTTCGGTTCGAGCGGTTCGTCCTCTCTCCTCCTCTCGAGCCCTAACATCCGGCGCCCTCGATCGCCGCCGATCGCCTCCTGCGCCCTTGATCGCCGCCGATCCCACTCGCCGTGTCACTCCTTCCTCCTGCTCCTACTCCCCTCCTCCCCCCTCCATCGCAAGTCACCACCCTCGGGTCGCGGCGCCAGATCTTCCGACGAGGCGCTAATCCCCTCCTTCCCCGAGCCGACGCCACCTTCCCCGACCCGAGAGGCCACATCATCCTCATCGACGTGCATCAACTTTTTCACGCCAGATCTTCGCTGTAAGTGCCTAGCCATCTCAAATCTTGTCTGGCCCCTTCTGCATATAGTACCAATAGGGGTCGGATTTGATTAGGGTTTAGGATATGTCATGTGAGCTTTAGGGTTTATGGTTTCAGAAAGTTGTGATGAGATTTCGATTGAAAGGAAGTGTTAGTCGGATTTAGCTAGGACATATTGAAGGACTTAGTTAAGGTTATGTGGCATGAGAAAGTTGTCAGCAGATTTGGATTCAAAGAAAGTTATTTTGGATTTAGTTAGGAGATACTTGTGAATTGAGTTTCGAGATATTTTGGATTTAGTTAGGAGATAATTTTTTTTGTATGGAGTTTGGAGTTATTTTGGATTTAGTTAGGAGATAATTTGGATTTAGTTAGGAGATAATTTTGGATTTAGTTAGGAGATAATTTTGAATGGAGTTCGGAGATAATTGATCTATCAGGGTGGATCTATTAGGGCATTTGAAGGATTCGTGGACTTTGGATTTAGTTAGGAGATCATCAGTTACAGCAAGTACAATCAATTAAATATTTCTGGATTTAGTCAGGGCATATTTTATACTTACTTACAGCTTTTGAAGGACTGAGTTAGGTACATGAATTCGATATGAAAAATTAAATCAATTATTTAAGCAGAGTAGTGCATAATTATTACGTATGCTATCCATCCGTAACATTGACTATCTATTTTCGTTGGCAACATAACGACATGGATGATAAAGGCAACGATGGCGAAAACTTGGGTGATACAGGCAAGGATGACAAGGACATGGGTGATAGAGGCAACGAAGGCAAAGGCATGGATAATAAGGACAATGAGGATGCAGGCAAGGATGCATGGCATAGACATGGATGATGTACACATGCAAGGCAAAGGAACTGATAATAAAGGCATGGCTGGTTCAGACCTGAGTGAGTATATGGAATACTTAGAGATTGTGAAGAAGACTTTCAGGACTGAGGAAGAAGACTACATGTTCTACGTAGGCTATGCGAGAAAAAAAGGGTTTGGTGTTAGAAAGGATGATCTGAAGTACAGGGGTCCTGGTCCGAAACAAAATGCATACAGAAGGACATACAAGTGCTGCAAACAAGATGGCGAGACCTTAAGCACTTTAACAGAGCTGAAAGAAAAAGAACACCGAGGGGTCTTTCTCGGTGTGGGTGTCCCGCTCTTTTTCAGGTTGAGCTACAAGATAGCAGTGGCCTCTGGTTCGTCAAGAATTTTGTGGACAAGCATAACCATCTGTTTGTCCCTGCTGACCTGACTCCCTACTTATCGGCTCATCGTAGAATGACTGACGCACAAAAGGCCGATGTCATCGAGTATGCTATCGGTGGACTTCGAACACATCAAATTATGAATGCAATGGAGAAGAATGGCGGAGGTCCCGACAAGCTTGGATTTATAGATCGAGACCTATACAACCATGTTTCAATCCAGAAGAAGCGCAAGATAGAAGGCAGTGACGCTAGATATTTGCTCACCTATATGATTGCACAGAAAAAAGCAGACCCGGAATTCTTTTTCAAATACACAAAAGACAGCGAAGGCCATTTGAGGAATATATTCTGGGCTGATTCACAATCCCGGATTGACTATGTTGCCTTTGGTGGTGTCGTGGTGTTCGACAGTACATATCGGTCTAACAAGTACAGGCTTCCATTTGTTCCATTTGTTGGTCTGAACCATCACCGCATCACCGTTTTGTTTGGGGTCGGTCTAGTGTCAGATGAGACAGTTGCATCATACCAGTGGCTTCTTCATGAATTTTTGGAGGCAATGTCCCAGAAGCCACCCATTTCAGCAATCACCGATGGGGACGGTGCAATGGCTAAAGCAATAGCTACTGTCTGGACCGGAACAGATCATCGTTTATGCACGTGGCATATCAAGGAGAATATGGTGATGCACCTCCGCAAGAAAAAGCTTGAGGAATTTAGGGAATTCATTTACCGTCGTTGGGATGTTGATGAGTTTGAGAAAAGATGGGAGGCTTATAAGGTTCGGTTCAAAATAAAACCAACGGGGAAGAGGTCGTCATGGGTTAACAGGATGTACGAGCTGCGACACAAATGGGCTGCTACGTACACAAAGGGTAGATATTTCCTAGGCATGATGAGTAATCAGAGGAGTGAGTCTCTCAACTCAAGGCTTCATGTGCACCTGAACATGAAGATGCAACTTATTGATTTGTTGCAACATGTTGAGCACTGTGTATCCATAATGCGTAAGAATGAAGCAGCATTAGACGCAGTAGCGTCACATACGATACCCTTCACTAAGCTGAATGCACACCCTCTGGAGATTGCTGCCTCTTATATTTATACAACTGTGATGTTTCCATAGGTAAAGCGTCAGATTTTCGAAGGAACAAATTGGCAGGTCGCAGACCGGGTAGCGTGTGATGCTTTGGTCGTGTTTGGAGTTTTGCGCAAAGTCCCATATGATAAAGTCCCATATGGCAGGGTTGCTAGAGAATTGCAAGGTAAGGATGGTGAGGACTCGGATGCTAAGGTTCCTACAGACTTAGAAGGTAAGGATGGTGAGGACTTGCATGTAAAAAACTTGGATGCTGAGGATCCCAATGACTTGGAAGGCAAGGATGGTGTGGACTTGGATGCAAAAAACCTGGATGCTAATGATCCCAATGACTTGGAAGGTAAGGACAGTGAGGAGTTGGATGCAAAAAGTTGGATGCACAAGGCGTGGATGCTAAGTCTGTGGATGTTATATATCACGTGACTTGTCTGTTTACAGGAGCAAGACTGGATGCTGCAGCTTGTAAATGTAAAAAGTTGGAAAGTCAGGATTACCCATGCGCACATATATTCTGCGTTCTGGATCATCTTGGTGTACGCACATTTCCAAAAAAAATTGTGAAGAAAAGATGGACAATGCATGCCAAGCCAGCGTTCCCTTCTTCGAGGACTGCGAATACTCATGTATGGTCTGATCACAAGAATAAGTATCATCAACTATGCAACATGGCTAGTGACGCTTTATTCACAGCTGCAGCTAGCGATTCACAGTCAGAACAGGTGATGGAGCTCCTCCGGAGTATATTGGTTGATGGAGAAAAAACTAATTTGGATGAAGGCCAGAAATCATTTGTTCCTTTGTCGGCATACTTCTCTTCTGCTCGCGAATGCTGCACTGATGACCTGGAAAATCCAATAAAAATGGTTCCAAAAGGGAGACCAACTATCGAAGAATCGAACAAGAGGATTAAATCCAGGCGCGAGCGGATGAGTGGGAAAAAAAAGCAACAAAGTTAGTGCACATGTTTATCTCATTGTTCATTTCCATACATGCTTACAGTGTTAATATGTTCTCCGGGAGAGTGTTCACATGTTTTTCTTCAATTTACGTAGGAAAAAATTGGGGAAATCAAAGGTCACAAGGAGGAAGAAGCAAAAAGAGAAAGACACAGAGACAGAAGAAGACATAGAGTCAGATACAGAAGAAGAGGAAGATTCAAAAAAAGCAACGAAGTTAGTGCACATGTTTATCTCATTGTTCATTTCCATACATGCTTACAGTGTTAATATGTTCTCCCGGAGAGTGTTCACATGTTTTTCTTCAATTTACACAGGAAAAAAATCAGGGAAATCAAAGGTCAAAAGGAGGAAGAAGCGAAAAGAGAAAGACTCAGAGACAGAAGAAGACACATAGTCAGATACAAAAGAAGAGGAAGATTAAAAAAAAGCAACGAAGTTAGTGCACATGTTTATCTCATTGTTCATTTCCATACATGCTTACAGTGTTAATATGTTCTCCCGGAGAGTGTTCACATGTTTTTCTTCAATTTACGCTGGAAAAAATTAGGGAAATCAAAGGTGACAAGGAGTAAGAAGCAAAAAGAGAAAGACTCAGAGAAAGAAGAAGAGACAGAGTTAGATACAGAAGAAAATACAGAGGCAGATACAAAAGAAGATGAAGATTCAGGTACAGAAGAAGAGGAAGATTCAGATGCAAAAGAAGAGGAAGATTTATATGCAGAAGAAGAGGAAGATTCAGATGCAGAAGAAGAGGAAGATTCAGATGCAGAAGATGATGGGATGAGGAGGGCTAGGAAGAGACCATTGAAGGATGGTAGGCTGCGGAAGGGTACGAAGAGACCGTTCAAGGATGGTAGGTTGCCGAAGGGTAGGAAGAGACCATTGGAGGTTGCAGAAGAGGATTATGCAAAACCAAACAAGTGGGCATTACCACAATTGTGCGTACTTACACATGTTTTCGAATGCTGGCTGCATATTCATCTATTTCATTTTTGCAGGAAACGCAAGTGCGCTCCAAATGTCAAAGCTGGGAGGAAGAAAAAGCAAGATGACAAGGAAGTGCCTGCTAGGAATGTTGCAGCAAAGTGTGCGCGAAGAAAACCAGTGAAGTTAGTGTGTGTACTTACATGTCCGCTCTACAAGTCAGGTCTTTGCTAGTACTGTGTTGACGTTTCTTAACTTTTCCAGGAAAGACTATAGGAAGGGCGGTGAAGAGCTGTGAAGTTAGCTTCTGCAGCTATGAAGAGAAAATCAGTGAAGTTTGTGTTTTTTGTGTTCATGTGTACTGTACATGCTCAAATCTTCTTTGCTATCCTATTAACAAATGTTGATTCATGCAGGAAAGCTAATGTGAAGTCGAGACATGATGTTTAGATGCACAGGGTCAGGCAGAGAAAACAAAAGGATTTCTGGGGTTGAAAAATTGAGAACAACCTGAATTAGACAGTTTTCCATGTCGTGATCCACCTTGTTTCTGATGTATTAGACCTATTTGATGGACTGCCACTATTTTTCTGAATTCCTCGTTTGATTGGTACCGTCATTTTATTATGGACGGGTCGAGATGGTAGGCTAGTTAAGATTTATCAACATCGATCAAACAATGCATTTTTAGTGAAGTTGGTTTTCTGTATTTTTTTCATTTCTTTACATAAAATATTGCTGAAATTTGTTCAAAGTGTAGTCAAATTTCATACTTGAAATATAAAATAGAAACCGAAAATTTATATATATACGAAAATAGAACGTTGAGCTTCCTCAGAAGCCTATTATTATGAGCACAAAATTTCAAATTTGTATCAAAATAGAAACCTCGTTTTCAAATAACCTTGAAAAATGTTTATTTTGAAATAGAAAATAAGCATACTGATATTTTAAAAATAGCATGCTCATTTGAAAAAAGCATGTTCAATTGAAAATAGAATGAATATGTGGATTTAAAAATAGCATGCTGCTTTGAATATGTTGTTTTTAAAATACCATGCTATTTTAAAAATAGCATGCTGATTTTAAAAATATAATGCTGTTTTCAATATGTTATTTTTAAAATACCATGCTATTTTAAAAATAGCATGCTGATTTTAAAAATATAATGCTGTTTTCAATATTTAAAAATAGCATGCTGATTTTAAAAATATAATGCTGTTTTCAATATGGTGTTTTTAAAATAAGCTTGCTGATTTTAAAAATAGCATGCTAGTTTTAAAAATATAATGCACTTTTCAATATGCTATTTTTAAAATAGCATGCTGATTTCAAAAATAGCATGCTAATTTAAAAAAATAGCATGCTGATTTTAAAAATAGCATGTTTTTTTGAATATGTTGTTTTTAAAAATAGCATGCTTATTTCAAAATAACATCCTGATTTTAAAAATATAACGCTGTTTTCAATATGCTGTTTTTAAAATAGCATGCTGATTTCAAAAATTACATGCTTTTTTAAGTATGCTGTTTTGAAAGTAGCATGTTGGTTTTGAAAACTGCATTTTTTTTATGCTGTTTTAAAAATAGCATGTTTTTTTAGTATACTGTTTTCAAAATTTTAAAAATAACATGCTGGTTTGCTCTGTTTTTGAAAATAGCATGCCATTTCGAAAATAGCAGAAACATCATTTTTTAAATATGAAAGCTTTGACCAGCAAGTTTTTGTTTTTGCATTGCATTTTTTCTGTGCAACACATACAAACCTCATTTTCAAAATAACTCATACTAGCCAACACAGAAACCTCGTTCTAAAAATGAAAGTAGCATCTAATCCATATGAAACCCGGTTAGATTTGATTTTAAAAATACTAGCATCACTTTAAAACTATGGCAAAAAAAAAAGCAAATATCATTGCAGTCCATAAAGGTAATGATATCAAGAAGGGTACCAGGGTGCGTTATATATAGACTTGCATAGCAAGTACATTACGCCACATAAGTTTATACTACCACCAACCAGTTACTGCCAAGTTCCACTTACTGGACGATCTTCATATCCAGTCGGACCCAAAAGTTATACTACCAAAGTACCAGTTACTACCAAGTATCAATTACTAGTAAGTTCCACTTACTGGACCCAAAAGCTGATACTACCAACTTCCAGTTACTGGCTACTACAAACATATTATAACAACTTGCGTCAAACTATGTCATTCAGTCATGGTTCTTCACATGGGTCAACGAATCTTCATGCCACTGGCCATGTTCACCTTAAGCCCACCTCCCCTCCTTTCCATGAACCTGAAGATAGCCATATGATCTTCTTTCATTTCGGCGCCCTCAACAACTTCTCTCCAGTTCTTCATCATGATCGCACGCCCGTCCTTCTTGCCCATCTTGAACAAGACCTTTTTAGAACCTTCAAAATGTTCGTTGGTGACACGCACAACCATGGGCTTTCGCAGATAATCTTTGAGGTAGGCCTTACTGTAATCCTTTGAGAAGCACTGATTGCATAGGGAAATAAATAATGTTACATAAAAAATTAAGTATGATTTGCACAAAAAAAGTATGATTTGCACAACCACGCCCGTCCTCCTCTCTGCCTCTACATGATGGCATTTTCAGTTGTGAAGTATGATTTGCACAAAAAAAAGTCCAAGTGTTTACCATCTTGCTCTTCCCTCTGATGACTGTCGAGCGAGTGACGGTGCTGACATAGTATGGTATGCGAGGTTTGCACTGCTTTACTATGGATTTGAGACAGTCCCACCGATTCTGGTTTAGAAATACATGGTTGCCGTAGAAGATGTGATCCTCGAAACTTCCTCTTCTCCCCGGGTATCCCGGACCTGTATAAAAAAAATTAAGATGACAGAGTAGTAAATAATTACATACATAAGATCTAGAACATCAGCACTGGGTTGATGATCAATGCCTACTGCAATGATCAAGAAATGAAGGACATAGATAACCCAATCACATCCACCCAGCAATATCTCATAGAAACGTGGGCAAATTGAATATTTGATTTATTTAAACTAACAACTAAACACTCTCTATTTAAGCTCTAGTTCAGTCAATGTTGATTTGGAAGGTCATCTAGAACCCAAACAGAGTAATGTGTGGTAATCAAGTGTTACTCAAACCTCAACTTTAGATAGTTCACGATTCATTTAATATCTGACCAGCCATATAGAACTTTACCCCTGTGTGCCAAGATGGGATCGTGGTCGACATATCCATCTCCATCAGAACTATCATCAGTGTCATAGTCGCTAGAGGTGTCGTCATCACCGCTATAGCTGTCACTCCCATGGGAAGTGCCATCTGAAGCATCATCTGAGGTGGTCCGGTGATAACTCTCTTCGCTGCTGATGAGGATGGTTTCCCTTGCCATTCAAACCTGTTGCAAGATTGCAATGAACAAATGGTAGTTATTGATATATGAAATCAGTCTTACATTAGGACTTGTTAGCAGCATATACAATGTGAATAATCTTTTCGCATACTTCTTGCGAAGTACGTAGTTTATGTACAAACATCTACACGAAAAAGCTAGTCGACAACCAGATTGATACTACTAGACTATTCGCATGACTAGTCAAGACTAGTGGTTAGACTCATAATCATTGGGCAGACATAACCAATTAGGATATTTCAAAGTTACAATTTTTTTGGCATATTTTTGCGACATTGGCAAAAATAGTTGGTAGCCAACCAATCACTAGCCAACATTTGGCATTTTTCTAGATATTACATGCCAAATTTTGGCATCGAACCATTCATGCTGATAGATCATGATTGGCTTGCTAGCAATGTTGGCATTGCCAAATATTGGCAACTTTATGTGAGCTGGACAAGAAAACTTGGTAACCAACCAATTAGTAGCCATGTATTTTTGGCATCAAACCAATTTCGCTCATAATTCGAACAAGCAGTAAAAAGAATCATCAAAAATATAAACCAACCATAATTGTTGCACCATGATTGGTAGCCAACCAATCACTTAACAAATCATTTCATCAAAGGTATGCATAAATTAGTAGCCTTGCATACTTAACAAATCATTCAAAAAAATGAAACATGATTGACTGCTCTCATCGAGTAATACGTGAAACTATAACTGGTCTGCCTTCTATCACTGCAAATTTCCTGATGGGCTGTTGTGTGGTACAATCAGCTAATAAATATAAAGTCTTTAAATTGTCCCAACGAAACAAATAATGCATTTGCTCCTGTACATAACATTTTTAGAGGTAGTTGTGGAGGTTAATTTTCCAGTGAGAATAAGGACATGATAGCATCTCTCAAGCATGATGACAACATATTGAAGGCTATGAGAACGAGCAAGGTATGCTGACCAACAGTCGCCCTTTTGTATACCTTGCTATGTATTTACTCATTACTACCCATACCAACAAGTAAAATCATGATTATGAAGTATAATGGCAGAAAATCCAACAGTGAGGAATTTGTTGCAATATGAACTACTAGCTCACATCAAATCTTCATTGACCCCAACAAGCCCATACCATATCATGGAGATAGGTTGACATAATTCAAGTAAGCAGTAACAACAATCATCAAAAATATGCACCAACCATAAATGTTACATGTGTGCACATATCATCAAAAACATGCACCAATCAGTAGCCGTCTATACTTAACAAATCCTTCAAAATATGCACTAATAATCATACTACCATCGAGTAATACATGAAACTATAACAGATCCTCATTCCATCATTACAAATTTGCTCATGGACTGCTTGTGCGCTCACCTTTTAGTTTTTAATTAAGCATCAGCAAATACATATACACAGTCTTCAAACTATCCCAACAAACCAAAACATGTGTATGCTCCTGTAAATATACTTTTTCTAGATCTAGCAGTGGGGGAGCATTTTCCAGGGAGAAAAAGTACTTGATAGGATCCGTCATGCAAGATGATAGCATAGTGAAGGCTATGTCGATGAGAAGGTATGCTGGCCAACACCCACCCGTTTCTCTTACTTGCTAGGAAAATGTTTACCCATTACTACCCATACGAACAAGTAAAACCATGATTATGCAGTACATTGTCAGATTATCTTGCTGTTAAATTACTTGTTGCAATATGACCTACTAGTTGACAGTAAATCTGCGTATACCCAAAACATGCACACAAGCAAGTGTCAGATTTTAACTTGGGCGGTGCTGCTAGATCGTAAAATTAAAGACAGATCGACATGCGAAGGGCAGAGAAGATCAATCTTACCTGTAAAGTGGTACCAGATGGGACTGGAGTAGACTTGTTCGAAGCTGGCACCACCGGAGCTTCTTGCGGCGCTGCCAGGGATTGGGGAGAAGAGGTGCCGTTGTCGGACCTTGTTGTCGACGAAGCAATGGAGAATCGTGGCCGGAGTAGGGGGGAGTGGGTGGCCTCGCGGATCCGGCCGATTTGACGACGACGGGGGCGGCCAAGGTGACGGCTTGGCAAACCCTAGCCATCGCCCTCCGCGTCGCCTCTGTGTCTCTGCAAAGAATGAAGTGTGGTGGGATTGGGAATGGGGGTAGGGTTGGGGTTGGGGCCATCGCTAGCTTTTCTCTCTGCCTCCCACTTGTACAGGCCCACAAAAAGGAACAAAGTGTTGGGCCGGATCAGATGAAGATTTGGCAGCTTACCAATTCTGGCCAAACAGAAAAGATTAGCATGACCAGGCCAGCAGGACCACCACAGGTGTGCTTTTGAAGAAACCCTAAAAATACAGTGCTGGTCATATTGCATGTGCATGAGTCTTTCAGTACACCAATTGATCTTGAATAATTTTAAGCACTCCACAGTATATATATGAAAATAATGGTTAACCGATAAAATGGTAAACTATTAGATGCAAGGTTAAAAATATTTGAAAAAAATCAATAACTGAATAGTATGCATTTTTATGATTAAATTTAATAAATGTAACATTTTTGCAAAAACTGTGATAATTAAAATATTCATTGGTATTTAAAAAAAAGAACTGCAAATGACTACTTATGCCAACCAGAACTTCTTCAGGGTTTCGATTATTCGTCTATTCTTTGGCATGCTGGTTCTCATAACGCCTTCTTTGGACCTTCTCTTTGTCCGACAAATTCCTGAGATATTGGGCTAGCGCCTTGTGTTTCGCCCTCACACCATGCTTCATTTGGTAGCCTTTGGCAACGCCTTCGGCGTGCTCAAGAATACTAATGAAAGCCGGGTCCAGATATTTGCCACAGAACGCGCAACGATACGCCATATGCTTAAGCATGTTGCACTGTCCATTCTGCAATTCTTCAAGGGTTTTCTAAGTGTGTGCATCCATCTCTCCTTCGGAAATGTCCGCATAATCATCAGAATAAGGCTGCAAGTTTAAATTATGAATGATATAAGCTGCACCATTGTTTACAGTAACTAATATTCCCTAAGTTCCATACTGTAGTGCCTATAAATTATTTTAAAATAAATATTTATTAACTTTGAAATTTTAAGGAGAAAAAAGCAATATCAAATCCATATGAAAGCATAAATCATATGGTGTACTTTTAAAAAAAATTGTCAATAAACATGGACAACCTTTATGATGTCTGACTTTTAGCATAAAACCAAAACGCACTAAATTGTGGAGTGGATGAACCATTAATTTCTCAAAGATTGATTGAATAAATAATGATCATTACGTACTGATGATCAACAGTATATTTAGAGCTAGATTCCGTTATGCCAATTCAACAACATATTGATTGTTTAATGATTAACCTAACCTTAAACTTGAAGACAGATCTAGGGTTAAGAAAATAAAATTACCGTAACGGAATTCCAGTCCATGCCGTGCATGTGCTGCTGCTTGTGATCGACGACGGAGTAGAGCACCTCCTCGTGGACACGATGCTTCTCTGGGTCGGACACCGAGTAGTCCAAAGCTTTCTCGTGGGGATCCTGATCCATGCGATGGACGACGACGTCGGTGGTTGGCCCCGCAAGTCCACGATCTGTCACGACGGCGTCCATGACAGGCCCCCCCACGTCCATGGCCACGATCTGTCACGACGGCCAATCGACCTCCACGCGTGGATTTCATATCCGGCGGCAGGGAGGCAGGCGTGTGAGCGGCAGAGATGGTTTTAGAGCATACCCTAGGGCGAGAGATGCGGGAGTAATTGGTAGTTACCTATTATAGCGGGAATATTGACTAACCAAAAAGGCAGGACTTGTGAAAAAATTGATTGGTCAGCGTTGAAGTTGCCTTTACATAAGGTTTCGTTATATTGAATTATTATATAATATAATAAAACAAAAAGAAAGAGGAGTCCTTGCATACCCGTCGTGTACATCTACGTGATGCAATCCAAAGATCGTGTCCGGGGTGGATGGGTTGGGGATTGAAAATTTTGTACATAAACCCTAGTGCTCAAGACTTGTGAAACATGAGATCAAATTTTCATCAAGTGATCTAAAAATTTCAAACTGAGAAAGAAGTGTACGCAGAGGCCATTCTAGTATTACTTGGATCGAGACTTTGTGATCATCATGTAGCCACGCCACAACCAACACGATGGTCCCCGTGGCCATCTAGACATCACACCATGCACCGTTGGTCGCCTAGACCCTCAAGCCATGCATCGATAGTCGTCACGTCTCGCATGCATTTGCGATGCTAGAAATGTCATCACGTGATGTCATAAACTAATAAGCGTGTGACAATAATTTGAAAAAACAACAAGAAAATACTCCGTCCCAAAATTTTGACTAAAACATGACTTGATACATCCGTATTTACACAAATCTAAGACAAGAATTTTGGGACGGAGGGAGTACTAAAGCATCAATATTTCAATCCTAGGTTGCTATAAGAGAAGCTTGGATTTCCATCTACCAAGCTGATTGCAGCTCAAGGCTGCAATTGCATTTCACTGGTACGTTAGATTTAGTCGGCACACAACTTAACATGCATAGTTGTACCATAGTTCAACAGTAAGCATAGTGTACTTCTTAACATAGTTCATCCATAAAGTCTCGCCAACATACCACAAACTAAGGTAGTACTTAACCTAGTTCAGACCAGAAGAGCTTCCATTCTAGCTGCCAGGGTGCGCGCACTGCCCTAAACCCTCTCCAAGTACACAACAAGCGCGGCTTGTGCCATCCTAGAAGCATGGCCATGGGCGTGGCTAGCGGCTCGTCCGAGTGCATGCTGGATAACACTCATACTGGGGTTATTAACCTTGTAGTTGCAGAAAGGGCATCCGTAGCCCCCAGCACTAGGTCTGACATGTATGGCATGCACACCACCGACAAGCTCCCTCACCTTGCGCCTCGTGTAGATCATCTGGCCTTCTTCGTCACTATCGATGTCTTTAGAGAGTATCTACATGTAGTAAAAAATGTTGCGTAAATAATGGGAATTCAGCAGGCACAGAGTCTATGAAACATAATATTATAGATGATAGCGTAAACCCGAAACCCTAAATGATCTTGATGAAAGAAGTGTGTTATTTATTAGGTGCTACATAAACAACCAATGGGATAACCTATAATACAAAATAATGAAGGATCAACCATACATGTATGTGCCAAGCACCCAACACAGTTACCATGACGATGAGAGCACTCAACTTAATGCAAAAAACTCACTCATGACGTAAAAGGCATGAACTGATGATGTACCATGGCAGAGCTACGTAAAGATGTACCAATGCAAAAACAAGACTTAAAACTTACATGGATGACTTGCTGATGTGTCACTGGTGCATGACTCGATAAAATAGGTAGTGAGTTATATATATTTAGCAATATAGGTAAAGAGAGTCGTCTCTAGAACAGTAAAAAATCAACTACTTATGTATTCTCCAAGCTTCCAACACACCGCCCTTGCTCACTGATATATTTGCGAGTCAAGTAGTAAGATTTGACTACCATATCCAGCTACTATTTTCTGGTTCTCTATCTTAAAGATACCGCCAGTTGTCTATCTTATGGATCTCGTTAGCTAACCGCAAATTGCTATATAAAAAAGACCATTATGTTGCTTTCTTGCATCCAGTCCATTGTCATAAAAGGGCCACCCTGTATCTAGTAACATATAGATTTTGTGTGGTTAGGATCATGGATATTGAAAGTCCCCATGTTATCGTCATGGCAGATTCCCCTGTTGATACCCCGGCCGTCAATGGTCCTTAACTATTCAACATTCTAGCTAAGTAGTTATTATGAATTCTGACAAGAAGCGATACAAAATTTTGTATTGTACAAAGAAACTAATTAACAAAGCTCAAGTAAAACAGTGATGAAATCCAGTTTCTTTATGCATTAGCCGCTGCTTAGAGATAATCAATGTTAAAAATCATTGTCACAATCACTTAGGTAGATCATTAAATTAAAACCGAAGATCAGTGCTCAAAAAACAAAAGCAGCAAAACATATACTCAACATTTTAAGACCTTATTTGCCTAGTGCATAACTCGTGCTCAGCGCAAATCAATCTTTATGTTATTATGACAATCATCTGCATAGGAAATTCAATTACAAGGTGCTGCTACGAACTAGTATAAGCACAATAACCAAACCTAGCCGGATTATTAGCAGAATAATTTACATAGATCGAAAAATGGCCTCTAAAGGGCTCAACACATGTAACCTAGCAAGTTACCTAACACATCTACAGAATTTAGATAGGCATTTCATCGACTAAAGAAGAAAAGAAACCCTGGCCTTCCCCAAAAAATAGAGAAAAGGACAGACAAGAGAAAACCTCAGATTTTACAATAATAATAAAAGAGATAGATGACTAACGTCTTCTTCGTTGACGTTGACGGCGACCACAGGCTCGGGCACAGGAGGAACCAACAGCAGAGGAGGAACCGGCTGCGCCAGAGGAGCCACCTGCTCCGGCTGCGGCAGAGGAGCCACCGGCTCTGGCTGATGAGCCACCTGCTGCGACCGAAGAACCTGGACGGCAGCAAGGACGTCAAGCCCGCCCATGCCGGATTATTAGCACACTAGCTTATATAGATCAAAAAATGACATATGCATGGCTCAACAAATGTAACCTAGCTAGACAGCAGCCGATCCAGGATTTCACACTAGGGTGTTCAAAAGTTTATATCGTAAACAAAAAACACACAAATAATTTTGATACAGAGGGAGTAATATCTGAAATGTTCATGTGAAAATAATTTCTATTCCATCATAATGATAGTACTGACATGAATGACAGAAAATGAGGATTATTTACTACATGACCATACAATGAAATCAATGGTAATTAGGCTCCATGAATCGAGCAGTTTTATACGAATTGGCATGAAGTTTAGTGAACAAAGTACACCACTTTTAGTCCTTTTACCTTGTATACACATTCATTAATTTTCTGCAAAAAAATTGGGGTGTACAGATGTACACCCATGCACCCATGTGGACCTATCCCTGAACCTAGATCTACAGAATCTAGGTAGGGATTTCTTCGACTAAAGGAAAACAGAACCCCTAGTCTTCCCCAAAAAAGGAGGAAAGCACTGACCAGAGAAAACTTTGGATTTGGCCCAAAATGGAAGATAAATGACTGGCCTCTTCTCCGTCGTCGTCGCCGTCGACCACGGGCTCGGGCAGAGGAGTCAGCAGCCGCGGCAGAAGAGTCACCTGCACCAGCGGTGGAGCCACCTCGACGGCGGTGAGGACGTCAAGACGGCCCTGCTGCCCGCTCGACCCCTCGCCGGTGGCGACGGGTTTCTCCAGTTCCAGCTTCATACGGGGTTTGGATGCTTCGTCCGCCCGGGCGTCGCCCCCGGCGTGGTCCATCCCTCCCATGGTGTGCGGCATCTCGACTGCGGAGGTGCAGCGGCAGGAAGGGTGCACAGCGAGCGATGAGGCGTGGGAGGAGAAAACCCTCGTTTGTGCCTATCTGTGGATTTGTGGATGGGGAAGAGGACGACGCGGCCGACGATGAGATTGATAAGGGAGAAGCGGAGCGGCCGGCTCTAGACTTTGGGATGACTTAATTAGTACTACTTTGGCCACGTTCACACCACCCCATGCGTTGTTCACACCGCCCCTGATCTGCTAGGCAGGTTTGAGATGAGCACGATCGTGCACAGCCAAGATTTAGGAGTAATGCACGTGTCATGTTGTATTGTTTTTTCGAAAATATATTGTAAAACTTCAGAAACAAAGCAATGGCAAATGAAAAGTTATGAAAATTCAGCATTAACTAGTGGTCATCGGCTTTGATGTAAAAAAAATGATTTGTTGTATTTATTTGTTAATTCCTAAATATTGAATTTCAACATGCACCTAAACCATGGTGGTTAGTTCAAATTTGGCTCATCGTGCGGATTCGTCCACCATATGCATGCCATTATGGCATCTGGTACCGTCGAGGGGAATCAGATGCGGTGCGATACGACAACATTTATACCGACCCATATCATGTACTCCTAGCCAACCCGACAGGCAACATGCACTGCTAGACACCTTGATCCGAACCATGCCCTCATGTCCACCATGGGCAACACGCTGCTCAACTAGACACATTTTATGGCAAAATAGTGCATGATGCCCAATCTCGGTGTGCAATATGTGAAGTTGGCTAGCGGTGCACGATTTGAGTATAGCTGGCTAGGTGTGCATGGTTGGTGGCTAGATGACTAATAAGTGTGCCTGCGTCATGTCCACGTTGTCAAGGTTGACCGATGGGTGTATATGTGGCCATGTGTGCATGCATCATGTTGGTCCAGCAGGCGTGCGGTGCATGGGGCGGGCCTTGGTGGCTAGAGACGACATAAAGTGGCACCGAGAACTACTAGGGAAGAGCCTAGTAGTAGCGTGGGTTTAATGCCTACTAGTAGTGCGTGGCCCCGCACTACTAGTAAGGCGCTATAGCTATCTCTTAGCAGTAGCGCCGGTAACACACGCTATTGCTAAGACGTATAGCCGTAGCGTGTATAATTTCCAGCGCTACTGCTAATCTAGCTATTAGTAGCGTGCTTCCAATCCAGCGCTACTAGTATTCTGTTTTCCATTTTTTTATTTTAATGTATTTATACACCGTTATACAAATTTTTATATAGTACCAATTAAGAGGTTGTTATATCATTATGTCCATGATTAATTAATATATCATTGTGAGGAAGAAACATGGATTAGATTCATTTGGATGAATCAAGAGTTGAATTAGGATGACGATCCTACTAATTCAACTTTTGGTCACTTTTGATCCATCCACATGAATCTAATCCGCGTTCCTTCCACCAATGATATAATAACTAATCATGATCATAATAACAAATCATCAAGATAATCATGATCAACATCATCATCATATTAATATAAAAACTCTTGCATCATATCATCACCAACAACACTAGCTAATAATCATCATAGTCATTACCACCAACACTATTTAATCATCATAGTCATAGTGTAGCTATCTAATCACCACCAACACTAGCTAATAATAATCATCATAGTCATTACCACCAACACTAGCTATTTAATCATCATAGTCATAGTGTAGCACATCATCATCTTCAAACTCATTCTAGCTAGCTAATCACTCCTGCTGCTCTCTCTCAGGTAAAATAGCACAAAACATGTGTAGCACTCCTGCTTCGTCATATTGGAGAATGCAGATGAACCTGTCTCCTAATTGTGGGCTGCACTTCTGATTGCTGCCCCCTAGTACTTCTCTGCTGTGATCCTTCACAATTTTGCTCTAGTCTTTGACTATTAAGACTTGCTCGCTTTGAGAAATCATGAATGCACTCATGTGCAATGTAGGATGTCTTGGCCGTAAGCTAATCATTATCATGCGACCTTTAGGCTTGATCCAACAAGGCACAACATTCATCGGGAGTCCCTGTTGAAGAACATCGTAGTAACATACTTAGCAATGAAGTTTAGCTTAAAAAATAATGTATGCAGAAGATGCACTGAGGACAAATAGTAAAAATCTGACCATCTTTCCTAAATAGATGTGACCGTAGTTCAATACGCACACTAGTGGTCGCACGTATTGAGTACTGATATTTCAAAGTCCAGGAAAATAACCTGTCATGACAGTTTCAAGATCCTCAAGCCATGAAACATAATGACTTATCTCCTCGCAGTTTAGTTCAGCCCCAGAACAGTAGTAGGTGCTGTCTACCAAGAGCCGGACATGTTTGTTTGAATGGAAATAAGCTGTTAATAGAAATTAGTTGTCCACTATTTTTAAATAAACAATATAAATTACTTGATAAATATGGTTGAGAAACTCACATATAGGTAGAACTGGAGGCGTCTGCACATCGACCCAGATGTCGATATTACCTTCAATTTCATCTTCCGGACGAATATCAAAGGTGATAAGCATATTAGGCTCAAATGCATAAGCCTTGCATAGGGCTCTCCAATTTTTGCATTCAAAATAGGATAGGTTTCTGTATTGTATAATTTTACGGCAAAAGTATAACCATGCTCGGTCCTCAAGTGAACTCTGTTTACCTCCATACTGTCCATAGTACTGAAACCAATCTTATCCAAGACATAAATTCTTGCATGGCAGGGGATACGCTAGTAGAATTGTAAAAAATTAAAATTATAAGTTGAAACAAAAGAAGCAGAAGTCATGCTTAACGGATTTCATAGATGGAAGAAAAGCAGAAACCCTAGCCATGACAAAAAGTAGAGAAAGGACTGAACAAGGAAACCTAGGATATTACCAAAAATAGGAGTTAGATGACTGACCTCTTCTCCGTCGTCGTCGCCATCGCCGTCGACCACGGGCTGCGGCAGAGGAGGCAGATGGCATGGCAGAGGAGTCACCTGCTCCGGCGGAGGAGCTACCTACTCCGGCGTAGGTGCCACCTTCTCCGGATGAAGAGCCTGGACGTCGTCGAGGACGTCAAGGCCGCCCTGCTGCCCGCTCGACCCCTCGCCGGCGGGGACGGGTTTCTCCATGTCCAGCTTTGCACGGGGCTTGGATGGTTCGTACGCCATGGCATCGGCCCCGCCGTCGGCCCTCCATCCCATGGTGCGCTTGGGCATCTCGACGACGGAGGTGCAACGGTGGGAAGGGTGCAGCGGCGGGAAGTGCACGGCGAGTGGTGAGGCGTGGGAGGAGAAAACCCTCGATTGTGGCTATTTGTGGATTTGTTGATGGAGAAGAGGATGGGAAGAGGGGGGCGGCGATGAGATTAATGCTATGGGGAAGCAGAGCGGCCGGCTTTAGTCCTTGGCTAGTCAAACGCATTTGTTGCCACATTCACACCTCCCCGTGCGTTGTTCACACCACCACGTCTGCCACGTCAAAACGCAACTTCTAACTAAAATGAATGGCCTGATCGTGCACAGCCATGATTTAGGAGAAATGCAACTTCCCTTCAAAAAAATGTGTAATGCAACTGCTCCCTCATTACACAGAACAAAGTCATACAGTGGGACAACTGCATTTGTAGGCTTGTTTCATCTGCACATGTCATGTTTTATATTTGTCCGAAAATATGTTGTAAAACTTTACAAACAATGGAATGGCAAATGGATGTGACAAAACTTCATCGGCAACCGCGCGGATTCGTCTGCCATATGCCCGATGTCCGGTACCGAGGAGGGGAATGTTGATCCACGCGATGCCATGCGTTTCATCTGGACCCATATCATGCACCCCTAGCCAACCTGGCCAATAACATGCGCCGCTAGCCTTCTCGATCCAAACCATGAGCTAGTGTCCACCATGCGCAGAGATGCTCATGTGGACAGGTTTGCTATCACTAGTGAATGACGTCGGATCTCGGTGTGCAATATGTGTAGCTGTGTGTCTCTTTGGCATGCCTGGCATATCGACGGGAGGGACTCGTCGAAGGTCCAACGAACTGCGGTGGGGTTAAGGGTGGATGTATGGTGTGGGTCAACCTGGCTAACGGTGCATGGTTTGAGTGTAGGTGGCTAGGTGTGCATGGCGGGGGACTAGATGGCTAATGAGTGCGCATGCGTCATTTTTACATTGTCAAGGTTGAACGGTGGGTGTCTAAGTGGCCATGCGTGCATGCATGGTGTGGGTCCAGTTGGCGTGCGGCGCACGGGACGTGCCTTGGTGGCTAGGGCCCACATCTTACAACATAGAGTTCTGAAGCAGATGAAGGGGCAGGCCCCGCTCTCCGTCCACAGGCCGGACTCGTTCCCTCTCGATAGCTAGCTCCGGGATGCGTTTTGGTCTCGTTTACACACAACCTACGTGAAGGCTTATGCGTGCCGCTCTCGATGTTCGACCACACCCACACCGCGAAAGGTCCCAAGAAATTCCGATCCCTCATGAATTTGCACGGATTATAGCGGCAGCAGATGACACTCGGCATTTTTACCCTTAACAACGGCTCTGAGGCGGCCCTTCCCATTGGTAGCACATGGCCCATATATGGACCAGAGCTTAGCATTGGACTGTCACCCCCAATCCCTGCTATGATTTCATGTGGCCGCGGTATGGATCCTGAATTTCCGAGGATACTACCCTAAAAATGCGGCAATGTCCCGAATATGGCAAGCGCGGGCTCCGAGAAAGGCCGGGACCTTTCATGTGCTTTAGGATTGTTCTCCGTTTTCCCGAGAGAAAGCATCGACGAAAACGGAGGAACGGGCCCGCACTCAGTGCGCAAACCGGACGCGTTACCTCAAGGTAGCTAGGTCCAAACCATGCACCCCCGCCGTCTAGACCCACATGGCGCACCACTTAGGCACTAGACCCACACCCCTTACGCCGGCCCCCAAGCCAAACATTCCCCCCGTGTAGACTCATATGTCGCACCCCGCAAAATAGCTTAGCACAAGACTTTCACCCCGATTTCCACAACATGCACCACTATATGTAAGTGTCCACAAAATGGACTATCGCATTATCAACATTTTTTTTGCCAAAACAAGTAAGTTGTTTTTAAATTGCTTGAAAACAGCAAGGTTTCTGTTAAATTATAATTTCATTAATTACACATTATAAGATGCATTTTTTGTCCCTCAAAAAGGGGTGCATTCCATTTTGTTAACCCACAAAATTCCTTCCTTCCCTCGAAAAAACGAATCCTTCTTCACCCTCTCACGATCACGTTCACGGTGGCCTCGCCCTATAATCTAGGAGTGGTCAATCCAATCTCCCCACGGGGGACAACTTCCACGCACTATATATCTTGGTTGGTTGCAACCATCTCTCCAAAACGGTTTATTATGGGAAAATCACATTCTTTTGTTTTTCCTTCCAAAGATATGTGGCGAAAAAACATGGAACAAAATTGTAGAAGGCATGGTGGGATACGTGCACATGCTGTCTTTTTGTACTACAAGTGCACTTGTTGGCAAATTGCATGTGCACGTGTCATGTTTCATTTTTTCTTGAAAATTATGTTGTACACCTTTACATAGATGCTTGAATTATTGTTTTCATATGTTAATAATTCCTAAATATTGAATTTCAGCATGAACATAACACATGGCATCCAAGCTTCATCGGCGACCGCTCGGATTCGTCTGGCATATGCCCGCTGTCCGGTAACGGGCAGGGGAATGTGGAACCATGATAACCCACAAGTATAGGGGATCGCAACAGTTTTTGAGGGTAGAGTATTCAACCGAAATATATTGATTCGACACAAGGGGAGCCAAAGAATATTCTCAAGTATTAGCAGTTGAGTTGTCAATTCAACCACACCTATTTAGTAGCAAAGTAGTATGGAAGTAACGGTAACGGTGGCAAAAGTAACAGTAGTAGTTTTTGTAGCAATCGTAACAGTGGCAATGGAAAAGTAACTAGGCAAAGATCAATATATGAAAAGCTCATAGGCAATGGATCAATGATGGATAATTATGTCGGATGCGATTCCTCATACAACAGTTATAACATAGGGTGACACAAAACTAGCTCCAGTTCATCAATGTAATGTATGCATGTATTCCGAATATAGTCATACATGCTTATGGAAAAGAACTTGCATGACATCTTTTGTCCTACCCTCCCGTGGCAGCGGGGTCCTATTTGAAACTAAGGGATATTAAGGCCTCCTTTTAATAGAGTACCGGACCAAAGCATTAACACTTAGTGAATACATGAACTCCTCAAACTATGGTCATCACCGGGAGTGGTCCCGATTATTGTCACTTCGGGGTTGCCGGATCATAACACATAGTAGGTGACTATTGACTTGCAAGATAGGATCAAGAACTCACATATATTCATGAAAACATAATAGGTTCAGATCTGAAATCATGGCACTCGGGCCCTAGTGACAAGCATTAAGCATAGCAAAGTCATAGCAACATCAATCTTAGAACATAATGGATACTAGGGATCAAACCCTAACAAAACTAACTCAATTACATGGTAAATCTCATCCAACCCATCACCGTCCAGCAAGCCTACGATGGGATTACTCACGCACGGTGGTGAGCATCATGAAATTGGTGATGGAGGATGGTTGATGATGACGATGGGGACGGATTCCCCTCTCCGGAGCCCCGAACGGACTCCAGATCAGCCCTCCCGAGGACGATTTGGGCTTGGCGGCGGCTCCATATCGTAAAACGTGATGAATCCTTATCTTTGTTTTTTTCTCCCCGAAACTGAATATATGGAGTTGGGGTTGAGGTCGCTGGAGTCCTAGATGGCCCACGAGGCAGGGGGGCGCGCCCCTGGGGGGGGGGGGGGGGGGGCGGCGCCCTGCACCCTCATGGACAGGGTGTGGACCCCCTGATGCTGATTCTTTCGCTAATATTTTTTATTAATTCCAAAACGTGTCTCCGTGGATTTTCAAGTCATTCCGAGAACTTTTATTTCTGCGCAAAAATAACACCATGGCAGTTCTGCTAAAAACAGCGTCAATCCGGGTTAGTTGCATTCAAATCATGCAAGTTAGAGTCCAAAACAAGGGCAAAAGTGTTTGGAAAAGTAGATACGTTGGAGACGTATCAACTCCCCCAAGCTTAAAACTTTGCTTGTCCTCAAGCAATTCAGTTGACAAATTGAAAGTGATAAATAAAAACTTTTACAAAATCTGTTTGATCTTGTTGTTGCAAATATGTAAAGCCAGCATTCAAGTTTTCAGCAAAGATTATGAACTAACCATATTCACAATAACATTTAGGTCTCATGTTTACTCATATCAATGGCATAATCAACTAGCGAGCAATAATAATAAATCTCGGATGACAACACTTTCTCAAAACAATCATAACATGATATAACAAGATGGTATCTCACTAGCCCTTTCTGAGACCGCAAAACATAAATGCAGAGCACCCCTGAAGATCAAGGACTGACTAGACATTGTAATTCATGGTAAAAGAGATCCAGTCACAGTCATACTCAAAGTAAATTAATAGCAATGCATGCGAATGACAGCGATGCTCTCCAACTGGTGCTTTTTAATAAGAGGATGATGACTCAACATAAATGTAAATAGATAGGCCCTTCGCAGAGGGAAGCATGGATTTGTAGAGGTGCCAGAGCTCGGGTTTTGAAACAGAGATAAATAATATTTTGAGTGGCATACTTTCATTGTCAACATAACAACCAAGAGATCTCGATATCTTCCATGCTACACACATTATAGGCGGTTCCCAAACAGAATGGTAAAGTTTATACTCCCCCACCACCAACAAACATCAATCCATGGCTTGTCCGAAACAACGGGTGCCGTCCAACTAACAACAATCCTGGGGGAGTTTTGTTCGCAATTATTTTGATTTGATTTGAGAATGGGACTGGGCATCCCGGTTACCGGCCATTTTCTCATGAGTGATGAGCGGAGTCCACTCATCGTGAGAATAACCCACCTAGCATGGAAGATATAGACAGCCCTAGTTGATACATGAGCTATTCGAGCATACAAAGCAGAATTTCATTTGAAGGTTTAGAGTTTGGCACATAAAAATTTACTTGGAATGGCAAGTAAATACCGCGTATTGGAAGGTATGGTGGACTCATATGGAATAACTTTGGGGTTTATGGAAGTGGATGCACAAGCAGTATTCCCGCTTAGTACAAGTGAAGGCTAGAAGGAGACTGGGAAGCGACCAACTAGAGAGCGACAACAGTCATGAACATGCATTAAGATTAATCAACAATGAGTGCAAGCATGAGTAGGATATAAATCACCATGAACATAAATATCGTGGAGGCTATGTTGATTTTGTTTCAACTACATGTGTGAACATGTGCCAAGTCAAGCCACTCGAATCATTCAAAGGAGGATACCACCCTATCATACCATATCACAACCATTTTAATAGCATGTTGGCACGCAAGATAAACCATTATAAACTCCTAGCTAATTACACATGGCATGAGCAACTATAATCTCTAATTGTCATTGCAAACATGTTTCATTCATAATAGGCTGAATCAGGAACGATGAACTGATCATATTTACAAAAAAAAGATAGGTCGAGTTCATACCAGCTTCTCTCATCTCACCCAGTCCATCATTATCGTCATTATTGCATTTCACTCGCACGACCGAACGGTGTGGATAATAATAACAGTGCACGTGCATTGGACTAAGCTGGAATCTGCAAGCATTTAATACAAGGGAGAAGACAAGGTAATATGGGCTCTTGGTTAAATCAACAATAATGCATATGAGAGCCACTCAACATTTCCATCATGGTCTTCTCCTCTCGACCCCCAAAGAATAAGAAAAGAAATAAAACTATTTACATGGGAAAGTTCCCAACAAGCAAAAGAAGAACAAAAAATCTTTTTGGGTTTTCTTTTAATTACTACTACTACAGGCATGGAAAGTAAACTAGCTAAAAGCTACAATTAATTTTTTTGGTTTTTCTTAAGGTTTTTCAAACACACAAGAAGAAGGCTTAGAAAAGAAAATAAACTAGCATGGATAGTACAATGAAAAAGTATGAGCACCGACAACTAGAATGAGTGTGTGAACATGAATGTAATGTCGGTGAGAAATACGTACTCCCCCAAGCTTAGGCTTTTGGCCGAAGTTGGTCTATGGCCACTGCTGGCCTGGCGGATGTCCAAAGTCATAGCCGGGGTTGTACTGAGATGCAGCAGCAACTGCCTGAAGAGCTGCAGCTTGGAGGCGAGCTGCCTCCGTTCTCCTCTCATACTCGTTCGCCTCCTCCCTGGTTATAACATATCTCCTTTTTGGCTGAAAGTTAAAGAAAGTAGTAGCAGGGAGGGCAACACGGATAGTGCGCTGTCTTTCAAAGATTAGTCGGTACTGGAGGAACTGTTCATTTCTCTCAAGAAGCTGATGGCGGACCATAGCACTACAATCTAGATAAGCAGGAGGCAACTCCCTATCATTTCCATGTACGGGTACCCCAAGATAATTAGCTACAGGAGTTGCATAAATTCCACCAAACAAATCTCCACTTGTACCGTTAAGATGCAACCTTCGTGCAACAATGGCCCCCAAGTTATATTGTTTATCACCTAATACCGCACTCTTGAGGACACTAAGATCTGGAACGCACATGTGACAAGCCTCATCTTTACCGTTAATGCATCTAACTATAAAGAGAGCAAAATAATGTATGGAAGGAAAATGAATGCTCCCTATGGTAGCTTGTGTGATTTCTCTAGATTCCCCCACAGTGATACTAGCAAGAAAGTCTTTATATCTAAATTTGTGGGGTTCACTAACATTGCCCCACTGCGGGAGTTTACAAGCAGTATTAAAATCTTCTAGGTCCATGGTATATGATTTATCATAAAGATCAAATAAAACAGTGTGAGAATTGCGCGAGGATGTAAATTTAAACCTCCTTACAAAGGAATCAGTTAGGTAGTGGTACTGTAGGCACTTATCTGACACGAAGTCCTCAAGATCAGCATTACGCACATAGGCATCAAATTCATCCTTGATGCATACCTGGACCATAAACTCCTCTGACGGCCATTCACAAGGCCGCACTTGAGCTTCCCTCAGTGGTTCATCGTCCGGCTCATGTATCGCGAGCCTTGGTCCTTGCTTCCTTGAAGAACCACCTTGGTACATTTTCCTATGCATTTTTTCTTTCTCTGAAATTTTTAGTGACTCAAAATAAAAGTGAAACAAACTCAACAAGATTGATAGCAACTACTCCCACAAGTGCCTAGAGGCTATATCATGCATTAAAATTACTTTGGACCATATAAATTTGACATGCAAGCTCAAGAACAGGGTCACCTTAGCAGCAAAAATTTGCAATAAATAAAGCACTAGAACAAAAACTAATTGGACCATTGGAGGAGTCACATACCGAAGAACAATCTCCCAAAACAGTTTTGTGAATGGAGCTTTGAGCAAAGAGATCGAAAATGGCAGCAAGATGAGCTAGAACACGGGTTTGAGCTATGGGAAGATTTTTTCTGGAGGAAGACGAAGTGAGTGGGTGCTGGAATAAGTGGAGGGTGTCCACATGGGGCCCACGAGGCTGGGGGACGCGCCCCAGGGGGTGGGCGCGCCCTGTGCCCTCGTGGCCAAATGGTGGGCCCCCCTGGTGTGTTCTCAGTGCAAGAAATTCTTAAATATTCTACAAAAATCATATTTCATTTTCAGGACATTTGGAGAACTTTTATTTTTGGGGTATTTTTATTGCAAGGATAATTCAGAAAATAGACAGAAAATACTATTTTTGCTTTATTTAATCTAAATAATAGAAACTAAAAGGAGGGTACAGAGAGTTGTGCTTTCTAACTTCATCCATCTCGTGCTCATCAAAAGGAATCCACTAACAAGGTTGATCAAGTCTTGATAACAAACTCTTTCCGAATAACATGAAACCGGAGAATTTTCGAATAACACTAGGTTACCTCAACGGGGATATGCATGTCCCCAACAATAAGAATATCATATTTCTTCTTGACAGTAGGAAGAGGGAATTCAAAACCTCCAATAGTAATCATTGAAATTTTTCCAATAGAATTGATACTGTGGACTTGAGGTTGTTTCCTCGGAAAGTGTACCGTATGCTCATTACCATTAACATGAAAAGTGACATTGCCTTTGTTGCAATCAATAACAGCCCCTGCAGTATTCAAAAAGGGTCTACCAAGGATAATCGACATACTATCGTCCTCGGGAATATCAAGAATAACAAAGTCCGTTAAAATAGTAACGTTTGCAACTACAACGGGCACATCCTCACAAATACCGACCGGTATAGCAGTTGATTTATCGGCCATTTGCAAAGATACTTCAGTAGGTATCAAATTATTCAAATCAAGTCTATGATATAAAGAGAGAGGCATAACACTAACACCGGCTCCAAGATCACATAAAGCAGTTTTAACATAGTTTCTTTTAATGGAGCATGGTATAGTTGGTACTCCTGGATCTCCTAGTTTCTTTGGTATTCCACCTTTAAAAGTATAATTGGCAAGCATGGTGGAAATTTCAGCTTCCGGTATCTTTCTTTTATTTGTAACAATATCTTTCATATACTTAGCATAAGGATTCATTTTAAACATATCAGTCAAACGCATACGCAAAAAGATAGGTCTAACCATTTCAGCAAAGCGCTCAAAATCCTCATCATCCTTTTTCTTGGATGGTTTAGGAGGAAAAGGCATGGATTTCTGAACCCATGGTTCTCTTTCTTTACCGTGCTTCCTAGCAACGAAGTCTCTCTTATCATAACGTTGATTCTTTGATTGTGGGTTATCAAGATCAACAGTAGGTTCAATCTCTACATCATTGTTATTGCTAGGTTGAGCATCAACATGAACATCATCATTATCACTAGGTTCATGTTCATTACCAGATTGTGTTTCAGCATCAGAAATAGAAATATCATTGGGATTCTCAGGTGTGTCAACAACAGGTTCACTAGAAGCATGCAAAGTCCTATCATTTTTCTTTTTCTTCTTCTTAGAAGGACTAGGTGCATCAACATTAGTTCTCTGAGAATCTTGCTCAACTCTCTTAGGGTGGCCCTCAGGGTACAAAGGTTCCTGAGTCATTCTACCCCCTCTAGTCATAACTCTTACAGCATTATCATTTTTCTTATTATTTAATTCATTGAGCAAATCATCTTCTGCTTTAAGCACTTGTTCTACCTGAGTGGTAACCATAGAAGCATGTTTACTAATCAGTTTAAGGTCACCTTTAACTCTAGACATATAATCACTCAAGTGTTCAACCATATAAGCATTACGTTTCAATTGTCTACCAACATAAGCATTGAAGTTTTCTTGTTTAACAATAAAATTATCAAACTCATCCAAGCATTGGCTAGCAGACTTATTACTAGGAATATCACCTTCATCAAATCTATAGAGAGAATTTACCTTTACTACCTGTGTCGGGTTATTAAGACCATGTATTTCTTCAATAGGTGGTAAATTCTTAACATCTTCAGCTTTAATACCCTTTTCTTTCATAGATTTCTTTGCCTCTTGCATATCTTCAGGACTGAGAAATAGAATAGCCCTTTTCTTCGGAGTTGGCTTAGGAGTTGGTTCAGGAAGTGTCCAATCATTATCATTACTCAATATATTATTCAATAGCAATTCAGCTTGCTCAACAGTTCTTTCCCTGAAAACACAACCAGCACAACTATCCAGGTGGTCTCTGGAAGCATCGGTTAGTCCATTATAAAAGATATCAAGTATTTCATTTTTCTGTAGAGGATGTTCAGGCAAAGCATTAAGTAATCGGAGAAGCCTCCCCCAAGCTTGTGGGAGACTGTCTTCTTCAATTTGCACAAAATTATATATTTCCCTTAAGGCAGCTTGTTTCTTATGAGCGGGGAAATATTTAGCAGAGAAGTAATAAATCATATCCTGGGGACTACGCACACAACCAGGAGCAAGAGAATTGAACCATGTTTTAGCATCACCCTTTAATGAGAACGGAAATAACTTAAGGATATAGTAGTAACGAACTTTTTCCTCATGAGTGAATAGGGTGGCTATATCATTCAATTTAGTAAGATGTGCGACAACAGTTTCAGATTCATAGCCATAAAAAGGATCAGATTCAACCAAAGTAATTAACTCAGGAATGATAGAGAAATCATAATCCATATCTGAAATACAGATAGGTGAAGTAGCAAAAGCAGGGTCATATTTCATTCTAGCATTCAAAGACTTTTCTTTCAGCTTAGCTAACAGTTTCTTAAGATCATATCTATCTTTGCAAGCAAAAAGGTCTCTAGCAGTTTCTTCATCCATAACATAACCCTCAGGTACATCAGGCAATTCATATCTAGGGGGAGAATCTTCATCATCACTTTCATCAATATTATCTGTTTCAATAATTTCATTCTCTCTAACCCTAGCAAGTTGTTCATCAAGAAATTCACCTAATGGCACAGTATTATCAAGCATAGAAGTAGTTTCATCATAAGCATCATGCATAGCAGAAGTGGCATCATCAATAACATGCGACATATCAGAATCAATAACAGGTGTAGGTGTTGCAAATTTACTCATAACAGAAGGTGAATCAAGTGCAGAGCTAGATGGCAGTTCCTTACCTCCCCTCGTAGTTGAGGGAAAAATCTTGGTTCTTTCATCTTTCAAGTTCCTCATAGTGATCAACAGATATAAATCCCAAGTGACTCAAAGAATAGAGCTATGCTCCCCGGCAACGGTGCTAGAAAATAGTCTTGATAACCCACAAGTACAGGGGATCGCAACAGTTTTCGAGGGTGGAGTATTCAACCCAAATTTATTGATTCGACACAAGGGGAGCCAAAGAATATTCTCAAGTATTAGCAGTTGAGTTGTCAATTTAACCACACCTGAAAGACTTAATATCTGCAGCAAAGTATTTAGTAGCAAAGTAGTATGGAAGTAACGGTAACGGTGGCAAAAGTAACAGTAGCAGTTTTTGTAGCAATCGTAACAGTGGCAACGGAAAAGTAACTAGGCAATGATCAATATGTGAAAAGCTCGTAGGCAATGGATCAATGATGGATAATTATGTCGGATGCGATTCCTCATGCAACAGTTATAACATAGGGTGACACAAAACTAGCTCCAGTTCATCAATGTAATGTAGGCATGTATTCCGAATATAGTCATACGTGCTTATGGAAAAGAACTTGCATGACATCTTTTGTCCTACCCTCCCGTGGCAGCGGGGTCCTATTTGAAACTAAGGGATATTAAGGCCTCCTTTTAATAGAGTACCGGACCAAAGCATTAACACTTAGTGAATACATGAACTCCTCAAACTATGGTCATCACCGGGAGTGGTCCCGATTATTGTCACTTCGGGGTTGCCGGATCATAACACATAGTAGGTGACTATTGACTTGCAAGATAGGATCAAGAACTCACATATATTCATGAAAACATAATAGGTTCAGATCTGAAATCATGGCACTCGGGCCCTAGTGACAAGCATTAAGCATAGCAAAGTCATAGCAACATCAATCTTAGAACATAATGGATACTAGGGATCAAACCCTAACAAAACTAACTTGATTACATGGTAAATCTCATCCAACCCATCACCGTCCAGCAAGCCTACGATGGGATTACTCATGCACGGCGGTGAGCATCATGAAATTGGTGATGGAGGATGGTTGATGATGACGATGGCGATGAATTCCCCTCTCCGGAGCCCCGAACGGACTCCAGATCAGCCCTCCCGAGGAAGATTAGGGCTTGGCGGCGGCTCTGTATCGTAAAACACGATGAATCCTTCTCTCTGGTTTTTTTCTCCCCGAAAGTGAATATATGGAGTTGGGGTTGAGGTCGGTGGAGTCGGGCCCACGAGGCTTGCACCCTCGTGGACAGGGTGTGGACCCCCTGATGCTGATTCTTTCGCCAATATTTTTTATTAATTCCAAAACATGTCTTCGTGGATTTTTAGGTCATTTCGAGAACTTTTATTTCTGCACAAAAATAACACCATGGCAGTTCTGCTGAAAACAGCGTCAGTTCGGGTTAGTTCCATTCAATTCATGCAAGTTAGAGTCCAAAACAAGGGCAAAAGTGTTTGGAAAAGTAGATACGTTGGAGACGTATCAATCCACGCGATGCCATGCGTTTCATCTGGACCCATGTCATGCACCCCCAGCCAACTGGGCCGACAACATGTGCCGCTAGGCTTCTCGATCCTAACCATGCACTAGTGTCCACCATGGTAGAGATGCTCAGGTGCACAGGTTGGCTGGCACTAGTGAATGACGTCGTATCTCGGTGTGCAATATGTGCAGTAGCGTGTTGCTTTGACATGCCTGGCATGCCGAGGGAAGGGACTCGTCGGAGGTCAAACGGACCGAGGTGGGGTCAATGGTGGATGGACGTGTGGTTCAACCTGGCAAACAATGCACGGTTTGAGTGTAGCTGGCTAGGTGTGCATGGCTGGGGGCTAGATGGCTAATGAGTGCGCATGCGTCTTGTGTACATTGGCAAGGTTGACCGGTGGGTGTCTACTTGGCCACGCGTGCATGCATGGTGTGGGTCAGTTGGCGTGCGCCGCACGGGATGGGCCTTGGTTGCTAGGGTCCACATCTTGCAGCACAGAGTTCTGAAGCAGATGAAGGGGCAGGCCCCGCACACCGTTCGTAGGCCGGACTCGTTCCCTCTCAATGGACAACGGCTCCGAGGTGGCCCTTCTCTTTGGTGGCACATGGCCCATATATATGGTTCAAAGAGCTTAGCATGCGATTGTTACCCCATTCCCTGCTATGATTTCATGTGGCCGCTGCCTAGATCGTGATTTCCCGAGGATACTACCCTAGAAATGCAGCAAATGTCCCGAATATGGCACACGGGACCCAAGAAAGGCCGGGACCTAGCATGCGCATTTGGATTGTTCTCCGTAGACCCGAGAGAAAGCACCTATAAAAACGGAGGAACGGGCCCGCACTCAGTGCGCAAACCGGACGCGTTACCTCAAGGTAGCTAGATCCAAACCATGCACCCCCGCCGTCTAGACCCACGTGGTGCACCACTTAGGCACTAGACCCACACCACTTACGCCGGCCCCCAAGCCAAGCATTCCCCCCGGGTAGACTCATATATCGCACACCACAATATAGAATTAGCACAAGACTTTCACCCCGATTCACGAGGTTACTACCTTGTGCACCCCTAGCCAGCATGATACACTGCATGCACCTAGAGCTAACTGGGCCCACAGCATGCACCACTACACGTAAGTGTCCACAAAATGAACTAACCCATAATCAACTTTTTTTTGCCAAAACAAGTTAGTTGTTTTATAATGGCTTGAAAATAGCAAGGATTTTGTTAAATAATAATTTCCTTAATTCCACATTATAAGGTGCATTTTTGTCCCTCTCAAAGGGGTGCATTCCATTTTGTAGCCACACAAAATTCCTACCTTCCCTCGAAAAAAAAGAATCCTTCTTGACCCTCTCACGATCACGTTCACGATGGCCTCGCCCTATAATCTAGGAGTCGATCCAATCTCCCCACGGGGGCCAAGTTGCACGCAGTAGATATTTTTGGTTGGTTGCAAATTTCTCTCCAAAACAATTTATTATGAGAAAATCACCTTATATATTTTTTACTTCCCAAGACATGTGGTGACAAAAGCATGGAACAAAATCGTAGGAGGCACAGTTGGATACGTGCTCATGCTGTCTTTTTCTACTACAAGTGGACTTGTTGGCAAATTGCATGTGCACGTGTCATGTTTCAATTTATCTTGAAAATTATGTTGTACACCTTTACATAGACGATTGAATTATTGTTTTCATATGTTAATAATCCCTAAATATTGAATTTAAGCATGCACCTAGAAATTATCAGTCATAGAACCAACATCTCTTTCGTAGAGATTAAGGTACTTCCACATTAAACCTAATACTACAAATTCAAAGGATCAACTTAATACATTAACAACACATAGGGATGTAGCCCAGGAATCCAACGAGTAGAGACAAAAGGAGGAAAAAATGCTGGAAAAAGAAGGATCAGCCAGCAGCAGCGCCATCAGCCTCCTAGCCTCACAACTCCAGGTCTCCAGCCTTGTGAACTCCAGGTTTTTTCCTGCGAAACACGAATGGCAAAGTTGCTGTTACAGATTAGGACTTAGTGAAAATTACAGTTATGCTGAAACAGTTATAATGACTAGCAGTGTTGACATGATGGTTACAACAAGCAAACAAAACCAAGCTCACAAGTTGCAACTTACTTTTAACATCAAACAATTATATTAACATGACCACTTTAGAGCAAGATTTTACCATGCAAAACAAACTTGTCATAGCAACAAAAGGCATGGCATGAAAGTACTGACAACATAATGCAAATAATGTTTAGGAAGCATGGCCATAGGAGTTATATTTTTAGTGGCAACCTTCAAGCAAAGTTGCATAGTTTTATAATAGACAGAGGGGCTGGAATTGGTAGAGGCACACTGAGGTTGGCTAGCCATCGAGGATGACCAGTGGGCCAGGGGCCACATGGCTGGGAGCGTTTGTGTGTGTGACTGCCATGGGACCCGGATGTCAGTGGCTTACTCTGAAAACAAAAGGGGGGTTTATAGTTTCACTACTGGAATCTGGGTCTTTGCCATCTGCCAGCTCTTTGCCGTCTGCCAGCTGATGGCAAAGAGGCTCTTTGCCGTCTGTCTTCTCAAAGCAGACGGCAAAGAACCAGCTGATGGCAAACAGGGTCTTTGCCATCTGCGAGCTCTTTGCCGTCCGCCAGCAGACGGCAAAGAGTTCTTTGCCATCCGCCAGCAGACGGCAAAGTCCAAAGTGGACCCCACGGGGGTACTGCACTGGGTAGGTCACACGGGCCACTTCTTTGCCGTCTGCCAGCAGACGGCAAAGAGGTAAGAGGGGCCCACAGTTTCACGGCGGTGGCCGTCTAACGGTCATCCTCTTTGCCGTCTGCTGGCGGACGGCAAAGAATTCTTTGCCGTCCGCCAGCAGACGGCAAAGAGAAAAAAAAACAGACGGCAATGCGGGGGGTTAATTTGGCCCCCCGCCGCGCGCGCCCTCCTCCATCTCTTTCTCCCGCCTCCCACCCTCTGCCTCCCGCACCGCGCAGGCCGCCGCCGCCCCCGTCCCGCACAGGCCCCGCCTCCTCCCGAGCCCCCCCTCCCCCCTCCCCGCCTCCAACCCTCTCCCGCCTCTCCCCCTAGGCCACCCCCCCTCTCCCCCTCCTCCCCCTTCCCCCGCCTTCCTCCCCCCCCTCCCCTTCCCCCCTTCCCCTCCCCCTCCTCCCTCCCTCCTCCCTCCCCCCCTCCGTCCCCCCTCCCCCCTCCTCCGCCCTCCCTCCCTCCCTCCTCCATCTCCCGCCCCCTCCCCCTCCACCACCGTGGCCCCCTCCCCTCTCCACCACCGGCGCCCCTCCCCTCCTCCACTGCCGCTGCCCCCTCCGGTGCTCGCCGGCTCCGCGCCTCCGCCACTGACGCCGCTCAACTGTACCCCTGAACATTGAAGTAGACAGCGATAGTGAATCCGACTTCACCCCTGAGCCGGAACAAGAAGAGCCGGAACAAGAAGAAGTTACTGCTGCAGATGACCTTTCAATGCTTGAACAATTACGTAAAGGAGGCCTTCCACATGTTGATGCATTTATTAATGATGATGATGAGCTCATCACTGATAGTGATGATGATGATGCATTTAATGATCCCGGAGCATATATAGACGATTCAGAGTAATATTAGTAATGTCAGGTATTCAATTTTTTATTATGTTCATGATGATGATACTCTTAAATTATATACATTGGAAATGATCTTTGGCGACCTCCGCCGATGCCCCAGATTGCTCCGGCGACCACGGTGAGTTTGATTTGAACGGTCGTTAGTTACTAGTATTCACATTTATGTTGCATCATGCTAACGAGACATTGGAAATGATCTTTGGTGTAGAATGCTTCCCGACAAGCATCAACCGATGCTTCTCCGTCTGGCCTTGGTGGAACCCCGACCGGCCCTTCACCTCAGTCTGGCACTGGCGCAGCCCACCGGTCCTTCACCTCCGTGATAACGGTATTTTTCTTCTTATTTAGCCTATTTAGTCCATTTATGACATAATTTAGCCTATTTAGTCCACAAATGACATAATAAGATGAAGAAAATCAAGGAATAGGAAGAAAAGAAGGAATAGGAAGAGAAGAAGAAGAAGAAGAAGAAGAAGAAGAATAAGAAAGAAGAAGAAGAACTCTTCTTCTTTTCTATTCTTCTTCTTCTTCTCTTTTCTTATTCTTATTCTTCTTCTTCTTTCTTCTTCTTCTTCTTCTCTTCTTTCTCTTCTTCTTCTTTTCCTCCTCTTATTTAGCCTATTTAGTCCATTTATGACATAATATAGCCTATTTAGTCCACAAATGACATAATAAGATGAAGAAAATCAAGGAATAGGAAGAAAAGAAGGAATAGGAAGAGAAGAAGAAGAAGAAGAAGAGAATAAGAAAAGAAGAAGAAGAAGAGAACATTTCTTCTTCTTTTCTATTCTTCTTCTTTTCTTATTATTATTCTTTTCTTATTATTATTATTCTTCTTCTTCTTTCTTTCCTCCTCTTGCTTAGCCTATTTAGCCCATTTATGACATAATTTAGCCTATTTAGTCCACAAATGACATAATAAGATGAAGAAAATCAAGGAATAGGAAGAAAAGAAGGAATAGGAAGAGAAGAAGAAGAAGAAGAAGAAGAAGAAGAAGAAGAATAAGAAAAGAAGAAGAAGAAGAACATTTCTTCTTCTTTTCTTATTCTTCTTCTTTATTCTCTTCTTCTTCTTCTTCTTCTTTTCCTCCTCTTACTTGTTTTTATTCGTAATGGCATAGTAACCTTGCTAACCCTCATAAATGTTCATATACTAGCTTGTTGTCCTCTAAAATGACACAATAAGCTTAGTAATGTCAAAAATGGCCTAATTAGCCAGGTTAGCTCCAAAATGACCAAGTTTACCTATGTTAGCTCCAATATGATCCATTTAACCTACGTTAGCTCCAAAAAGACCAAGTTTACCTAAGTTAGCTACAATATGATCCATTTTACCCGCGTTAGCTCCAAAATGACCTATTTACCCAAGTTAGCTCTAAATTGACCTACACACTTAGCAGTTTTACCTAGCATAGCAAAAAATGACATTTTTACGTAGGTTAGCTCAAAAATGACCAAGTTTACCTAGGTTAGCTTCAATATGATCCATTTAACTTAGCTTAGCTCCAAAATGACCAAGTTTACGTAGGTTAGCTCCAATATGATACATTGAACTTAGCTTATCTCCAAAATGACCTATTTACCTAGCTTAGCTCTAAATTGGCTTTTTAAACTACATTTGTTGGAAAAGAAGAAGATAAAGAAGAGGGGGAGGAGAGAAAGAAAGAGAATATAAAATCTTCTTCTTATTTTCCTCTTCTTCTTTTCTTCTTCTTCTTCTTTTCCTCTTCTTCTTCTTCTTCTAACTTTCATCTTTCCCAATTTGCAGATTTGCTTGAGATGAGGAAGCTTGCATTGATGGACTCATATATTCTCCTTGTGCTTCCTTTTTGTTTATGAAAACATGTTTGGGTACTTGTTTGGATGTGTATGTCACTATGGATATGTTGTTGGAAACTTCTTATGTCATATGGATATATGTTGGACTTGTGGAAATATATTGTTGGATATGCTTGTTGTGTATATATGTATTATCTGTGTATATCTATGAATTTCTGTCAAATTGAATGAATTCAATTAAAAACAGGGGTTATATAGGCTCTTTGCCGTCTGCTAGCAGACGGCAAAGAGCTTTGCCGTCTGCTAGCAGTCGGCAAAGAGCTTTGCCGACAGCTAGCAGTCGGCAAAGAAGGCCACGTGGCAGCTACCTATGCAACCTGGGAACACTGGGTTGCCTATTTGGGCATTTTGCCGTCAGCTGGCAGACGGCAAAGAGGCTAAGGTCTTTGCCGACTAATGGCGACGGGCAAAGATTCAAATCCCTTTGCCGACAGCTAGCAGACGGCAAATAAGGCCACGTGGCAGCTTCCCAGTGACTCCTATTTGGGCTCTTTGCCGTCCGCCAGCAGACGGCAAAGACCTTAGCCTCTTTGCCGTCTGCCGGCTGACGGCAAAGCACGCCGTTAACCCCTAACGGCTCCCACCTCACCTCACTGCCGTCTACGCTCTTTGCCGTCTGCTGGCCGCAAACGGCTGACGGCATAAACCTTTGTCGTCCGCTTCTCTGAAGCAGACGGCAAAGAAGGCCTTTACCGGCAGGAATTGAGCCGGACTGTTTGCCGACAGCTAGCAGTCGGCAAAGAGCTTTGCCGACCGCCATTCATGCCTTTGCCGTCTGCCATGGCAGACGGCAAAGAAGCTGATTCCTGTAGTGTTTAGTGGGAACCATCAAGCAAATTCGCAAAGTTTTATAGCTGACAGATTTATACTTGCTGAGATGCACAAAGTAAAATTATGGCATGTTGGAGGCAATAAATAAATATGCTACATGGCTTGTCATGGCATCTAATTGCACAGAATGCTAGTACAAATCATGGAGAACAAGACATACAACATGAGCATCTCCATAAGAGCTGGTAGCTCTACCAAAAAGCAATCAACAACTCAAAAATAAAAGGTTCAAATATAGTATCAAGCACTTAATAATAGAAGACACATAATAAATTTTTGGAGTAGAAGTGCAGGTGAACATCAAATTCTACCATTACAACAGTACAAATTTAGCCTAGGGTTCATATACATCATAATCCAGCCCCCAATACCATGTACTCAAATCTTCATTGCCTCTCTAAACTATTATTATCACTACCACCACAACTGTAAGCACGAGCAGTAGGAAGATTAGGAGTGGGGAAGCTTACTCTAAACAACGGTACGGTCGCCGTTCAAACGAGGGGAGCGGTGACAGAAGCGTGGAGAACTGAAAGTGCGTTATATCGACTAGAGGGGGAGTGAATAGGCGATTTTTACAAATTCGTCACTGAGGAATTTCAAGGTGAGGAAATTCCTAAGCAACGAACTACTTAGCAGCAGAATAAGTACTCAGATGCAAACAGAACATGACATAAGCACAGTCATCATGATGAAATGAAATAGGCACATAGTACAGGTTGCGTGAAACACAGGATAAGCAGGCTGAAGACAAAGTGACTGAAGAATTTGAGATTGAGGGAATTGAGAAAGTCTTCAGTCAAAGTCTTCAAACAGTAACAATTAAGTTCATCAACACAGGAATGAGGAAATGAAAGAATTCAGGAAATAGAACCAGTAGCTTGGTGAAGGCGATGATTTGGTAGACCAGTTCCAACTGCTGTGACAGTCGTAAGTCTGGTTGGAGCGGCTAGGTATTTAAACCTGAGGACACACAGTATCGGACACACAGTCCTCACCATATTCTCCTTGAGCTAAGATCACACAGACCTCACCCAATCACTCGTGGTAAGTCTTCAGGTGACTTCCGAACCTTCACAGACTAGGTCACTCGACGATCCACAATTCCTCTTGGATGCTCTAGGCCATGACGCCTAACCGTCTGGAGGATGCATAGTCCTCAAAGGTAATAAGCGTCGGTTCCACACAGGAACAATCTCTTCAGTGATGCTCAATCACTTTGGGTTTGTAGGTGTTTGGTTTTGGGTTTTCCTCACTTGATGATTTTCGCTCAAAGTCCTCGGAGGATGGGATGCTCTCAATGACAAGTGTTAGTTTCTCTCGGAGCAGCCAACCAACTAGTGGTTGTAGGGGGCGGCTATTTACAGCCTAGGGAGCTGCCCAACATGATAAGACATAAATACCCTTCAATGATATGACCGTTATGTGGGTAGGATATTTTGGGACAGCTAGCGCATAGCACAACAACGGTCAGAAATTTGAGCTCTCAAATTCCTCAGGGCTATCATGTTCCTCACTAGTAGGCAATCCGCACTGGCGAATTCCTAACTCCTTAGTCAGAACAAATTCCTCAGAGACCAGAAGATCTTTGTCTCTGACACTGAAGAAATTGACTGATCTGTATGAGATATCCAATGGCTTCACTCGAAAGGATTGTGTAGGTGTAGGATTTTGAGATGAGTATCACTTGGAAACTTTTCCTTAGTTTTACCTCGACCCACATAACAGTACGGTGTTTCCTATGACTCAAGAAAGAGAAAATGAAACTATGAAAACAAAAGTCTTCACGCTTCATAATCCTCGCATCAGTATCAAAGTCTTCAAGGTCACACCAATTTCCTCACTTTCAAAGTCTTCAAGAAAACCAAAGTCTTCACCTGAAGACATTCATTTTTATGGGTCGACTTTCATCGCAAATATCAAACTCCTCATAGACTTATAGAACATATGTACACTCACAAACACATTAGTCCCTTATCCTATAAGTCTTCAATACACCAAAATCACTAAGGGGCACTAGATGCACTTACAATCTCCCCCTTTTTGGTGATTGATGATAAATAGATTAAGTTTTCAACGGGGATAAACATATGAAGTGTAAATACTAATATTCAGGAATTTGATTGCAAGATATAGAAGAACTCCCCCTGAAGATGTGCATGTATGAGAAATTTGCTTTGGATTGCAAATGCACATTATAGAGTAATATCATGGAGATCCCCCCTATATCTTGTAATTCAGACACGCATTAACATATGATATGAAGAATTTGAAATGCATGATGAAATATGGTGTCTGACAAAATTCAACATGCGTGCATTAAGGTACTTGAGGAAATAGGCATGCAGAAAGCAGTTCAAAAGAGTCAGACCACCATAGGACTTAAGTTTACAACTCATCAGAGCAAACACCTCAGAAGAGCAAGAGTTGTAACTTAACAAAAAACGCCCATATATATGACCCGCTTGAAGACTAACTCAAATTTCTCCCCCTTTGTCATCGAATGACCAAAAGGGTCAAAAAGTGAGGACTAACGCCCCTGAAGAATATCATGATGATGTGGATGGACGAGCGCCAGCGTTGTTGGGGCCGTCCGTTGATGAAGGGCCTGCCGCAGTGTCGTTCAAGTCTTCAGTGTCATCCGTCTCGCGCGATGAAGAATATGAACTGGCAACGAGCTGAGGAACTTTGACCGTCTTGAATTTCTTCGAAGGTGGCTATGACCAGTCAAAGTTCTGTTGAAATTCCATCTCCTTGAGATCTTCTTCACTATAAAGATAAGACAGAATAGCCCAGGTGCGATCAAAGACTTCATGCAAATAGTAGTGGTTCTTCTTCAAAGTATTTTGAGTGACTGTCATGTTCTGAAGAATTGCACCAAAATGATGCTTGACCCACTTGTGATTTCGATCAACTTTCTGATGAAGACTGAGGAGAAGTTCACGATCAGTCATCACACGCGGAGCTGTGGCTTGAAGATTTTGCATTGAAGCTTTGGCGGCAGAATCTTGTGTTGCAGAGTCATCATTGGTGGAATAGGATGCAGCTTTGCGAAACTGTCCATCCAATGGACAAGTGCCTTCATCTATGATAGCAGCCTTGCCCTTTTCATCAGCTGAGGAAATAGTCCGCTTGAGGACTTTAATTGGTGGCAAATAGCTTAGATGATTCTGAAAGTCAGCCTTGTAATGAATTGAAGACCTTGATCTGATGAATTTCATGATCCAGGGAGCATAAGGCTTCAACTCAAAAGGTGACAGAGCAGCATTGACCAAGGTTCTCATGAAGAAATCATGATAGTTGATAGGAATGCCATGAATGATATTGAACAACAGATTTTTCATGATGCCAACAACCTCTTCTTCATCAGTGTTGTGGCCCTTGATTGGACTGAGGGTTTTGGTCAATATGCGATACACAGTCCTTGGCACATATAGCAATTCCTTCACGAGGAATGTGGTCCTTGGAGCTTGGCCAGCCTTCAAAGGCTTCATCAGCACTTGCATTAGATGATTTGAAAGTTCAGGTTCCTCATATATGAGCCTTGCACCTTCAGTGGGAGGACTGACTGGGATGGCGTGAAGCAATTCAGAGGCCGGTGCTTTGTAATGAGTATTTTCAGTCATCCAGTCAAGCACCCATGAATTCACATCTTCGACATTTCCAGTGATGTGAAGTGTGGCATAGAATTGAAGAATGAGTTCTTCATTCCTAGCATCATGAAGAACACTAAGGACCGGTTGAAAGCAAGGAGGCGACTCCATATCCACATGAGGAATTTGCTCATGGTCAAATACCTTGTCCTTATCAAATAGGAGTGAAGAGTAAAAATTCGTCTGACTAGCTGTCCAGAAGCGCTTGCGTCGAAGTCTTGTAGAGTCATAGGGACTGTAATCCGTGAAGAAATGATGCTCAGCAAAGAAATCATCAGCTTTGAATTTCTGCTTCTTAGTGTGAGGATTTTGTGGCTTGGGCTGAAGATTAACAGTTGAAGTCTTCACAGCCTCTTGGCGCACAGCCTCTGGAGCCACAGACTGAGGAATTTCAGTTTCAGTTTCATCAGCAGCAGTCTTGGTCTCCATTTCATCAGCACTAGTGGCTGGAACTTCTTCTGGAGTAGAGTGAAGTGATGTTTGATGTCCTTCAAAGCCCGTATGAATTTCTTCGGTCTGCACTGGGGACTGAGGAATTTGTTGTAGAGGTGTGGTCAATGGTGAATTGGGATGATGACTTTCCCAATAATCATCATTTAGAACTGGTGTAGTAGACCCAATGTCCACATCCTCATCTTCTTCATCTAATTCTTCAACGCCTGCCTCTTCAGCTGTGAACTGAGGCATGGGCGATGAAACTCATGGGGTTGAAGGGATATCATCCACTTCAATTTCTTCATCCAACTGCTCTGAAGTAGCAGCAGAAGGATTCTCTTCATCACTGTCATCTGGTATGAAATATTCCTCACCAAAGGGTACAATCTCCTTTGATGGCATGCCAGATATAGGAACAACATCAATGCGGTTGGAATATGATCTTGTGAAAGTCTTCACTTTCTTGGGAGCTGAAGACTCTGCAGTTTCTGATGCCTTCCTTTTCTTCACCGCAGCCTTCTTTGCGGCTTTGGTCTTCTTCGCTTCTGATGCAGAAGGAAGGTGGATAACTTTCATCTGTCATGACTTTGCAGGAGGAGCAGAGGAAATTGGATCAGTTTCTTCAGGCACAACTGACGGAGTTGCCCTGGCTTTTTCAGATTCTTCAGGCGTAGCTTCAGATGCTTCAGCTGGCCTAGGTTGATCTTCACGCGCAACATTGAAGGTTGCCCTGGCATTTTCTTCAAGAGCTGGAATTTCTTCAGCAGCCCTGGTACTTTTATTTTCTTCAACAGACTGATTTTCATCAGCTGTACTTGCATTCTCTTCAGTGGGCTGAGCAGATGCTTCAGCCTGAGGAATTTCTTGTTGCGATGTGGCTGCAAAATTTGGTGTGAATCCCTTTGCCATTCTGATGAATATGACTTTGGCGCCTAGCCAATCTGCACGATATGCATCAAATTCATCACTGAGAGCTTTGATCTCCTTTTGCAGATTCACAAGTTCTTCAGGAGTCATATTCACAACATGCTTCTTTAGAAAGTGCTCCTTTTTGTACTGAGCTTTCTTGACTTGCCTGGCCTTCTCAAATTTTCATTTTTCTTCTGCTATGAAAGCCGTCAACATGTGGCTCTGGCCAGGAGTGAGGTTCAATTCAGGCAAAGGAGTATTTGGATCCTTGTGCCTTAGATCAATGAAGTCAAGGATCTTCTTTAGATCAAGTAACAGAGGCATAGCACTGCCTTTGGCTCTAGCAGCCCTTGCTTGCCTATCTCTGATGATCTCAGCCAATTCTTCATCATCAGCTTCATCGTCACTTGATGGAACTTGAAAGGCGACTTGCTTCTTGTGAGGACTTGGCCTTGGGCCTCGTCCAGTAGTGGCCTTTTTCTTCAGCAAGGTTGGACTAGTTGAAGATTGTGGTGGAGCTGAGGAACTTGCTGAGGCTCCTGAAGCAATTGAGATTCCTGTAGTCCTTTGGCACGTGGCAAGACGCACGGGTGCTGAGGACTTTGCAGGTGCAGCTGAGGATTTTGCAACAGAGGGAGTTGGAGCTGCTTGAGGAATAGGTTGTGAGGGCTTTGAAGAACTTGGCTTTGAGAGCATTGCAGCTGAGGAACTTGGCTTTACAGCAGATTTCTTTAGCAAAGCCTTCTTGGGCTTGCTAGCAGATGTCTCAGCAGCAGCAGCAGAATCTTCATTGAATTTCTTCACTGCTTCCTTTGCTACCTTAGCCAACTTGGCTTGGTGCTTGGCCCATTCCTTGGGAAATTCCTCACCTCTTCTGATGCTAGAGGGATCAGCAACTTGGCCTGGAGCCAGTGGAGTTCTTGGGCATGGAGAGTGTACTGCGAATTTCTTCATGTACTTTGGAGTCACATATCGATACTCCCTCCATTCTCTTGCCCATCTCTTCTCAATCCTTTGAATGCGCACTTTGCGCTGATTTTTGTTCTCCTTGCCATGAGTAGCTTCATCAGGAGTACAGTATTCATCATATATGTCTTCAGGGATTTCAAACGTTGTATTTGTTTCAGGCCTCTTGCCTCCTTTCTGAGGACGTTTACCAGCAGCCATTTTCTTCACTTGAGGATTTTGAACAATTGAAGTTTCTGAGGAGGTATGCAATTTTTCCTCAAGGAACACTGCAAATGAGTTAAGTTGATGAGAACCAAGTGATTCAGCAGCAGACATGTGTACCTGTGAACAGAGTATAGGTGCGAAGAATTTGGAGAGGTCATATGCGTTCACAGAAATTTTTCAAAAGAAACAAGTTTGAGGAATATGACCAGGGGTGTCTTGAGGAATTTCACTAAGCGTTCTTGACTTAGGTTCCAGAGTTGTATAGATTAGAAAATCCACACAATTAAGGAATCTTGAAGAAAAACATAGCTTAGAGAAACAAATCAAGAACAGATGCAACTTGGTGTTTAAGGATGCGGAAGTTGAAGAATAAACACCTTTTGAAGATTTTGTGAAAATCATCAGAATCAAAGTAGGGTAGTAAAATCGGATTTTATTTTCCCTGGACAAAGAACAGGACGAACTGGAGGTGGAAGTGGAGAAGTTCGTCCGTTTAGATCTTCCGCGCCCTAACTTGGCGGTGGAAGACGGCTACGGCGGCGGCGGAGTGAAGATTTCCGCGGCCGGCGCGAGTACGACTTCAACAAGGTCGAGGCAGTGAAGCTCTTCCTCACCGACGACGATGGAGAGTAGCGGCGGTGCTAGGTCAGAGAGCTCGAGCGGGGGGAGTGAGATCGAGCGGAGTAAATGAGGCCTGAGGAGGGCGAGGGATATTTATAGCCGAGGTGAAAAACCGCTCGTCCGAAGAAATTGGGCGAACATGCCCCTAACCCTTCCCATCCTAGCGACATGTGTCACCCATGTACTGAGAGGTGTAGATCGTGTTAGATCGTGGGTGAGTAGTTTAATCCAGTCGTGGGATGCGGAACGGTTTGAGCTGCAAAAGCCGAAAATTTAGATGTGAAAATTTTAACGTTTCGTTCGCAAATTCTTCAGCTGACAAGGACACAGTGAAGATTTTGTACGGGTTTCAAATAGAACGCACAAGAAGAATTTGTGAATAGACTGGGTTGAGTTTAGCATAGAGGGGGAATGGGTCCGATCACATTCACTTAGCAGAAAAATCAACTTGAAGAATTAGCAATAAGTGAATGTTGTTGAGGACAAGAAAACTCAGATATATATATAGTCAATGAAGAACACAGTCGCAAAGAGTGAAGACTTTGCAAAGTTGAAGAATTTGACCAACTTGAAGAATTTGCAAAAAGAGGAAAAACTCAAATTGAAGATTTTCAACTTTTGTTGGTGGCGTGATTTTAGACGCCGCGTACAATTGTCGTAGGGCTCTATGAATCAAATTCTTCGTTAATTTCTTCACACTTAAAGGGTTAGTCTTCATTGATTCAAGAAAAACGTTACTTCATGTGTTGCACATCTAAGTCATCAATTTTGCATAAGTGTTAGGATGTGTGTCCTTTTCAAAGAACATTCGAAGATTCTAAGATATTTAGCTCACACCGCAACTTGCTAAATCTCTTCTCATCCAAGGGCTTAGTGAAGATATCCGCTAGCTGTTCTTCAGTCTTCACGTGCTCGATAGAGATATCGCCCTTCAACACATGATCACGAAGAAAATGATGACGAATCTGGATGTGCTTTGTCTTCGAGTGCTAAACTGGGTTATGAGCAATCTTGATAGCACTCTCATTGTCACAGAATAGTGGCACATTCTTCGCATTGATGCCATAGTCCTTGAGGGTTTGCTTCATCCATAGCAATTGAGCACAGCAATAACCAGCAGCAATGTACTCAGCTTCAGCAGTAGACAGTGATACGCAGTTCTGCTTCCTCGTGGACCAACATACTAAGGATCGTCCGAGGAAATGGCATGTGCTTGATGTTGACTTGTGATCCCCACGATCACCAGCATAGTCAGAGTCAGAATATCCAATGAGATCAAAAGCCGAGCCCTTGGGATACCATAATCCAAGTGTTGGAGTGTAAGCTAGATATCGAAAAATATGTTTCACAGCCTTACGGTGTGATTCCTTCGGTGTAGCTTGAAAACGGGCACACATGCAAACACTAAGCATAATATCTGGCCTAGATGCACATAGATACAATAAAGAGCCAATCATGGAGCGGTATACCTTTTGATCGAAGTCGATACCATTTTCATCAGTGCATAGATGGCCATTTGTGGGCATAGGAATTTTTACGCCTTTGCAATCTTGCATGCCGAATTTCCTCAAAACATCCTCACTACTAGGGAAAAGCCTATGAGTAGCGCTGGTTTTTTGCCTATCAGTAGCGCGGGGTGCCGCGCTACTGATAAGGCTCTATAGCTAACATGTAGCAGTAGCGCGTGTCGTCCCACACTACTGCTATACATGGCTAGCAGTAGCGAGCTTTAGTGAAACACGCTACTGATAATAGCTGCAGCGCTTTTAACTAGGACGCGCTACTGGTAAGAGCGCGCTGCTGCTAACTTTATTCCCCTCGCTACTGCTAGTTTTATTAGTTTTTTTTTTCTGCATATTTGTTTTTTATTTGAACAGGCTTTATACAATAATCTTTAGCATATCATACACATACAAATGTAATCATAGCATATACATACAAATAGTCTCATCAAATCATGTCATCATCATAATCATCATCCAACACAAAGTGGTCTCTCGTCATCATCTCAAAAATAGCGATACAAGTCTCAATTACTTGCAACTACATCGTCATCCATCTAAACAATGATATACGCGAGAAGAGCTATCACTATGAGTGAGAGCGGAACTATGCAGTACATGAATTCGTATACCTCTCTCGCATTAGCGTGAACCTAAACTAACTACTGGCTGTCGCTCAGAAACCGGAAACCGGTATACCTGGGCCTGACACTCCGGCCACTCGTCCTATACTCCTGGCGTAGCACTTCTTCGCCATCGATGATCTATGCTCCTGCATCACCACATGAGTCGGTGATATGCAACATATATAGTTGAGCAACAGAAAGAGACATACTTGGCAAAAATAGAAGCAACATATCATAAGCATAAATAACAAAGTTCATCGTACCAAAAATGCCCTAACTAGAGTGATCATCTCTAGTTGAGGAGGACGGTTTAATTACATCACAAATAAAGTTTCGTCGTGCATAACTCAAAGTTTTGTCATACAGAAAGTATGGACTAAACGGACACATTGTCATATATCATCAATCACTCCAACATGTCGTGCCATCCATCCAAGTCAGGGAGATAGTCTCCGAGCTTAGTGAAAGGCTTCAGGTCGAGACGCTGAGCGGCTACGCGTGTTCGGACGTCTTCCCGCGACATTTGCCCTGCCTCGTAGAACATCCCTGTTTTTTCGAGGACATCCTTCATGATGATTTGGGCAAGTTCACGCTGGATGTGATAGAACTCAGCTCAAAGTCGATGATCTGGGATATCTCCTAAGTTCTTTGCCCATTGCAGAATATGGGCATCGCCGGATGAAGGTGACATGCGAAGGTTCTGCTGATCCCGTCTGTACTCCAGCATGTGGTGGAGGACATAGAATCCATCACTAAGAGTACCACTCGATTGCTGGATGCAGCAGAAGTCGGTCTTATGGCCGAAGCAGGGCCTGCGGTCCCTTGTCTTCTTGGTCTTGATCTCTCCACCCCGTGCGCCATAGATAAAGATAGCACTGTCGAGAACAGACTTGATGTGGGTGTAATCCTTTTTCTTCATGTTCTTTGACGAGTCCAAGTAAAGAGCGTGGGAGAATCGGGGGTAAAGGATGATGAGGACGGCGCGCCCGTCGCTGCGCAAAATAAGTACACCTCAAATTAGCCTCCACCGCGCAAATGAATGATTGAAATTGAAGGAAGGATATCCACGCGGATGACTTAAATGGGATGATAAGGCACGAGAATCGTCTCCTTGTCCTTATTGGCGACCATGAAATTGGCGATGTAGTCCCTCGCGTATTCACGGTGCTCTGGGTAGACTGCCAAGAAGGCCTCGTGCATGAAGTACGGGTCAGCGACACAGATATAAGGTATGTGCTCAATCCTGATGATGTAGTTCATGTGCAAGGCAAAAAGGCGGACAAACGTAAAATCCAGATTTTTCAAGTGAAAGATGTCGAAGATGTAATCGAATCGAAGGAAGAACTTCTCCGCGGGGAATGTGTCGACGTAAAACCTTTGCCGCAGCACGTTAACCACGTAGAGTGGGTATCCTGGATTTTCCGAGGCGATTAGGCTTTTCTCTCTCTGCAGCACATCGTCATGAAGTCTCCTTAGATCGCCGTATATGGCCTCTAACACTGCCTTAGGTAGGATCGGATTTCCGGGGATATGGTGTTCTGCCGCACCGGGGATAGCTATACGGTCTTGAACCCGAGGCTGCGGAGGCGGCTAGATCATAGAAGCAGCTTTGTTGCCTTTCCTCGCTCTCTTCCTATGCTTCTTTGGTACTGGAGGGTCATCTATAATACGTTCAGCCTCCAGAGGCGGCAATTCAGGCATCGACTCATGACGCTCAAACACTGAGTACTCATACTGCTGAGCCATCAATCCTCCGTCGTCATAGGTACCAGTATTGATAAAGTGTAGAGTGTCATCGTCATCCTGTTCCTCATCCATGGCATCGATATCATGCATTGCTTCTTCGATGGCGGCGATGTCATCAGCGACTAATGGAGCCTCTTCCTCACCCCGTCCGCTATCACCCGGCACGACAGGCGACACTAATTGGGTAGGTGGGGTGTTGATGTTCATATCTTGCTGAGGCTGCGTGGTCGTGGGTGTGCTCCCGGCCGCCTCCAGATGAAGCAGACTCTTTGGCCACAACAGGACCCACCTCTTGCAATCGCCAAGCCACCACGGGGTCTCGTCGTCATCTCCCCCTGGTACCGGAGGAGCCAAATTCTCGTGGCCCGGTTTGACACTGGCCACGGAAACCTTGTAGACGTCAGGCGGGATCGGCCGGCTATGGAACAATGGTTCCTTCGGCTTCACTATCGTCGCCTTCCCCACGTCCACCTTCTGGCCGCTAATAGTGTACAGTATGGTGCACAGGGTTTCGTCGGCCTGCAAAGACATGTCTGCGACATGAGACATCCGAAAGGCAACGGAAATGGGAGATTATACATTTATTGAAGAGGGCCGGTGTGACAGGTACCATGAGGGCGTCGAGCTCAGCCAAAGACGAAGCACCACCGAGCACGTCCGAGACGGAGGACGGGCTGCTATGAGCAGGTGCGGGAGCCAATGCAGGAGCTGGTGTGGGAGCAGGTACTGGTGCAATGCTAGTCGAGCTGCTCCCAAAGAAGTTGGGAAGGGGAAAGTCCGATGCATCTTTATTTGGATTTTCCTTGCTCCAAGCGACGATAGCCGGAAGCAACACACCATACGAAGCTGCCATTTCCTCTTTTGTGCCAGCTACCGCTGCTTTGATTGTCTCGGCTGATTTCTTATCAACCGCAATCGCAACCTTCTTGTCGATGTTTTCTTCAGTTAACCTCCGTCTTTCCTTTCTCTCCTCCGTGGTCTCACGGTAGTACTTCTTCCACGTGGCGCCGTCTCCGACACCGTGCACGCGTCCATACGACGACCGAGTGTCCACCGGCAGTCCTTTCAATATATTCAAGGCCCGGTTGAATGGGGTGTCCCACTGGGGCCTCGCCAATGCCTTAGACGGCGAGTTGCTTTCGGCCGCGATCCTGTGGTGCTCTCTCTGCAAAAGGAACAAGGATGTTTACAAATATGACTAAACGTGCAGTCGAATTGATCAGAAGCTAAAATTAGGGGGTAATTAAAAATTACCAGCAGTCTCATGAACTCCATCGTGACCGCGTCCGTCTCGAAAACATTCTTCCCTGGGTCCCAACAGTACCGGGCTCTGAGGACGTCACGCTCCTGTGGGACGGTGAACTCTGCCAAGGGGTCTGGGATGCCCAGACTTCCGCGTTCCGTGTCCTCCTTGGCCCATATGGACCTCTTCCCCGCGTAACCACGGCTTCCGAGGTGGTGGCACCCCATGTTCCTCTCTTGAAGCCCCTTCATGTACTTCGACTTTTCTTTGGCAGCTTCAGCATCGCAAGCCACCTTGAATATTTCAAACTGCTCTTCCGTAATTGTCGGATTATCCTTTACAATCTCGGAGTAGGGTTCCTTTTTATCGATGATCCTTGCTTTCACCCTTACTTTCCAGGCGGCCAATGCGTCACTAAACTTGCCCATGGCGCATTTGTTTATCTTCTTCATTGCCGGATCTTTATCTGGATCAATATATTTCTTTTCATCCCGGCCCGGGAACAAGAATACCTGGTGCAGCTTCGTTAGGAGGGAGTGCTTCATATTTTCTATCTTCTTTAGTTTCTCATCGTTGATGGTGGCGGTTGTCCGTACGATGCAGCCTATTTGATTGCCGTAGCACGCTCGTGCTTCCTCAGGCTCTTTTGGCTCAAAATTGCCGTCGTCCACCTCCCTGACCACCAGTCTAGTAGTGATGAGCTGGTTTGGGCGTCGACGTCTCCTCTTCGGTTTCGGTTGTATAACGGCTTTGCCAGTCTCGGTGCCAGTCCCGGTGCCAGTCTGGGTCTCAACGCCAGTCTCGGGGCCGGTCTCGATGTCGGTCTCGAACGTGACAGGTGGGCCCTGCAACAATAACCGTTGCTCGTCGAGAAGGTTCAAATAATCGTCTGCCACCAGGTAGACGTCGCAATCACCAGAACCCTGTCCTTCATCGTTGCTAGCCATGTTTCCTACGATTAAATCTAATCAATTAATTCTAGACCTAATAAAATGAATAATGACATTAAAAAGGCCAACGTTTTACAGGAATGTTGATTCCTTCCCTGTGCGGCAAATCCCGGGCACTCGATATGTCCTAGTTTGTAGCACAACTCATGCTGAAATTCATGGAAAATTTCGGCATGACCTTTGCTAAAAAGTGGACAAATCGAGCACCTGAAATTTGCCAAAACGGAAATGAATCAACATTTCGGCAAAACATAGGCCACTCGGAATCATTCCCTGCAAACAACAAAAGGGCACTTGGGCACAATCGAACCACTTCAATGTTGCATATAACAGGACCACTTAAGAACATGCACATGAGCAACTACAACAGTAGATAAACATGAGAAAACACAATTGAGGAATTTGCATATATCATGACCATTTCAATGTTTGACACTTCAAGAAAATCTACACAAATTTCAAATTATGAACCCTGGAACTCAATTCAAATTATGTCCTAAATTTCTGTCATAATAAAAAATCAGTAAAAATTAGGAACCTAGTACACTTTCAGCACTGATAGAAATTTATATTTTTATACTGAATTTTTTCTCTAAAATAAACCCTGCTACCCTAATTAACATCTAGTTAAACCCTACTTCCCTAACCCTACTGCCCTAGTACTTAAGCATGTATAAGTACTAACTAATTAGATAAACCCTAGCTAGCTACTTAAGCATCTACAACTAGTTAAGCACCCATTGATGAACCCTAGGAATTATACAACTACTTAAGCATACATTGGGTGCAGAACGACTATATAAGTACTTAAGCAACTATATATACAACCCTATAATATATTTAGTTAACTACTTAAGCATATACAAGTTTGTCCTAAAAATAATATTTAGTTAAGTACTTAAGCATGTACAAATTTGTCCTAAAAATTCAGTTAACTACTAATTTCAGTCATTTAGGTCATTCATTTAACCTCACCTAATTAACCTAGTAAAACCCTACTTCCCTAACTAAAAAACATCTAATTAACATCTACTAGTACCACTACTGCCCTAACCTAATTTACCTAAGTTAATTCCTAGGGTCCTGTTATATGCTGCTGCTCTACTGCCCTAACCTAATTAACCTAAGTTAATCTAATTAACATCTACTAGTACCACTACTACTAATTCCTAGGGTGCATAACTAAATTCACCTAAGTTAATTAACCTAGAGAGGAGGGGTGGGGCTTACAGTGAGGAGGGCGTTGAGGGTGGCTCGGGGGAACGGTAGCGGGGAGGCAGGGGCGTCGAGGGAGGCAGGGGCGGCGAGGAGCGGACGAGCTCGCTCCAAGGGCGCGTGGCTCCGGTGACGGCGACGGAGGAAGGAGCGACGAGGGAGCAGGGGTGGCGAGGAGCGGACGAGGGTGTGGCTCCGGGGGCGCGCGGCTTGGGCGCTGGGGCAATCGACGGCGGCGACAGATCGACGGCGGGCAAGGGTGGGGGGAGAAGGGGAGAGGCGGAAAAGGACTTAGCAAAATTTTGAGCCCGCGCTTGTGGTTAAGTCAAACAAGCAGTAGCGCTGGCAAGGAAAACGCGCTATAGCTAAGGTAGCTATAGCGCTTTCCACTAAAACGCGCTACTGCTACTGGAAGCAGCTATTTATTTTCCTTTTTCTTTTCCTTTTATCTAAGGAACTTAGCTATAGCGCGGGACCAGAAAAGCGCTACTGCTGAAGTAGCTATAGCGCTTTGTGAGAACAAGCGCTACTGCTATGCCTTTCTCCTCTATTTTTCTTTTTCTTTTGTTTTTCTTTTTTTCATTTCTCCTTTTTCTGTTTCTTTCATTTTAATTTATTTTTCTATTAATTTTTCTATTAATTTTTCTACTTATTTTCTTTTTCTTCGCAGCAGCGCTCTACCATAGAAACGCGCTGCTACAACACACTTAGCAATAGCGTGTTTCACACCGGCTCGCTACTACTATTCCTAGCCTACTGGCAACAGTGTAGGAATTATAGTAGTAGCACGTTTTTGCGCAGAGGCGCTACTTCTACAACTATAGTTGTAGCGTGCTTTTGTGACGAGCGCTACTACTAAGTAGCAGTAGCGCTTAGTTTTGACCAGCGCTGCTGCTATACCTCTGTGTATAAGGTTTTCCCTAGTAGTGCCTTGACGTATTTCCCTTGAGATATGAAGATGCTGTTGCGTTGTTGACGAATTTGAAGACCTAGAAAGAATTTCAATTCTCCCATTATAGACATTTGATATTACTCACTCATCATATAGGAAAATTCGTCACTGTAATGTTGGTTAGTACAACCAAATATGATATCATCAACATATATTTGGCACACGAATAATTCATCATCATAGGTTTTGGTGAAAAGAGTAGGGTCATGTGAACCGGGTTTGAAGCCTTACTTCATGAGGAATTCATTCAAAGTATCAAACCATGCCCGAGGGGCCTGCTTGAGGCCATAGAGGGCCTTATTGAGTCTGAAGACTTTGTCAGGATGCTTAGGATCTTCAAAACCTCTGGGTTGAGCAACATATACTTCTTCCTCAAGCTTACCATTGAGGAATGCATTTTTCACATCCATTTGATATAAGATGATATTATGATGGTTAGCATAAGCAAGCAATATGTCAATAGCCTCAAGTCTAGCAACAGGTGCAAAAGTTTCATCAAAATTAATTCCTTCAACCTGTGTGTAGCCTTGAGCTACAAGACAAGCCTTATTCCTCACCACAATGCCATTTTCATCTTGCTTGTTGCGGTAGATCCATTTGGTATAGATGATATTGTGCTTGCGAGGGTCTGGTCGCTTGACAAGTTCCCAGACATTGTTGAGCTCTAATCAATGTAATTCCTCTTACATCGCTTGAATCCACTCAGGCTCTAGAAATGCCTCATCAACTTTGGTGGGCTCTGTGATAGAGACAAAAGCAAAGTGCCCACAAAAGTTAGACAGATGTTAAGCTTTTGAGCGTGTGAGAGGACCTGGTGCGTTGATGTCGTTGATGATTTTCTCAATCTGCACTTCATTTGCAACGCGAGGATGAGCGGGTTGACGACGTTGATTGGGCTCAGCATTTTCTTTAGAGCCATTTTCTTCAGATGCACCAGCATGATTTTATTCATGTTCTGGAATGACTTCTTCAGCAGATTCCTCAGTAGCCTTGAACTTGATGGATTCCTCAGGTGACATTTCATCTAGCACAGGAGGTAGGTGCTCTCTTTGCGAGCCATTAGTTTCATCGAACCACACATCCACAGTTTCAACAACCTTGTGGTGAAAGGTGTTGAAGACTCTGTAGGTGTGTGAGTCCTTTCCGTAACCAAGCATAAAACCTTCATGTGCTTTCGGTGCAAATTTAAAATTGTGATGAGGATCTTGAATCCAACATTTAGCACCGAAGACTTTGAAATAACTCACATTGGGTTTCTTGTCAGTGAGGAGTTCATATGAGGTATTTTTGAAGAATTTGTGAAGATATACCCTGTTGATGATGTGGCACGCAGTATCAATTACCTCAGGCCAGAAGCGAGGAGGTGTCTTGTATTCATCAAGCATAGTGCGAGCCATCTCAACAAGAGTCCTGTTCTTGCACTCCACGACGCCATTCCGCTGAGGAGTATAAGGGGCAGATAACTCGTGAGTAATACCAAGTTCATCAAGATAGTCATCAAGACCAGTATTCTTGAACTCGGTCCCATTGTCACTCCTAATGTGCTTGATCTTCACTCCGAAATTCGTCGAAGCCCTTGAGGAAAATCGTTTGAAGACTTCCTGCACTTCAGTTTTGTAAACAATGATGTGCACCCATGTGTAACGAGAATAGTCATCAACAATAACAAAGCCATATAGAGATGTTGCATTTGTTAGTGAGGAATAATGAGTAGGGCCGAAGATATCCATGTGAAGCAATTCAAATGGATGAGTGGTAGTAGTGATACTCTTTGATGGATGCTTGGACTTGGTCATCTTTCCAGCTTCACAAGCTCCACACAGATGATCCTTCAGGAATTTGACACCCTTGATGCCAATAACGTGCTTCTTCTTCACGAGTGTGTGCAGGTTCCTCATGCCAGCATGACCTAGTCGACAATGCCATAACCAGCCTTCCGAAGCATTTGCATGTAGACACGTGGCAGGCTGTGGTCCTGTAGAGAAATCAACAATATACAAGTCTCCTCTCCTAAAGCCTTCGAAGACTTTGGAATTGTCAGATTCCAAGGGCACAATGCAGCAATATTTGCCAAAGACAACAACCATATCAAGATCACAAAGCATTGAGACAGACATGAGGTTGAATCCTAAGGACTCGACAAGCATGACTTTGTCCATGTGTCGATCCTTTGAGATCGCAACCCTACCTAGACCCAATACCTTGCTTTTGCCTTTGTCTGCGTAGGTGATATGCTTCAGATGTGATGGAGATAAAGCAGTGTCCATCAATAAGTTCCTGTCACCGGTCATGTGATTCGTACATCCACTGTCGAGGACCCACTCAGTAGCTTTGGGTTGTTCATCCTGCAGATGAATTAGTGCAACTTACGAACTCATATACTTCATCAGTGAAGAATATGACATCAAATTCATCAGATTGAATTTCATCAAGTAAAAACAACAGATATCGCAGTAAGAGGACGTGAGAAATGAATTTCATTTCTTCATGATTAGCTTGCGTCCTTTCAAGCATTATTCAGGTCTCCATCAAATTCTTCAGACGTTCAAGTTCGTCTGGAGACCTGACCCTGCATAAGAGATTAGTTCCTTTTCTTCACCACCTACATCTGGAGGAGTGGCAAAGAGTTCATCATTCTGCAAGCTCCATAGGAGAAAGGTGGCATTGAAGCCAGTGCACTTCGTTTCACAGAAGAGAAGTTAGAGTAAGCATATGAATAAGCAAAGAAATTCTTCGAGGACTTATGAACATAATGATTTGAAGAATAATGCACATATTCATAACCCTTAGACTTTCCCTGCGAAACAGAAGTGTTAGCACGATGATGATCATATGAGGATTTGGATCCACTTGAGGAATTTGATCCATATGAGGACTTGGATCCATATGGAGACTTTGGTCCATATGAAGAATTTGATCTGGGGTTCCTATTCTTCACAGGTGGTGTCAGGATGACATTCACCTAAAGACTATCAAGGCACCTTTTGGGAACCCAGATTTTCTTCATAGGGGGACCGTTCCTGCAGTTAGCTCCAACATATCAAGCAAATACTTCACCATTCTGATTTTTGAACAGTTTATAGTTGGAGTCATATGACTCATCAAAAGAACATGAAGGTTCACATGTAAAGCCAGATAAAGTGGATGGATCTATGGGAGGTCCTTTTGCAGCAACCCATGAGGTTTTGGGATACTGCTCAGGTTTCCAGTAGGTCCCATCAGCATTGAGTTTCCTCTGAAAGGCAATACCCTCTTTCCTAGGGTTCCTGTTAAGAATCTGCTTTTTAAGCACATCACAAAGAATCTGATGCCCTTTTAGGCTTTTGTACATGCCAGTCACATACAATTCCTTCAACCCTGCATTATCGTCAGTGATATTTGTGGTATCCTCAGATGAAGAAATTGTGACCACAGAGACAGTTGAAGAATTTGCAGCAATAGAAGCATTTGAACTTTCAGGTGAAGAATTAGCAGATTCACGTTCAATGCATTTCAAACATGGTGGAATAAATTCATCCTGAGCGGAACTAATCTGTTGAGCAAGCAATGAATCATTTTCCTTCTAAAGATCTTCATAACTCATCCTTAGCTTTTCAAGATCTTGCTTTTTTGAAGAAATTCATAAGAAAGCTTCTCATGATTAGCTAAGAGAGTGTTATGATGACTCTGAAGGTTATCAAACTTAGACTGAAGTCGTTGAAGATTTTCAGTTAGAGTTTGAGTTCGATCCATTTCTTCACCCAACGGTCATCGCTTTTATCTAGCAAATTTTGAACCTTTTCCAAAGCTTTTTGTTGTTTGACAGCAATCTTAGCAAGTTTGGAATAGCTAGGCTTCAGGTTTTCATCAGATTCATCCTCACTTGATTCAGAGGAGGGATATATGAGTACCTTGGCACCTTTTGCCATGAAGCAATAGGTGGGAGCATAGTCATCGTCGCCATTGTCAGCAGTGTTGGGGAAGTCATTTTCCTCAGAGTTGAAGATGGACTTGCTGACGAAGGCAGTAGCGAGGGCTAGGCTCGCCACACCAGAGTCTGACTCCTCAGATGCCTCCTCTTCCTCATTTTCCTCAGATTCAGCTTCAGAGTCCATTTCCTTGCCAATGAATGCTCGAGCCTTTTTGGAACTGCTCTTCTTCTGAGATGAAGACTTTGAAGATTTGGACGATGAAGACTTTAAAGATTTCTTCTTCTTCTTCGAGTCATCAGAACTATCATCCTTGTATTTCTTCTTCTTTGATTCCTTAGCCCACTGAGGACAATCAGTAATGTAGTGACCAGGTTTCTTGCATTTGTGGCATGTCCTCTTCTTGTAATCACGGGATGAGGAATCTGATTTCATGTCATCATTTCTTGAAGATTTTCCAAAGCGACCACGTCTTGAGAACTTCTGGAATTTCCTCACGAGCATTGCTAGCTCCTGGCTCAGTTCTTCAGGATCACCAAGGCTGCTATCAAAATCTTCACATTTCGATTCGGAAACTGCCTTGGTCTTCATTGCGCGAGATCTTCCATAGCTTGGTCCGTAGAGGTCTCTCTCCTCAGCAAGTTGGAACTCATGAGTATTTAGCCTCTCGAGGATATTAGCAGGATCAAGTGACTTGTAGTCTCCATGTTCTTGAATCATCAGTGGAAGTGTGTCGAATGAGGAATCAAGCGATCTCAGCAATTTCTTCACCACCTCATGGTCAGTAATATCAGTGGCACCAAGTGCTTGAAGCTTATTCGAGATGTCACTGAGGCGATCAAAGGTTTGCTAAACATTTTCATTGTCGAGTTGTTTGAAGCGGTTGAAGAGATTTCGAAGAACGTCAACTCGAGAGTCACGTTGTGTTGAGACTCCCTCATTGACCTTGGACAGCCTATCCCAGATAAGCTTAGCTGTCTCCAAAGCACTCACTCTGCCGTACTGTCCTTTGCTCAGATGGCCACATATGATTTTCTTCGCTTGAGAGTCGAGTTGCTTGAATCTCTTCACATCAGCAGCACTCACGGAAGGAGAGATGGAGGGAACGCCATTTTCCACAACGTACAGAGATTGTTGTCAATTGCCTCAAGATGCATGCGCATCTTATTCTTCCAGTAGAGGTAGTCCGTCCCATCGAAGATTGGACACCCAGCCGAGACCTTGATCATGCCTGCAGTCGACATAACTAAAACTCCAGGTGGTTAAACAAAAATCACACAGAACAAGGGAGTACCTTGCTCTAATACCAATTGAAAGTGTGTTATATCGACTAGAGGGGGGGTGAATAGGCAATTTTACAAATTCGTCACTGAGGAATTTCAAGGTGAGGAAATTCCTAAGCAACAAACTACTTAGCAGCGGAATAAGTACCCAGATGCAAACATAACATGACATAAGCACAGTCATCATGATGAAATGAAATAGGCACAGAGTATAGGTAGCGTGAAACACAGGGTAAGCAGGCTGAAGGCGAAGTGACTGAAGAATTTGGGATTGAGGGAATTGAGAAAGTCTTCAGTCAAAGTCTTCAAACAGTAACAATTAAGTTCATCAACACAGGAATGAGGAAATGAAAGGGTTGAGGAAACAGAACCAGTTGCTTGGTGAAGAGGATGATTTGGTAGACCAGTTCCAACTGCTGTGACAGTTGTATGTCTGGTTGGAGCGGCTAGGTATTTAAACCTGAGGACACACAGTCCTCACCGTATTCTCCTTGAGCTAAGATCACACAGACCTTGCACAATCACTCATGGTAAGTCTTCAGGTGACTTCTGAACCTTCACAGACTAGGTCTCTCGGCGATCCACAATTCCTCTTGGATGCTCTAGACGATGACGCCTAACCGTCTGGAGGATGCATAGTCCTCAAAGGTAACAAGCGTCGGTTCCACACAGGAACAATCTCTTCAGTGATGCTCAATCACTTTGGGTTTGTAGGTGTTTGGGTTTGGGTTTTCCTCACTTGATGATTTTCGCTCAAAGTCCTCGAAGGATGGGATGCTCTCAATGACAAGTGTCAGTTTCTCTCAGAGCAGCCAACCAACTAGTGGTTGTAGGGGGCGGCTATTTATAGCCTAGGGAGCAGCCCGACATGATAAGACATAAATGCCCTTCAATGATATGACCGTTAGTTGGGTAGGATATTTTGGGACAGCTGGCGCGTAGCACAGCAATGGTCGGAAATTTGAGCTCTCAAATTCCTCAGGGCTATCATGTTCCTCACTAGTAGGCAATCCGCACTGGCGAATTCCAAACTCCTCAGTCAGAACAAATTCCTCAGAGACCAGAAGATCTTTGTCTCTGTCACTGAAGAAATTGACTGATCTGTATGAGATTTCCAATGGCTTCACTCGAAAGGATTGGGTAGGTTTAGGATTTTGAGATGAGTATCACTTGGAAACTTTTCCTTAGTTTTACCTCGACCCCCTTTAACAGTACAGTGTTTCCTCTGACTCAAGAAAGAGAAAATGGAACTACGAAAACAAAAGTCTTCACGCTTCATAATCCTTGCATCAGTATCAAAGTCTTCAAGGTCACACCAATTTCCTCACTTTCAAAGTCTTCAAGAAAACCAAAGTCTTCACCTGAAGACATTCATTTTTAGGGGTCGACTTTCATCATAAATATCAAACTCCTCATAGACTTATAAAACCTGTGTACACTCACAAACACATTAGTCCCTTAACCTATAAGTCTTCAATACACCAAAATCACTAAGGGGCACTAGATGCACTTACAAGAACGGCGGGGAAGCGAGGTTGCGACCACTGTCCTCCTCCTCTTGCGCTTCGAAGTCTCCAGTGACTCCGTTGGAGGCTGCACAATCTCCAATGGCACCTCGTGCACGATGGCTTCCTGATCCAGTGGATGCTCTGCCCTGGATCTGAACGCCCACCACCTCCGCCTGACCCACGCTTTGGGCGAATCGGTCTGCTCCATCGCCCAAAGGAGGATCTCGATCTTGTTGATCGGTTGTGCGGATGGGGGGCAAAGCTTGTTCTTTTTTTCTTCGTCATTTCCTTCATAGTGGCCATCGCCGCTGGCGATCCGCTCGATCTGCTGCTGCATCGAGAGGGGGGTGGATGTGGAAGAGGAGACGAGCAAAGTTACGGCAGCGAGAAGGAGGAGATGGCTGCCGTGGATTTGTAATGCAGGAGAGGGTGGAGATGATTGCTGTTGTGTAATGGTGATGGAAGAGGAGAGGACCCTGGTGGCGGCGATTCTGCATTGGATGAGAGGGGCGGCGCGTGATTATTTTTTTCCTATGACTAAAATGCCATAGATTAAAATGTGTCCCCACAATGTCATTAGTACCGACACCACAAGTTGTAGTACTTTCGAATACTTTCATCTGAATACTACCCAGTGTCGTGGGAATGAGTCTGACAGTAAGAGTAGGGGGTATGTAGGAGAGGGCAGTGTCCTAGATACGGTGAAGTTATACGGACAGATTTACGAGTTCAGGTCCCTCTCGGTGGAGGTAATAGCCCTACGTCTTGGTGCCGCGGAGGCTTGTCGACTGGATGTGTGTAAATGTTACAGGGGTGCGAACCCGTGTGCCAGAGGGGAGGGGTGGCTTATATAGAGTGCGCCTGGCCCCTTGCAGTCCTCTGTTACACAGGTGTTCAATGATAATTATGTCTCGAGCATTACTGGTAACTCCCGTAATGATTGGTCTTGATGACGACGGAGTGAATGCCTGACCGTTGCCATCCTGGGGTGAATTTAGGTCTTCTGTACTCCGAGTGGGTTCTTGTGTGGTCGAGTGAAGTTATCCTGGTCGAGTGGAATTAGGATATCCGAGTGGGATATATCGACGAGTGGATTACACTTCCAGAGGATTTCAGTCGGTATCTTCTGTCATATCTTGTTGGTCTTGTTCTCTAGAGAAGTGTCCTTGGGTAGGATGTCTGGGTCAGGCCTAAAACCCTACCCTAGGTACATGTCATCATCATTAGCCCCCGAATGGATTGAGGACCGAGTGAAGAAGGGTTGAAGTTGGTTCTGACCCGATTCAATGTCTCAGGAACATTTCCTCTGGGCTTAAGGGTTTGCTGGTACTTTAACTCTTCATAAGTCGTCTTGATCGATTCTTGCTTGTGGAATTTCCGAGTGAATTATGGCGTGTATCTTCATGTAGATTGGATTGAGATATCTTTGGCGTGATCGACTGCACTGCGGTTCCTAGATCTCACGGGATTCAAAATTTGGAGAAACGCGTGGGACGGGACACGGCACGGTAAGCTGGGCAGGCGGATAGGGACTCCTCGATCCTTGCGCCACCTTTTTCGCCACCTATCGGGCTTGCGTCTGTTACGGGATTTGCCAGGATCACATGGGCCCACGGGTCAGTCACTCGGAAGTGAAGCCATAGAAGGCGTGGCTGCCGATGCATGGTACAGTGCTTCCCAATTTGCCCTCTTTCTCTCCGCTTCTCCGTCCCATCTTCCTTAGTGCTCCACTCCTCCGTCTATTCCTCTCGAGCTCTGCCGCCATGGTGAAGGACAAGACCGCGGCTCTGGAGCGCGTGAAGAAGGCGACAGCGAAAGGCAAGAAGGCGGCGAAGGGGTTGACGTCACGGTCCAGTCTGCCACCTGGTTGGGTCCAGGGGGCCTGGATCCGCTCCACCGTCGTGAAGGAAGATCTGGAGAACCTCGCCGCCGACGGCCTGATTGCTCACTGGTCCTGGAGACTGCCAGAGGGGGAAACTGAGCACCAGCTGTGCGAGGGTGAGCGTGTCCTCCTCGCCACTCATGTCGACCGAGGTTTTTCTTTGCCTCCTTATCCGTTCTTCCGGGTTTTTTTGAACTTCTTCGGTGCTCAGATCCACCATTTTCCCCCAAAAACCATCTCTTATCTTGCTGCATTCATTTCGATGTGTGATAACTTCCTGGGATGTCACCCACACTGGGGTCTGTTTAAACATATCTTCACATGCCGATCTCAGATGGTGAAGAAAGCTAATCCGACTGACGAGAAGGCGCATGTGATCCAGATGTGTGGGGGTGGGGGGTTAGGGATTCAGATGAGAGGTAGGAGCACTTTCCCCCCATGACTTTTACTGAGTCGGTTAGGGGATGGCAGTCGACCTGGTTCTACTGCAAAGATGTTCCGACTCCCGGCCAGTCTACTGGTCTTCCTCCTTTCTCTCTGGAGAGACTCCGCACTCCTCGTTCGCTGACTGTAGAGGATGGGGAGAAGGCTGAGGTTGCAATTTTGGTCGACGCAGTCATTGCGTTAGTCTAGGGTGGAGTGACTGGCATGGATTTGTTGGAGGTGTTCCTCAGTCGACGCATCCAGCCCCTCCAAGCTCGTGACCACCCAATGTGGATGTATTCCGGCCCAGAAGACACCGCTCGGGTCCAACCGGAGGAGGTCGCCGAGGAGACGGTGGCTCGGTGGTTGCGAAGCATCACTGGCAAAACGACAACCCCCATGGGGCCAGGAGGATCTTGCCATTCGACGCCGATAACGCCCCAGGAGAGGTCAGGCCCGGTTTGTCGAGTATTTCTGTCTTGTGATCTCCAATACGCAGTGATTTTTGAATCTGACTGACATCTGCGGCTTGTGACTTGTAGGTTTTCACGAAGATGTATTCCATGCCGAACGGCGCGCAGTAGCTTGGAGAAGGAGAGAGCGAAGGCGGGAGCGCCGATATTGAGTATGCAGATGACAGCGTTGACGACAGCGAAGATTCTGACGAGAGCTCGGAGGTCGAGTCACCTCCACGCTCCGAAAGACACTCCAAGCAGTCACAAGAGCCTGCGGGTGGCCACGGCAAGGCAGTGGCGTCGAGTGCAGGGATTCTCAAGCACACTCGAACGTCGACTACTGAACCGACTGAGAAACAGGCCAAATTCGCCCCACCCAAGCCCCGGAAGGCTCTGCCCAGGATCAAAGTGTTCGTGCCTGTTGCTTCAGCGTGAGTGTTTCTTTTCCCTGTTTTCCATTGTTGTAGTGTATTCCTTCATTTGTCTGGCCGAGTGAGTTTTCGAACTTTCAGAGCGGCTACTTCTGCAACGTCTTCTATGGATCTTGACGAGGAGCAAGCTGACGCGGATACTACAGATTTGGCCACTTCTCGAGCAGGTATGCAACTGTAGGCAGTTTTGCACTTTGCCAATTGTTTTGATGGTCGACTGGAATCTTACTATCGACTATTTGTAGTGCCAACAGATGTTATCCAGCTTTCGGATGATGATGATGACGAACCCCAGAGGAGCGCAGGGAGAAGGGGCAGGGTCTTGAGCAAGAGAGTGCCTTCTGGCCGAGCGTCCCGCCCGCTGTCTGAGCCCGTCATTCAAGAACCAGGTGATTTGACTCGAGCTGTTGTTTCTTTTGCTGTCACTTTGTCGATTGATCATCCTGCTGTGTCGAATGTTCAGACTTCAGACCTGATTGGGCAGCCTCAAACTCTGACCCCTCCAGTGGAATCTTCGACTTCATCAACATCTCAGTTCGCTCTGCACCACGTCCTAGAGGACCAAGTAGGAGCCGCCAGGGAAGCAATGATCCAATATGGCCTGATGATGGACCGACTGAAGGTGGTGTATGAGACCAGCAAGGCCGCTTATGACGCCAGCTCTGCCCTCCAGGCCAATGTCCTAGTAAGTGGGATTGTAAGTTGATTTCCGATTGGTTTTTCAGCCTGAGCCTTGCTCTGTTAGGATATGCTATCTGCGAACTGCTGCTTTACTATTCGTAAGATGTCTGTGGATGAGCGTTTTGGAACCTTTAATGTGCATCTATCATGGGCCTGAACCACGCATCTGTACACCCACTGGGTGCTTTCTTTTGCTGTGTAGATCTTCCACTCGAATTAGTCATATTGCGTCGAGTGGATATCTGGACCAGTGGGGGCACGCTAAGTGCACCCACTGGGTGTAGTCCCCGAGACCGCCGTCGAATGTTTGATTCGGCGGGGGTGTTTTAGAATATGTTAGTTTGTAGCTCTTCCACTCGGTCCGGTCGGGTCGTATCGAGTGGGTAACTGATCCAGTGGGGGCATGCGAAGTGCACCCACTGGGTTTAGTCCCCGAGACCACCGTCGACTACGGGCAGTCGGCAGGGGTCTGAGAACAAAGGATTTTTTTTTTGCTTCTTCCACTCGGGCCGGGCAGGTCGTACTGAGTGGGAAATCATACCAGTGGGGGCATGCTGAGTGCACCCACTGGGTGTAGTCCCCGAAACCGCTGTCGAATGTTTGATTCGGCGGTGGTCTTAGAACTCCTCTTATGGAAACAATTTGAACTTGCTCTTCTTTACTCGGAAGTAAAGGACCTTTATTTCGGTTGACTGAATTATGTTTTTGTTTATCGCAGAAATCTTGTGAGCTTGGGACCCAGTATGCTGCTTTGGAGAAAGAGAAGATCCAACTCAAGCTCGACCTGGAGCTCGCCAAGACGAACCTGAAGAAAGCTCAGGAGGAAGTGGCAACCATGGGAGGTAACAACTTGCTGACTGTTTGCTTTGATGTTTCTTCTTTTCAGTCCTTTGAACTGAGTGACCCCACTCGAACAGATGTGCGTAGTGAAAACTGTCAACTCCAAGCACGACTGAAGAATGTTGTTTCTTTAGACAAAATGAAGCAGGCATTGGAGAAGAAGGACACTGATCTCGCCGGTACGCAGAAGGCGGCTCGTGATAAGGCTGAACTGGCTGAGAGGAAGCTGGCTTCAGTCGGTAAGTTGGAGGAGGAGAATGCCAAACTGAAGACTGCTGTCGATGAGGCGAAGAAAGAGGCTACACAGCTGTAGGAAGAGAAGGTGGTCTTGGCTGGTAAGGTGGATGATCTCACTCGAAAGAGGAATGAGCTGGAAATTTATCTATGAGGTCTTGCGAAGAAGATGTTCCTCATGCTCGAAGGTACTTTACCTCATCCGCCCAAACCAAAAAACGTCTTCACAACATTGCTGCTAATTCCCTTCTTTTCCCTTCGTGCAGAGTTCTGTCATAATTTTGAGGAGGAAACTGGGCGAATCGAAACGGGATTGGACCCCATCAACTCTCCTGTCAAAGATGAAGCTGCAATGAACGTGCTGCGACTGGAATCTCGCCTTGCCAGTGTCTTGGACTATATTGCTCGGCTGAAGGTTGCACTGTCGCGGATCGACAAGGAACTGTGGCCAGAAGACGTGCTTCAGAATGACCTCGAGTCACTGATGACTTGGCTCAATGAAGTCCCTGACCGAGTGCAAGCATGGAAGAAGTCAGCCGCTCGCTGTGGTGCTGATGTGGCTTTATCACTCGTCCTCGTTCATTGCAAGGACGCCAAAGAAGAAAAACTTAATGCTCTTCAGGTAGCAAACACCAAGAAGCTCCAGTTTCAATCTTTCATGGAGACCTTTATTAACGCAGCCACTCGGATCGCGGACGGAATTGACATGGACACCTTCGTCGAACCAGCCAGTCCTCCTCCTGCCAGTGAAAAACTTGATGATTTGAATTCATTTGCCTCGGGATGTCGAGTGATTGTGTAACCGTTAAACTCTTTCGGGCCTGATGCCCGAGTACTTTTGCCTGCGGTCCTGAAACTTGCGGGATTTATCCAAACTTGATGGTTTTATCCGAATATTGCTTTTCTCGTTTCTGGAGTGTTTCGCATGATTGAATTTTTTGACTTAGGCAGAGCTGATCCGCGGCTAAGCCTCCGAATGGGAGGATGGCTCTCCACTCAGAGAAGTTTTTTGAACTTAGGCGAGTACGGGGTCGTAGCTAAGCCCCCGAGTGGGAGGATTGCTCCTCACACGGAGTAGTTTTTTAGCTTAGGCGAGTACGGGATCGCATCTAAGCCCCCTAGTGGGAGGATTGCTCTCCACTCGGAGTAGTTTTTAAACTTAGGCGAAACAGGTTCGCGGCTAAGCCTCCGAGTGGGAGGATTGCTCTCCACTCAGAGTAGGTTTTTAACTTAGGCGAATGCGGGATCGCAGCTAAGCCCCTGAGTGAGAGGGTTGCTCTTCACTCGGAGTAGTTTTTTAACTTAGGCGAATGCGGGATCGCGGCTAAGCCCCTGAGTGAGAGGGTTGCTCTTCACTCGGAGTAGTTTTTTAAAACTAGGCGAATGGTGAGTTTTTTGGCGATGCGGGAAGCGCAGGCTAAGCCTCCGAGTGAGAGGGTTGCTACCATCGGAGTAGTTTTTTAACTTAGGCGAATGCGGGATCGCACAAGCCCCCGAGTAGAGGGTTGCTCTTCACTCGGAGAGTTTTTTAACTTAGGCGAATGCGGGATCGCAGCTAAGGCCGTACAACCCTCCCCATGCTGGGGAAGCAGAGCAACAAAATGGCCTAAACCAGGATACCGAGAAGCAAGAGAAGGGCACAAACGCTTTCCCACTTAGACATCCCCCAATACATCTACCGCCTGCCGCCCTCTGAACTCAACTCGTCATTTCCCTTCTTTATTACCCAAACCAACACCTTTAGTACCGAGTGACACGGTTGCTCTTCACTCGGAGTAGTTTTTAACTTAGGCGAATGCGGGATCGCAGCTAAGCCCCCGAGTGAGAGGGTTGCTCTTCACTCGGAGTAGTTTTTTTAACTTAGGCGAATGCGGGATCATGGCTAAGCCCCTGAGTGAGAGGGTTGCTCTTCACTCGGAGTAGTTTTTGAACTTAGGCGAATGCGGGATCGCAGCTAAGCCTCCGAGTGAGAGGGTTGCTCATCACTCGGAGTAGTTTTTTAACGTAGACGAATGCGGGATCACAGCTAAGCCCCCGAGTGAGAGGGTTACTCTTCACTCGGAGTAGTTTTTTAACTTAGGCGAATGCAGGATCACAGCTAAGCCCACTAGTGAGAGGGTTGCTCTCCACTCGGAGTAGTTTTTGAACTTAGGCGAAACAGGTTCGCGGCTAAGCCACCTAGTGGGAGGATTGCTCCCCACTCGGAGTAGTTTTTTATCTTAGGCGAAACAGGTTCGCGGCTAAGCCTCCGAGTGGGAGGATTGCTCTCCACTCGGAGTAGTTATTTAACTTAGGCGAAACAGGTTCGCGGCTAAGCCCCCGAGTGGGAGGATTGCTCTCCACTCGGAGTTGTTTTTTAACTTAGGCGAAACAGGTTCCGGCTTAGCCTCTGAGTGGGAGGATTGCTCTCCACTCGGAGTAGTTTTTTAACTTAGGCGAAATAGGTTCGCGACTAAGCCACCCACTGGGGGATTTGAACACCTGTTGAAGTGAAAACAATCATTAAGAGATTGCAGGGATCATGTCTTAATAAACAAACTGAAGGTATTCTTATTACAACTCGACGGTTCGAATGTTGTTAAGTATAAAATCGGTGAAGCAGATCCGTGTTCCAAGCGCGTGGCTCATCTTTCTTCTTGGCTACGTTGTAAAGGTGATACGCCCCGTTGTGGAGCACCTTGGTGACGATGAAGGGGCCTTCCCAAGCAGGAGCGAGCTTATGAGGTCGTTGTTGATCCACTCGGAGCACAAGATCTCCTCCATGAAATGCTCGACCTTTGATTTTTCGGGCATGGAATCGATGAAGGTCTTCCTGATAAATGGTCGACTGGATCAAGGCCAACTCTCGTTCTTCCTCCAGAAGATCTATGGCATCTTGGCGTGCTTGCCCTACCTTAGCTACCGAGAGGAGTTCCACTCAGGGTGCATTGTGAAGCAAGTCACTCGGAAGCACGGCTTCAGCTCTGTACACCATGAAGAAAGGGGTTCGATCGGTTGAACGGTTGGTAGTTGTCCTTAATACCCATAGAACAGACGGAAACTCAGTCACCCAAGCCCCAGCTGCATGCTTAAGGTCGCGCATCAGTCGAGGTTTCAGCCCTTGGAGGATCAAACCATTTGCTCTTTCAGCTTGCCCATTCGACTGTGGGTGCGCAACAGATGCGTAGTCGACACGAGTGCCCTTGGAAGCGCAAAATGCTCTGAACTCATCAGAATATCAACTCTCTGATGAAACTGATCGCTGTACTTGAGTTTAAATTCTTGATGGGCTTGGCCTCAATCCACTTGGTAAACTTGTCGACTGCCACAAGCAGATGCGTGAAACCACTTCTGCCGGTCCTTAGGGGCCCAATCATGTCCAGCCCCACACGGCAAATGGCCAGACGAGTGGAATAGTCTTCAAAGCAGATGCAGGCTTGTGAGACATGTTCAAGTAAAACTGGCAAACTTCACAGTTCTCAATGATCTATTCTGCTGCTTCATTGGCCCCCGGCCAGTAGAATCTTGCTCGGTATGCTTTGGCCACAATGGTCCGAGAGGACGCATGGTGACCACAGGTCCTCGAGTGAATATCATTCAAGATCAGTCGACCTTCCTCTGGAGAGATACATCGCCGAGTCACGCCAGTAACACTCTCTTTGTAGAGCTGTCCTCCTACTACCGTGAAGGCCTTGGACCTGCGGACGATCTGACGTGCTTCAACCTCGTCTTCTGGGAGCTCCTGCCTGAGCAGGTATGCAATGTATGGCATTGTCCAATCGGGGGTGATTACCAAAATCTCCATTATTAGGTCGACAACTGCTGGCACCTCGACTTCAGTCGGGTTGGTAGAACTCATTGGTTGGAGAGGCTCCTCAGTAAAAGGATCTTCTTGCACCGAAGGAGTATGGAGATGCTCCAAGAACACATTACTGGGAATAGGCTTCCGAGTGGAACCTATTTTCGCCAGATCATCAGCTGCTTGAGTCTTGATTCGGGGGATGTGGTGGAGCTCCAATCCTTCAAACTTCTTTTCCAATTTCCTCACTACATTGCAGTATCCAGTCATGGCAGGGCTCCTGATATCCCACTCCTTCATCACCTGATTAACTACCAAATCTGAGTCGCCATAAACCATCAGGCGACGGACGCCGAGTGAAATGGCCATTCACAACCGATAGAGAAGTAATTCGTACTCAGCTTCATTGTTGGAGGAATCAAAGTGAATCTGGAGGACATAACTGAGTTTGTCGCCTCTTGGGGACACCAAGACCACTCCGGCACCAGAACCGTTTATCATCTTAGATCCATCAAAGAACATGGTCCAGTGTTCTGAGTGAACTTGAGTCGGCTGCTGTTGCTCAATCCACTCGGCCCAGAAATCTGCGGTTGCTTGAGACTTGATCGTCTTTTTTGCTTCGAACTTTATATCCAGAGGAAGAAGTTCAATCGCCCACTTCGCCACTCAACTAGTTGCATCTCGATTGTTTAAAATTTCAGATAGTGGAGCATCGCTGACGACTGAAATCAAGTGGTCTTGGAAGTAATGTGCAACTTTCTTCGCAGTCAAGAAAATTCCATAGACAAGCTTCTAGTAATGTGGATACCTTTGCTTGGATGGAGTCAAGACCTCAGAAATGTAATATACTGGGCGTTGAACTTTATAGGGCTTGCCTTCTTCTTCTCGCTCGACCATGAGCACTGTGCTGACCACTTGCCTAGTGGCTGCAATATATAACAGTAGAGGCTCTTTGCTGATCGGAGCAGCAAGTACCGGCTGGGTGGAAAGCAGGGCTTTGAGCTCCACAAACGCTGCTTTGGCTTCAGGAGTCAACTCGAATGTATCGGATTTCTTCATCAGTCAGTAAAGAGGTAATGCCTTTTCACCGAGATGAGAAATGAATCGACTTAGAGCAGCAAGGCAGCCTGTAAGTTTCTGAACGTCTCGGTGAAAAGGCAGCCTGTAAGTTTCTGAACCTGCACGCCCCTTGCACACCTAGCGGGTGTCTATGGTTGTTATTTACACAAATCATTTCAGCACACATCAAATTTCCTCGAGAAATTATTACGTTTGCTTGTGCAGTTTGATTACAAAAGTGAATTATCTTTCTCATGCCTGACGAGGTCTATATCATTGATATGATGATGAGGATTCCACAGAGGGGTTGGCCGGATGTGTTTGAAGTCAACAGAGCGACAAGGTCGGTGTTGTGGTGCGCTAGGACCGGTACGGTGACCGAGTCCGAGTAGCGATGAAATTGGCACATAGGGCCGTCGAGTGATCGCGTAACTTGTGTAAGAGACATAGCACAAGCAAACGTAATAATTTCTCGAGGAAATTTGATGTGTGCTGAAATGATTTGTGTAAATAAGACCCATAGACACCCGCTGGGTGTGCAAGGGGCTTGCAGGTTCAGAACCAGCAAGAGTATAAAAGAGTGAAGGATCTGATCGAACTTGATGAAGTGAAGGATCCAACCGGACATGTTGGAGTACTGGCTCAAATAAAACGGAAGTGTAGTGTTCCGACTGAGTTGCAGCCCCCGAGGACCAATGCAAACTCGAAATGAAGAACACATGGTGTTCGTGAATGATGTATGCGTAAAAATGGAAGTTGGACTCGGGAGTCAAATAACTAGTACTAAGCAAGTATGTGAAAATAAGCAACCGAGCGTAGAGTTACACTCGGTGGCGTGGCCTCCGAGTGAACGTGATGTGTGAATTACGGGATACTCGGGAACGCGGAAATAACAGAATGTAGTGCATGTAGAATGACTTAGCTGTTTGAAGGCACGCGAGTGGCCGAGTGGTGAAGATGTGTTCAACCGATGGCGATGCGCGGGGCGGCCGATTGATGTAGATGTACCTCACCAAGTGGCGACGCGCGGGGCGGCTGAGTAGTGAGGATGTGTCCAACTAATGGCGACGCGTGGGGCGGCCGGTTGATGTAGATGTGTCTCACCGAGTGGCGACGCGCGGGGCGGCCGAGTGGTGAGGATGTGTTCAACCAATGGTGACGCGCGGGGCGACTGAGTGGTGAGGACTAAAAGGTTTTTCGAATGATCGGATGTTATTGATCGCCGAGCAAAACTTGGTGGCATTCATATGTCTCTCGGAAGAGATAGACTTGAGGTCCGAATGTGGACATGCCATAAAACACGAGTGACGACGCCGGCGCGTGGTCTGTCTCTCCGGAGAGATGCCACTCCTTATCCCAGGGGAACGCCAGCGCATGCCATCTTCGAGTCCAAGTTTATGAGGCATGCGCCTTAGACCCTAGTGGAAGGGCCAAGTTAACCCGCGGAGGGGCGTCAAGCTCATCTCATAGCGATCCTGAAGGTGACTTCAGTCAGGTGTTTTACGTGTCCGAGTGCATGGGTCCCCACGGAGGGTGGTCTGAAGATGACTTCAGTCGGGTGTTTTACGTGTCTGATTGCACGGGTCCCCATGGAGGGTGGTCTGAAGATGACTTCAGTCGGGTGTTTTACGTGTCCGAGTGCACGGGTCCCCACAGAGGGTGGTCTAAAGATGACTTCAGTCGGGTGTTTTACGTGTCCGAGTGCACGGGTCCCCACGGAGGGGTGGTCTGAAGATGACTTCAGTCGGTGTTTTTACGTGTCCGAGTGCACGGGTCCCCATGGAGGGTGGTGGGTGTTCTACGTGTCCGAGTGCACGGGTCCCCACGGAGGGTGGTCCGAAGATGACTTCAGTCGGGTGTTTTACGTGTCCGAGTGCACGGGTCCCCACGGAGGGTGTTCTGAACATGACTTCCATCAGGTGTTTTACGTGTCCAAGTGCACGGGTCCCCACGGAGGGTGGTCTGAAGATGACTTCAGTTGGACTGACAGACGTCCTTTCGGAAAGGAACTATGGGCAATCGATCGGAGCGATTCGCCGTGGAAATTCCGGGTGAAGCCTAGCCCAACCGAGTGGCGACGCGTGGGGCGGCCAAGTTGGACATGTTGATGAAGTCATGGACATCCGAGTGATGACGACGCGCGGACGGCTGAGTGCCAGCGGTCCGTCCGAGTGGATGTTGACCGGAGCGAATGTCGTTGGTGTAAATCCCACGACCAAGTGGACGGCCGAGTAAATCCGTCTGAGTGAACACCGTCTGGAAGCTGACCAGAGGGAGGCATCGCCGTGTGCGGGGCCATGGCCGGACTCGATGCCCGTGCAACATCGGTCAGTTAACCATCCGAGTAAATTCGCTCGAGCATGTGTGCGAACTATCCGAGCGGAGCTTTAGTCCCGTACGAGTGAACCTGGGTTCGAACAGGAAGGGGACTGTTAAGCTATCATTGAATAATTTGAGAAATGAATTGTAAAATGATCGGAGAGAATAAGATTGTTCCCCTGAGTTCGTCGTCATTGAAGTGGAGAGTGACGAGCGCCGTCAGCCCATGGCCAAGCACCAAGGCCGGAGGGAGGAGCGGCGGCGTGAATGGGACGGCGCCAGGTCAGGCTTGTGCTCACCGCTACGGGAGCTGCTGCTGAGTAGTTGATGCTCTGGGAGGAGGAGCCGTATGTGGGGGCTCGTTGATGACATTGCAGATGAAGCCGGAGACGATGACTGGCAGACGAAGCCGGAGACGACGACTGGCGGACGGCACCGGTAGCCGTGCGTGCGGGCTCGAACCCACGACCACAAGGTTTCACATGCACAGGGCGTTTCATTCGGAGAATTGCTCCAATCTTTTCGGGATTTGCATCTATCCCTCGTTCGAAAACAAGAAAACCGAGTAACTTTCCTCCAGGAACTCTGAAAGTGCACTTGGACGGGTTCAACTTGATATCATATCTTCTCAGATTGGCAAATGTTCCAGCGAGGTCAGTCAGCAGGTCGGAACTCTTGCGTGACTTGACCACGATATCATCCATATATGCTTCCACATTCCGACTGATCTGAGTGAGCAAGCACTTATGGATCATGTGCATGAATGTGGCGCCAGCATTCTTGAGACCAAAAGGCATGGTGACATAGCAAAAGCACCCGAATGGGGTGACGAAGGTTGTTTTTATTTCATTGGGCCCATACAGTCGGATCTGATGGTACCCGGAATATGCGTCCAGAAAAGACAAACGCTCACACTCCTCAGTCGAGTCAACAATCTGATCAATGCAGGGGAGAGGAAAGTGATCTTTCGGGCAGGCCCGATTGATATGTTTGAAGTCAATACACAGGCGAAGTGATTTATCCTTCTTAGGGACCATGACGACATTGGCGAGCCACTCGGAGTGGTATATTTCGCGGTTGAACTCAGCTGCGAGGAGCCGAGCCACTTCCTCGCCGATCGCCTTGCTCTTTTCCGCGGCGGACCGACGGAGATGTTCCTTGACGGGTTTTGCTTTCGAGTCGACATGCAAACGGTGCTCAGCCAGCCCCCTGGGTACACCTGGCATGTCAGATGGTTTCCATGCAAAGATGTCCCAGTTCTCACGGAGGAACTGGATGAGCGCAGCTTCCTATTTGCTGTCGAGTGTTGTTGAGATGTGAGTCGGAGCAGCAGTGGGGTCGTCCGGGTGGATGTGAACTGGCTATGTTTCGCCGGCCGACTGAAATGCATTCTCTGAAGCAGGCTTCTTGGCTCGCAACAAATCACTCGGATCAGCATTTTTCTTGTATTCTGCCAACTCAACCACCGCCATCTGATCATCTGCAATCTTGGACCCCTTCTGGAGGCACTCCACCGCTCTCTGCCTATTCCCAGTGACTATAATCACACCTTTGGGTCCGGGCAACTTCAACTTGAGTTACACATAACATGGACGGGCCATGAAATGAGCATATGCGGGCCTGCCCAGAATGGCATGATAGGCATGATAACCAACAAGTATAGGGGATCGCAACAGTTTTTGAGGGTAAAGTATTCAACCCAAATTTATTGATTCGACAAAAGGGGAGCCAAAGAATATTCTCAAGTATTAGTAGTTGAGTTGTCAATTCAACCACACCTAAAAGACTTAATATCTGCAGCAAAGTATTTGGTAGCAAAGTAGTATGGAAGTAACGGTAACGGTGGCAAAAGTAACAGTAGAAGTTTTTGTAGCAATCGTAACAGTGGCAACAGAAAAGTAACTAGGCAAAGATCAATATGTGAAAAGCTCGTAGGCAATGGATCAATGATGGATAATTATGTCGGATGCTATTCCTCATGCAACAGTTATAACATAGGGTGACACAAAACTAGCTCCAGTTCATCAATGTAATGTAGGCATGTATTCCGAATATAGTCATACGTGCTTATGGAAAAGAACTCGCATGACATCTTTTGTCCTACCCTCCCGTGGCAGCGGGGTCCTATTGGAAACTAAGGGATATTAAGGCCTCCTTTTAATAGAGTACCGGACCAAAGCATTAACACTTAGTGAATACATGAACTCCTCAAACTATGGTCATCACCGGGAGTGGTCCCGATTATTGTCACTTCGGGGTTGCCGGATCATAACACATAGTAGGTGACTATTGACTTGCAAGATAGGATCAAGAACTCACATATATTCATGAAAACATAATAGGTTCAGATCTGAAATCATCGCACTCGGGCCCTAGTGACAAGCATTAAGCATACCAAAGTCATAGCGACATCAATCTTAGAACATAATGGATACTAGGGATCAAACCCTAACAAAACTAACTCGATTACATGGTAAATCTCATCCAACCCATCACTGTCCAGCAAGCCTACGATGGGATTACTCACGCACGGCGGTGAGCATCATGAAATTGGTGATGGAGGATGGTTGATGATGACGATGGCGACGGATTCCCCTCTCCGGAGCACCGAACGGAGTCTAGATCAGCCCTCCCGAGGAAGATTTGGGCTTGGCGGCGGCTCCGTACTGTAAAACGCGATGAATCCTTCTCTCTGGTTTTTTTCTCCCCGAAAGTGAATATATGGAGTTGGGGTTGAGGTCGGTGGAGTCCCAGAGGGCCCACGAGGCAGGGGGGCGCGCCCTGCACCCTCGTGGACAGGGTGTGGACCCCCTGATGCTGATTCTTTCGCCAATATTTTTTATTAATTCCAAAACGTGTCTCTGTGGATTTTCAGGTCATTCCGAGAACTTTTATTTCTGCACAAAAATAACACCATGGCAGTTCTGCTGAAAATAGCGCCAGTCCGGGTTAGTTCCATTCAAATCATGCAAGTTAGAGTCCAAAGCAAGGGAAAAAGTGTTTGGAAAAGTAGATACGTTGGAGACGTATCAACTCCCCCAAGCTTAAACCTTTGCTTGTCCTCAAGCAATTCAGTTAAAAACTGAAAGTGATAAAGAAAAACTTTTACAAACTCTGTTTGATCTTGTTGTTGCAAATATGTAAAGCCAGCATTCAAGTTTTCAGCAAAGATTATGAACTAACCATATTCACAATAACATTTAGGTCTCATGTTTACTCATATCAATGACATAATCAACTAGCAAGCAATAATAATAAATCTCGGATGACAACACTTTCTCAAAACAATCATAACATGATATAACAAGATGGTATCTCGCTAGCCCTTTCTGAGACCGCAAAACATAAATGCAGAGCACCCCTGAAGATCAAGGACTGACTAGACATTGTAAATCAAGGTAAAAGAGATCCAGTCACAGTCATACTCAATGTAAATTAATAGCAATGCATGCGAATGACAGCGGTGCTCTCCAACTGGTGCTTTTTAATAAGAGGATGATGACTCAACATAAAAGTAAATAGATAGGCCCTTCGCAGAGGGAAGCAGGGATTTGCAGAGGTGCCAGAGCTCGGGTTTTGAAACAGAGATAAATAATATTTTGAGTGGCATACTTTCATTGTCAACATAACAACCAAGAGATCTCGATATCTTCCATGCTACACACATTATAGGCGGTTCCCAAATAGAATGGTAAAGTTTATACTCCCCCACCACCAACAAACATCAATCCATGGCTTGTCCGAAACAACGGGTGCCGTCCAACTAACAACAATCCTGGGGGAGTTTTGTTTGCAATTATTTTGATTTGATTTGAGCATGGGACTGGGCATCCCGGTTACCGGCCATATTCTCGTGAGTGATGAGCGGAGTCCACTCATCGTGAGAATAACCCACCTAGCATGGAAGATATAGACAACCCTAGTTGATACATGAGCTATTTGAGCATACAAAGTAGAATTTCATTTGAAGGTTTAGAGTTTGGCACATACAAATTTACTTGGAACGGCAGGTAAATAACGCGTATAGGAAGGTATGGCGGACTCATATGGAATAAGTTTGGGTTTTACGGAAGTGGATGCACAAGCAGTATTCCCGCTTAGTACAAGTGAAGACTAGAAAGAGACTGGGAAGCGACCAACTAGAGAGCGACAACAGTCATGAACATGCATTAAGATTAATCAACAATGAGTGCAAGCATGAGTAGGATATAAATCACCATGAACATAAATATCGTGGAGGCTATGTTGATTTTGTTTCAACTACATGCGTGCACATGTGCCAAGTCAAGCCACTCGAATCGTTCAAAGGAGGATACCACCCTATCATGCCACATCACAACCATTTTAATAGCATGTTGGCACGCAAGATAAACCATTATAAACTCCTAGCTAATTAAGCATGGCATGAGCAACTATAATCTCTAATTGTCATTGCAAACATGTTTCATTCATAGTAGGCTGAATCAGGAACGATGAACTAATCATATTTACAAAAACAAGATAGGTCGAGTTCATACCGGCTTCTCTCATCTCACTCAGTCCATCATATATCATCATTATTTCCTTTCACTCGCACGACTGAACGGTGTGGATAATAATAATAGTGCACGTGCATTGGACTAAGCTGGAATCTGCAAGCATTTAATACAAGGGAGAAGACAAGGTTATATGGGCTCTTGGTTAAATCAACAATAATGCATATGAGAGCCACTCAACATTTTCATCATGGTCTTCTCCTCTCGACCGCCAAAGAATAAGAAAAGAAATAAAACTATTTACACGGGAAAGTTCCCAACAAGCAAAAGAAGAACGAAAAATCGTTTTGGGTTTTCTTTTAATTACTACTACTACAGGCATGGAAAGTAAACTAGCTAAAAGCTACAACTAATTTTTTTGGTTTTTCTTAAGGTTTTTCAAACACACAAGAAGAAGGCTTAGAAAAGAAAATAAACTAGCATGGATAGTACAATGAAAAAGTATGAGCACCGACAACTAGAATGAGTGTGTGAACATGAATGTAATGTCGGTGAGAAATACGTACTCCCCCAAGCTTAGGATTTTGGCCTAATCTGGTCTATGGCAACTGCTGGCCTGGCTCTGGGACTTGTGTTAGCCTCCAGTATGCATAAATGGCCTCGGGCAAGATGAGGTACGTGCCTGAAAGTATGTTAAACAAAGAGGGTGCAGGCAAGGTAATAGTCTCACAGTGAGTTTTATCAAATATCAAATTATACTTAAGCATCTTCTTCTTATTTTTAACAATAAATTCATGTGCTACCATACTCTTATAATCTAGAAAAATAGGGGGCAGCAATTTCTCCTCTTTCTCATAATGTCTAATAGGTATCTGAAAGTGTTCAGCAAGGTGTGAAGCAAAGATGCCTCCGAAGATGGGGCCCTTTGTACGGTTCAGACTTAATCATTTAGCAACAATAGCACCTAAGCGGAAAGTTGTATCATGAAACAAAGCATGGCGCAAAATGACAAGATCAGGAGCACTAAGATTTCCACTGTTCCCGCGACCAATTAAGCATCTACTAGCAAATATCGCAAAGTAACGTAGAACAGGAAAATGTATACTAGTAATTCTTGCATCAGAAACTTTCCTTGTTTCCCCTACAGCAATTCTATCAATAAATCCATCCACATCACTCCGATGTGGTTCCTCGATGCTGCACACAAAGGGTATCTTGCAGACCCGACAAAAATCATGGAGTGACATCTCCTTAACCTCATCATATAAGTGAAACTCCACAGAAGGTGGTGATTTGTTAGCATGGAAATAAAAAATTTGCACGAAAATATTAGTGAGTAGGAGATACTGTTCGCGCTGGTCATGGAGGAAGTCGGTGAGGCCTGCATTCTCAGCCAAGTAATAAAAGTCATCATAAATTCTGGCGGCTCTCAAGAACGCATCACAAGGCCATTCGCACGGCCGAACCTCCGCAGTGCGAGGAAGATTGTATTTCGACTTTTTATTCTCCTCATTCTGCTTATCCTTCGAGCTTCGGCTCGAAGAGATCCTCAACAATCTCTTCATCATTTTCTTTCTCTGAAAAATTTCTGAAATTTTTAGTGACTCAAAATAAAAGTGAAACAAACTCAACAAGATTGATAGCAACTACTCCCACAAGTGCCTAGAGGCTATATCATGCATTAAAATTACTTTGGACCATATAAATTTGACATGCAAGCTCAAGAACAGGGTGACCTTAGCAGCAAAAATTTGCAATAAATAAAGCACTAGAACAAAAACTAATTGGACCATTGGAGGAATCACATACCGAAGAACAATCTCCCAAAACAGTTTTGTGAATGGAGCTTTGAGCAAAGAGATCGAAAATGGCAGCAAGATGAGCTAGAACACGGGTTTGAGCTATGGGAAGATTTTTTCTGGAGGAAGATGAAGTGAGCGGGTGCTGGAATAAGTGGAGGGGGTCCACGTGGGGCCCACGAGGCAGGGGGACGCGCCCCAGGGGTGTGGGCGCTCCCTGTGCCCTCGTGGCCAAATGGTGGGCCCCCCTGGTGTGTTCTTAGTGCCAGAAATTCTTAAATATTCTACAAAAAATCATATTTCATTTTTAGGACATTTGGAGAACTTTTATTTTTGGGGTATTTTTATTGCAAGGATAATTCAAAAAACAAACAGAAAATACTATATTTGCTTTATTTAATCTAAATAACAGAAAGTAAATGGAGGGTACAGAGAGTTGTGCTTTCTAACTTCATCCATCTCGTGCTCATCAAAAGGAATCCACTAATAAGGTTGATCAAGTCTTGTTAACAAACTCTTTCCGAATAACATGAAACCGGAGAATTTTCGAATAACACTAGGTTACCTCAACGGGGATATGCATGTCCCCAACAATAAGAATATCATATTTCTTCTTGACAGTAGGAAGAGGGAATTCAAAACCTCCAATAGTAATCGTTGAAATTTTTTCAATAGAATTGATACTGTGGACTTGAGGTTGTTTCTTCGGAAAGTGTAACGTATGCTCATTACCATTAACATGAAAAGTGACATTGCCTTTGTTGCAATCAATAACAGCCCCTTCAGTATTAAAAAAGGGTCTACCAAGGATAATCGACATACTATCGTCCTTGGGAATATCAACACTAACAATGTCCGTTAAAATAGTAATGTTTGCAACCACAACAGGCACATCCTCACAAATACCAACCGGTATAGTAGTGTTGGAGATATGCCCTAGAGGCAATAATAAATGTTATTGATTATCTCCCTGTTCATAATTAGGTTTATGTTCCATGCTATAACTGCTACGGTTCTCGAGTCTGCAAATAAAACGAGGCTCGGAGGAAGACTCATATGCACGTGTGGGATAATAAACGGTAAAATGTATTCCTAGTCTGGCCTCTAAGACTAGCTCAAGTGTTGCATGATGGTTCTGTTTTCCTAATCATGGGCATGTCTATGCCAGCAACTTTGAGGGCACAGTGTTAAAAGAACATTTGTGTTGAATCGAACCGATTGATGTTATGCTATGAGATTCATTCATCACAAGTTAATGGTTAATAACACAGAGATGGTTAACGTTTGCATGATTCCTTAGACCATGAGAGTGTCGAGTTTCTTCATGCTTGCTTCATGAACTTTGGGGTTTGTTAAACGTCATCCATAAATGGGTGGCTATTACGGCGGCTGACGGGTTCATGGAAAAGTATGTCAAGTAACTTGATAGCTCGAGATTGGGATTTGCTCCTGCGACGCTAGAGAGATATCTCTGGGCCCTCTCGGTATTACGGTATCCATCATCGTCTGGCCAGACACTTTGTGATTTGATCACGGGGATGCCGGAACACGGAAACGAGAAAAGAGAACAATACCGGTAACGAGGTAACTGGCAGAGTGGACAAGTTGTTGATCCACGGGAATGCCAACATGTCTCACCTCGGGTATTTGTAACATATCGCGAAGCAATAGGAATAGCACACGGCAACTGGAGGTTCACTCGAATATTCATTCGTGTGGGTATAGGGGTCAATATGGGTGTCCACGGCTTCGATGTTGATCATTGATCGGAAGGGTTCCGGATCATGTCTATACTTCACCGAACCTATAGGGTCACACGCTTAAGGGTCATCTATCTACTGAATACTAGACAGGGAGTCTGAGAGAAAGTCACCGAAAAGGTTTCGGAGACAACGGAAGAGTTCCGGAGAGAGAACACCGAAAGAGTTTCGGTAAAACCGAAAAGTTGTTTCGGAATATATTATTAGGTCAAAATGGTTTCGGCACTCGCCTAGAAATTCTTAGAGGGCACCAGAATTGGTCTGGAAACTTCTGGGGATTTTCAGAGAGAAAAACTGGAAATGTTCCGGAGCTGCCATAACCACTGTTGTTGCTTTTCGCTGATAAAAACCACAACACTGGAAATGTTTCAGATCATGCCCAGAATAATTTTAGAGGGTGCCGGAAATGTTCTGGGACCTTCCAGATTTTTTCAGAAAAAAAAGTTTCGTGGAAAAACATTTTATCTCAGCGCGAGGAGACAAGATCCCATGAATCGGGGGTTGCATGTTTGGTGGCTTTTTGTCTAGGGAGCACCCATATTTCTAGGAGACATGTTGGTGGCTTGTTTGGCCCCCCCCCCCCCAATGGGAGGGGGCAAGGTTGTGGCCGGCCCAACGGGTGCCCCCATGGTGTCCCCTTGGTGCCCCACTTGTGTTACCATTTCACCCTTCATGTGGGACATGTAGCATGGGTGTTTTGGTATTTCCTCCACCTCCCCACCCCTTGCCTTGGCCTATAAAAGGAGGAGAAGGGGCTGCCATTCTCCTCATCCCCTTGCTCTCATACACATGCCATGCATTATCTGGCTTCTTCTCTCCCTCGGACGAAAACAGTTTCGTAGAGCCGAAAGGCTGTCTGGGTTCTGGTGGGAACTAGTTCTGGACGGCGAAGCCCTGCTGGATAGATGACACTATATGTGTGCAACTCTGTAGAGAGGTTGTAGTTTTGTCCTTTTACCCGAGGGGCTATTCGAGTGTCCTCCCGAAGGGCTGTCCGAGTAACCGTCCGAGTTTCGAGGTTCCTCCCGAAGGGCTGTCCGTGACACCGTCCGAGGGATTGTCCGACCGCCTCCCGGAGGGCTGTCCGAGGGGCAGATGAGGGAGTACATCCTCGCGGTTGGGAGGTTGTAAATCCTAGCCGCGGGGATCTGCACCGACGATCGTCATCGACTCTACTTCCGCTGTGCTACGAGTCGGTAACGAAAATGATCAAACCTTGTATGCAGTCTCCATAGTGGTCCTGGGCGGGTGCGTAGGTCGGAAAATTTTTGTTTTCTGCTGCGTTACCCTACAGTGGCATCATGAGCCATGCTATGCATAGATGCAGGTTGCGATCTAGAATACATGGAGATGTATGGGTGTTGCACAATATAATTAGGTAGTAGATGAGTTCTATTACTGAAAATTATTTGTGCGGGTAGCAGATGAAATCTGTTACCCGATGTTCTTGTTGCTTCCCTTGAATTTGCGTAGTCCTGATCTTGACAGCATTGTGGAATCTGACAAAGTTCTGGCAATCCGCGATCCTTTCATGCTGCTCCTAAGTATGCTGATTGACAGATCAACGAAGTGCTAATAGTTCTTTGGGTTCCACTTTAGTCAAAGAAAGAAGGATGTTTCGCAGACGAAAGGGCAATGCAGATATGATATGCACGGGGGTCATGCGTATGACGAAGTTCAGTATGGGGCTCGAGATTTTATTATCTCATGTTTAATACACCCTGCATTGTTAATCTAGCGACTTGGATTATCATACTTGATGATGGACGTTGGTAGCTTCGGCTTGTTTCGAAACCTTAGAAGCCACGTAAAACAAGTTTTTGCATGAACCGATTAGAGACGTCTAACTTGGTTTTGCAGGAGGGTTTGCATGTGCATGTGATGTGGTATAGCAGTGCTCATAATAATTTGATGATGTATGGGATGTCTATATGATGTAAATTGATTAACATGACCTGCGTGTCATGATTTGGCATGATGGCTGGAGCCATATGATTGCACTTTAAATGACCTGCGTGTCAACCTTGTGTAATGCATTATTTTATTAGCTATAGAGATAGCAATATTATTTGGTGCATCGACAAGGTGGTGGCATTCTTCGCGAAGGTGAACACAGACACGAATGCCGAAGACGAAGAAATACAAGACTTCTCCGTCAGAAAGGGCTATGCCATATCATGCTATTATGAATTGCCTGAGATGTTTATCCCTTATGATGCACCCTTCTTGATTGCGCGGTAGTCGCTTTTTATTAGGGTGAACTCTCACAAAAATATCTAGTAGTTAGTGTTCTCCCAAGTGTAGCACCGTCACGGCACCTAACTTTTCGGGGCATCACAGGATCTCCCTGGGTGCGAACGATTAGGGATGTGTGAGGCGGGTGAGTTGAGACCTCGCAGCGAGATCACTTGGTTGTCTTGACATTCTGGAAGGATCTCCCCTGAGCTCGGAACACGCCCTTCGAAAGATGAACAAGAGTCACATAGAGATGTGATCGGCAAGTTTGCCTACCGATTGAAGTTCGCGCCATCAGTGTTCATCTCGTTCAATGGCGTTGAATGGAAATGCGGGTCTTGTATCACTCAAAATCAATTATGAGAGATATTGATTTGAGTGGGAGCGCACTGTTGAATTAACTTCTTTAATTCTCAGTGCAATTAATTATGAACATTGTCTAAGTGTGATTTGCTTAATAGTTGTAGAATAATGGCTCGTGTTTCCACCTTCCCTGTTAAAATTTAATAGCTGTTAAATATCTGGCTAATACTTTATGGTTGGTAACGTAATGTGAGGATTGTCCTCAAGAGTGCCAAGAAGGACTTTGTCCTATTGCATACTTTCGGTATTCTCTCGCTTATGCTATGGATCATGTGACTCTCGTCCTTCGATCCAAAAGCTAGAATTCCGTTTCGGTCAAGTGCAATATGTTTGCTTCCATGAGACCTGAACTTCGAAAGTTTGGATAGTTATGTGATATTCATGGAATCTGAAAATCATTTTCAGAGACAGACAAAGGCTAAAAGATATGAGATATCCAAAGCAATGTTTGTTTGCAAACTATTAGTAAAGGAGTTTACTATGCATTAGACTGATAAGAGAGGGATCCAGAAGAACACCTGTCATATGATGAAAGGTGAATAAAACAACAACTTAAAGAGAAAGGAAGTGTCCGAAGGGTGTTAGTGAAACTTTCACGCCTAGGAAGTCCGGGGCTAACGCCACTCTTAAGTTGAGTGCTTCTTTTGAGAGTAGGAGAAATACTAAAAGTTAAACTGTTAGAAGTATAAAGGCAAAAAGAAAGAAGACTAGAATATCCAGCTCATGTATGAATGTCATACAAGTTTTTGATATATAGAAGGCTGGTCAAAGATATAGTTCTCGGGAATTATGGTTAAACATGTTAATCACTAATTCTTGGGTATTGAGAGACAATCACAAAGATACCCGCTTGATTGCATTCTGTTGCAACTCGATGTAAGAACTACTATGGCCTGAAAGACTAGCCAAGAATGAGGTTGAGATACACACATGGAACATAGTAAATGTTACTATACCTTCCATCGGTGTATTACCTATGTATTTACTTTCATAATTCATTTTAGAGTTTCACACTCTAGCCCTTTGCATAAGGTATCTTGCAAGAAGGTTGTTCATAAGAGAACTTTTGATGTTCGGTGTTATGAATAACATAAGGGCCATACTTTCATTATGAATGAGATGTATGTTATGAATATTGATAATAATATATTACCTCTGGATTTACATTCATAATTCATTTTAGAGTTTTACACTCTAGCCCCTTGCACAATGTTGTTGCAAAAAGGTTGTTCATAAAAGAACAATTGTTGTTCAGTATTATGAATAACATGAAGGGCCATACTTCCATCATCGATGGGACGTATGTTATGAATATTGATTGTAATATGATACATCCATAACACTGACGCTAAATGTCGTAAGACTAAAAGAATACCACACAAGTGTGGCACTACATTTGGTCACATTGGAGAAACCCGCATGGAAAAATCCATTATGATGGATTTTTAAGTCGTTTGATTTTTAATCATCTGACACTTGCAACTTTCCTCCGAAAAGTGAAGTGACTGAAATACCATTCACAGGCCATAAGGAGCGAGCAAAGAACTTATTGGTGATCATACATTTTGATGTATGTAGTCCGATAAATGTTGTTGCAAACAGTGGATTTGTCTACCTTCAAAAATGACTCAAGTAGATTTATGGATATTTACTTGATGAGACGTAAGTCTGGATCTTTTGAAATCATTCAAAAGGTTTTCAAATATGAAGTAGAAGTTATTGTAACAAGAAAATTATGTTTCTACAATTCGATTGCAGAAAGGAATATTTGAGTTACAAGTTTAGCGAATGTCTGATGAGTTGTGAAAGGGGTTTCATAACTTGCACCTCCCGGAACACCACTGAAAGTGGAAAGTCCATGAAGATGTAATCGATCCATTTATGACATGGTAAGATCAAAGATGACATAAATAAATTTGCCATTATCCCTTTTAAAAGAGTGATGCTTTAGAGACAACGGCTTTTACACTGAAAAGAGCTCCATCGGGTCTGTTGAAATGATGCCATGGTATGGTACGCCCAACCATGTTATATCTTTTCTTAACATTTGGAATATGGGGCTTGTGTAAAAGGTTACAAACCTATTCCAAATCAGACAAGTGCTACTTTGTAGGTTCTCCCAAGTAATTGGGTATTCCTCCCTCACTATACCGTGGCAAATAGGTTTGCAACAAAGGACGGTATGCTTTTTGAAGAAAATGGTTCTTTCAAAAAGGTGAGTGGGAGAATAGTGCAACTCGACGAGATAAATAGTATCTTAGTCATCAGATCAAAGGTAAGAGACCTTGGAAGTAATTCCAGAGTTTCCTACTGCGACTGATACGGAAGTCTCTACAATAAAATGTATGGACTTCGGTCGAACTTGCAGCTGAACCACGTAGGCAAGGCTCGTGCAAACCTCTCAGGTGCGCAGATGAGATATTGTTGTTGGACAACAGTATACCTATGATACACAAGGAAGCGTTGATGGGCCCTGACTCCGGAATTGGCTAAATGCCAATACAATCCAAGATAGTTCCCATATAAGTGATTCAAGATTAAAAACTTGATACACCTTTCGGAAGACTTAGAGTCTAACGAATATTTATGGAACTAAAAACTGATACGGATAAAAATGTTTTATCCATAAAGATCGACTTGTTGCAATATACAAGTTCAAGGAGTTGACTACGATGAGGTTGTTTCACTGTAGCGATGCTTAAAGTCGGTTCGGGTTGAACTAGCAATTAATACATATTTCATATCATGAGATATGAAACAAGGGATGACAAAAGGATTTCCATCTGATGGAAATGAAACCAAGGACTTGCATGTGTTACAGTCCAAGGTATTTTGTCAGTCCAGAGGATGCTAGTAAGTAAGTAAACTTCAGAGTTCCAGCAATGGACAGAAGAGAGCAAAATGGAGTTGGAATCTTCGTGTTTTGATGAAATAGTTAAAGGGGTTTGACTTCATCAATGGGTAATGAAGATGCTTGTGATTCAAGAAAGTAAGTGGGAGCATAATAATATTTCTAAAAACATTGTGTGCTTGACACATTGTTAATTGGAAATAAATTTCTTGACACGAATTAGGACTTCATTTGAAAATAGTTTTTCGGTGAAGTGCTTAGGCTAAATAGCCTCAATATTAGGCATGATGATCTATGGAGATAGATTTACCTAATGGGGCTAAGCAATGAATACATATTGACAGGATGCTAAAACTTTTTAGCATTTAAAAACGCCAAGGAGTGATTCTTGCGGAAGTCACATGGAAATTGTTTTGCAAGACTCGGTGTCCCAAAAACACTGATGAGCAAAATACATGATGGAGATTCCACACACCTTCGTGTTTGGATTAATCATGTATTCCATGGTATGTAAAAACAACCAGATATGTCCAATACTCCAAAGTTGTTGCGAGTATAGATACCAAACTGATCAAAAGTACTGATCATGGGACAACAGTGAAAAAGGGTCATTGAGTACTATAGTAGCATTGATGACATGTTTTCTCGCAAGTGGAGATCATGAAGATTTCGTTGTGAAAGGTTACATCGATACAGTCTTCATCTATTCTCCATGCGATTTTCGATTTAAATTGAGGGTTTTGTGTAACACACAATATGGTGGCACAGTTAGTTGGAATTTGTTCAAACAAGTTACTGTGGCGAATTCTATAACAGAGGCAAAGTATGTTGCCGCTTTTAAAGCGACAAAGAAGATGTTGAATCATATAGTTCATTCATGAACTTAGTATGGTTCCAAGATGGCTTTTGTCAATGGGACACTACTGCAAGTAGTTGCTCCATAACTCAGTCTGAGGAATCCAGGTTCGACCTGTGATTCGCATACATAACAAGCCAAGTCCACACAAAATATGTATTTTGTGAAAGCGTGAAAACGCGAGGATATGCAAAGATACACACGGAGCTGAAGTCATCAGATCCGTTGGACATTCAGGCTATACCACAAGCGAAGCATATTTACACCGGTGTGCCACAGGTGTAAAGTGCATTAGCATTAACTAGATTATTGACTCTAGTGCAATTGGGAGTCTGTAGGAGATATGCCCTAGAGGCAATAATAAATGTTATTGATTATCTCCCTGTTCATAATTAGGCTTATGTTCCATGCTATAACGGCTATGGTTCTCGAGTCTGCAAATAAAATGAGGCTCGGAGGAAGACTCATATGCACGTGTGGGATCATAAACGGTAAAATGTATTCCTAGTCTGGCCTCTAAGACTAGCTCAAGTGTTGCATGATGGTTCTGTTTTCCTGATCATGGGCATGTCTATGCCAGCAACTTTGAGGGCACAGTGTTAGAAGAACATTTGTGTTGAATCGACCCGATTGATGTTATGCTATAAGATTCATTCGTCACAAGTTAATGGTTAATAACACAGAGATGGTTAACGTTTGCATGATTCCTTAGACCATGAGAGTGTCGAGTTTCTTCATGCTTGCTTCATGAACTTTGGGTTTTGTTAAATGTCATCCTTAAATGGGTGGCTATTACGGCGGCTTACGGGTTCATGGAAAAGTATGTCAAGTAACTTGATAGCTCGAGATTGGGATTTGCTCCTCCGACAATGGAGAGATATCTCTGGGCCCTCTCGGTGTTACGGTATCCATCATCGTCTGGCCAGACACTTTGTGATTTGATCACGGGGATGCCGGAACACGGTAACGAGAAAAGAGAACAATACCGGTAATGAGGTAACTAGCATAGTGGACAAGTTGTTGATCCACGGGAATACCAACATGTCTTACCTCGGGTATTTGTAACATATCGCGAAGCAACAGGAATAGCACACGGCAACTGGAGGTTCACTCGAATATTCATTCGTGTGGGTATAGGGGTCAATTTGGGTGTCCACGGCTTTGATGTTGATCATTGATCGGAACAGTTTCGGATCATGTCTATGCTTCACTGAACCTATAGGGTCACACGCTTAAGGGTCATCTATCTGCTGAATACTAGACAGGGAGTCTGAGAGAAAGTCACCGAAAAGGTTTCGGAGACAATGGAAGAGTTTCGGAGAGAGAACACCGAAAGAATTTCGGTAAAACCGAAAAGTTGTTTTGCAATATATTATTAGGTCAAAATGGTGTCAGCACTCACCTAGAAATTCTTAGTGGGCACCAGAATTGGTCTGGAAACTTCTGGGAATTTTCAGAGAGAAAAAACGGAAATGTTCCGGAGCTGCCGTAACCACTATTGTTGCTTTTCGCTGATAAAAAACACCACACCGGAAATGTTTCGGATCGTGCCCAGAATAATTTTAGAGGGTGCCGGAAATGTTTTGGGACCTTCTGGAATTTTTTAGAAAAAAAAGTTTCGCGGAAAAACATCTTGTCTCAGCGTGAGGAGACAAGATCCCACGAATCGGGGGTTGCATGTTTGGTGGCTTTTTGTCTAGGGAGCACCCATGTTTCTAGGAGACATGTTGGTGGCTTGTTGGGGGCCCCCCAATGGGGGGGGGCAAGGTTGTGGCCCGCCCAAGGGGTGCCCCCATGGTGTCCCCTTGGTGCCCCACTTGTGTTACCATTTCACGCTTCATGTGGGACATGTAGCATGGGTGTTTTGGTATTTCCTCCACCTCCCCACCCCTTGCCTTGGCCTATAAAAGTAGGAGAAGGGGCTGCCATTCTCCTCATGCCCTTTCTCTCATACACATGCCATGCATTATCTGGCTTCTTCTCTCCCTCCCACGAAAACAGTTTCGTAGAGCCGAAAGGCTGTCTGGGTTCCGGTGGGAACTAGTTCTGGACGGCAAAGCCCTGCCGGATAGATGACACCATATGTGTGCAACTCTGTAGAGAGGTCGTAGTTTCGTCCTTTTGCCCGAGGGGCTGTTCGAGTGTCCTCCCGAAGGGCTGTCCGAGTAACCGTCCGAGTTTCGAGGGTCCTCCCGAAGGGCTGTCCGTGACACCGTTCGAGGGACTATCCGACCGCCTCCCGGAGGGCTGTCCGAGGGGCAGATGAGGGAGTACATCCTCGCGGTTGGGAGGTTGTTAATCCTAGCTGTGGGGATCTGCACCGACAATCATCATCGACTCTACTTCCGTTGCGCTACGAGTCGGTAACGAAAATGATCAAACCTTGTATGCAGTCTCCATAGTGGTCCTGGGCTGGTGCATAGGTTGGAAATTTTTTGTTTTCTGCTGCGTTACCCTACAAGCATTTGATTTATCGGCCATTTGCAAAGATATTTTAGTAGGTGTCAACTTATCCAAATCAAGTCTACGATATAAAGAGAGAGGCATAACACTAACACCGGCTCCAAGATCACATAAAGCAGTTTTAACATAGTTTCTTTTAATGGAGCATGGTATAGTTGGTACTCCTGGATCTCCTAGTTTCTTTGGTATTCCACCTTTAAAAGTATAATTGGCAAGCATGGTGGAAATTTCAGCTTCCGGTATCTTTCTTTTATTTGTAACAATATCTTTCATATACTTAGCATAAGGATTCATTTTAAGCATATCAGTCAAACGCATACGTAAAAAGATAGGTCTAATCATTTCAACAAAGCGCTCAAAATCCTCATCATCCTTTTTCTTGGATGGTTTAGGAGGAAAAGGCATGGATTTCTGAACCCATGGTTCTCTTTCTTTACCGTGCTTCCTAGCAACGAAGTCTCTCTTATCATAACGTTGATTCTTTGATTGTGGGTTATCAAGATCAACAGCAGGTTCAATCTCTACATCATTGTTATTGCTAGGTTGAGCATCAACATGAACATCATCATTATCACTAGGTTCATGTTCATTACCAGATTGTGTTTCAGAATCAGAAATAGAAATATCATTGGGATTCTCAAGTGTGTCAATAACAGGTTCACTAGAAGCATGCAAAGTCCTATCATTTTTCTTTTTCTTCTTCTTAGAAGGACTAGGTGCATCATCATTAGTTCTCTGAGAATCTTGCTCAACTCTCTTAGGGTGGCCCTCAGGGTACAAAGGTTCCTGAGTCATTCTACCTCCTCTAGTCATAACTCTAACAGCATTATCATTTTTCTTATTATTTAATTCATTGAGAAAATCATCTTGTGCTTTAAGCACTTGTTCTACCTGAGTGGTAACCATAGAAGCATTACTAATAAGTTTAAGGTCACCTTTCACTCTAGACAGATAATCACTCAAGTGTTCAACCATATAAGCATTACGTTTCAATTGTCTACCAGCATAAGCATTGAAGTTTTCTTGTTTAACAATAAAATTATCAAACTCATCCAAGCATTGGCTAGCAGACTTATTACGAGGAATATCACCTTCATCAAATCTATAGAGAGAATTTACCTTTACTACCTGTGTCGGGTTATTAAGACCATGTATTTCTTCAATAGGTGGTAAATTCTTAACATCTTCAGCTTTAATACACTTTTCTCTCATAGATTTCTTTGCCTCTTGCATATCTTCAGGACTGAGAAATAGAATACCCCTTTTCTTCGCAGTTGGCTCAGGATTTGGTTCAGGAAGTGTCCAATCATTATCATTACTCAATATATTATTCAATAGCAATTCAGCTTGCTCAACAGTTCTTTCCCTGAAAACACAACCAGCACAACTATCCAGGTGGTCTCTGGAAGCATCGGTTAGTCCATTATAAAAGATATCAAGTATTTCATTTTTCTTTAGAGGATGATCAGGCAAAGCATTAAGTAATCGGAGAAGCCTCCCCCAAGCGTGTGGGAGACTCTCTTCTTCAATTTGCAAAAAATTATATATTTCCCTTAAGGCAGCTTGTTTCTTATGAGCGGGGAAATTTTTAGCAGAGGAGTAATAAATCATATCCTGGGGACTACGCACACAACCAGGAGCAAGAGAATTGAACCATGTTTTAGCATCACCCTTTAATGAGAACGGAAATAACTTAAGGATATAGTAGTAATGAATTATTTCCTCATGAGTGAATAGGGTGGCTCTATCATTCAATTTAGTAAGATGTGCCACAACAGTTTTAGATTCATAGCCATAAAAAGGATCAGATTCAACCAAAGTAATTAACTCAGGATCGACAGAGAAATCATAATCCTTATCAGAAATACAGATAGGTGAAGTAGCAAAAGCAGGGTCATATTTCATTCTAGCATTCAAAGACTTTTCTTTCAGCTTAGCTAACAGTTTCTTAAGATCATATCTATCTTTGCAAGCAAAAAGGTCTCTAGCAGTTTCTTCATCCATAACATAACCCTCAGGCATATCAGGCAATTCATATCTAGGGGGAGAATCTTCATCATCACTTTCATCAATATTATCTGTTTCAATAATTTTATTCTCTCTAACCCTAGCAAGTTGTTCATCAAGAAATTCACCTAATGGCACAGTATTATCAAGCATAGAAGTAGTTTCATCATAAGCATCATGCATAGCAGAATTGGCATCATCAATAACATGCGACATATCAGAATCAATAACAGGTGTAGGTGTCGCAAATTTACTCATAACAGAAGGTGAATCAAGTGCAGAGCTTGATGGCAGTTCCTTACCTCCCCTCGTAGTTGAGTGAAAAATCTTGGTTCTTTCATCTTTCAAGTTCCTCATAGTGATCAACAGATATAAATCCCAAGTGACTCAAAGAATAGAGCTATGCTCCCTGGCAACGGCGCCAGAAATTAGTCTTGATAACCCAAAAGTATAGGGGATCGCAACAGTTTTCGAGGGTAGAGTATTCAACCCAAATTTATTGATTCGACACAAGGGGAGCCAAAGAATATTCTCAATTATTAGCAGTTGAGTTGTCAATTCAACCACACCTGAAAGACTTAATATCTGCAGCAAAGTATTTAGTAGCAAAGTAGTATGGAAGTAACGGTAACGGTGGCAAAAATAACAGTAGCAGTTTTAGTAGCAATCGTAACAGTGGCAACGGAAAAGTAACTAGGCAAAGATCAATATGTGAAAAGCTCATAGGCAATGGATCAATGATGTATAATTATGTCAGATGTGATTCCTCATGCAACATTTATAACATAGGGTGACACAAAACTAGCTCCAGTTCATCAATGTAATGTAGGCATGTATTCCGAATATAGTCATACGTGCTTATGGAAAAGAACTTGCATGACATCTTTTGTCCTACCCTCCCGTGGCAGCGGGGTCCTATTGGAAACTAAGGGATATGAAGGCCTCCTTTTAATAGAGTACCGGACCAAAGCATTAACACTTAGTGAATACATGAACTCCTCAAACTATGGTCATCACCGGGAGTGGTCCCGATTATTGTCACTTCGGGGTTGCCGGATCATAACACATAGTAGGTGACTATTGACTTGCAAGATAGGATCAAGAACTCACATATATTCATGAAAACATAATAGGTTCAGATCTGAAATCATGGAACTCAGGCCCTAGTGACAAGCATTAAGCATAGCAAAGTCATAGCAACATCAATCTTAGAACATAATGGATACTAGGGATTAAACCCTACCAAAACTAACTCGATTACATGGTAAATCTCATCCAACCCATCACCGTCCAACAAGCCTACGATGGGATTACTCATGCACGGCGGTGAGCATCATGAAATTGGTGATGGAGGATGGTTGATGATGACGATGGCGACGGATTCCCCTCTCCGGAGCCCCGAACGGACTCCAGATCAGCCCTCCCGAAGAAGATTAGGGCTTGGCAGCGGCTCCGTATCGTAAAACGCGATGAATCCTTCTCTCTGGTTTTTTCTCCCCGAAAGTGAATATATGGAGTTGGGGTTGAGGTCGGTGGAGTCCCAGAGGGCCCACGAGGTAGGGGGCGCGCCCTGCACCCTCGTGGACAGGGTGTGGACCCCCTGATGCTGATTCTTTCGCCAATATTTTTTATTAATTCCAAAACGTGTCTCCGTGGATTTTCATGTCATTCCGAGAACTTTTATTTCTGCACAAAAATAACACCATGGCAGTTCTGCTGAAAACAGTGTCAGTCCGGGTTAGTTCCATTCAAATCCTGCAAGTTAGAGTCCAAAACAAGGGCAAAAGTGTTTGGAAAAGTAGATACGTTGGAGACGTATCAAGGCACTGTGGAAATCCACTACCTCAAACGTCAACTTCTCTTTGCGAAAATTCTTGGAATCACCGAAAACCACATCAAGAGCAATCTACCCGAGTGAATTTCCTTTCTTCCCTGGAATGACTCCGTGGAACTGCATGTTGCTCTTATTGAGCTGGGACATCGGAATGCCCATTCCCTGGAGGGTCTCTGCATACAGAATATTCAGACAACGCCCGCCATCCATGAGAACTTTAGTCAGTCGGGTGCCCCCAACGACCGGGTCGACCACCAATGCTTGCTGCCCAGGGGTAGCAACATGCGCTGGGTGATCTGATTGGTCAAATGTAATGGGAGTCTTTGACCACTTCAGGTACGTCGTAGTTGCCGGAGCAACCATGTTCACTTCTCTGTTAATGACTTTCAGTCGACTCTTGCTTTCAACATCAGCAAAAATCACCAAGGTAGCATTGACCTTTGGGTAACCATCATCTTTTTCCTCCTCTTCGTCCTTATCAGAGTCCTTCTCACTGGGCTGACCCTCTCGGAACTGCTGAATCAGGAGTCTGCACTGTCGAGTGGTATGCTTGGGCAGAATTAGGTTACCCTCTTCATCTTTCTTCGTGCGGATGTGACACGGCAAATCCAGGACGTCCTGGCCGGACTGGTCCTTCACCTTTTTAGGCACCCATGGCCCTTTAGTCTTTCCTTTAGACTTTGCTTGCGCATTCAGAACTACGGCTTCAGCAGGACCTACAGCCTCAGCTTTACGCTTTTGTTTCCGACTGAGATTTCAACCCCCAGCATCGGGGTCGACTGTTTTCCCCTTGCCATTACGGAGTCGGTCTTCCTCTTCGCCATTTGCATACCAAGTGGCTATTTCCATCATTCGACTCAGAGACATGTCTCCGGAGTGACCGAATTTCAGGATAAGCTCTCTATACCTGACGCCCTCCTTGAAGGCGCAAACTGCCTCGTGTTCTGACACGTTCTCCACCACATGGTGAAGTGTAGTCCATCTCTGGATGAAATCCCTCAAAGTTTCATTCGGCTTCTGAATGCAGTGCTGTAATTCAGTCAGCCCAGCAGGTTGCTTGCAGGTGCCTTTGAATGTCTTGATAAACACTCGAGCACTAGACCCACACCACTTAGGCACTAGACCCACACCACTTACGCTGGCCCCCAAGCCAAGCATTCCCCCCGGGTAGACTCATATATCGCACAACACAAAATAGAATTAGCACAAGACTTTCACCCTGATTCACGAGGTTACTACCTTGTGCACCCCTAGCCAACATGATACACTACATGCACCTAGAGCTACCTGGGCCCACATCATGCACCACTACACGTTAGTGTCCACAAAACAAACTAACCCATAATCAACTTTTTTTTGCCAAAACAAGTTAGTTGTTTTATAATGGCTTGAAAATAGCAAGGTTTTTGTTAAATAATGATTTCCTTAATTACACATTATAAGGTGCATTTTTGTCCCTCTCAAAGAGGTGCATTCCATTTTGTAACCACACAAAATTCCTACCTTCCCTCGAAAAAAATAATCCTTCTTGACCCTCTCACGATCACGTTCACGATGGCCTCGCCGTATAATCTAGGAGTCGATCCAATCTCCCCACGGGGGCCAAATTGCACGCAGTAGATATTTTTGGTTGGTTGCAAATTTCTCTCCAAAACGGTTTATTATGAGAAAATCACCTTATATTTTTTTTACTTCCCAAGACATGTGGTGACAAAAGCATGGAACAAAATTGTAGGAGGCATGGTTGGATACGTGCACATGCTGTCTTCTTCTACTACAAGTGGACTTGTTGGCAAATTGCATGTGCACGTGTCATGTTTCAATTTATCTTGAAAATTATGTTGTACACCTATACATAGACGATTGAATTATTGTTTTCAAATGTTAATAATCCCTAAATATTGAATTTAAGCATGCACCTAGAAATTATCAGTCATAGAACCAACATCTCTTTCGTAGAGATTAAGGTACTTCCACATTAAACCTAATACTACAAATTCAAAGGATCAACTTGATACATTAACAGTACGTAGGGATGTAGCCCAGGAATCCAACGATTAGAGACAGAAGGAGGAACAAAAGCTGGAAGATGAAGGATCAGCCAGCAGCAACACCATCAGCCTCCTAGCCTCACCACTCCAGGTCTCCAGCCTTGTGAAATCCAGGTTTTTTCCTGCGAAACATGAATGGCAAAGTTGCTATTATAGATTAGGACTTAGTGAAAATTATAGTTATGCTGAAACAGTTATAATGACTAGCAGTGCTGACATGATGGTTACAACAAGCAAACAAAACCAAGCTCACAAGTTGCAACTTACTTTTAACATCAAACAATTATATAAACATGACCAATTTAGAGCAAGATTTTACCATGCAACATAAACTTGTCATAGCAACAAAAGGCATGGCATGAAAGTATTGACAACATAATGAAAATAATGTTTAGGAAGCATGGCCATAGCAGTTATATTTTTAGTGGCAACCTTCAAGCAAAGTTGCATAGTTTTATAACAGACAGAGGGGCTGGAATTGGTAGAGGCACACTGAGGTTGGCTAGCCATCAAGGATGACCAGTGGGCCAGGGGCCACATGGCTAGGAGCGTTTGTGTGTGTGACTGCCATGGGACCCGGATGTCAGTGGCTTACTCTAAAAACAAAAGGGGGGTTTATAGTTTAGTGGGAACAATCAATCAAATTCGCAAAGTTTTATAGCTGACAGATTTATACTTGCTGAGATGCACAGAGTAAAATGATGGCATGTTGGAGGCAATAAATAAATATGCTACATGGCTTGTCATGGCATCTAATTGCACAGAATGCTGGTACAAATCATGGAGAACAAGACATACAACATGAGCATCTCCATAAGAGCTGGTAGCTCTACCAAAAAGCAATCAACAACTCAAAAAAAGGGTTCAAATATAGTATCAAGCACTTAATAATAGAAAGACACATAACAAATTTTTGGTGTAGAAGTGCAGGTGAACATCAAATTCTACCACTACAACAGTACAAATTTAGCCTAGGGTTCATATACATCATAATCCAGCCCCCAAAACCATGTACTCAAATCTTCATTCCCTCTCTAAACTATTATCATCACTACCACCACAACTGTAAGCACGAGCAGTAGGAAGATTAGGAGTCGGGAAGCTTACTCTAAACAACGGTACCGCCGCCGTTCAGACGAGGGGAGCGGTGAGAGAAGCATGGAGAATGGCGGGGAAGCAAGGTTGCGACCACTGTCCTCCTCCTCTTACGCTTCGAAGTCTCCAGTGAGTCCATTGGAGGCTGCACAATCTCCAACGGCACCTCGTGCATGGTGGCTTCCTAATCCAGTGGATGCTCAACCCTGGATCTGAACTACCACCACCTCCGCCTGACCCACGTGTTGGGCGAATCGGCCTGCTCCATCGCCCAGAGGAGGATCTCGATCTTGTTGATCGGTTGTGCGGACGGGGGAAAAGCTTGTTCTTTTCTTTCTTCATCATTTCCTTCATAGTGGCCATCGCCGTCCAGCACATCTGCCGTGTGTTGTCAAACCAAGAAAGGATCTCGGTCAACCTGGCCATCTTGCGCTGGTCGCTGCTGGCGATCTGCTCGATCTGTTGCTGCATCGAGAGGGGGTGGATGTGGAAGAGGAGACGAGCAAAGTTGCGGCGGCAAGAAGGAGGAGATGGCCGCCGTGGATTTGGAATGCAGGAGAGGGAGGAGATGCCTGCGGTTGTGTAATGGTGATGGAAGAGGAGAGGACCCTGGCGGCGGCGGTTCTGCATTGGATGAGAGGGGCGGCGCATGATTGTTTTTTTCCTATGACTTAAATGCCATAGATTAAAATGTGTCCCCACAATGTCATTAGTACCAACCCCACAAGTTGTAGTACTTTCGAATAATTTCATCTGAATACTACCTAGTACTAGGTATTTGTGTGCCATTAAATTGAGAGCAACAAACGGTTCCAAAAAAGCCCAACCACTGTAAAACTTGTATAATAAATATAGATAGTTCGGGCCAAGCAAAGCCCACAACATGAGATATAGTACGCTTACAACTTAAATAACACCAAGACAAATATAGATAGATAGATTTAGCTAAAAAAGATAGATAGAGAGATGGCCGCCGCCTTCTCTACCAGGCTCCTCCTTGCTCCTCCTCCGGGTGCCCTTCACTGCTCCTCCGGGGTGTTGTTGATGGGGTACGGCAGAGTGTGCATGCGCTCCACGGTGGGGAAGATGTTGTTGTAGTCCGTGAAGATGTTATGGGTGGTGAAAGCTGTGACGCCCCAGCTTAATCGTGCACTAATCATACACGCAAATGCACACGATCAAGCCTAAGGACTCACTTGAAGATATCACAACACAACTCTAAAACATAAATAAAGTCATACAAGCTTTATATTACAAGCCAGGGCCTCGAGGGCTCGAATACATAGCTCGATGGCATACAAGCATCAATGGAAGCATTAGATATCTGAGGACAGATATAAAAGAAAAACAGAAAGGCCTTTAGAAAGGCGGGGAAAAATAAAAGCTACAATCGAAAGGCGTAGGCCTCCTGCCTAGGACCCTCCGAACCTACTCCTGGTCGACAGCCAACTCGTAGTAGAAACCACCCTCGGGGTAGTAGTAACGATCGTCGACGGGGCAGCTGTAACAGGGGCTCCGTCATCTGGACACGACAAACTGACAAGGGGAGAAAAGGAAAGCAAAGCAACCGTGAGTACATCTAAGTACTCAACAAGCAAGGATCTACACTACATATGCAACATTATCAAAGGGAGGCTGTATATGTGGACTGGGCTGCAGAAATGCCAGAATAGAGAGGAAAGCCTAATCCTATCAAAGACTAGCATCTTCCAGCATCTTCGAGTGTCTTGTAGCATTAGAAGAGTACAGAATAGCATAGTATAAAGTAGGAGTGGAAGTAACAAGCAACAGTCTCGCTCAGAGATCCTTCCTCGACTCCCTGCGAAAAAGCGATCCCGGAGCCACATATCCAAATCCATCTCAAGTTCTAGTTGTATTGATCGGGATATAACTCCGAGTGTCCTTTACCGTAGGACCGGCTATCGATAGATGTGTTCTTCCCTGCAGGGGTGCACCAACATACCCACCACGCTCGCTTAACTCTGGCCGGACATACTTTCCTGGGTCATGCTCGGCCTCGGCCAAACGACACACTGCAACCCTACCTACAGCTCAGCAGAGAGGTCCCCGCCGGTCTACCTCCTAAGCGCAAGGGGGTCTTAGGCCATCGCCCCTCGCCCTCCGGGTCGTTGCGTGCAGGGCGAACCAGGCTCCACCACTACCGGATGGTGCCGGCCCAGCCCGGCCGCAATGCTGAACTGGACGTCTGACAGAGCTTTTGGCTGATGTTACGATGCAGAACGCCCATACTATGCCCACGTGATGGTTAGTGCTATGAGGGCAGAGGCCTGCTCAGATTACATATCCAAATGGTTAAAGGACTAGGGGCTTGCGGAAACGAGCAGAGACTCACGAAAGATGTGACCCCGTCGCCCCGTCTCGAGGACTTGCTGTAAGGGCTAAGAATGCCCGGCCGCGCCTCGTAAAATAACTCACGGGTAACTATCCATCATTCACCAAGTAGTAGTATCATCAGTTATGTAAGGCATTTGTGTGGCTACCATATCAAGGGGGAATCCGAGGCATCACCCTCGTTGGACTCCCACCTGATGTAATAACGAGGTGGACGTAAGAGGAATCACCCTCGAGGTCCACACTAGAGGTGTTGCACGACTTCGTCGTTATCGGGTGTGGTGTAGGAGGAAGCACCCTCGCTGACCACGACCGAATAACTAACCTACAAGGTTATCATCAGAAGTGCTGACGAGGTATCACCCTCGGCACTCGATAGTAACCCAGTAGTGTCGGGCAACTAAGGAGGAAGTGAGGTGCGGTGCCGGGTCCTGGTCTTCGATCCCGTTGAGCGGGTCTTCTGATACTCCAGCGGGGCAGTCGGGATAAGTGGGGTCACTGATGGGGCTCTACCCAGCCTATACTAAGCAGTTTGGATATCAGGCAGGTGTCAACAGCAGGTTACAATAAACAGGCTATGCAGCAGAATAGGAGCAATCAATTACAGTAGCAAAATCTAATGCAAGCATGAGATAATAGAATAGGCGATATCGGGATGATCAAAGGGGGGGGGGGCTTGCCTGGTTGCTCGGTGGCAAAGGCAAGGTCGTCAGTACTGTAGCCAATCACCGGAGCTGCGTCGGTCTCGGAGACTACGTCGGTACCGGGATCTAATGAGAGGGAAGAGGGGGAAGAACAGTAAATACAGAGCAAACAAGTGCTATACAAAGTATGTTATGGCGATATGCAGGGCCGGGTGTGACGCCCCGGCTTAATCGTGCACTAATCATACACGCAAATGCACACGATCAAGCCTAAGGACTCACTTGAAGATATCACAACACAACTCTAAAACATAAATAAAGTCATACAAGCTTTATATTACAAGCCAGGGCCTCGAGGGCTCGAATAAATAGCTCGATGGCATACAAGCGTCAGCGGAAGCATCAGATATCTGAGGACAGATATAAAAGAAAACAGAAAGGCCTTTAGAAAGGCGGGGCAAAATAAAAGCTACGATCAAAAGGCGTAGGCCTCCTGCCTAGGACCCTCCGAACCCACTCCTGGTCGACAGCCAACTCATAGTAGAAGCCACCCTCGGGGTAGTAGTAGAGATCATTGGCGGGGCAGCTGTAACAGGGGCTCCGTCATCTGTACACGACAAACTGACAAGGGGAGAAACGGAAAGCAAAGCAACCGTGAGTACTCCGAAGTACTCAGCAAGCAAGGATCTACACTACATATGCAACATTATCAAAGGGAGGCTGTATATGTGGACTGGGCTGCAGAAATGCCAGAATAGAGAGGAAAGCCTAATCCTATCGAAGACTAGCATCTTCAAGCATCTTCCAGCATCTTCGAGTGTCTTGCATCATTAGAAGAGTACAAAATAGCATAGTATAAAGTAGTAGTGGAAGTAACAAGCAACAGTCTCGCTCAGAGATCCTTCCTCGACTCCCTGCGAGAAATCGATCCCGGAGCCACATATCCAAATCCATCTCAAGTTCTAGTTGTATTGATCGGGATATAACTCTGAGTGTCCTTTACCGTAGGACCGGCTATCGATAGATGTGTTCTTCCTTGCAGGGGTGCACCAACTTACCCACCACGCCCGCTTAACTCTGGCCGGACACACTTTCCTGGGTCATGCCCGGCCTCGGCCAAACGACACACCGCAACCCTACCTACAGCTCAGCAGAGAGGTCCCCGCCGGTCTACCTCCTAAGCGCAAGGGGGTCTTGGGCCATCGCCCCTCGCCCTCTAGGTCGTTGCGTGCAGGGTGAACCAGGCTCCACCACTACCGGATGGTGCCGGACCAGCCCGGCCGCAATGCTGAACTGGACGTCTGACAGAGCTTTCGGCTGATGTTACGATGCAGAACGCCCATACTATGCCCACGTTATGGTTAGTGCTATCAGGCCAGCGGCCTGCTTAGATTACATATCCAAATGGTTAAAGGACTAGGGGCTTGCGGAAACGAGCAGAGATTCACGAAAGATGTGACCCCGTCGCCCCGTCTCGAGGACTTGCTGCAAGGGCTAAGAATGCCCGGCCGCGCCTCGTAAAATAACTCACGGGTAACTATCCATCATTCAACAAGTAGCAGTATCATCAGTTATGTAAGGCATCCGTGTGGCTACCATATCAAGGGGGAATCTGAGGCATCACCCTCGTTGGACTCCCACGTCACCGAGGAAGGAGGAATCCATCCGGGAATGTTTTCCCGGTTCCGGACATTCGTCAGGCAGATGACCGGAGGGGGACGGTTCCATGTTCGGATAGTTAGGGACGTGTGGCGGATGAACGGACTGCGTATTCGGATTCGTCTCATCGTTCTGAGCAACTTTCATGTAGAAAGTTTTTCGATCCGAGCTACGGATTATTTTATATGAATTTTTTAAAGTTTTATTCATTTTCTAAAATTCTGGAATTAAATAAATAACAGAAATCTATTATTCTGTCAGCATGACGTCTCTGTGACGTCAGCAAGTCAAACCGCCCGGTCCAGGTCAAACCTGACCTGCGGGTCCCACTTGTCAGCCACAGAGGGACTTAACCGAGATTAAATTTAATCTAACAAAGAGTTTAGCTGGTGGGCCCGGCTTGTCAGTGTCTAGATTAGGTTATTTAATTTATTTTAATTAGTAATCAGTTAATTAGGTTAGTTAACCGCAACGGGCCCACACGTCAGTGGCGGAGCTTGCCATGTCAACTGCTTTGACCGAGGTCAACACGGTCAACCGCGACCTGGTACCCACTGGCAGCGTCTGCGAGCGGGCCCCACACATGACACGTCAGTCGCCGGCACCGGAATGAGCTCCGGCGAGCGCCGGATGTGTCCGAAAGCTCCGGCGAGCTCGGATTTTGTCTATACTGCACCGTTTCACGTGATTTTAACTGCGTTCGATCGCTGGCGAGCTCGCGCGTCGGCCAGTGCCATTGGTTGGGCTTGGGGTGGCCGGGATTGGCCGCTGCAACGACGGCAGGCGGCGGCGAGGTTCGGTCGAAGACGAACTAGCATCAGCGGCGCTCTCAGGCTCGAACCAAAACAGAGGAGTGATCTACGCGCGCGCACAAGCTCAAGGGACACCGTTGCGCTGGTGTTCGGTCACCGGGACCTAGCCGGCAACGAGCTCAGCGGTGCTGGGTTCGGCCTCAGTGAGAAAAACGGCTACGGGCGCGGGACGACGAGAAGAAGAGGGGAGAGGAGAGGCGGTGCTCACCGTGCGGGCTCACGGAGGCCCCTCGAGTGGACGGTAGCGCAGAGGTGAGGCAATTTGGTCGGTGATCGCCGGCGGCCTCCGAGAAGGGGAGCGCACTGATCTGCGGAGTTGGGGCAGCTATGCTCGAATGCAGACCCGCGGGTGAGATGGAGCTCGAAGGCGAACCCGACGGTACCAGCTGAGGGCGTGGGACGGCCGGTGGACACGCGAACTGCAACGGCGCGGCGAGATCAGTGCTCGGATCAGTGGGGGAAGAACGAGGGCGAGCGCGTCCGTGGGAGAGGAGAGGGGAGAATGGAGGGAGTGACCAGGGTGAAGGGAGGAGGCCTGGGGCTTATCCCCTCGTCACCTGCTACGCCGCGGTGGCGAGCGGTGGGCGGCAGAGGGCGAGCGCGGCCATGGCGGCATGACACGGCGGCAGGAGTAGGTAGGCGAGGCCGCTAGTGGGCTGGGCGGCGCTGTGGCTCCGGCCCAGTGGCCAGGTAAGTGGGCTGCTCCCCTTTTCTCTTTTCTGTGTTTTCCTGTTTTGCTTTTTCTTTATTTATTTTCTATCTTGATATATTTAGGCCACTTTAGCTCTTTTGAAAAATGTGGGACTCAGGCCAGATATTACAAGGCAATATTTTTAGCCACCAAAAACTTGTTTGGACAGAGTAGGATTTTATTTGGAATTGATTCAATTATAAGTGATTTAATTGGTGCTGTTCTGGTGCTGTTTCATGTTGATGGAGTCATTTAACTAACTCTAGTATCATTAGTTATATTTTTATGAGTGCTTCTGGAATATTTGCTATTTAATGAACATTTTAGTTTCCACTTTGGATCAACTTTTATTTTCATTTTGAATTTGAATTTATTTCAGAGAGGAATTTGAAATGAAGTGTTTAACCACTGTGATCTAGCATTGCAAAATGGGTATGACTTGGCATGATTATCATTATGTCACAGTGCTTATTACACAGGGGTGTTACAAAAGCTATGAACTCGCAGCCACACCAGAACACTCGGCCGAGGAGGTAGAACGCGTCGAAGGGGTTGGTGAAGTGGGCAAGGATAGCAACCACAACCCCATTGTGGATGACGTCCTGGACTCGGTACATCCTTGGAGATCCCCGGGGGAGGTGGCCGTAGCCGGCCCCAAGGAAGAAGTCGGTGAACTCCCTTGTGCCCCTCCACCTTGACATCGCCCACACACGGAGGGTGCTCTCAACGTACACTCTGGCGGGGTAGAGCATCTCCGGCACGGTGGGGGGAAGCGGTAGGTTGGCCCGGTGTACTGCATGGCTGCGGCGGGCTGGTTCTTGGGGCAGTTTGTGGTGAAGAAGAAGAAGAAGGGTAGACAGAAAATGCAGGTGGGAGAGTATGGGAGATGGATGAAGGGTGTGAGAGGAAGAGGAACATAATAGGTGGCTTAAATAGCCACCGTGGCAGTAATGGGGTCAAATGTGAACAAGTTTTTCCACCCACCGCAGCATCGGGAGTGTACACGCATGGGAAACTGTAGTCTGAATCAAAATGCGGCGTTTAAGTGCTGCCCTATGTGCCGTCGGTCGGGTCAAGCGGGAACAGCTCTGCGGCGCGTGCTCCTTCGCGTATGTGCAAAGTAGGCTGAAGTGGGCGCATGCGTGCAACCACATGCAACGTAGGCTCGCTCGGGCGCATGCAACGGCGGCGGACATCGCTCAGTCCAACGGGTGGGCTTCTTTACATAGCCCAATGGCGCGCATGCATGGCAGCCCACCCTCGAGCGCAGAAAAAAAACCAGGCGTAGAAAAAAAAACATAAGTATTATATGATTTATCGACGCGAAAACCCTAGAAAATCCTTACAACGTCAAAAAGCTACAAAACTTGGCAAGGATGCTAGTCATGTTGGTACAAGTCTGTAGAAAAATAATTTGGTCCACTCCAAGGATGTCGACAAAAAGATGCTTCGAGACGGACCCTTCCCATAGCTACCCGAAAGGCCTCCCGTGAAGCAGGTTTAGAATGACACCAAATTTTGCCAGGATGTGAGTCCAATGAGATCAACACTTGTTCATGTTGGCCATTGTGGCACTGACTGTCGAAGGAGATAAAGATTGATACTTGTTCATGTGGCCCCATATTTTTTGTACATTTGGTGTCGACAGAACACAAAAACAAAACATGACTATATGCTTTTAGGTCTTCACCCTCCCCAATTTGTTGGCCAACTCAGCAGGTTTTGCCTTAAGATGCCACCACTTTTTGTAAGCTGCAATTGCTGTGGTTTTGGAATGTTAGTTCTCTTTCCTGCAGAACGGGCATTTATAGCGACCGTTACACCGGTACACAATCTTTGCAGCCATGAGCCACTTGAAGATTCTCTTTCTGAAAGCTTCCCTCAGCTGTAGGTAGTTCTCCCATTCTTCCAAATCTGCAATCTGGTATTAGAAGAAAAAAATTCTCATGCCAGCGAATTGTACATTATATCAAAGGCAGGCATAAATGGATTGTTGTTTCTTTGTATTGGTTTTCTAAAACTTTGGTTATATGAAAGACATGCATAAAATTGAATACAAATGATCCATTCATCTAAATTTGCAAACCCTAGGACTGATAACCGTATGATTTATCAAAAAAGCGAATAGTACGATTGTCTGTACGAATAGCGAGGAATAACAAGAGAGCAATTTCTAGGGTTAACATCGAGAAGGAAAATTCTAGGGTTAATCTCCGTAGACACTAACCGATTCATCGTCGTTGGTGCTGTGTTGGACCAGCTGCGGCTGCAAATCGGTGGTGACGACGTCCTTGTTGACCAGTTCCTGCATGGGGTCCACATCCGCCGCACGGAGCGCACCAGCCACGCCCCCTCCTCCGGCAGGTAGGATCATCCTCGCCGGCAAGAATGTGGGCTTTTTGGTGGCGGCGAGTAGTGGGCGGCGACGAAGATGTGGGTGGATAGATAGTGGCGATCGAACACTGGAGGCGCGAGCGAAATTTGGGGAGTGAAAATTCAATTTGTTTGGGAGAGATAGGTCAAGGCCGCGCACACTTCATCACTTTTGAATTTTAGGTAGAAACATGCACGTATACGGCCGATCGTGCACACCCAGAGATTTGCCCAAGCCAACAAAGCAAAAGAAAAAGTGCACATTGTCGGTCCATAAACGTGGCAACATAAACCGAACACCAAAATACGAGGGACAGTATTTTTTTGCGCAGTACTACTAAATACTAGCAGGGAGAACTACTAAAAAAATACTAGAAGGGACAGTTGGCACATTTAATTTCACATGGCATCTAGCTTTTTTGTTCATCGCTAGCTATGTTGTACCAATTAGGCAAAATGAATTGATAATTCTTAAACCCTAGCTATTATCAAGGTTTATCGGTTTGTGTCTACGTGGCCTAGTGTGCTCGCATGGTGTGGGTCCAGGTGAGTGTGATGCACGGGACGGGCCTTTGTGGTTTGGGCCCACATCAAGTGGCACCAAGTTTTGAGGAAAGTGAAGGAACGAGCCCCGCACTCCGTCCACATGCCGGACTTGTTCCCTCCCATTGGCTAGATCCAACATGTGATATGGCCTCGTTTACACTTAGCCCGTGTGAGGGTTTATGCATGCCGCTCTCGGTGTTTGACCATACCCTTCATGGGTCACACAATGAGACCGCTCCAGGGCCCGTGATGCACCGCCTAGGCACAAAACGGACGCGTTACCTCTCAGTAGCTAGATCCAAACCATGCACCCCCGACGTCTAGACCCAAGTGGAGTAGCACCTAGACACATGACCCGCGACACTTGTGCCAGCCCCCGAACCATGCATCCCCGCCGTGTAGACTCATACGTGGCCATGTGTGCAAGCATGTTGTGGTTCCAGCTGAGTGAGATGCACGGGACGGTCCTTGGTTACTAGGTCCAACATCACGCGACAACGAGATTTGAGGCAAATGAAGGAACGGGCCCCGCACTCCCTTCACAGGACGGACACATTCCCACTCTATGGCTTGATCCAACATGGGATATGGCCCCGTTTGCCCACAGCCTACATGAGGGCCTATGCATGTCGTTCTCGATGTTTTACCACACCCTCTAGGGGTCGTATGATTACACTGTGCCAGGTCCCGTGAATTTTCGGCCCCTCGCGAATTTGCATGGATTATAATGGCAGCTGACGAGCATCATAGCCTAGAGAACGGCGTCGAGGCCACCCCTCCCTTTGGTAGCATATGGTGCATATATGGACCAAAGAGCTTAACATGGGGCTTTCATCCCAATCCTTGCTATGATTTCATGTGGCCGCCGTAGATCTTGAACTTTCGAGGTTACAACCCTAGAAATGCGGTAAATGTCCTGAATATGGGAGGGAGGGGAGGAGGGGGGCGAGAAACGCCACGCAATAAACTACCCCCATAATTTATGTTTGTTTTATCTGGCAAGACAAACAAGTTTTTTTAAATAATGATTTTTAGCATGTTTTAATAAGTATTTTATAATTTCACATTATAAGGTGCTTATTTTTTTCCTAAAACAAAGGTGTTGTAAACGAACAAAGCTCGTCATTGAGCCTCTCACCATCACGTTCACGTTGAATTCACCCTAAAATCAAAGAGAGGTAGATCGAATCTCCCCACGGGGGGCAACCTCCACCTAGTAGCTAAATATGGTTTGTTGAGAATTTCTCCCCAAGTCGTTTTTTGAGGCAAAATCACATTCTTCTTTTTTCCTCCAATACGGTGGAACGAGTGGACCTGTTTTTTCCCTCCAAAAGTGCACTTGTTGCCATATTGCATGTGAACGTGTCACCTGTACAGACAATTGAATTGTCAATCTTATTTTGTTAATAATTCCTAAATATTGAATTTCAGCATACACCTACCCCATGGCGGTTAGGTCAAATTTGTCTTATCCAAGCTCCGCCAGCAACCGTGCAGATTCTTGTACCATGCACGTGCTGCTCCGGTGTCCGGTACCGGAGAGGGGAATCTTGATGTGATGCAATACAATTCATGTTGACCCATATCATGCACCCTTAGCCAACTAGGCGAACAACATGCACCGCTAGCCACCTCGATCTAGACCATGCGGTAGTGTCCACGATGGGCAAAGATGCTCGGCTGGACATGTTTGCTCGCACTAGTGCATGATGCCCAATCTCGGTGTGCAAGACAGGTAGCCGTGTGTCGCTTTGACATGCTTGGCATATGGAGGGAGGGAATCGTTGGAGAACTAACGAACCGAGGTGGGGTCAAGGGTGGATGGATGGTGTGGGTCAACTTGGCTAAAGGGGAACAGTTTGAGGCCATTTGAACAATGTATGCCATGGCTATGATCATGAGCTACCGCACTTGCCTTACCACGAAATTTTACATAAGGGGACAGTGTAAACTTAAAAAAAATTAGTTTTATTTTTGGATATCCTGTTTGTTACATTTATGGCACCATGTACAACAAATTTGGGGTTATTTCGGAGTTGGTAAAAAAAAATCACTTCATTACAGACGGACCGTTTGGTCTCACTTAAGCGAGTTTTTCTAACAAGGTGGTTTTTTCGACCACATCCAAATCACCTCAAATTTTGTACACATGATCCCTTTCATAAACATAGACAGAATATGAAAGTTTTCCATTTTTTTAGAATTTTATATAATTTATAGTGGCTCAGTGAAACTCAGGTACATACCTCTAACTTTACCTTAAGGGGACAGTGTAAACTTCATTATTGTTGAATTTTCTTTGATAATCATGTTGATTACATGTATGTGACAATGTAAAAAAAAGGTGATTTGGAGATGGTCCAAACATAAACATGTGACCATATACAAAAGAAAAAGCCCACCTCTAACAGGAGATTTCAGACCCCACGGCCTGTATACGACTAGAAACCCAACCATATGGGCCAGGATGCAGGCCCGTGGGATATTGATTTCTCCTGCTAGTAGGCCCCACAGGGCATACACGGAACTGGACAGAGAACATGCTGTTTCAGTGAGAGAGGCTCATGCAAATGGTCTCTCAGCCGCGTATATAAGCAGGTGCGTGCGTGTCTCGCTTGGCGAGGTGGGACTAAACTCCCACCACCCGTCAGCTGCGCCGGTGCGGCTCAGCGTTGGGCCAAATTTTGTTGGGCTGTCCCAGGCAAGCCTCACCCGCGTGCTGGACCACGCGTCCTTTTAGATGGTTGGGCGGGCCCATCTTGCATGCATATCCTTTTTCTTTTTTGTTTTTCACATATTATCTTTTATTTATTATTATACTGTTCTAAAACAAAGGTTGTTATAAACGCACAAAACTCCTTCTTCAGCCTCTCACCATCACGTTCACGTTGAACTCACCCTAAAATCAAGGAGAGGTTGATCTAATCTCCCCACGGGGGGCAACCTCCACGGAGTAGCTAAATATGGTTACTTGAGATTTTCTTCCCAAGTCGTTTTTTGAGGGGAAAATACATTTTTCTTTTTTCCTCCAATATTTGTGGCGAAATACATGGAACAAAAATCATGGGAGGCACGGGGGCTACCTATTTTTTCCCCTCCAAAAGTGCACTTGTTGCCAAAATGCATGTGAACGTGTCATATTGTACACTTGTACAAACAATTGAATTGTCGTTTTCATTTGTTATCAATTCCTAAATATCAGCATGCACCTATCCCATGGCGTCTCATCCAGGCTCCAGCATCAACCGCGTAGATTCTTCTACCATGCACATGTGCTGCCCCGGCGTCCGGTACAAGAGAGGGGAATCTTGATCTGATGCGATGCGATTCATGTCGACCCATATCATGCACCCCTAGCCAACCGGGCCGACAACATGCACTGCTAGCCGCCTCGATCCAGACCATGGGCAAAGATGCTCAGGTGGACATGTTTGTTGGCACTAGTGCATGATGCGCCAATCTCGGTATGCAAGACGTGTAGCCGTGTGTCGTTTTAACATGCTTGGCATACCGAGGGAAGGGACTCGTCGGAGATTCAACGAACCGAGGTGGGGTCAAGGGTGGATGGATGGTTGTAACACCCTGGTTTTTGGCCCTTTTCTTTTTCTTTTTAATTTATTGGTTTTTGCTCTGATTTTTCTTTTTGGAGTGGTTCTGTGGCCCTGCAACCTGGGAGATCATCATCATTTCCTCTCCCAAGTGGCTCATCATTCTCAAAACTTTCCCAAGACCATGACATTTCCATCCTAGCCCAACTCCATAATTCTTTTTCTTGGGGAATATTCCTTTTCTTATTGAAGGAATAACCCTGTCTGGCCTAGGTTGTGAAGCAACCTATATTTCTGTCACTCCCAAAATTCCCAAATAATTCTCATAATTTCTTTGGGTCATATGTTGCTCAAATATGCCCAAACTTTCCTGTCCTAGCCAAAGAATAATTCCCCAATAATTATTCTTAAATTCTGTCCAGTGTGGCTTTCTGTGAAGGAAGTGCCACCTATCCTTTCTTGATTGCTCCCAAACTTTTTGGGCATGCTACTTCATCCAAATCATTGACCCATGCAAACATTCAAATTTATTTGCCTAGCCAATCTTCCTCGGCAATATTTCAAAGTTTCTGTTAGACAAAAGGCATTGTGAAGGAAGTACTAGCTAGGTGTATCCAAATGAGTTGAAATTTTGCACACTCCTTCATGTGCTCATATTATCACTCTCATCCAATTTTCAGCTTCATCCAATCAAGTATGTGAGCACAGGACCAAATGTTTGCTTCTGTCATTATTTTCAGGTTGTGAAGCAAGTATAATTTATATTGATTCATTTTGGCTGAAAATTAACCAAAGCATTCTCATGACCATAAAACCTATCTCCACCAATTTTGGGATCATTTAATCATGCCAATATTTCTCTACAATTTTCCCAACTTTCTGGACAGAGAGGATAGCTATGAAGGAAGTACCATTTTGGCAAGTCCATTTGGTATGAAATTTTTACAGCATCATTATATGGCCAGATAACCCTGCCTTGCCAAATTGGAGCTCAAGTGGTTAATCTATGTGAGTGCATCATCTTGATCTTGATTCTGGACCAAATATGTAGTTGTGAAGCAACTATGATGTATCTTGGTCCAATTCCCCTCAAAACCTCCAGGATTATAGTCCTTCCTAAGCTTAACCTCCCAGACAACTCCGTTGGCCCCAATCAAATCTCTGTTGATCACCTGTGCACAGCCAAGTTTGCTACAGCAAACATTCAGTGAATCCTCACATCGCTTTAGTGCTCCTTTTCTCGATCTATCACCTCCCTCAGGCTCAGTGATGCAGGGACTCATCACCAGACATCTCATTGCAGTCCCTCTTATCCTCTCCATGCCAGTGCCCGTGGTGACTGCCGCCCTGGCATGGCGTTTCTCGCGCTCTGGCGGCATCCGGCGCGTTCTGAGCAGGCGGCAGCTCGACAACGACGGTTTTCACGCGTCCGAGCTTGCCGACCTGACTCCCCCTTCCTCTCCCGTCGCTCTCGTGTCCCTGCCCCCTCCAGATTCCTTCGTGCGCCCACGGGCAAACAGTGGCCCTTTGGCTCTGTCTTCGTCTCGGTCGCTTCCTCCCCGTGCCTCTTGGCTTCCTCCGCCGCGTGAGCCTGCCCTCTGCCCCCTCCCGTCGCGTTCCAGTGAGCAAGCTCGTCCGCCCACACGTACGTGGGCACGCCCGAGCATTGGCCACGCGTCCGCGGTCACCCCCTCGCCGCTCGGCTATATATAGCCACTCCGAGCCCCTCCCGAGCTCCTCATCGCCCTCACCTCACTCCCAAATCCCTCCCTAGACTCTTCCCCGAGCTCCTGGGGTCCTCCTCGACTTCCATCACCGCCATGGCCGCCCGCTCGGCCTTCTCAAATTGGGGCAATGCCCAGCTCTTCCCCTCCCCTTTCCACCACCAGTAGACCCACCAGATCACGCGGAGCCTCCCCGCATCTTCGCTTTCTCTTCTGGAGGAGCGGAGCGCCGTGCCCGCATCTGCCCGAGCCGCCGTCCACCAGAGTTCATGCTGCCGCCGCCTCGGTCCACCTCGACGGCAGTAAATGGTACGGTTGGATGCGTCTCTTCCTCCTGAGTCCATCCATAGGCGGAGCGTCGCTGGAGACCCACTGTGGCGTCGGTAATCGCCGGTCGACGGCGCCCCTGTCTCCCTACAGGCGCGCGCGAGGAGGAGGATGAAGGCGTGCAGGTGGGCCCCGCTTGTCAGCCAGACCGAGCGTTGACTTGGACCCGGTGACGTGGATAAGTTAAAACGTACTCTGCGTTTTACGTTTTTCTTATCTGAAAGCGTATTCTCTCTCTGTTTCAGCGAAGAATACATTTTCCAGAGGAGGAGGCATATTTCTGCAAAGTGCGCTTTCTGTTTTTCCAGCCAGGGGCCTCTTTGTGAAGATTCTTTTACAGATTGGTCCCTGCACTTCATCTACTCATAACTTTTTGCTCACAACTTCAAATGAGGTGATTCCAAAGCCCATTTCTTCGTCGAGCCCGTTCCGATGGAATCATTTTCACCATGTTTTAACATTCTGAAAATGACCCATTTACCCCTGCCCTTATTCAGACCCCTCCGAGAGAGAATGTTTTCCGGCAATTCTTTCCGCGAGCTTCTCGCACTTCTTCCCGATGAATCTCTCCATCCCAGGCAAGCCACACCCTCCATTTGCATGATTGCAATGCAATGACATGGTTTAAATTATTTAAATTTATTGCTTTAGCTATGTATGATCTTGTTCATGGCATTTCTCGAAGTATTATTTTTGATCTTGCTATTGCCATGATGTCGCTTGGAGTTCTAGGACTAATATTTTGCAGCTTATGTGGTTGACATGTTGCCTTCGGATTATTAGTGGCTAGTATTATTGTCATCATGGTGATAGTTGATATTATGCTTTGGATTAGTTGTTGGATATTGTTATGACTTGGATTACATGTGGATAGATGATATCGGAATATCAGATATACTTTGGGGATAAATTCCGTCATTAAGTTGGTCAGGTGCCACCGAACCGGGCTTTTCTAGTGCAACCACATTTGCCTTTTATGGGAAGGCCCTAACGCAGTCTAGTGTCATGCCTCTCGCCGGTGCCTCCAATGAGGGAAGGTTATGGGCGCGTGCTACCCTGATTAGGTAGGCGGACATAAGCCTTGTGTGCCCGTAGTTGTTGTTAGGCGCCTTTTTGTCCCCGTTTGGGACCGTTTATGTTTTGCCACGACGGTGGCCGTTGGATGTCTTTGGTAGACATCAGGGCCACCCAGGACTGAACCCCAAGGGGCTATTGGTCGGAGTGGTTGGGAGGGTGTGATGGCAATAGATCGGTTTTGTCCGAACGTCGTTGGTCCACCCGAATGGGAGGGCAAGACAATGGGTTTCGTGGTGTGGGTACAGTGTACTAACCTCTGCAGAGTGTTTGTGTTAATCTATCGATAGCCGCGTCCTCGTTCATGGGCATAGTTCGTACTAGGTCACACCGTTCGATCAACATTCACATGACGGAATGACTTATAGGTGATTTATATATTGACATATTGTGAGCAGTAACAACTTGGCAGGATGTTGATGATGATATTGGGATGATCTCGAGGATGATCATTCAGTTTGTGATGTGGTCACGAGGTGATCATGTGGATGTTGTGGTCATGAGGTGATCATGTGGATGTTTTGATCATGAGGTGATCAGGTGGATCACGAGGTGATCGAGATGGTATATTGCTTGGCCGGTTAGCCAAGAGTGAGATGGTTACTGAGATCTGAGATGGTGGTTTATCAGTATGGTAGTAGTTTCATATCATGCTTAGTAGTTGCTTTCGTATCATAGTAGTTGTTAATTAATTAACCTGTTTAATTGCTATGTTGTTGTCTTGCCTTGATGCTTTTGGTTGTTGTGAGCTTGCAAGTACATTCAATGTACTGACCTGGCGTGTCATGCCAGATTGCAGGTGATGCCGTGATTGATTGTTTGTCGTGGTTTCCGTTTGTGCGAGCTAGATCGTGTCCTAGCCAGGGTCCCTGCGGAGTGGAGTTCACCACCTTCGTCGTTGTTCCGCTGCTAGAAGTATTCTGCTGCTACGAGTTGTTCCGCTGCTAGAATAGAGCAAGTGTAGTATCGCAGGCGTAGCATCGCCGTGCTGATGTGATCCTTTGTAACATCAGACCCTTGTATTATTACCCTTTGTAATAAGAGCTGATTTGTTCTATGCCAAGCAGTGCCGTATTCCAGAAGACTTCATCTCGATCTCTGGGCTGAAATACGGGGCATTCCGGTTTCTCTGAGCCGGGGTGCCACAATGGAGTGGGTCAACTTGGCTAAAGGTTTACGGTGGGTGTCTACGTGGCCAAGTGTGCATGCATGGTGTGAATCCAGCTGAGTGCGATGCACTGGACGGGCCTTTTTGGCTAGGGCCCACAAGAAGCGGCACCGAATTTTGAGGAAAATGAAGGAATGGGCCCCACACTCCGTCCGCATGCCGAACTCGTTCCCTCCCATTGGCTAGATCCAGCATGCGATATGGCCTCGTTTCCACATAGCCCGTGTGAGGGCTTATGTGTGCCGCTCTCGGTGTTTGACCACACCCTTCATGGGTCATACGATGAGACCGCGCCTTTCCTCATGAAGCACTGCCTAGGCACAAATCGGACGCGTTACCTCTTGGTAGCTAGATCCAAACCATGCACACCCGCCGTCTAGACCCACATGGAGCAGCACGCAGACACATGACTCACAACACTTACGCCAGTCCCCGAACCATGCATCCCCACTGTCTAGACTCATACGTGGACATGTGTGCATGCATGTTGTGGGTCCAGTTGAGTGCGATGCACGGGACAGGCCTTGGTTACTAGGTCTAACATCACGTGGCATCGAGATTTGAGGCAAATGAAGGAACAGGCCCCGCACTCCCTTCACAGGCTGGACGCATTCTCTCTCGATGGCTTGATCCGACATGCAAAATGGTCCCGTTTGCACACAACCTCTGTGAGGGCCGATGCATGCCGCTCTCGATGTTTTACCACACCCTCTAGGGGTTGTATGATGACACCACGCCAGGTCCTGTGAATTTTTAGCTCCTCATGAATTTGCATTGATTATAACGACAGCAGACGGGCATCATAGCCCTCGAGAACGGCGTCGAGGCCACGCCTCCTGTTGGTAGCATATGGCGTATATATGGACCAAAGAGCTTAACATGGGGCATTCATCCCATTCCGTGCTATGATTTCATGTGGCCGCGTAAGATCTTGAACTTTCGAGGTTACAACCATAGAAATGCGGTAAATGGCCCGAATATGCGAGGGAGGGAGGAGGGGTGGGGGCGAGAAAGGCCACGCAATTACCTACCCCCATTATCGAAGTTTGTTTTTTCTGGCAAGACAAACAATTTTTTATAAATAAGGAATTTTTAGCACTTATTAGTAACGATTTTATAATTTCACATTGTAAGGTGCATTTTTTTCTCTAAAACAAAGGTGTTGTAAACGCACAAAACTCCTCCTTAAGCCTCTCACCATCACGTTCACGTTGAACTCACCAAAAAAATAAGCAGAGATTGATCGAATCTCCACACCAGGCTCCACGCAGTAGCTAAATAAATGGTTATTTGAGAATTTCCCTATTTTTAATGATTTTCCTTTGTTTTTGTTTTTTAGACAAAACGGTTTTCCTTTGTGTTTTTTTATTAGTAACATAGGGTTTTACTTTGTGACTAGTAAGTGGCCTGTGGGCCTGTTTGGTTGTTTCTTTATGAACTGGACCCACGGGCCGTTATTTTCTGTGCATGACACGGAGAGGGTCCGTGTCATCACCCCCATCGCCCACACACCCCCGCCCCCCTCACCCCCACCCTCCCCACACACCACCCCGCCGTGACCCCGTCGCCTACTCGCCTGGTCGCTCTCGATGGTTGGAGCAGAAGAGCGCGGAGTGAGATTGGGAGGCCGCCAGCAAGCACCTAGTGACTACCGGCGACTAGGTGAAGTGAGAAACCCTAACTTGTAATCTTCGACTTCTTTGTTCCTTATTGTGTTGCCATTTCGGGAGTTGATATGGTTATCAAAGTCGGAGATTAGATAGTTAGGATTTTTAAATCGGAGGTTAGATGGTAGGCGATGCAGAGATTGAAGGAAGTTTCCTACATCGGTGGCTTGCTCAGTATTTTTTTCTAGGGTTTCGGTATTCCAGGGTTTTCATAACAATGAGCAAGTGCAGATGCGTAACACAATAGCAGAAAATATCAGCAAACAGTCCTTTAAAAATTTTAAAAAAAATTGTCCTTGTGCAGTGGCGAATCCAGGAAGAAACCGGAGGGTGGGCTCAAAACTTATAAGCTGGGCTAGTGGATTAAATTCCTTTTTAGGCCGAAATTAGGTTGGGTTTAGTAAGGCATCCATTAACTTGTAGTCCAAGATTGCAAGTCAACTAAACATTTCTCAGAATAATATTTACTGCAGTGTTTGTTTTTTTGCAGAATATGAAATTTTGATCCAAATATTTGTATCTTTCTAGGGAAATATCAATAACCTCTTAATTCTGTTGCCCAAATTAAGTTCATATTTTAAAGATTATAAATGTGAGGGCGTACAATATATCAGAGTTTTTAGGAATTATTTTAATCTTTATTTTGTGTGCTTATGTTGTACCAGGAAAAAGTGAAGTACATTCATTTTCTCCAATATGACAGACAAGTGGCTAATTGAGTTGGTTACCCTGACGATCCTTCGTCCTTCCAGAATAGATTTTCTTTTCTTTTTCTAGGAACAGATTGTTGGATGCGGATGTATGTAGATGGGCTGTATGTTGAAGGTGTGCGTGTGTACATTCGGGTGGGCCGAGTAACAGCAGTAGTAGGATTTATGTTTTGATATGACTTTTCTCAGAGATTATTGCTCAGCCTCAGACACTACCTCAGTTGTGCTGCAGAGGAGGAGGAGCCAATGTTGTGCGTCGATGCTCGGGATGAGCCCATGCTGCCGGTCGAGGATCAGGAGAAGGACATGTCTGAACAAGCGGTGGTGCGGCAGGCATGTGCTGCATTGCGGGGTTATGAGGAGTGGAGGGCGAGCCACCCGCTCAGTTCAAGTGTATGATTGTTGATTACTGATGCAGTACCTTTGTTGATTATACTGTATGATTGTTGCCTAGTGTGTTTACATGCATAAGCCCTTTTCTGAAATTCTCATCCTTTGCTTTTCTTCATTTTATTTTGTTTACACAGGTGGTGTGCATAACCTGTCGACAGGACTGCAACAGGCCCAATGCCACTGGGTTGACATTTACCATCAGGCTAGATGGGGACACTTCTGCTGTGGTATAAATAAGCATGTCAATTTTTTACTTGTATTATGTTTGTTCCCCTCTACTTTGAAGATCAACAAAATGTAGGAAATAAATAGCAATTAAATTCTACATCTACAGATCGTGCCATGCTACGCATGGCACCAGTTCAGCGCCATCCCAGACAGTTCATTGCTTTTTCAAGCGAGAGGGAGCCGCACGTATGATTTTGGCGTGTACAAAGGGAATTCAAGGGCGATCATCGGTGGTGAAAACTGGTGCAGGTTTGTTGAAGACTTCGACCTGCGAGAAGGCGACCTTGTCTCCTTCGATTTGACTGAAGACATTCCTATGGTGTACTTCTGCGACCTGCCAAGGACACGCGATCAAAACGGAGAGCGTAAAGATCCTCTAGAATAAGCTGTCATAACGAAGGGAATTAATCTGACGAAGCAAGAGGAGCTGAACCTACATGACCTTTTGGCGATGAAGAATGGTTATATTGCTGCATTTTTTGTCCGCCGCTTCACCAAGTCAAACATAACAGGAAAGAAGATGGTATGTTTTTGGTGTACTAGTATTTTCTATTTTGTATGCAATTTTCTTTGTTTTTTCATGGAGAGAAAGATTAATGATATGCTATTGTAGCTGAAACCAGTGAATACACTGATGTGTGTTTTTGCATATCATTTTGTTTCCCATAACTAAAGATCCTTATGTAATATATGTAGATGTAGCTGAAGATCCCTTTGTTTACTGTTCCTTCACATATTTGATAATTTTTCTTCCTATGATGGTGCATACAGAGATTAATGGCGAAAGTTTTCGATGCCCTGAAGACCCCAGGAGATGGGGAGATACCGGGAGATGGGCTTGCTGGCATTCGGCTGTGCAAGGACAGTTTCATGCTGGTCAAGTACTACAAGTGTGATAATGGCCGCATCATCTTCGGCAAGGGATGGAGTGATTTTGTTGACAGTGAAGAGCTCAAGATTCATAAAGCTGTTCTTTTCGGTTTCAAGACCACCACCCGTGAAGATCTTCAGATCAAGGTGGTTATGAACATGCTGACCGAGGAGCCACAAATGTAGCATGACAACGCAAGAGTGTCCTTTACAATAGGTATAGTGCGAAAATTATGTTGATAGCAGTTATGCATCTATGGGGTTACGTCTTCATTCTGTCTTGGGTAACGATGACTATGAGAGGAGGACATGTTGCAGTTAGAGTAAATGCTAGGATTGGGCCCTATTCAGGACTCAAAATAGGGCCTACACAGGTGGTTGCTTTATTGGCTGCTGTTTTCCAGGCTATAATCGTGAATGATGGAAATGCAAATGGAATCGTTAAGGGGGTTTTATTAATAATTTAAATCATGGAGTTAAGATGGTAGAACTACCTATGAGTGTTTTCGTAGGAGATGCGGGAAGGGCATCAGTTGTGTTCTTGACTCTTTGGTAATGCAGGAATAATGTGAGATTACAAAATAAATGGTATGGTGATCTTATGATTCTTGTTTAGCTAATTTGCTTGTGGATCATGGGATGGTCTATATTGCAGATGAAGGTGGTAAACAAAGAGGTGCTGATGTTGGGAGCAAAGCTGCTAGAGCTTGTAGCAGGTGAATTGTATAGATCATCGTAAGTGTGGAGTCACAGGGTACTGCGGTGTCGCCTGCGCATCTCTCACCTATATTTTTCGTCCTCTACCGTAGTTTTATTTTTTGGACCTTCATGTTAAGTCTGGCTGGTCTTGCTACCATGTATGATTTGTGTTGCTAGTTGATTACTTTAGTTTCTAGCTATAGTTTGTATCAGGGGCTTGAAAGACCATGTGGTTTCTGTTAATGGAAAATCAGAGGGGGCGACCCTTCTTTTGATTAAAAAAAATAAACTTTCTCTATTCAATAAAAAAGAACTTTCTCTATTCCACCCCAGTTGAGAACAATATTTATTATAAATCTGAAAAAATCTTTTGGTAAAAATGGCTATCGCATTCTGTATCATAGCTAGCGAAACCGAAACAAAATAAACGTCTTAAGTATAATATCTCGTGAACATGGATCAAATTAGGGAAGACAGCTAGAATAAAGGATGATTCAACTTGCAGGAAATTTGAACTTACGACTTACTAGTAGTATAATAAAGTTTACAGACTATCAGCTAGAAAAATAGAAGAAACATTTTAGGTTGACTCATTCTTCCTTTCGGACTTCCTCGACCGCCTAGATGGTTTGGCGAGATGCTGGCACTGGCTCTCGAACCCCTTCTGGAAGTTCACCAAGCGCCTGTATACATCGTAGGTGGCATACGCGTCCCTGGAAGCATAATAGATGTTCTTTAAGGGCAAGGGCGCTTCTTCCCATATATGGTGGTCATCTTCTGTGATAGCATCCTTCATCTTGTTGTAGCTGTGGTGCATGATGGAACCAGCGTAGTCAGCCAAGCCATACTTTGCCTTAATCGTCACTGGATCAGACACTCTCCACATACTCTGGATATCCACAAAGTTTCGTACCACCAGACCAACATGCTTGAGTTTTTTTCTGGTCATTGTTGATGTCCACCCCAACAAAGGTGTACTCCTCGTCGAGCCGGAAGGCGACCAGCAGGCCGCAGTGCTCATCAGCAACGCTTATGTGGTACACGAGGACGTAGATGCCAACGCATAACTGGACCATGGCAGCCATCTGTGTCGGACCACGAGGCCAGGTGAACTCCACATCCAGTCCAACTATCTTCTGGTGATCGTTCTGCAGCCAGTACTTGAATCTGCGAATGCAGTACTCAACACAGCTAGCCTTGTTCGTGTACTTCACAAAAATTTCAGTATTTCCATCTGCCCTGACAGCATAATCTTTCACGAATGCCATGCCCAAGGACTGTACTTGATGAAACCAGTATAAGACATGAAGCATGACAATAACATGATAACAGTAAGCCGAGATGAATATGACGGCAGATAGTATAGTAATTCTGGCGCTATTGAAAGTTTTTCTATACAAGTGCATGAACAATTTAAACTAAACATGTACTCCCTCTGTAAAGAAATTTAAGATCTTTTAGATCACTAAAGTAGTGAACCAAAAGTTGTTATATTTCCTTGCAGAGGGAGTATATGTGAATTAACTATCAAAATTTACGCTGTTGAAATATTTATCTAAACAACTGCATCAACAATCAAGAATGAACATGTATCTATGAATTGTTCATCGCCCATGCAGATGAATCTGTGTGTACAAACTAAAGAAGCAGGAGAAAAACAAGAAATTGACAAGACAACGGACTAGATGTTGCATCAGATGAATCTGTGTGCAAAATTTTCATCAGGCAACGGACTACATGTTGCAGGCAGATGAATCTGTGCGCACAAATTAAAGAAGCAGGAGAACAAGAAATGGACAAGAAGAAGGCCATCGTATGTGCTGCTACTGGAGAACTACTAACAAAATTGACAGGAAGGAGAACTCACTGTTCCAGAAGCCAGATTGTTGGGAGAGTGGGCGACGTAGTGGAAGAGGGCATCGAGAGGACGCAGAGGCAGAGGAACCGTTTTTGGAGAGCCGTGGCGGTGAGGACGAAGCGCCCTCGCGCATGCCCGTCCTAAATAATTGGGACGGGACTCATCCCGCCTGTTGGAGTCCTCGCTTTCCTTTCTCATGTTTTCATTTAAAATGGGCTCATCCCATTATAATAGGCCCGTATAAGAAAGCTCAAGAAGCCCAAACGCTTCACGGTTGAGATTACTGATCTAAACTTGCTAAAAAAACATTACGTGATCTAAAACTACCTCTTCATGAGATCCCAAATTCACAATATTTCCTTGTGGTCGGTTGTTAGAGAATCCCCTATAAATACTAAGCTTTTCATGGCATAGATTGTATACTCCACCCCACGCCTCCCGGACCAAGCCTTCCATGACTACACCAAATTACCACCCCACGCGGCCCAAAGTAGCTCCCAGGTCGGAGAAGCCGACGGAGCCGTCATCTTCGAAGCCTGCATCGGCCAATCCCGAGATGAAAGAGAAGGGCACGTGAGAGAAGTCGACCAAAGAGAAGGGCACGTCGAAGAAGCCGACGAAGCGAAAGATGAAGGAGAAAGGCAATGGAGCCGGTCGCCATCGAGAGAATCCTCCGGTAACGATCGAGATCCTTCTATTCTGTATACTCCCTCCTTCCCAAGTATAATTTTTTGCATCCAATCCACAATTTACGGCGCACTTGCCTTTTGATCTTGTTTAGTTACAGCCATAACAAACTATCCCTATTTTACTAGAAGGGAGATCGTGGATGCCTTCCTCTCTTAGTTTTTAGTCGTGAATGCCTCTCTCTGTAATGAAACTTGTGCTAATTTTCGTGCTGGAAAGTTCTACGCTTAACGATATGGAAAGGAGGGACTAATAATTTAACTTTGTTTAAAACCAGCAACCGAATCAACAAAATAATCGTAGTACTCCTAAATGGCTGATCAAATACGCAGTAGACAGAATACAAAGTAGTTTTGTACGTAAGTTGTTTTCTCTTTTTGTTGATTGGCCTATTTTACACTAAACGTCTAGAAATTCAAGACTAGTGTTTGTAGCTAATTTGTTCACTATGAATCTGTGGTAACTGGGCCAACTTGTCAGTTATGCGCGTTTCAACGGTCACAATGTACATGATTTAGTAAAAACATGCAGAAATATGAGCACGCCTCCCTTAATTGGCATTGAGAACATCAAATGTATGTACTATATTAAATTTTAGGCTCACATGTTTCGGTCCATGTCAACAATTTTAGGCTGCTTGATGATGCCTAGTTGTGTTTTTGGTTGCTCGAGTCACTACTATGGTCATGTTTACTCGACATCATGGTTATCGTCTCTGTTTATATGCCTTAAAATTTGGAAATTGCTAATTTTTTGGCATAGGCTTTCTAAATGACGTTCAAGTTGACTGGAGAACATCATATTGATTCGACTTATGTGAGTTCTTAGTCTCCAGTCATTGAAACTATTGGTGATTGTCCTTAATTTTGCATGGTCTTTACTATAATATTTTCTTGTAATTATATCCTTAGATCACCATATATAGCAGTTAATTTGATTGAACATTTGCTCTCGTGTACTTTAGTAGTACAAAATGGTAATTGATCTTTTTGAAGCTGATGGGAGCTAAGGAGTATGTGCTCTTGAATGCTTGCAATGGAACTGCTATATTCTTTTTCTGAGATTATCTATAAACTATTGATCTTCTGATCATGTATGCAATAGTTTTCATAAGCGTGATGCCTGAACTTTAGTGGTGTACATAGACCAAAGTCTGCTCTTTCTACTAAAAATCTATACTATTATCAGTCAATTTGCCGACAGAGATAGCTTGTTTTTCTATGTCTGGTGTTCATTATATGGCCGAAAAGCTCTATGATTTCATGCAGTACTGTAGAGCACAATTTTGATATTGGCATAGATTAGATCTAGTCGGTTCTATGCGTGTTTAAATGAATACCATACAGATGTGTACATTCAGGGAACTCAGGTTGCTTCTTTGCTGCAATACGAGAAGTTCATAAAAGAATTAAACCCACAGCAACGGACGTCCATCCAGTTGATTGGACTAGGTGAACTTCTCAAGACTCCTGGCATGAGAATGAGATGTCTACTATGCCAGGCCGTCGCTTATTCATATGATGCAGAGCAGGATGACTTTATAATTAATGGGAGACCATGTCGGATCACACTAAAAGATGTGGAGCATATAACAGGCCCACCCTGCATGGGGAAGAATCACGTCTCTTCAAATCACAACGATACTTTGGAGTTGTGGAAGGAACTGAAAGACCCAATGACACAAAAGTAACTTTGAAAGGATTGCTAGCCAAGATGAAAGGCGACATCACACCTAATTTTGTCAGGCCATTTGTCTTGTACACCATAGGCAAATATGTATGCCCGATAACACAGCAGTATGTGGACAACAGATACCTTGGGATTGTTAGAAAAGTTGAGACAATAAAGAGCACCAATTTTGGACAGCTTACGCTTGAGATTCTTATGGCTAGCGTCAGGAAATTTGTAAATGGTGGAGCAAATCTGGAGGGGAACCTACCACTATTGTAGGTAATACAATCATTATTTACATAGCATACATTTAATTTTATGGAAAATTTTCTAAGCTGCTTTTGTTGTAATACAGAAGTGGAGGGTGCACCAATTGGACTCTACCATCTCGTATGCATCAAGGTTAAGGCCGCTGATCGAAAACTGGAGTGACGAGAAGGCACAGAAGGTTGACAACATAATCAACAAAAATTATATAGGGGTTGGAAAGGTAAAGTGTTAGTACTGTGTGCCTAGATTATCTACCATATGTTTTGAATGATACTAATGACACTAACATGCAGTATGTCGATGACCTGCTGCGGCCTTTCAATCCGCCACCAGTTGGGCCGCCGGTCAAACCGAAGACTGACGGTCAGGTAAATGATGAACATCAGGCACAAATATATATTGTAACTTTGCAAGTACAATCGAAGTCATATGCTTCTAACTGCTTGTAATTTGCAGGATAAGGCACTCATCGGCCGTGTATTGGCTGATTTGAAAGAAGTTGCCTCCATTGTGCGGGAGGCCAGTGCACAACAATTCGATAGGATGTGCACCCTTGAAAAAAATGGACGAGTGCCTTAGGAGTACCGAACGGCAGAGCACGGATGACCTCATCACAGAATTCAATGTAAGTATACCATTATGATTTTCCATAAATAATTTTACTATCAATACTCTCCACACTAACACATTTTTTTAAAGAACCACCGCTATGGAATATTTGATGCTGATCGCCCAGGAGTCGAGGACATACAGCTATCTGACCTAGGAGTACCTGCGGACCCAATGGAGGTCCCAGGAGAGAATACTACTCACCAGCAAAAACAAAAAGAGGACACGAAGGTCATTGCCAAAGGTGTTTCTGCTAAAGGAATACAAAAAGATTACATGGATGCCCCCATGAAGAACGTAGCTGAAGATTTGCAGCCTGCTCCTAGTTTGCATTCGCGAAAGCATTCAAAAACCACCACTAGCCTTGAAGCTTTCATGGTGATACACATTTTACATCTAACTGATTTTGTTTTAAGTTAACGCAGATTCGTAGCTAACATATGATCTTCCACGTTCAGGATGAAGAAGACAGAGCTGTTGCTGCAGCTTGCAAGGAGAGTCTCAAGAATGTTTCACAGCTTTATAAAGAGGTGGATGCTTCGCAGGGCGCTCCGAGTTTGGATTCGCGAAAGCATTCCAAAGCCACCACAAGCCTTGAAGCTTTCCAAGTGATGCACATTTTACATTTAACTGGTTTTGTTTTTTTATTTCGCGCAGATTGCAAGCTAACAAGTGCTTTATTTTGAATCATAGGATCCTCTGAATTTGAGGCACAATAAGAATGTGCGAAAGGCTGAAGAAAGAAGAAATCAAGATGACGAAGATGTCAGTATTGAGGTGGGGGGAGAGGCAGGTATCAAAAGCAAGCACCGGTCTGCCAAGGCTAAGGGAATAAGGGAGCCGGAAGAACCCCATGTCTTCCTAATTGATAAGTACAACTATGATGATTCTTTAGCAAAGCAGTGACAAGATAGTGTGGTTGAATCCATGCTACCAACTCGTGCGAGCAGCCAGAAAAGAGTGGTATCTTCATTATTGAACAATAAAGATTATGTTCTGTACGATAGTGATAAGAAGAGAAAGAAAAATAGGACTCCATCAGAGTCTACCAACGATTCCAAGGACACAAAGAATACAAAGAGGAAAAACTGTGCAAGCAATTTAAAAGATACAGACACAAGTGCTTCGAGGCTAGAGACCGACCTTGACAAGTTTCGACAGAATTACGTGGCCGAAATTGTCAACACCTCAGATCTTGATAAACACTTGGTGGTAATTGATGACATTGTTCTGCTATAGAAGCATTTGCAATGCCTCACCATGACAGATGGAGGCGAAGATGACAAATGGTTGGGTGATGAAGTAAGATATTTGCCAAATTAGTTTACCAATTTTCTTTTGCACAGTACAATTAACTTGAATTTTGTTTTAGGTGGTTGATGCTGTGATTCAGATCATGCGTCATGATCATCCTAAGGACATAAGGGACGGGCAACTGGTTTACATTGAAAGGGTGGCCGGCATTGCTATGCTCGAAAGAGATGGTAAGGTAGAGAACTGCCACGAGGCCGCTTTGGCGGGCAGTCATGGAACAACAAAAGGAGACACCTACCTTAGACATGATCTGGTACCATCTAACCATGACATAAACACATTTATTTTTCTAATTATTATGCATGTCGATGTAATCATCTTTGTTGTTCAGGTTTTCCTACCTACGAACATGGCAAACACCCACTGGTTCCTTGTGGTCGTAAACCCCAGAAGGACAGAGATTCAGATTCTTTATTCACTTTTCAGCTACGTAGTACGCACACAAGTGATTCATGTGGTGAAATTTTAAACGTCTTTCAATATAACACAGGATTTAGCATCATACCTAACCATGAACCGTGAGCAACTTCTAATACCATGGACTTGGCAGATACATGGGGTGAAAGCACATCTGAGAGCATCGCTGCGATTCAATGGACCACAAAGCCACGCATGGCAAGACATTAACGTGACCCAATGGACAGTAAAGCTTGTTCTTGTGCCAAGACAAGATGACACGTCAGTCAACAATATTAGCTTCTAATTATGTTTTTCATTGTTAATACGTGAAATGCTGCTAACAGAATTAAATGTTGTAGTTCTTCTTGTGCACTCCACATGCTGAAGAACATCGAATTCTTCACGGGAGAAGATCTTACGCTGCATTATGAACAAGTACGTAGAGTAACACCTAAAATTCTGTCAATTTTGTAAATGTATGGAACGATACTAACATATCCTCCCATGCAGGCATACATTGACAATTATAGAAGAGAGCTGCCTGTTGTCCTTCTTAATTCGCCCTACAACAAATTGAAATCCATGAAAGGCTGAAGACGTACAATGCTAGCCTATCGGATGCAGCTGCGGTTGAAGATCATGAAGATGCAAGCAGTTAGTCCAGCAGTGGTTGATTCTTAGATATGGAGTGTACACTTGGTTATGAAGCGGTAGAGTAGGGTCTCGTTTGGTTTTAGTCCTGAAGAAGGTTTCCTAGCCATGTTCTTAGTCCAGTGCGGATTAATCAAGTTGTAATACTTCACAGTATTGGTTCCAAATACTATTCTTGAAATAAATTTGGTCTGCATGGGAGACGCTGAAACATATATTTGCTTTTTACAACCAGAACTTTTGAAGGTTAGGAAGGTTAACTGACTTCTTAAATGTATATTTAAGTTTCGTCAGAGTCTGGACAAGATTCAGAACAATTACATAGTGCACGAGCAAACCTAGATGAAGCCGTGTCAATTTTTCCATCGCTAGTTAGAAGTTTTAGAAAAATTTCAGGGTGTCCTGAAATATTTTGGTCGAAATTCAGTGAGGCTGAAATATTTTGGCCGAAAGGCAAATATTGCAGTGAGTGCTGAAATGAATGAAATTCAGTGATTTCATCGAAATCTCACCGAAAGTGAAAACCACGGTGTCGTGCCATCTTGAGCAGCACCAGACATGATTCAGTATTATCAACAAAATTTGATCTCACATATACGAGGAAAAAAGGTATGAGCATGAGCATGCAAGATCGGATGGGCAATAAAATAGCTTCACAAGAGAGAGTAAAATACTTCACGTGTGAACACTCAATCGTAGTTGACTTAGAACCAGTTTTCATCCTAAAAGAGGTCCAGTGATTTACTTATAACCAATAATAAAAGCGCTCCAGTTCTTTTGGCTGATTTTCAAAGAAACGCGAACTATATTTTTTTGACAATCGTGATTCTCAGGAGACCTATGTGTTGTTACGCAACTTACCTTAGCATTTTTTTTACACCATAACTTACCTTAGCTAAACTCTCCACGCCCCCCTAATATTCAACCAGATGGGTCCCCTCCCTTGATTTCCTCCAACCGAAGAAATCGATACATACGTATATGCCCGGGTTGTTACGATCCCTATAAATAGGGATCCTTTGAAACCTCGTAGATCATAGCTCGTCCTTCTGCGCCGCCCAAACCAGCAAGACCGAAGGACGGAGCAACCCAGGAATCCAGCAAGACCGAACGACGGACCCAAACATGAATCGTCTGGTAACTCCCCACGATCTCCTGCTGCAACCGCTGCTTTTTTTGTGCCACGATCTTCCTCCCATGATCTCTTGCTACAACCCCACTCGTTGTTTGCATATTCATGTATCTCAGCATGTTTTTAAACAAATTAAGTTGGGGGGCGTTAGGGGAGGGTGCTAGAATTTGTTTCCTACCAGATTGGCAGTTCATTGATTAATTCCAGGCTAATTCCCAGCGTCTAGTCTTGTCGATGCCAATTAGTGCAGCGGGCGCTTGCCTTCTTTTTTCCTTCCGCATGAGTTATGGAAGGCATCGATGGCCCATGTTTTAATTCCGTACTACTGACCATGATTAGCGCCTAGAGTTGAGGAGACCACGGTTGGATAGTTTTTTATTTTCCAATCTTTATTTTATTTCAGATAAGCACCTTGCAACAGAGATTACCTTATATGACCGTTCAAAAGTAACCAAGCTGAATCTAATGATAGTATTTGAACATTCATGGAACTTAGCATGCTTGTAAACAAATTACCTCATGCAGTAGCGTAGACCACAATTTTTATGTTGGTATATATAAGCTGTAGTCGTCTGTATGAGTGTTTAAATTGTATACCATGCTGAATCTAATCACATTTGCACATCCATTGAACCCAGGATGCTTCTTTGCCGCCATATGAGGAGTTCATAAACGGATTAAACACGTAGCAAAGGATGTACATCGAGTTGATAGGACTGGGTGGACTTCTCAAGACACCTAGCATCAAAATTAGACGTGTACTGTGCCAGGCCATCGCTAATTCATATGATGCAGAGCAGGATGCCTTTATCATAAATGGGAGACCATGTAGGATCACACTAGAAGATGTAGCACATATAACAGGCATGCCCTGCGATGGGAAGAAGCACGTCCCTTCAAACCTTGCTGATAATATGGAGTTGTGGAAGAAACTGAAAGACCGTAATGACACCAAAATAACTTTCAAAGGATTGCTAGCCAAGATGAAAGGCGACAGCACACAATATTTTGTCAGGCCATTTGTCTTGTACACCATAGGCAAATATGTATGCCAAACAAAAGAGGAGTATGTGGATAACAAATATATTGGGATTGTTAGAAACGTTGATATGATAAAGGGCACAAATCTTGGACAGCTAATGCTTGACTATCTTATGGATAGCGTGAAGAATTTTGTAAATGGTGAGGCAAATCTGGAGGGGAACCTACCACTGCTGCAGGTAATTCACAGTAGTACAATTATCAGTTACCTAACATACATTACATAATGTACGAGAATGTTTGTAAACTGCTTTTGTTGTCTTGCAGACATGGTACTACGAGAAGTTCAGAGTGCACCAACTGGACTATAGCATCTCGTATGAATCAAGGTTAAGGCCGCTGATCCAAATTGGAGCGAGGAGAAGGCAAAAAAGGTTGACAATATAATCCAGAATAATTATCTGGGAGTTGGAGAGGTAAAATGTCAGCACATTGCCTGGATTATGTAACATATTTTCTAAATCATACTAACGACACTAAACTGTAGTATGTTGAGGACCTGATGAGGCCTTTCATTCCAACTAGTATGAAGACTGGCGCTCATATGGTACACAGGCCAAACCGAAGACTGGCGCTCAGGTAAATGAGTTACATCAGGCACAAATATATATTGTAACATTCCAACTAGTATGGAGTTATATGATTCTAACTGTTTCAAAGTCTCAGATTAAGGTACTCGTCGGATGTGTATTGGCTGATTTGCAAGAAGTTGCCTCCCTCGTGCGGGAGGCCGGTGCAGAACAAGTCGATAGGATGTGCACCCTTGAAAAGAAAATGGATGAGTGCCTTAGGCGTACCCGTACAAATGGCAAGCTCATGGAGGACCTCATCAAAGAATTGAACGTAAGCATAGAATTATGAGATTAGTATATATATAATTGGAAATTTACATGTACAAGGTTTTTTCTAAATTAGTTTACTATGAAAACACCCCGGACTAACATGTATTTTTTTAAGAAAAAATGCGATGGAATATTTCCAGGAGTGGAAGACATATATCTTTCTGACCTCGGGGCACCTTCACACCCAATGGAGGCCTCTGTTGAGAATGCTGAGCATGCTTCTGACCAGGGAAAACAAAAGGATGTCACGGAGGTCGCTGCTAAGCACCATTGTAAGTAGGGAATAAAAAAGGATGACATGGAGCCCCCCATGAAGAACCTTGATGAAGATTTTGACGTACGCATGTTAACTTAATTATGAAACAATCATTGTCGTTTGAGAAATAACATGTGATCTTTCACATACAGGATGAAGCATTCGAAAGAGCTGCTGTAAAAATCGAACAGGATCTCAGGGGTGTTCATAAGCTTTTTAAAGAGTTGCATGATATCCAGGGTGCTCCTAGTTTGGATATGCAAATGCATTCCAAAGCAACCACAAGCCTTGATGCACATTTTACCTATAATTGAGCAAGAATCTGCTAAAGGCTAACACGTGGTTTATTTTGTATGACAGAATCCGTTGAACAGACGGAGTAAGCACCACTCTGTGAAGGCTACGGGATCGCGAGAGCCTGAAGAACCCCGTGCCTTCACAGATGATGACAACCATAATGAATCCTTTCGAAAGCAGCAAGAAGTAAGTGTGGTTGAATTGACGCCACCAAATCATGGGGGCGAAAAGAAAAGGGTGCTATTGGAATTATTTAGGAATGATGAGTACGTTTCGTACGATACTGAGAAGAAAAAAAGGAAAAACAAGACTCCATCAGAGTCTACAAATGACTCCAAGGACACGAACAATAAAAAGAGGAAAACCGGCTCTAGCAACTTAAAAAAGAGGTCAGAAGTTCCTGTATGGAAGAGGGACCAGCTAGACGTGGTTCGATAGGATTTCGTGGCGTCACTGATCAACACTAGAAATCGTGAAAAACAAATGGTCTTAGTTGATGACATTGTCGTGCTATCGAAGCATTTGCAATGCCTCACCCAAATAGATGAATCTGAAGATGGCATATGGTTGGGTGACAAAGTAAGATATTTCACAAATTAGTCTATCAAGTTTCATTTTTGTACAATACAATTAACTTGATTATTGTTTTAGGTGGTTGATGCTGCGATCCAGCTCATCCGTCATGATGAACCAATTGACACAAGGAACGGCCAAGTGGTTTACATTGAGAGGGTGGCCGGCGTCGCTAAGCTCGAAAGAGATGGTAGGATAGAGGAGTGCTATGGGGACGCTTTGGCAGGCATTCCTGGAACAACACAAGGCACCAACTACCAGAAACATGATACGGTATTTTAACCTGACGTAGAACATATTTTTTTTATTACTATACACGTTGATCTAATTATCTGTGCACTCTAGGTTTTCCTACCTACAAACAGTTTAAACGTCCACTGGTTCCTTGTGGTCGTAAACCCCAGAAGGAAGGAGATTCAGGTTCTTGATTCAATTTTCCACTGTATGGTACCCAGAGAAATAAATAACATGGTGAGAATTTCAACATATTTAATTATAACAAAGGATTTAACATCGTATGTAAGTATTAGTCATAGGCAACTTCTCATCCCATTGGGCTTGCAGGTACGTGGGATGGAAGCACATCTGAGAGCAGCGATGCGAGTCAATGGGATAGAAAGCAATGCATGGGAAGACATTAACGTGACGCAATGGCCAGTAAGGCTTATTAAAGTTCCAAAAGCCGATGAGACGTCAGTCAACAATATTAGCTTTTGTTTTTGTTTTAGATTGTTAATACATGAAATGCTGATCTAACAAAATAAAATGTTGCAGTTCTTGTTGTGCACTGTACATGCTGAAGAACATCGAATTATTTACGGGAAAAAAACTGAGGATGCAATATGACCAAGTACGTAGAGTAACACCTAAAATTCTGTCATTTTCTGAAACTTATGGAATGATACTAACATATCCTCGCATGCAGGCCTACATCGACAAATTCAGAAGAGAGCTACCTATTGTGCTTGTCGATTCACCCTACAACAAAATGAAATACAGGAAAAGGTTCAAGCAGTACCGTGCTAGGCTCTCGAATGCAGCTGCGGTTGAAGACGATGAAGATGCAAGCAGTTAGTCCAGCAGTGCGGTTCATTCTTACATGTGGAGTGTACACTTGGCCATAAAGCGATAGAGTAGGGTGTGGTTGGGTTTTAGTTTCGAAGAAGGTTTCCTAGCCGTGTTCTTCGTCCATTGCGGATGAGTCAAGTTATAAAACTTCAATAATATTGGTTACAATACTTTTTACAACCATGTGACAGTAACAGTGCCTGGGCAAGGTTCGAACCAATTATAGTGCACGAGCAACCCTAGAATAATAATGGATTATGATATGTTTATTTTCATACGAGAGAAAAAAGGTATGAGCATGAGCATAGCCTCACAACAGAAGGAAAAATACTGCATGAGTCAACACAAATCCCAGCTATCCCAGGAAATGACACAGCCAATGTCTCGTAGGCAGGCCGCAAATCCAATAAAAAACAGCATAGGATAACAAGAGTAAATCTAGTACCATAGGGGGCCTCTACAGGTGCTGCAACGACCATGGTGTTGCATGGTAGGACGTGCGCTGAATTGAAGGGGTCACCTTCAGGAGCACAGTGGGGTGGCCATGGTATATCCATCCTGTCTCAGGGAATCACATAGCATGTTCTATCATAGCCCTGCAAAACAGATGAAAAATTACTACTTGTACTCACCTTGTCAAATGTGTGCATGTAACAAACGTTGGACATAACTAAACACGGAAGAATGAAATGCAACATATGCAAGAATCGAATGCTCATTCCTTTCTCTCTGCTTTTTGCGAGGATCATTACTCTCTCTTTAACAAGGCTAAAACATCATAATAAGAATTAACACTAATCTTCAAACGGTGGATATCCCATGTGAATCTAATTTTTTTTATAAAGCACATGCCAAGTCTGTTGATCCCAGTCGAGCAATTGCACAAGAAGAAGCGAGCATCGTAAATATTGAGCAACATAAGCTATGAATTGTTTATAGTACATTCCAAAATTAATAGATTATCATCTCTCCTGATCTTCAAATCTCACCTATCAGCTAAATTGAAAGAATAAAGGTTGAATTAAATGTATAAGTTTATGAATGCAATGATTGAACGTTCGTAGATCTTGCAGTCGGGGCTGGACGAATGGGCCTGGCCGTCGAGGCCGGCCGACTTCATCCAGTTCCGCAGTACCCCGTCAGCAGCGAGCCTTCAGACGAGATGCATGGCCAGATCAAAGTTGCGGCCATGGCGGAGAGGTGATGTAGAGGACGCAAACAACCAAGTGGGGTGTGGGAAAGAGGTTGCCTTTAACCTTGTGGCTATAGGTGGCACCCGCATGGAGGACTGGGAGGTGGGATGGCGCTGAATCTTTGCCGGCGGCCACCGCGGGGAGGGCAGTGCGCCTCCTCTCGTGTTCTTCATTGAAAAGGTGGTGCGAGATCACGATGGAATTGGGGTGGAGGGAGGGATGGGCGGCGATGAGCGGCTAGATCCTGCCGGCGAGGAGTAAAACCCTAGCAGCGGCGAGGAAGAAACCCTAACGAACGGGATAAAAATCGAACCGAAAATACCCCTCAAATTCGTACGGAGAATACCCTTCAAATATTTGAGAGGGAAAATCTGATCGGTTCAAAATATTTTTTCTCCCGAAAATGCCCCTCGGCCTCCGGTATAATAGACGTGATATCAGCGTATTACATTGAATCTGGACCGTCGAATCAGCTCCGACGGACGGTCTATATCGACCGGATGCACTGTAAAATGACTCTATTTCTAAGTTTTTATTCAGAATTTGGTTGGGAAATAAACTAGTTGTTCCTTTTAACTAAAAAATTTCTCGTGCGAATATATGCAGTAATAAATTCTCTAGAACAATCGGTAATGTTTGCGTTAGCAAGTAAATCTTACAAGAAATGTAAGATCCCCTCGTCTTTCATTACTTGCTTACTTTTCTAGTATATATGTCTTGTGAAATAAAGCAGTTATTTTTTTTACCTTTGGCAGGACGACATGCAAATTTTGTGACCCAAATATAATATCTGCATTTCAGTTAGCACTGAATGAATCATTGGAACTATTTGCGGCTGTCATGTTCGATGTCTTCTTTTTTGTGCAGTGATTTATATTAAGACAATCTGTGAGCTTCGTGTTCTTTTTCCCTCAGCCAATTTTTTCAGAAGCAGCTCTGAAACTAGACTTTCCGCTACCTGCCGAGATATTTCAATGACGGGCGATTTTTTATGAAAATTTTAAATTTATACAGCACACCCTAGCCCCATCTGGTCTGTCACATCGGATCTGGGAATTCCTTGCAAGAGCTGATTTTTTCGGCTCACCCACCACCCATCTCGTTGCTAACTTCGATCTTACCGACATTCTAGAAGGAACTACTGACGAGGCTGAATATGTGGACTAGGAGGTCAAAAAGTCTGTGGATGGCCCACCGACAGCCACCACGCCCGCGGGCAAGTGGTAGGTGACCTCGACGTACGATATCTACATGGTAGGAACTCCGACCGATGGCGATGGCAACAATAACAAGAACGGCGCCAACGACAACAACGGTGCTAATAGAGACCCTCCGCGTGATGGATCACATGACAAGGACGGAAACCCCTGTAGTGAGATAACTCCTTACGATGAGGACATATTGAACGGATCTTTGGGTTGTGAGTGGCATGAAGAATACCGAGAGCGGTTTACCTGGGAAAGGGAAATCCTAGCGGAGTGAGCTCAGCACGTCTAAGATCGCTGGCAAGAGCTCCTTGCCTACGAGGAATGCCTGAAACAACAAGAAGAAGGCGCCCACGAAGGAGACAGCCAAATACGGTCGAAACCTGGTGAAAGAAATGGACGCCGAGGCAGACCATAGTGCAGTTTCTAAACGCCCGTCGGCAAAAGGCCTACGCCAGACAGAAGATCGACCTCCTCACGGCAAAGGCAAGAGAGCCGATGCGGGCTTAATCGTGCACTAACCATACACGCAATTGCGCACGATTAAGCCTAAGGACTCACTTGACGATATCACAACACAACTCTAAAATATAAATAAAGGCATACAAGCATTATATTACAAGACAGGGCCTCGAGGGCTCGAATACATAAGCTTGATGCCAAACAAGCATCAGCGAAAGCGTTAGATATCTGAGTACAGACATAGGATAGAGAGATAAGGCTTTAACAAGGCGGGACAAAACAAAAACTATGATCAAAAGGCGCAGGCCTCCTGCCTGGGACCCTCCGATCCTACTCCTGGTCGTCGGCCAACTCGTAGAAGTAACCACCCTCGAGGTGGTAGTAGTAGTCGGCGGCGGGGCAGCTGTCTCCGGGGCTCCGTCATCTGGTTGCATCAAATGGATATGGGAGAAAAAGAAAAGAAAACAACCGCCAGTACTCATCCGAAGTACTCAGCAAGCGAGGATCTACACTACATATGCAACATTATCAAAGGGAGGCTGTATATGTGGACTGGGCTGCAGAAATGCCAGAATAGAGGGGAAAGCCTAGTCCTATTGAAGACTAGCATCTTCAGCGGTCTTGCAGCATTTAGAAGAGTACAAAATAGCATAGTATAAAGTAGTAATAGTTGTGTCAAGTAACAGTCTCGCCCAGGGATCATTTCTCGACTCCCTGCGAGAAAGCGATTCCGGAGCCACATATCCAGGTATCATCTCAAGTTCTAGTTGTATCGATCGGGATACAACTCCCAGTGTCCTTTACCGTAGGACCGGCTATAGATAGATGTTTTCTTCCCTGCAGGGATGCACCAACTTACCCACTACGCTAGCTTAACTCCGGCTGGACACATTTTCCTGGGTAATGCCTGGCCTCGGCCAAACGACACACCGCAACCCTATCTAGAGCTCAGCAGAGAGGTCCCCGTCGGTCTATATCCTAAGCGCTCAGGGGTCTTGGGCCATCGACCTGTGCACTCCGGGTCGTTGCATGCAGGGTGGATACCAGCGCCATCGGCACGATCCGACCCGACCGCCATGCTGAACTGGACATCCGACAGAGTTTTCGGCTGATGCTACGATGCAGAGTGCCCATAACTGTTCCCACGTGATGGTTAGTGATATCAGGCCAGAGGCCTGCTCGGATCAAATATCCAAATCGTTAGCGGACTAGGGGCTTGCGGTAACGAGCAGAGACTCATGATCGATGTGACCCCGTCGCCCCGACTCAAGGACTTGCTGCAATGGCTAAGAATGCCCGGCCGCGCCTCGTAAATATCTCACGGGTAACTTCCCATCATTCACGGATACCCCTTAGGGTCGACCCGCTTTTCCAAGTATCAGTTGTAAGGTCCAAGTATCTGTGTGTCCATATCATCAAGGGAATCTGAGGTATCACCCTCGTTGGATTCCTACTCGATGTATCTGTCAAGGTGAACTCGGAGGAATAACCCTCGATGGGTTCACACTTGAGATGTTGCACGTCAACGTCGTTAATGGGAGTGGTGAAGGAGGAATCACCCTCGAAGACCACAACCGATGAACTAACCTTCAAGGATAACATCAGAAGTGCTGACGAGGTATCACCCTCGGCACTCGATAGTAACCCAGTAGTGTCGTACAACTAAGGGGTTGAAGTGCGGTGCCGGGGCCTGGTCTTCGATCCCGTTGATCGTGTCTTCTGATAATCCAGCAGGGCAGTTGGGACAAGTGGGGGTCACTGGTGGGTCTCTAACCAGCCTATACTAAGCAGTTTGAAATAGGCAGGTAAGGTAACAATAAGCAGGTTACAAAAGCGGGCTATGCATCAGAATAGGAGCAATTAGTTACAGTAGCAAAATCTAATGCAAGCATGGGAAAATAGAATGGGCGATACCGGGATGATCAAAAAAGGGGGAGGGGGGCTTGCCTGGTTGCTCGGAGGCAAGGGCAGGGTCTTCAGTAGGGTATCCAATCACCGGAGCTGCGTCGGTCTCGTAGACTACGTCGGTACCGCGATCTACCGAGAGAGAAGAGGGGGAGGAAACAGATGAATATACATCAAACATATGCAACTCAAAGCATGCTATACTAACGTGCAGTGCAGGGGGTGCCTAAAAGCATGTCTAAGTCATATTAGTTATTTTAGGATTTAAGTTGGATTTATTAACCGGTTTATATGCACTATTCAACTACCGGAATCGGACGAAAAGTTACAGGTTCACCTATGTAGAGGGTCCCGACATGGAAACAAACGGCATGATCAAACTCGTCTCGTCGTTCTGAGCAAGATTCATGTACAAAGTATTTCCATCGGAGTTACGGATTATTTTCTATGATTTTCTAAAGTTTTAATTATTTTCTAGAATTTATTTAATTATTTTAAATCAACATTATCCAGAACAGTGTTTGGTGACATCAGCATGACATATTGGTGACATCAGCAGTCAATAGTCGGCTGGCCAGGTCAAACCTGACTAGTGGGTCCCACCTGTCATAGACAGAGGGTCTAATAGCAGTTTAATTTAAATTGACAGAATTAATTAGCCAGTAGGCCCCACATGTCAGTGTCTGATTAGGTTACTAATCAAGTTTATTTATAAAATCATTTTTAATTAACTTAATTACGCGGTGGGGCCCGCCTGTCAGTGGCTGTGGCTGCCACGTCACCACAGTTGACCAGGTCAACTGGTCAAAGTGGGGCCCCTGGACCCACCAGTCAGTGGCCCAGGCGGTGCCACGTTGGCGCCACGTCAGCGGGGGCTGCCGGAACAGCGCCGGTGAGCCCGAGAGTGGCGGAGCACTCTGGCGAGCTCGGGATCCGCGTATAGGGGCTCATTTGGCACGCGGCCACCGGCGTTCGAACGGGCACTTCACCCCGCATCGATCTGTGGCATCGGTTGGCGCGGGAGCGGCCGGAATTGTCGCCGGCGTCGAGGTCCACGGCGGTGAGGTTTCGGGCTCCGATGAAAATGGCGGAACGGCACGTGAACGATCGAACTAGCTAACTGGGGAGGCCCTACGCGGCACGGCGAGCACGTTGGTCACGCGCGGGTGACCAAATGGTCACCGGCGAAGCCCCGGCGACCAGCGGAGGCGTCGGCGAGTTCGGCCTGCACGGCAGCACGCGCAAGAGCATAAAATGGACCGCGGGAGAGAGAGGGGGGTCGGAGAGGAGCTCACATCGGAGCCGTAGGGAGAGGCAGTGGGCTCGGGGAGGCTCGGTGTGGACGGCACGGCGGCGATGGCGTCGACGATGCAGAGAAGGGGATCGGCTCGATCCCGCGGCTGTGCTGCTCCCCGGCTCGTGCTAGCTGCAGCAGGCGAAGCAGCCGAACGCGGCGGTCCTCGGAGACAAGGTCTCAGGCCGTGGGATGGACGGAGAGCGCGAACACGACGACGGTCATGGCGGTCGCAGCTCGGTCCAGCGATGCGAGGACGAGGGCGAGGGAGAGAAGGGTAAATGGAGGAGGCGTCCAGGGGGAGTGGATGGCCTCGGCCTTATCCTCTACGCGGGCGCGGCGACGCGCTGTCGAGCACGGACGAGGGGGGGCCAGGCGCGGCGGCTGCGGTGGAGACGACAGCGCGCGCGCGTGTGCAATAAGAGGTAGGAGGAGATGCGGGGTGGGTTGGCCCGCACTGTGCTAGGTGAGCTTAAATGCACAATAGCTTCTGGCCTTTTGTCTTTTCATTTTCTGTTTTTCTTTTTCCAGTAGCTTTTGCATTTTCCTTTAGCAACAATTGACTTTGCAAAAATATGCCACTGGCCAAAACAAATACTTTAGAATATTTTGCTCTGCCACATAAAGTTTGGACAATTTTGGAATTCAATTGGACTTTTTTTTTAAAAAATGAAAAGGCATTTAAAGTGTTGTTTTTGCACTGTTTTAAATGCACTAACCCAAATATGAGTTGATGGTGATGTTGTTTTCCTTAACAACATTTGTTTTGGAATATTTGCTAGATGACGAACATTTTTCCAGCAACTTTTGGGCAACTTTATTTGCACTTAGAATTTGAATTGAATACAGAGAAGAAACTTGAAATGAGATATGATCCAAATGATGCTTAAGCACTGTTGATCATGATGACATGGCATTATCAAAAACGGGGATTACTGTAGCTACCCACTGGGGGTGTTACAAATCTCCTCCTCTAACAAGAATTCTCGTCCCGAGAATTAAGAGGTAGAAGGGAAAAGATCGGGGTATTCCGCACGAAGGTTATCCTCGCGTTCCCAAGTGGCTTCATCTTCAGTATGATTTGACCACTGCACTTTGAGGAACTTGATCGTCTTCTGACGGGTTCGACGTTCAGATTCATCGAGGATGCGGATCGGATGCTCCTTATAAGAAAGATCATCATGCAATTCGAGCATCTCATGATCCACTGCGCGGTGCGGAGATTCCTTGAAGCAATGACGAAGTTGCGACACATGGAAGATGTCGTGGATATGAGAGAATTGCGGTGGCAACTCCAATTTATATGCCACCTGACCACGTTTTACAACAATGCGGAAAGGACCAAGGTAGCGTGGAGCTAACTTGCCCTTGATTCCGAAACGGTGGGTGCCCTTCATAGGAGTGACACGAAGATAATCTTGATCACCAGGTTGATAAGTCAAACCCCATCATTTGCGATCATAGTTGCTCTTTTGGCGGTCCTGAGCCGCCTTGAGATTTTCTCGGACAATGCGGACTTGCTCTTCAGCGTGTTGAATAATATCCGGACCCACGAGCGGTCGTTCCCCAGTTTCTGACCAATTCAGAGGGGTTCGACACTTACGTCCATAAAGTACTTCAAAGGGGGCCATCTTCAAGCTGGCTTGATAGCTGTTGTTATAAGAGAATTCGGCATACGGGAGAGATTCTTCCCACTTCTTTCCAAAAGAAATAACGCAAGCTCACAGCATGTCTTCAAGCACTTGATTAACTCGCTCTACTTGGCCTTGGGACTGGGGGTGATAAGCCGAACTCCAGGTAATATGAGTTCCCATAGCTTCTTGGAAACTTTTCCAGAACTTTGAGGTGAAAAGACCGCCACGGTCCGAACTAATCTCCTTCGGAATGCCGTGGAGTGAAACAATTCTGGAGATATGCAACTCTGCTAACTGACTAGCAGTGATCGTCTCCTTGATAGGCAGAAAGTGTGCAACTTTTGAAAGTTGGTTGACGACGACAAGAATAGCATCGTGACCCTTCTGTGACTTGGGAAGGCCAGTAATTAAATCCATTTGAACCTTATCCAATTTCCATAGGGGAATAGGAAGGGGTTGCAGAATTCCAGCAGGCTTCTGATGTTCTGCTTTCACGCGACGGCAAACGTCACATTCAGCAACATATCAAGCAATATCCTGCTTCATTCTAGACCACCAGTACCTTTGACGGAGATCACGATACATCTTGGTGCTACCCGGATGAATAGACAGCGGTGTGTCATGTGCCTCCTTCATGACCTTGTCAGTCAATAGCTCGAAGCGAGGTACCACAATGCGGTCTCTGAAGTACAAGGTTCCATCTTCAGACAACGAGAAATCCCTGTACTTTTCAAGGTGAAGATCTTTCTTCATCAAATCAACTTCAGCATCTTTAGCTTGTGCACTCTTAACAGCCTTCTCAAGGTCTGGTTCAACAACCAAAGTTTTTAGGTATCCTTGAGGAACTATCTCGATATTTAGCTTTCGAAGCTCTTCATACAGGAGTGGTTGCTCTATCTGGACTTCAAGTTCACAGCAGTAGGATTTATGGTTCAAAGCATCAGCCATTACATTAGCCTTGCCAGGGGTATAGGAAATACCCAAATCATAGTCCGTAATGGTCTCCATCCATCTTTGCTGACGGAGGTTCAGAGACGGCTGAGTGAACAAGTACTTCAGACTTTTATGATCCGTGTAGATCTTGCAACGATTACCGAGGAGGTAATGTCACCACAGATTTAAGGCATAGATGACAGCAGCTAGTTCTAGATCATGTACTGGATAGTTCTCTTCATGCGGACGCAACTGTCGAGAGCCATAAGCAATCACTTTACGCTCTTGCATTAGGACACAACCTAATCCTTCACGGGATGCGTCACAATAAATCACAAAGTCTTTGCGAGAATCTGGAGGAGCAAGTACTGGGGCAGATGTCAACTTATCTTTAAGTGTTTGAAAACTTTCCTGACATTTTTCTGTCCACTCAAACTAAACGCCCTTGTGGAGGAGATCAGTCAGAGGCTTAGCAATCTTTGAGAAATTCTCGACGAAGCGACGACAATAGCTTGCAAGGCCGAGAAAACTTCTGACTTGCTTGACATTCTTCGGTGGAGTCCATTCAAGAATAGCCTGAACTTGTTTTGGGTTAACGGAAATGCCATCTTTGGAAATCACATGGCCGAGATATGTCACTTCAGATAACCAGAACTCGCATTTTGAATACTTGGCATACAGTTGATGTTCACGCAGCTTCTCCAGTACAAGTCGAAGATGTTCAACATGTTCTTCTTCATTCTTCGAATATACCAGAATATCATCTAGATAAACCACGACGAACTTGTTGAGGTAATCCATGAAGATATAATTCATCAAGCGGGAGAACATAGCTGGAGCATTTGTTAAGCCAAATGACATGACAGTGTACTCATAAGTGACATATCGAGTAACAAAGGCAGTCTTCGGAATATCCTCTTCGCGAACACGGATCTGATGATAACCCAACCTCAAGTCAAGTTTCGAGAACACCGAGGATCCAGTAAGCTGATCATAAAGATCATTGATCCGGGGCAGTGGGTATTTATTCTGGATGGTGGCTTGGTTAATGGGCCGATAATCCTGAACCAATCGGTTAGTTCCATCCTTCTTCTTAATGAAGAGTGAAGGTGCTCCCCAAGCAGAGGAACTGGGGTGGATGAAACCCTTTTTAAGTGACTTGTCAATTTCCTCCTTAAGCTCGAGAAGATGGTGCGGAGGCATCTTATAAGGACGCTTCGCAATAGGAGTTGTGCCTGGTTTCAAATCGATGACAAACTCGATAGCTCTAACATGGGGTATTCCTGGAAGTTCTTCTGGAAAGACATCTTGAAAATCATGAACAACTGGAACGTTCTCGATGCCTTCAAGAGGTGATGCATTCAATGCATTCAGAGCATAAATCTGGCTCTCAGCGTTCTATACTATCCGGGCGGAGTAGTTGATTCTCTGACCGGAAGGGTGTGTGAGCTGGACCGACTTGGCGGCATAGTTAATCATAGCATTATGGGTTTCCAGCCAATCCATACCGAGAATAACATCTATGTTAGAAGGTCCGAGAGCAATGAGTGAAACAGGGAACATCAATCCTTCAATCCTGATCTGATTGTTGTGACTTATCATCTGAGTTTGCCACCTAGAACGGGGAGTGCTGATTTCTAAAGGAGTGGGTAATAAGCTCATGGTTAACTCATGCAATTGTGCAAATTGCTGGGACACAAAGGAATGTGATACACCTGAATCAAAAAGAACAGAAGCTGCCACTGAATTAACTAGAAGGGTACCCATCATGATTTTTGGGGACTCTCGAGCTTCTTCCATTTTGACATGAGTGACCTGGCCCCGAACTATAGCAGACGGCCTGGCATTACAGCTTCTGAGACGTCGGTTCCGACAACTCTTCTTGCGACCAACAGGAGGACGTGGTGCATCCTGATGAAAAGCCATAGCATTAGGCTATCCACCCTGAACAGTTAGCTATCTCGGCGGTGAAGGCAGTCGAGGTGCAACATAAGACGGCCTTGGTGTTGGAGCAGGGCGGTGATGAAAATTATGTGGGATCCAGACTCGACGTTTCCGAACAGGCTGACCAGAGGATGAGCCAACATCATGAGTGCGCTTGAGCGACTCTTGGTACTTAGCCAGACCAGTTTCAACTCGGAAAGATTGGCTGACAAGCGTTGCGAAGTCTGTGCAATCATGGACAGCAAGTGCGAGGTTTATATCAGTACGCAGTCCTTCACGGAATTTCTCCTACTTGCGAGCGTCAGTGCAGACGTCATCTTCGGCATAGTGGGACAATTCAAGGAATTTCCTCTGATATTCATCCACAGTCATTGTGCCCTGTATGAGTTTTCGGAACACCTGCTTCTTCTGGTCCATCAGACCTTGAGGAATGTACCGTGCATGAAAGGCTGACTAAAATTCCTGCCAAGTGGTTACAGATTCAGCAGGCAACATACTCTTGTGGCTTTCCCACCATTGAGCAGCTGGACCCTTTAAAATGAATGTCGCAAAGGTGACGTAGCTGTCAGGGGCAACATTAGCTGACTCCATCTCAAACAGGATGTCACGAAGCCAATCATCAGCATCCATAGGATTGGTGGAGTTGCGGAAAACAGACGGGTTGAGGCGCATGAATTCTGGCAGAGTTATTGGAGCAGACTGTTGCTGAGCATTCTGAGTTGGGAATTCAGCCATTAGTCCGGTCATAAACTGCTTCATCATTGCGGCAATATAGGGTGGAGGATGAGGATCGTTAGCCATCCTGCCAAATCAACAGGGGCAGTTTAGCAAGAAAAACTGCATGTGTACGGAGTTATCCATGATGTAACATGGGAAATGAACAATAAGGCATCTAGTGCATATTAGTAGTCCTTAAAGACATACAGAACGATGCACGGAGTTTGGACACAAACAGCGGTAGGAGTACGGAACGCACGCAGCTAGACAAGCTAGGCGGCGCGCAGGCACGCGGTGAGGAATACAACAATGTGACATAGCAAAGGCCACATCACGTCGGAGAAAACTGCTGGAGCGAAGATTCTGCAAGTGACAACACAGGGTGCCCATGATAAAAGGATCATGTAAGCAGAACCTGGCCCACAATCTTGAAGCAAGGGGGAATAATTTCAGAACTCCGTGTGGATGTGATCACGAGAACCTAATGTTGGAGTTAGTAAACTTTTAACCCGAAAGGAAGAGTGATCAGAGTCCCAGAGTAAAGGTCGAGGAGTAAACGATCCTAATACCACCCAACTGGCGACGTGGGCCCGTAAGCCACACGGCCAAGTTAGTAAAATAGTTTTGAAAGACTAGACTCAACTTCGGCCAAGGAGTTGGAAAGGGGGTTCCTAGAGGCAGTCGGCTCTGATACCAACCTGTGACGCCCCCGGCTTAATCGTGCACTAACCATACACGCAATTGAACACGATCAAGCCTAAGGACTCACTTGAAGATATCACAACACAACTCTAAAACATAAATAAAGGCATACAATCATTATATTACAAGCCAGGGCCTCGAGGGCTCGAATACATAAGCTTGATGCCAAACAAGCATCAGCGGAAGCGTTAGATATCTGAGTATAGACATAAGACAGAGAGATAAGCCTTTAACAAGGCGGGACAAAACAAAAGCTATGATCGAAAGGCGCAGGCCTCCTGCCTGGGACCCTCCGATCCTACTCCTGGTCGTCGGCCAGCTCATAGAAGTAACAACCCTCGAGGTGGTAGTAGTAGTCGTCGGCGGGGCAGCTGTCTCCGGGGCTCCGTCATCTGGTTGCATCAAATGGATATGGGGGAAAAAGAAAGCAAAGCAACCGTGAGTACTCATCCGAAGTACTCAGCAAGCGAGGATCTACACTACATATGCAACATTATCAAAGGAAGGCTGTATATGTGGACTAGGCTGCAGAAATGCCAGAATAGAGGGGAAAGCCTAGTCCTATCGAAAACTAGCATCTTCAGCGGTCTTGCAGCATTTAGAAGAGTACAGAATAACATAGTATAAAGTAGTAATAGTTGTGTCAAGTAACAGTCTCGCCCAGGGATCCTTCCTTGACTCCCTATGAGAAAGCGATCCCGGAGCCACATATCCAGGTATCATCTCAAGTTCTAGTTGTATCGATTGGGATACAACTTTGAGTGTCCCTTACCGTAGGACCGGCTATCGATAGATGTTTTCTTCCCTGCAGGGGTGCACCAACTTACCCATCACGCTCGCTTAACTCCGGTCGGACACACATTCCTGGGCCATGCCCGGCCTCGGCCAAACGATACACCACAACCCTACCTAGAGCTCAGCAGAGAGGTCCCTGTCAGTCTATATCCTAAGCGCTCACGGGTCTTGGGCCATCGCCCTCTGCACTCCGGGTCGTTGCGTGCAGGGTGGATACCAGTGCCATCGGCACGAACCGACCCGGCCGCCATGCTGAACTGGATGTCTGACAGAGCTTTCGGCTGATGCTACGATGTAGAGTGCCCATAACTGTTCCCACGTGATGGTTAGTGCTATCAGGCCAGAGGCCTGCTCGGATCAAATATCCAAATCGTTAGCGGACTAGGGGCTTGCGGTAACGAGCAGAGACTCACGATCGATGTGACCCCGTCGCCCCGTCTCGAGGACTTGCTGCAAGGGCTAAGAATGCCCGGCCGCACCTCGTAAATATCTCACGGGTAACTTCCCATCATTCGCGGGTACCCCTCAGGGTCGACCCGCTTTTCCAAGTATCAGTTGTAAGGTCCATGTATCCGTGTGTCCATATCATGAAGGGAATCCGAGGTATCACCCTCGTTGGATTCCTACTCGATGTATCTATCTAGGTGAACTCGGAGGAATCACCCTCGATGGGTTCACACTTGAGATGTTGCACGTCAGCGTCGTTAACGGGAGTGGTTAAGGAGGAATCACCCTCGAGGGCCACAACCGATGATCTAACCTACAAGGTTAACTTCAGAAGTGCTGACGAGGTATCACCCTCGGCACTCGATAGTAACCCAGTAGTGTCGTACAACTAAGGGGGTGAAGTGCGGTGCCGGGGCCTGGTCTTCGATCCCGTTGATCGGGTCTTCTGATAATCCAGCGGGGCAATTGGGACAAGTGGGGGTCACTGGTGGGTCTCTAACCAGCCTATACTAAGCAGTTTGAAATAGGCAGGTAAGGTAACAATAAGCAGGTTACAAAAGCAGGCTATGCATCAGAATAGGAGCAATCAATTACAGTATCAAAATCAAATGCAATCATGGGAAAATAGAATGGGCGATATTGGGATGATAAAAAAGGGGGGGCTTGCCTGGTTGCTCAGAGGCAAGGGTAGGGTCTTCAGTAGGGTAGCCAATCACCGGAGCTGCGTCAGTCTCGTAGGCTACGTCGGTACCGGGATCTACCGAGAAAGAAGAGGGGGAGGAAACAGATGAATATACAGCAAACATATGCAACTCAAAGCATGCTATACTAACGTGCAGTGCAGGGGGGTGCCTAAAAGCATGTCTAAGTCATATTAGTTATTTTAGGATTTAAGTTGGATTTATTAACCGGTTTATATGCACTATTCAACTACCAGAATCAAACGAAAAGTTACGAGTTCACCTATGTAGAGGGTCCCGACATGGAAACAGAGGGCCTGATCAGACTCGTCTCATCGTTCTGAGAAAGTTTCATGTACAAAGTATTTCCATCGGAGTTACGGATTATTTTCTATGATTTTCTAAAGTTTTAATTATTTTCCGGAATTTATTTAATTATTTTAAATCAACATTATCCAGAACAGTGTTTGGTGACGTCAGCATGACATATTGGTGACCTCAGCAGTCAACAGTCGGCTGGCCAGGTCAAACCTGACCAGTGGGTCCCACCTGTCATAGACAGAGGGTCTAACAGCAGTTTAATTAAAATAGACAGAGTTAATTAGCCAGTAGGCCCCACATGTCAGTGTCTGATTAGGTTACTAATCAAGTTTATTTATAAAATCATTTTTAATTAACTTAATTACGCAGTGGGGCCCGTCTGTCAGTGGCTGTAGCTGCCACGTCACCATAGTTGACCAGGTCAACTGGTCAAAGTGGGGCCCCTGGGCCCACCAGTCAGTGGCCCAGGCGGTGCCATGTTGGCGCCACATCAGCGGGGGCTGCCGCAACTGCGCCGGTGAGCCCGAGAGCGGTGGAGCAGTCCGGCGAGCTTGGGATCCGCGTATAGGGGCACATTTGGCACGCGGCTACCGGCGTTCGAACGGGCACTTGACCCCGCGTCGATCTGTGGCATCGGTTGGCGCGGGGGCTGCCAAAATCGTCGCCAGCGTCGAGGTCCGCGGCGGCAAGGTTTCGGGCTCCGACGAAAGCGGTGGAACGGCACGTGAACGATCGAACTAGCTAACTGGGGAGGCCCTACACGGCACGGCGAGCACTTTGGTCACGCGCGGGTGACCGAATGGTCACCGGAGAAGCCCCGGCGTCCAGCGAAGGCGGCGGCGAGTTCGGCCAGCACGGCAGTGCGCAAGAGCATAAAATGGACCGCGAGAGAGAGAGGGGGGTCAGAGAGGAGCTCACATCGGAGCCGTAGGGAGAGGCAGTGGGCTCAGGGAGGCTCGGTGTGGACGGCACGGCGGCGATGGCGTCGGCGATGCAGAGAAGTGGATCGGCTCGATCCCGCGGCTGTGCTGCTTTCCGGCTCGTGCTAGCTGCAGCTGGCGAAGCAGACGAACGCGGCGGTCCTCGGAGCTTAGGCCGTGGGATGGACGGAGAGCGCGAACACGGCGGCGGTCATGGCGGTCGCATCTTGGTACTGCGATGCGAGGACGAGGACGAGGGAGAGAAGGGTAAATGGAGGAGGCGTCCAGGGGGAGTGGATGGCCTCAGCCTTATCCTCTACGCGGGCGCGGCGACGCGCTGTCGAGCAGGGACGAGGGGGGGCCAGGTGCGGCGGCTGCGGTGGAGACGACTGTGCGCGCGCGTGTGCTGTAAGTGGTAGGAGGAGATGCGGGGTGGGCTGGGCCGCACTGTGCTAGGTGGGCTTAAGTGCACAGTAGCTTCTGGCCTTTTGTTTTTTCTTTTTCTGTTTTTCTTTTTCCATTAGCTTTTGCATTCTCCTTTAGCCACAATTGACTTTGCAAAAATATGCCACTGGCCAAAATAAATACATTAGAATATTTTGCTCTGCCACATAAAGTTTGAACAATTTTGGAATTCATTTGGACTTTTTAAAAAAAATAAAAAGGCATTTAAAGTGCTGTTTTTGCACTGTTTTAAATGCACTAACCCAAATATGAGTTGATGGTGATGTTGTTTTCCTTAACAACATTTGTTTTGGAATATTTGCTAGATGATGAACATTTTTCTAGCAACTTTTGGGCAACTTTATTTGCACTTAGAATTTGAATTGAATACAGAGAAGAAATTTGAAATGAGATATGATCCAAATGATGCTTAAGCACTGTTGATCATGATGACATGGCATTATCAAAAAGGGGGATTACTGTAGCTACCCACTGGGGGTTTTACAATGTCTATGAATACGGCAACCGGCAGGAGCCATAGGGTTGTCTCTAATTAATGTATGACCTGCGAGTCAATCATTAAGCGCTATGTAATGCTTTACTTTATCGCTAAACGGTAGCAATAGTTGTAGAAGCATGGTTGGCTTGACAACCCAGATGCCGACACGATGATGGAGATCATGGTGTCATGCCGGTGATGAGGGAGATCATGCCGGTGCTTTGAAGATGGAGGTCAAAAGCACAAGATGATGGCCATATCATGTCACTTATGATTTGCATGTGATGTTCATCCTTTTATGCATCTTATTTTTCTTAGGACGGTAACATTATAAGGTGACCCCTCACTATAATTTCAAGATAAAATTATGTTTTCCCCAAGTGTGCACCGTTGTGAAAGTTCATCGTTTCGAAGCACCACGTGATGATCGGGTGTGATAGACTCTACGTTCACATACAACGGGTGCAAGCCAGTTTTGCACATGCGGAACACTTGGGTTAAACTTGACGAGCCTAGCATGTACAGACATGGCCTCGGAACACAAGAGACCGAAAGGTCGAACATGAGTCATATAGTAGATATGATCAACATGGAGATGTTCATCAATGAAACCACCTCATCTCATGTGATGATCGGACTTGGGTTGGTGAATTTGGATCATATTACACTCGGACAACCGGAGGGATGTTGATTTGAGTGGGAGTTCTTAGGTAATATGATTAATTGAACTCTTTATCTTGAATAATAGTCTAAGTTGTCTTTGCAAATTATGTTGTAGATCAATGGCGGGTGCAGTCGCTCCCCTGAATTTCAGTGCGTTCGTAGAGAAAGCTAAGCTGAAAGATGGTGGAAGCAACTTTCTGGACTGGGCCCGTAATCTAAGGATTATCCTCACGGCTGCCCAAAATTCTTATGTCCTTCATGCATTGCTTGGTGCGCCACCCCCTCCAGTGGCTGTGGACGTTATGAATGCCTGGCAGTCGCATGTTGATGACTACTCAATAGTTCAGTGCGCCATGTTGTATGGCTTAGAACCAGGACTTCAAAGGTGTTTTGAACATCATGGAGCATATGAGATGTTCTAGGAGTTGAAGTTTATTGTTGATAAAAATGCCTAGATCGAGAGGTATGAGACCTCCGATAAACTCTATACCTACAAAATGGAGGAGAACAGCTCTGTCAATGAGCACATACTCTGAATGTCTGGGTGTTACAACCGTCTGGCTGAGTTGAGAGTCGAGTTCCCGCCTGAGGCGATCACTGACATAGTTCTTCAATCACTACCACCTAGCTACAAGAGCTTTGTGTTGAACTATAATATGCAAGGGATGAATAGGCAAGTCTCCGAGCTGTTCGCGATGCTGAAGGTCGCGGAAGTAGACATCCAAAAGGAGCATCAAGTGTTGATGGTCTATAAAACCACTAGTTTCAAGAAGAGCAAGGAAAAGAAGGGAAACTTCAAGAAGAGTGGCAAAGCAGTTGCTCCTCCCGTGAAGAAACCCAAGGCTGGACCGAAGCCGAAAACTGAGTGCTTCTTTTGCAAGGGAACTGGCCACTAGAAGCGGAATTGCCCCAAGTATCTGGCCGACAAGAAGGGGGCCAACGTCAAGAAAGGTATATATGATATACATGTTATTGATGTGTACCTTACCAGCTCTTGTTGTAGTGCCTGGGTATTTGATACCTGTTCGGTTGCTCACATTTGCAACTCATAACAGGAACTACAGAATAGACGAAGGCTGGCAAAGGACAAAGTGACGATTCTTGTGGGAAATGGTTCCAAGGATGATGTGATAGCCGTCGGCACGCTCGCTCTTCGATTACTATCGGGACTAGTGATGAACCTAAATAATTGTTATTTAGTGCCTGCGTTGAGCATGAACATTATACCTGGATCTTGTTCAATGCGAGACGGTTACTCATTTAAATCAAAGAATAATGGTTGTTCTATTTATATGGGTAATATCTTTTATGGTGACGAACATAGATGGTGCCCTATTTAAACTCCGTAGAGACGACACCGTATGAACTATGGTTTGGCAAGAAACCTAAGCTGTCGTTTCTTAAGGTTTGGGGCTGCGATGCTTATGTGAAAAGGCTTCAGCCAGAAAAACTCAAACCCAAAGCAGAAAAATGTGTCTTCATGGGATACCCAAAGGAGACAATTGGGTATACCTTCTATCTTAGAACCGAGGGCAAAGTGTTTGTCGCTAAGAAGGGGTCCTTTCTCAAGAAAGAGTTTCTCTCGAAAGAATTGAGTGGGAGGAAGATAGAACTTGATGAGGTTGTTGAACCTTCACTTCAACCAGAGAATAGCACAGCGCAGAAAAATGTATCTGTGGCACCTACGTCAGTTGAAGAGGAAGCTATTGATAGTGATCATGAAGTTTTGGAGCAAGTTACTGTTGAACCTCGTAGGTCGACAAGGATACATGTTGCTCCTGAATGGTACGGTAATCCTGTCTTAGAGGTCATATTGTTGGACAACGATGAACCTACGAGCTATGGAGAAGCGATGGTGGGCCCGAATTTCGAAAATGGTTAGAGGCCATGAAATCCGAGATGGGATCCATGTATGAAAACAAAGTATGGACTTTGGAAGTATTAACTGAAGGGCGAAAGGCCATTCAGAATAAATGGATCTTCAAGAAGAAGACGGACGCGAACGGTAATGTCACCGTCTATAAAGCTTGACTTGTGGCAAAGGGGTTTTCAAAAGTTTAAGGAGTTGGCTACGATGAGACTTTCTCACCTGTAGCGATGCTTAAGTCCGTCAGAATTATGTTGGCAATAGCTGCATTCTTCGATTATGAAATCTGGCAGATGGATGTCAAAACAACGTTCCTTAACGGTTTCCTTAAGGAAGAGTTGTATATGATGCAGCCGGAAGGTTTTGTCGACCCAGAGAATGCTGACAAAGTGTGCAAGCTCCAGCGATCCATATATGGACTAGTGCAAGCATCTCGGAGTTGAAATCTTCGCTTTGATGAGGTGATCAAATCGTTTGGGTTTATACAAGTTTATGGAGAAGCTTGTATTTACAAGAAAGTGAGTGGGAGCTCTATAGTGTTTCTAATATTATATGTGGATGACATATTGCTGATTGGAAACAATATAGAACTTTTGGAAAACATGAAGGAATATTTGAACAAGTATTTTTCATTGAAGGACCTAGGAGAAGGTGCTTTCATGTTATCCATGAAGATCTATAGAGATAGATCGAGACGCTTAATAGCACTTTCACAAAGCACATACCTTGATAGAATTTTGAAGAAGTTCAAAATGGATCAGTCCAAGAAGGGGTTCTTGCCTGTTTTGCAAGATGTGAAGTTGAGTAAGACTCAATGCCCAACGACTACAGAGGATAGAGAAAAGATGAGTGTCATCGCCTATGCTTCTGCCATAGGCTCTATCATGTATGCGATGTTGTGCACAAGACCAGATGTCAGCCTTGCCATAAGTATGGCCGGAACGTTTTGATACGTCCATTTTGCATCATGCTTTTATATTGATATTTATTGCATTATGGAATGTTATTTCACATTATGGTACAATACTTATGCCTTTTCTCTCTTATTTTACAAGATTTACTTGAAGAGGGAGAATGCCGGCAACTGGAATTCTGGACCGGAAAGGAGCAAATCTGAGATACCTATTCTACACAACTCCAAATGTCCTAGAAATTTACATAGAATTATTTTGGAATATATAAAAAATACTGGGCGAAGAAAATACCAGAGACGACACACCAGGTGGCCACAAGCCTGGGGGCGCGCCCTACCCCCCAAGGCGCGCCCCCATTGCTTGTAGGCCCCCTGGCAGGTCTCCGGTGCCCATCTTCTACTATATGGACGGTTTTGACCTGGAAAAAAAAATCAGAAGGGAGCTTTCGGGACAAAACGCCGCCGTCTCGAGGCGAAACCTAGGCAGAAGCAATCTAGGGCTCCGGCGGAGCTGTTCTATCGGGGAAACTTCCCTCCGGAAAGGGGAAATCAAAGCCATCGTCATCACCAATGTCGCGGTGGAACACGATCACCTATGGGGCCAACGGTCCCTTGTGGTCCGGCAAGGGGGAGGGTCGGAAAGCACAAAGAGCAAAAGCCGTGGGACAGCACGGCGGAGGTGACACCGGCGATTTTACCCAGGTTCGGGCCGCCGTGAGGCGTAAAACCCTACTCCTGCTTTGGTGGATTGATGGATGGACGATGGTGGGCACGCAGTGCTCGAGCCCGGCAAGGATGCCTAGGGAAGAGCAACTATGCGCGTACGAGTGTACAAAGGTCCGAATCCTTTCTAGGGTTGCCATGCCCTCCTTTTATAGGCTAAGGGGTTACCACAATGGCAAAACTGTCATTATCTGTTGATTAGACAGCGAACAGTGCTATCATACCTAACTCTGATAGTTAGGACAAAGTGCATTAAATGCACTGCTAGGTGTCACGCTGTGGATGTAGCCCGGCAGGCCTGGCGCACCGCTTAGCCTCTGCTCGTCTGTCAGCTTGACATGCCTCTGAACGGGTGTCACATGGTGGCAATCTTTGTCCAAAATGGCTGCCACGTGCCAAATGACAGCCACTTATCCTCCTGGGGGCTCGACACCACATCGATGGATGACTTGCGTTGTGATGCGGTCGAGCGGTGGAGTTTTGTCGGGGAGATCTGCCTCCAGCGGCCCCGGTAAGCTTGCCGGGGCAGCGATAGATTTGTCTTCTGGATGGTCCTCGACCTGGCCGGGCTCGCCTGCCCGGCAAGGGAGGCTTTTCCTTGATCCGCCCTTTGATTCCTTAAAGAGCTTCTCATCTGGTTTGGCCTTGACTTGGATGCTTGGTGTTCCTGCTGCCGTGCCTGTGTACAGTCTGGGCAACACACACAAGGGTTTGTTGCACCGACAGGAGCCCCCGGGCCTGGCCCAGATGTGCTGCCGAGCATCGTTGGGGTATGCCCTATCAGGTACACAGGCAGGGCACTTGTGAAGATAGTCTCTTATTCATTGATATTTTCCTTGCTTCTTCATTAACCTGTGCCAGGGCCAGTTTCCGGTTTTCCCGTGCGTCGTGTGAGACGTGGAGGGAACTAATGCCATGACCTACGGGCTACCCTTGCCCCACGTTCATGGAGTGGTAACTACCACCGTGCTTGTTCTTTCGCTTCTGCCGCTTCGCCACGTATGCCGCATGCACTTGTGCGGGGTTGGTGGCGGACGCGGAGCGTGCGGGAATGAGTGCCCTGGCAGAAAGCCAGGCACCGTGGATAGGTGCATGAGAGCGGTCTTGATTCTGTGCACCATTGATGGCGCAGAGGAAACGGACTGGGGGATCGGCGCAGTTATTCTCCGGATGGGGAGCTAGCCCCCCACCCATGTTCGCCTATAAAATGGGGGCGCGGGCGAGGAGCTTACTCCCACATCTCCCTTCCTTCTTCCTTCTGGCATCTCTTCTCCGTCATGGCGAGAGGGAGAGGGCGCGGTGGTGTCCTAGTGGTGGCGATGAGGGCTTCAGCTTGACAGCGCCTCTCTCCCCCTACTCATGACGCGGGGGCAGAGCCCACTGTGAGAGGAGGCGGAGGAGGACGCGGACGCGGTCGTCGTGGCGCTCGAGGTCGAGGGGGACGGGGCGGTGCTTTGATCGCCTTCCTCCGGTCGCCCACGACCCAAGCGAAAGCCACGTTGGGGACCAGCCATTGGAGTTCCTCGTCAATCTGCTCGGGCCTCCGCGCGGCCGTCTTTGGATTCCTACCCCATTTGCAAGGGTAATGTAGGTTGAATAGCCGCCGGAGTTGAGGATGCACATGAGGGGCTGCTATAACGGCAGCATGTGGGCGGAAGTGGAGCTCCCGGCACCTCATGTCATGCTCTCCGGCGCGGCTGGAAGACCTTTGCTCATGCCCAAAGCTTGGCAGTAGGGCACGTCCTCCACTTCAAATTAATGGACTCCACCCTGCTCTCAGTCAAGGTCTTCGGGCGATCGGGTGCTTGCTTAGGATGTTGCGCGGAGAGCTCGACCGACGATGAAAGATCCTCCTCGAGCGATAGCGACGAGGAGGACAGTGACGGCGATGACGACGGCACTGGTGGGGAGGACGATGGCTCCGACTCAGGCTGAACACCAGCCGCACCGTCACCGTTACCGAGAGGGTGGTGGCGCCACAATCTGCACCTGCATCTTCTCCCCGGCAAGGCGACTTGCCGGGGCGTTGGGTGTGGATGGTGTCATCGCCTCCTCCAGCAGCCTTCCAGCTGGACCCCGGTAGGCTTCCTCCTGGACTCCGGCTTCGTTTGCCCTGCCGTGTCCTGCTGGCCCTGGTGGCGGTGACCAGGGGATCGCCCTGCTGCTCTTCCTGCCCATCACCTTCGTTCGCGCTCTCCCAATCTTGTCAGGCTGCCCCCGCCAGGCCCTGACGGGGTCGGGCTGTGCTTCTGCCCAGGCGCTCTTTTTGCCCTCTTCACCTCCCGCTGTAGTTCCTTGGAGGGAAGGGACAAGAAAGGGATTACGGGGCACTTATCTTTTTTCAGTCTAAAATATGTAGGCATTTGCCAAACTTTGGTCTTAAATATGGAATCTTTTCTACCCATGTTTGTACTCTGTAAGACCTGTACTTGTTTATCCGCACGTTAATGAAAAAAGACAGGCTTGCCGGGTACTTGTGCATGCACTACATCCATGCGGAGGGGAAATGCCTCTATACTTTTAAGTAAACAAGTTTTCCCGGCAACTATCTTGCCAGCGCCTTCCACTGCCGCCGCAGGGCTTGGCCTGCCGGGCACAGCACTGCGGAAGGGGACCATCCCCTTGTCGGACCTTCTCCGGCAGATGCCACTACAACCATCCTTGCCAAAACGCCGTTCGGATCAAAGGATGGGAGCACAAATGCTTTTTGAAGACGACAGGGTTTTCCAACGCGCGAGCTTCTTTCTTACAGAGACATGTATGGGTAAAAAAAAGAACTTATCTGTTTGGCTCATTGGGGGTCGATACGTAGGCTCGTTTTCTTCTCTTCGTCCAAGGATCGAGCCCGCGGCAAGAGCCCTGCAGTTAGTTCAGAGGAAAACATGGCAACATATGGCCTTATCTACATGATCATGCCAATCTATGTTATGCTATGCATGCATGCAAGTTTTTGGGGCCCCTAACCCTTCGTTTTATTGTCTGTGCTCAGGGTCAGTGCCTGGCTTTGTACAAAGGGTTACATGCGCATCGGCAAAGCTTGAACAAAAGGGTGGCTGCCGGGCAGAGCCCGACAGCCGCGCCTTACGGGTAGAACTTACGAAGATGCTCAATATTCTATGAGTTTTGCAATTGAATGCCATCTTCGGTCTCCAGACGGAATGCGCTAGGTCTGATGACTCGTACCACCCGGTAAGGGCCTTCCCACTTCGGCGTCAACTTCTTTGCACCCTTGGCGGACTGAACACGCCTGAGGACAAGGTCGCCTTCCTCAAGGCTCCGGGCGTGAACCCTGCGGCTGTGATAGCGGCGTAGGGTGATACGACCATTTTGCATCATGTTTACCTACTATTATTTATGATGTTTTTATTCATAATAATGCTTTTTGGAGTAATTCTAATGCCTTTTCTCTCATAATAAGCAAGGTACACACAAATAGGGAGAATTCCGGCAGCTGGAAATCTGGACCTAGAAAAGCTACGTCAGGCCACATATTCTATACAACTCCAAATGAGCTGAAACTTCCCGGGGAATTTTTATGGAATAAATAAGAAATACTGGATCAAATAACCACCAGAGGGGGGCCACCTGGTGAGCACAAGACACCAGGGCGCGCCTGGCCCCCCAGGCGCGCCCTGGTGGGTTGTGCTCAGACCGGCCCACCTCCGATGCCCAGCTTCTGGTATATAAGTCATTTTGACCTAGAAAAAATTAGGAGAGGACTTTCGGGACAGAGCGCCACCGTCTTGAGGCGGAACTTGGGCAGGAGCACTTTTGCCCTCCGGCGGAGCGATTCCACCGGGGGAACTTCCCTCCCAGAGGGGGAAATCATCATCATCATCATCACCAACAACTCTCCCATCTTGGGGAGGGCAATCTCCATCAACATCTTCAACAGCACCATCTCCTCTCAAACCCTAGTTCATCTCTTGTGTTCAACCTTTGTACCGGAACTATAGATTGGTGCTTGTGAGTGACTAGTAGTGTTGATTACATCTTGTAGTTCATTACTATATGGTTTATTTGGTGGAAGATCATATGTTCAGATCTAATATGCTATTTAATACCCCTCTGATCTTGAGCATGATTATCATTTGTGAGTAGTTACTTTTGTTCTTGAGGTCACGGGAGAAATCATGTTGCAAGTAATCATGTGAACTTGATATGTGTTCGATATTTTGATAGTATGTATGTTGTGATTCCCTTAGTGGTGTCATGTGAACGTCGACTACATGACACTTCACCATATTTGGGCCTAAGGGAATGCATTGTGGAGTAGTTATTAGATGATGGGTTGCGAGAGTGACAGAAGCTTAAAGCCTAGTTTATGTGCTATTCCGTAAGGGACCGATTGTATCCAAAAGTTTCATGCTATGGTTAGAATTTATTCTTAATACTTTTCTCATAGTTACGGATGCTTGCGATGGGGTTAGTCATAAATAGGAGGGTTGTTCAAGTAAGAACAGCACCTAAGCACCGGTCCACCCACGTATCAAATTATCAAAGTAGCGAACACGAATCGAATCAACATGATGAAAGTGACTAGATGAAATTGCCGTGTACCCTCAAGAACGCTTTGCTTATTATAAGAGACCATTTTGGCCTGTCCTTTGCCTCAAAAGGATTGGGCTATCTTGCTGCACTTTTGTTACTATTACCGTTACTTGCTCGTTACAAATTATCTTGCTATCAAACTACTCTGTTACTTACAATTTCAGCACTTGCAGACATTACCTTGCTGAAAACCACTTGTCATTTCCTTCTGCTCCTCATTGGGTTCGACACTCTTACTTATCGAAAAGGCTACAATTGATCCCATATACTTGTGGGTCATCAAGGCTCTTTTCTGGCGCTGTTGCCGGGGAGTGAAGCGCTCTTGGTAAGTGGAAATTGGTAAGGAAAAATTATTACTACGTGCTGAAATTTATTGTCACTTGTTACTATGGAAAACAATCCTTTGAGGGGTTTGTTCGGGGTATCTTCTCCTCGACCGGAGCCACAATTAATTACCCCACAACCTACTGCACCTACTAAAAATATTGAATATGAAATTCCTTCGGGTATGATAGAACAACTGCTAGCTAATCCTTATGCAGGAGATGGAACAGAACATCCTGATATGCACTTGATATATGTGGAAGAAATTTGTGGATTGTTTAAGCTTGCAGGTTTACCTGGAGATGAGGTTAAGAAGAAAGTTTTCCCTTTATCTTTGAAGGGAAAAGCATTGGCATGGTATAGGCTATGCGATGATATTGGATCTTGGAATTGGAATCGATTGAAATTGGAATTTCACCAAAAATTTTATCCTATGCATCTAGTTCATCGTGATCGGAATTACATATATTATTTTTGGCCTCGTGAAGGAGAAAGTATCGCTCTAGCTTGGGGGAGGCTTAAGTCAATGTTATATTCATGCCCCAATCTTGAGCTATCAAGAGAAATTATCATCCCAAATTTTTATGCTCGGCTTTCTCATAATGATCGATCCATGCTTGATACTTCTTGTGCTGGTTCTTTTATGAAGAAGACTATTGAATTCCGGTGGGATCTTTTGGAAAGAATTAAATGCAACTCTGAAGATTGGGAACTCGACGAAGGTAAGGAGTCAGGTATTAAGCTTAAGTATGATTGTGTTAAATCTTTTATGTATACCGATGCTTTTCAAAAGTTTAGCACTAAATATGGAATTGACTCTGAGATAGTAGCCTTCTCTTGTGAATCATTTGCTACTCATGTTGATCTCCCTAAGGAGAAGTGGTTTAAATATCACCCACCTATTAAAGAAGAAATTAAAGAACCGGTACTAGCTAAAGAGGAAACTATTATTTATAATGTTGATCTAGTTGTTCCTACTGCTTATATCGAGAAACCTCCTTTCCCTATTAGGATAAAGGAACATGCTAAAGTTTCAACTGTGATCAACAAAAGTTATGTTAGAACACCTAAACCTAATGAACAAATCAAAGTAGAACCTAGTGTTGCTATGGTTAAGGATCTCCTAGAAGAAAATATAGATGGGCATGTTATTTACTTCTGTAATGAAGCTACTAGAATTGCCAAACCTGATAAACTGGATAAACATAGACCCGTTGTTGGCATGCCTGTTGGCTCAGTTAAAATAGGAGATCACTGTTATCATGGTTTATGTGACATAGGTGTTAGCATGAATGCTATTCCCTTTACCTTATATCAAGAAATTATGAATGACATAGCACCCGCTGAAATAGAAGAAATAGATGCTACTATTAAACTTGCTAATAGAGACACCATCACACCACTTGGGATTGTTAGAGATGTTGAAGTCTTGTGTGGGAAAATAAAGTATCCTACTGATTTTCTTATTCTTGGTTCCCCACAAGATGACTTTTGTCCCATTATCTTTGGTAGACCTTTCTTGAACAACGTTAATGCTAAAATAGATTGTAAGAAACAAACTGTCGGTGTCAGCTTTGGTGATGAGTCTCACGAGTTTAAATTTTCCAAGTTTAGTAGAAAACCTCATAAAAAAGAATTGCCTAGTAAGGATGAAATTATTGGCCTTGCTTCTATTGCTGTGACTCCTACTGATCCTTTAGAACAATATTTGCTAGACCATGAAAATGATTTACATATGCATGAAAGAAATGAAATAGATAAGATCTTCTTTGAACAACGTCCTCTGCTTAAACACAATTTGCCTATTGAAACTCTAGGAGGTCCTCCTCCACCTAAAGGTGATCCTGTGTTTGAATTAAAACAATTGCCAGACACTTTGAAATATGCTTATCTTGATGAGAAGAAGATATATCCTGTTATTATTAGTGCTAACCTTTCAGAACACGAAGAAGAAAGACTATTGAATGTTCTAAGGAAGCACCGAGCTGCCATTGGATATACTCTTGATGATTTAAAGGGCATTAGTCCCACTCTATGTCAGCACAAGATTAATATGGAACCTGATGCAAAACCCGTTGTTGATCACCAACGTCGGTTAAATCCGAAGATGAAAGAAGTGGTAAGAATGGAAATATTAAAACTTCTGGAAGCAGGTATAATCTATCCTATAGCTAATAGTAGATGAGTGAGTCCTGTTCATTGTGTCCCTAAGAAAGGAGGTATTACTGTTATTCCTAATGATAAGAATGAACTTATTCCACAAAGAATTGTTACAGGTTATAGAATGGTAATTGATTTTAGAAAATTAAACAAATCAACTAGAAAAGATCATTACCCTCTGCCTTTTATTGATCAAATGCTAGAAAGATTATCTAAGCACACACATTTTAGCTTCCTTGATGGATATTCTGGTTTTTCGCAAATACCTGTTTCTCAACCTGATCAAGAAAAGACCACTTTCACTTATCCCTTTGGAACTTATGCTTATAGACGTATGCCTTTTGGTTTATGCAATGCACCTGCTACCTTTCAAAGATGTATGACTGCTATATTCTATGACTTTTGTGAAAAGATTGTTGAGGTTTTCATGGATGACTTTTCTGTTTATGGGAAGTCTTTTGATGATTGTTTAAGCAATCTTGATCGAGTTTTGCAGAGATGCGAGCAAACAAATCATGTCTTGAAATGGGAGAAGTGCCACTTTATGGTTAATGAAGGTATTGTTTTGGGCCATAAAATTTCTGAAAGAGGTATTGAAGTGGACAAAGCTAAGGTTGATGCAATTGAGAAAATGCCATGTCCTAAAGATATCAAAGGTATTCGTAGTTTCCTTGGTCATGCTGGTTTCTATAGGAGACTTATCAAAGACTTTTCTAAAATTTCTAGGCCTCTTACGAATCTTTTCCAAAAGGATGTTCCTTTTGTTTTTGATGATGATTGTTTAGAAGCTTTTGAAACACTCAAGAAAGCCTTAATCTCTGCACCTATTGTTCAACCACCTAATTGGAACTTGCCTTTTGAAATTATGTGCGATGCTAGTGATTATGCTGTTGGTGCTGTTCTAGGACAAAGAGTTGATAAGAAACTAAATGTTATTCATTATGCTAGTAATACTCTAGACAGTGCTCAAAGAAATTATGTTACTACTGAAAAAGAATTCTTAGCAGTGGTGCTTGCTTGTGATAAATTTAGATCTTCCATTGTTGACTCTAAAGTTATTGTTAACACTGATCATGCTGCTATTAAATATCTTATAGAAAAGAAAGATGCTAAACCTAGGCTTATTCGATGGGTTCTCTTGCTACAAGAATTTGATTTACATATCACTGATAGGAAAGGAGCAGAGAACCCCGTAGCTGATAACTTGTCTAGGTTGGAGAATGTCCTTGATGACCCACTACCTATTGATGATAGTTTTCCTGATGAGCAGTTAGCTGCAATAAATGTTTCTCATAACACTCCTTGGTATGCTGACTATGCTAATTACAGTGTTGCTAAATATTTACCACCTAGCTTTACTTACCAACAAAAGAAAAAATTCTTCTATAATTTAAGACATTACTTGTGGGATGACCCACATCTTTATAAAGGAGTAGATGGTATTACTAGACGTTGTGTACCTGAGCATGAACATGGACAAATCCTACTTAAATGTCACTCCGAAGCTTATGGAGGGCATCATGCGGTGGACAGACCTGCTCACAAGGTATTGTAGTCTGGATTTTATTGGACTACCCTCTTGAAGGATGCTCGTAAGTTCGTCTTATCTTGTGATGAATGTCAAAAAATAGGTAATATAGGTAAGCGTCAAGAAATGCCTATGAATTATTCACTTGCTATTGAACCATTTGATGTTTGGGGATTTGATTACATGGGACCTTTTCCTTCCTCTAAAGGGTATACACATATTTTGGTTGTTGTTGATTATGTTACTAAGTGGGTAGAAGCTATTCCAACCAGTAGTGCTGATCACAACACCTCTATTAAAATGCTTAAGGAAGTTATTTTCCCAAGGTTTGGAGCCCCTAGATATTTAATGACTGATGGTGGTTCACACTTTATTCATGGTGCTTTCCGTAAAATGCTTGCCATGTATGATGTTAACTATAGAATTGCATCACCCTATCATCCTCAGTGTAGTGGTCAAGTTGAACTTAGCAATAGAGAAATAAAATTAATTTTGCAAAAGACTGTCAATAGGTCCCGGAAGAATTGGTCTAATAAATTAGATGATGCACTTTGGGCTTATAGAACAGCATATAAAAATCCGATGGGTATGTCTCCTTATAAAATTGTTTATGGAAAAGCTTGTCATTTGCCTCTTGAGTTAGAACGTAAAGCATATTGGGAAATCAAAGAACTCAACTATGATTTTAAACTTGCCGGTGAAAAGAGGTTATTTGATATTAGCACTTTAGATGAATGGAGAACCCAAGCTTATGAAAATGCCAAGTTATTTAAAGAAAAAGTTAAAAGTGGCATGATAAAAGAATCCAAAAGCGTGAGTTCAAAGTTGGAGAATATGTTCTTTTGTACAACTCTCATTTCAGATTCTTTGCAGGAAAACTCCTCTACAAATGGGAAGGACCCTATGTTATCGAGGAGGTTTATCGGTCTAGAGCTATCAAAATAAATAATGTCGAAGGTACTAACCCGAAGGTTGTTAATGGGCAAGGTATAAAACATTATATCTCAGGTACGCCCATTAATGTTTAAAGTAATATTATCCAAACTATGACACCGGAAGAACACATAAAAGAGACCTTCCGGAACACTCCAGAATCATGAAAAAGAGGAGGTACGTGATACGGTAAGTAAACGGACTCCGAAAAATCCGCAAAAATATTTTTTATCAGTTTTGGAATATTTAGAAAATTAGAAAAATAAGAAACAACCAGGAAGGAAACCCTAGTGGGCACAAGACACCAAGGCGCGCCCAGGTGGGTTGTGCCCACCTCGGGTACCTTTCGGACTCCATTTTTCTTCCGTTTGCTTGTTTCCCAAGAAAAAAAATCTTTATATACCCTCTGAACCTATTGACCACCATATCGCGGAGAAATCTTCTATTTTCTTTTCTTGCTGTTTTCCTGATAGATCTGAAAATATGTCATCCCAAGACTCGGAGGGTGAGAGCTATTTTGCTGATTTCATCGCAAACCCCAACTCTTACGGGGATGTGGAGCATTATGGATGCACTTCGGAAGAAGACTATTATCCTAGGGAGAAGGAGGAGACGAGCTTATACAAGGACGAAGCCCCATTGCCTCAACCTGGGGACATGCATGTTGAATTCAAGAAGTCAAGCCTCCCCAACAAACCAAAGAGGCCTAAGGTTCAGTTTATACCCTTTCGCCTTTTGCAGGAAAACAAGCAAGATTTATGCAAAAAGGTACCGGAGCTTGAGCAGGAGATCGGTGAATTGAAGGAGGAAAATTCCATCCTCAAGCGTAAGCTGAGGAAGAAGGACAAGATCGCCTCTACTTCATCACCACCACCTTCTTCATCACCAATAGAAAACTGAGTATCGGATATGGGCACTCCCCTTGGCTTCCGCCAAGCTTGGGGGAGGTGCCCCGGTATCGTATCACCCCCACTATCTTTTGCCTTTACTTACCTTAGTTCGATCTATAGTTATCTTTTCCTTTAGATGAATAAAAGTTTAGTTCGATCCTTTCTTTTTGAGAGTTTGCTTAGTGATCTATCCTTGTAATCGTGTGCGAGATATATAATAAAGTTTAGTTTGAGTTTTTGCCTTCTTTACTTTCATGTTTCAATAAAAAGAAAGGAAATAAATGAAAAAGATCATATGCTAATCTTATGGTAGGTAATGACACCACATAAGGAAAAGTATAAGTAGAAAATTTTATTGTAGATTGACAAACATAGCATTGGTCAATGTTGCAACTCATGAAAGAATTAATAAGGGAAGAGAAGATTCACATACAAATACACTATCCTGGAAATCTTTTGTGATTGTGAGCCGCCATCAAAATATTATATGCCAAAATTGTTGACGTTGGACAAGCAAGACAACTTAATGATTTATGTTTGTTCATATTCACATAGAAGTTATATTGTCATAGATCCTTCAACATGTGGTGCTTGCCCCCTATCTTTGCTAGCCAAAAATTCCGCACCAAGTAGAGATACTACTTGTGCATCTAAAAACCCTTAAACCCAAATCTTATTTCAAGAGTCCACCATACCTACCTATGGATTGAGTAAGATCCTTCAAGTAAGTTGTCATCAGTGCAATATAGCAATAAAAATTGCTTCTAAAAGTGTGAGATCATTTAGTTTAAGAGAAAATTGAGCGTTGTACGAACTTGTGATGGTAAATAATAAAACCGACAGACTGCATAATAAAGGGTGCCATCACAAGGGGCAATATAACGTGACGTTCTTTTGCACTAAGGGGTTGAGCATACGAACAAATAAGCGCATGGCAACCTCTGCTTAACTCTGTGAAGGGCCTATCTTTTACTTTTATGTATTTACTTTTATGCATGAGTCAAAGTTTTTCTCTCTATTCCTTTTTATTTCTATCCTTTGGCAAGCATCATGTGGTGAGGAAAGATCTACGCACATATGTCCAGTTGAATATGGGTAGCATGAGTTATTATTGTTGACATCACCCTTGAGGTGAATAAGTTGGGAGGCGAAATTATAAGCCCCTATCTTTCTATGTGTCCGGTTGAAAGGTTTTGCTCATCTGTACACTGTGAGTGTTAGCAATCATAGAAGACTATATGATGGTTGAGTATCTGGACTTGCCTAAAGGCTCCGATATGTGACCCTTCCTGAAAAGATGATGAATTGTAGTTGCAAAGTTGACTAAGAACATAGTTTGTTGGTTTCCAATAGAGTTTACGCTTTATACTTCGATAGTGTGATGAATTGTTACTTATTCATGAGAAGTCTATGATAAAAGTTTTATGTTAAAGTTTGTTGCTGTTATAATAATTCACATGATACTTCTATGTCCGTATTTTGTTTTTATCGACACCTCTCTCTCTAAGCATGTGGACATGTTTTTCGATTTCGGTTTTCGCTTGAGGACAAGCGAGGTCTAAGCTTGGGGGAGTTCATACGTCCATTTTGCATCATGTTTACCTACTGTTATTTATGATGTTTTTATTCATAATAATGCTTTTTGGAGTAATTCTAATGCCTTTTCTCTCATAATATGCAAGGTACACACAAAGAGGGAGAGTTCCGGCACCTGGAAATCTGGACCTGAAAAGCTACGTCAGGTGACCTATTCTGCACAACTCCAATTGAGCTGAAACTTCGCGGAGAATTTTTATGGAATAAATAAGAAATACTGGAGCAAATAACCACCGGAGGGGGGCCTCCTGGTGAGCACAAGACACCAGGGCGCGCCTGGCCCCCCAGGCGCGCCCTGGTGGGTTGTGCTCAGCCCGGCCCACCTCCGGTGCCCATCTTCTGGTATATAAGTCATTTTGACCTAGAAAAAATAAGGAGAGGACTTTCGAGACGGAGCGCCACCGTCTCGAGGCGGAACTTGGGCAGGAGCACGTTTGCCCTCCGGCGGAGCGATTCCGCCAGGGAAACTTCCCTCCCGGAGGGGGAAATCATCGTCATCATCATCACCAACAACTCTCCCATCTTGGGGAGGGAAATCTCCATCAACATCTTCAACTGCACCATCTCCTTTCAAACCCTAGTTCATCTCTTGTGTTCAATCTTTGTACCGGAACTATAGATTGGTGCTTGTGGGTGACTAGTAGTGTTGATTACATCTTGTAGTTCCTTACTATATGGTTTATTTGGTGGAAGATCATATGTTCAGATCTAATATGCTATTTAATACCCCTCTAATCTTGAGCATGATTATCATTTGTGAGTAGTTACTTTTGTTCTTGAGGTCACGGGAGAAATCATGTTGCAAGTAATCATGTGAACTTGATATGTGTTCGATATTTTGATAGTATGTATGTTGTGATTCCCTTAGTGGTGTCATGTGAACGTCGACTACATGACACTTCACCATATTTGGGCCTAAGGGAATGCATTGTGGAGTAGTTATTAGATGATGGGTTGCGAGAGTGACAGAAGCTTAAACCCTAGTTTATGCGCTATTCTGTAAGGGACCGATTGGATCCAAAAGTTTAATGCTATGGTTAGAATTTATTCTTAATACTTTTCTCGTAGTTGCGGATGCTTGCGAGGGGGTTAATCATAAGTAGGAGGGTTGTTCAAGTAAGAACATCACCTAAGCACCGGTCCACCCACATATCAAATTATCAAAGTAGCGAACACGAATCGAATCTACATGATGAAAGTGACTAGATGAAATTCCCGTGTACCCTCAAGAACGCTTTGCTTTTTATAAGAGACCGTTTTGGCCTGTCCTTTGCCTCAAAAGGATTGGGCTATCTTGCTGCACTTTTGTTACTATTACCGTTACTTGCTCGTTACAAATTATCTTGCTATCAAACTACTCTGTTACTTACAATTTCAGCACTTGCAGACATTACCTTTCTGAAAACCACTTGTCATTTCCTTCTGCTCCTCATTGGGTTCGACACTCTTACTTATCGAAAAGGCTACAATTGATCCCATATACTTGTGGGTCATCACAGGGCTTGCTGATGTAAGGGGACGCGACAGAAAACAAAAAATTTCGGTATAGCGAGCACGCCCAGGACCACTATGGAGACTGCATACAAGGTTTGATCTGATCCGTACCGACTCGAAGCGCAGCGGAAGAAGAGTCGGTGGAGATCGTTGTTGCAGATCCCCGCAGCTAGGATTTACAACCTCCCAACCGCGAGGATGTACTCCCTCGTCGGACAGCCCTTCGGGAGGCGGTCGGACAGTCCCCCGGACGATGTCGCGGACAGCCCTTCGGGAGGACCCTCGAAACTCGAATGGAGACTCGGACAGCCCTTCGGGAGGACACTCGAACAGCCCCTCAGGCAAAAGACCGAAACTATGACCTCTCTACGGGGTTGCACACATACAGTGTCAGCTATCCGGCAGGGCTTCGCCGTCCAGAACTAGTTCCTGCCGGAACCCAGACAGCCTTTCGGCTCTACGAAACTCTTTTCGTGGGAGGGAGAGAAGAAGCCAGATAATGCATGGCATGTGTATGAGAGCAAGGGATGAAGAGATGGCAGCCCCCATCTCCTCTATTTATAGGAAAGCCAAGGGGTAGGGCTCCTCCACTAATTACCAAAAACCCATGCATTAGGTCACACCTCATGGGCATAAGGGTAAACTTGGGATGCCATGTGGAGCTCCAAGGAGCTCCCCCTTCCTTGGCCGGCCACCCCTAGGGGGCCCCCCATGAGGGGCTCTCATGGCCCCCCAAGCCCTTCTAGAAGCCTTTAGCAAAAGCCCTAAAAGGTGGCTTCCAAAAAATTATCCAAAAAGCACTTTCACTATTCATGACGACATTTTTCAGCGTCCGTTCAAACTGAAAATATTTATGTGGGCTTAGAACAATTCCAGTACCCACTAAAATAATTTTCAACGCGTTCTGGAACAATTCCAGATTAGTGATTTTCATCTGCGAAAAGCATCTGAAGCGGTTCCGGCAGCTCCGAAACATTTCCGGTTTTTCTTCCAGAAAATTCCCAGAAGTTTCCAGAATGATTCTGGCACCCTCCAAGAATTATCAGGCATGTGCCGAAAATAATTTGACTTTATGGTATCCTCTGAAACAACTTTTCAGTTTCACCGGAACTCATCTGGTGACCTCTTTGCGGAACCTTTCCGCTGTCCAAAACTTTTTCGGTGTCCGAAACTTTTTCGGTGATTTTCTCTCAGACTCCCTGTCTAGTATTCAGCAGATAGATGACCCTTAAGTGTGTGACCCTATAGGTTCGGTGAAGCATAGACATGACCTGGAACCCCTTCCGATCAATGATCAACATCGGAGCCGTGGACACCCATATTGACCCCTATACCCACACGAATGAATATTCGAGTGAACCTCCAGTTGCCGTGAGCTATTCCTGTTGCTTCGCAATATGTCACAAACACCCGAGGTGAGATTTATTGCATTCCTGTGGATCAACAATTTGTCCATCATGCAAGTTACCTCGTTACCGGTTTTGTTCTCTTTTCTCGTTTCCGTGTTCCGGCATCCCAATGATCAAATCACAAGTTGTCTGGCCAGACGATGATGGATACCGTAACACCGAGAGGGCCCGAGTATATCTCTCCATCGTCGGAGGAGCAAATCCCAATCTTGAGCTATCTCGTTACTTGCCATACTTTTCCGTGAACCCGTAAGCCGCCGTAATAGCCACCCAGTTACGGATGACGTTTAACAAACCCCAAAGTTCATGAAGCAAGTATGAAGGAACTCGATACTCTCATGGTCTAAGGAATTATGCAAACATTAACTTCTCTGTGTTATAAACCATAAACTTGTGACGAAAGAATCTCATAGCATAACAACAATTCGGGTTGATTCAACACAAGTGTTCTACCATCAATTGTGCTCTCAAAATTGCTGGCATAGACATGCCCATGATCAGGAAAACATAATCATCATGCAATACTTGAGCTAGTCTTAGAGGCATGACTAGGAATACATATCACTGTTTATTATCCCACACGTGCACATGGGTTTTCCTCAGAGCCTTTATGGATATACGGGCTCAGGAGCCACAGCAGTTATAGCATGGAACATAAACTTTCATTACAAACCAGGAGATACAAAATAACTGTTGTTACTACCTCTAGGGCATATCTCCTACAGACTCCCACTTGCACTAGAGTCATAATCCAGTTACATGGCTTCCCTAACACCAATGGCTATCCGGTGTTGCTCATGCTTTGCTCGTGGTAGAGGCTTCGTCATCGGGTCTGACACATTCAGATCCGTGTGAACTTTGCGTACTTTCACTAAACCCTCTTCGACATGATGTCGAATGAGTTTATATTTGCGTTGAATATGTCTTGTCTTATGGTGCGAATTTGGCTCCCTTGCCTGAGCCACGGCGCCACTATTATCACAATAGATCTCCACCGGGTCCTGGGCACTAGAAACCACACCAAGGTCTTCAAGAAATTGCTTGATCCAAACCGCCTCCTTGGAGGCTTCTGAAGCGGCAACATACTCCGCCTCCGTTGTAGAATCCGCCACAGTCTTCTGTTTGGAACTTTTCCAATCAACTGCACCACCGTTCAATATGAAAACATAGCCTAATTGAGATTTGAAGTCATCTGGGTCAGTCATGAAGCCTGCATCAGTGTAACCACTTACAATGAGCTCTTAATCACCTCCGTACACAAGGAGTAAATCCTTGGTCCGTCTGAGGTACTTAAGAATACCATTGACTGCGGCCCAGTGTTCCAATCCAGGATCACTTTGGTACCGGCTGCTAACACTTAGCGCATAGGAAACATCCGGTCTTGTACATAGCATGGCATACATAATAGAACCAACTGCCGAGGCATATGGAACATCATTCATTTGTACTCGCTCATCGAGAGTTCGAGGACTCTGATTCTTGCAAAGCACTGTGCCAGGTGACATGGGGAGTAGGCCTTTCTTGGACTTCTCCATGTTGAACCTTTTCAACACCTTGTCAATGTACATGCTTTGGCTAAGCGCTATCAGGCGTTTTGATCTATCTCTATAGATTCTGATGCCCAATACATATGCCGCTTCGCCTAAGTCTTTCATTGAAAACCTTTTCTTCAATGAGTCTTTTATTTCGCTAAGAAAATTCATGTCATTTCCAATCAACAATATGTCATCCACATACAAGATTAGAAATGCTTTTGTGCTCCCACTAAACTTCTTGTAAACACAAGATTCTTCGTCATTCCTGATGAAGCCAAACTCTTTGACCACTTCATCAAAACGAATGTTCCAGCTCCTTGACGCTTGCTTCAGACCATAAATGGCTTTCTGAAGTTTGCATACCTTTCCAGCATCCTCATGAATGACAAAACCTTCTGGCTGTATCATATATACATCCTCTTTGAGGTTTCCATTTAGGAAAGCCGTTTTGACATCCATCTGCCATATTTCATAATCGAAATAAGCAGCAATTGCTAGTAATATCCGAACAGACCTAAGCATAGCTACGGGCGAGAAAGTCTCGTCGTAGTCCACTCCTGGAACTTGCGTGAACCCTTTCGCGACAAGTCTAGCTTTGTGGATAGTAATGTTACCATCCGCGTCCGTCTTCTTTTTGAAAATCCATTTACAACCAATCGGCTTTACTCCTTCTGGAAGTTCTTCCAAGTTCCAAACTTGGTTTTCGTACATGGATTCCATTTCGGATCTCATGGCCTTGTGTCATTCTTTTGAGCTGGGCCCCGCCATCGCTTCCTTGTAGTGCGCAGGTTCATCGTCTTCAAGAATGAAGATTTCGTTATGAAACCATTCAGGTGGCTGGATAGCCCTACCTGATCTGCGCGGTTCAGTTACAACATTGTCTGAAGTCTCCGCATCATATGCGACAACTTCCGGCTCAGTTGTAGGGATAATTAGCGGAATTTCTTCCGGTTCTTTAGCCATATCAACGGTTGCCAAAGATTCACTAATCTCATTAAGTTGTACTGTCCTCCCACTTGCTTCTTTAGCGAGAAACTCTTTCTCAAGAAAGTGTCCATCTTTGGCAACAAACACTTTGTTATCGGACGGGTGGTAGAAAGAATACCCAATGGTTACATTGGGATAACCTACAAAGTAACATTTGTCTGATCTGGGATCAAGTTTGCTTGGTTGTAAACGTTTTACATAAGCTTCACAACCCCAAATTTTGAGATGCGACACACTGGGTTTCTTCCCTTTCCACATCTCATGTGGTGTCGTCTCAACAGACTTAGACGGTGCTTTGTTTAATGTATAAGCGGCAGTGAGTAGTGCGTGACCCCAAAAAGATATTGGTAGATCTGTAAGAGACATCATCGACCTTACCATGTCCAACAAGGTTCGGTTACGTCGTTCCGATACTCCGTTTCTCTGTGGAGTTCCGGGAGGCGTAAGCTGTGAAACGATTCCACGGTCACTCAGATGTTGGCCAAACTCATGACTAAGATACTCGCCTCCGCGATCAGACCGCAGAAACTTAATCTTTTTGTCACGATGATTTTCTACCTCATTCTGAAATTCTTTGAACTTTTCAAAGGTTTCCGACTTATGCTTCATCAAGTAGATATAGCCACACCGACTTAAATCATCAGTAAAAGTCACGAAGTAAAAATACCCACCCCGTGCGGCCGTGTTCATTGGACCACATACATCACTATGTATTATTTCCAATAATTCACCCGCCCGTTCAGGATGACCCGTGAACGGCGTCTTGGTCATTTTCCCCATCAAGCAAGCTTCACATGTGTCAAATGATTCAAAATCAAGGGACGGTAAAACTCCATCTTTATGGAGTCTTTGCATGCGTTTCTTTCCGATGTGGCCAAGCCGACAGTGCCACAAGAAAGTGGTGGTGGTATCAGCCTTCTTAAGGCGTTTAGCATTCACGTTAAAGACATCATTTCCACATTCAAGATTTAGTATGAAAAGGCCCCCAACAATGGGTGCAAATCCATAAAACATATCCTTACAATAAAGTGAACAACCATTGTTCTCAGACTTGTACGAATACCCATCGTGTACTAAGCATGATCCGGAGATAATGTTTCTACACAACAGTGGAACAAAATAACAGTTACTTAGTTCTAAGATAAATCCTGAAGGGAGACGTAGAGGCATAATGCCGACGGCTTGAGCGGCGATCCCAGCGCCGTTCCCGACGCGCATCACGACTTCATTCTTTGCCAGCTTGCGCACCTTTTGAAGCCCCTGTATCGAGTTGCAAATGTGAGCAACCGATCCGGTATCAAATACCCAAGACTTAGAATTTTCGCTAGCAAGCAAAACGTCAATGACATTAACTTGTATAACAATTATACCTTTTCCGGTTTTCCCAGACTTCTTATCTTCCAGATACTTCTTGCAGTTTCTCTTCCAGTGTCCTGTGCCCTTGCAGTAGAAGCACTCAGTTTCATTCTTGGCCCCACCCTTAGAGTTGCTTTGGGAGCCGGTCTTACCGGCGCCCTTGCCCTTCTTTGGCTTGCCTTTCTTCTTTTTGAAACTGGCGGTTTTATTCACAAGCAACACTTGCTTGCGATTTTTCCGCAGTCCTCCTTCTGCAGTTTTCAGCATGGCGAGCACCTCTTCCGGTTCCTTCTCCATCCCACTCATGTTGTAGTTTAATACAAAACCGTCGTAAGACGGGGGGAGTGAATAAAGCAACATGTCCATCGTATGGCCAGGTGGAAGTGGAAATTCCAGGGTTTTAAGCCTTTCAGCATAGCCAATCATTTTGACCACGTGTTCGCCAACTGAACTACCCTCAGCCATCTTGCAATCCATCAAAGCCTTCATGATATCAAATCGTTCAGACTTTGCGGTTTCCTTGTACAAAGCATCCAATTCCCGGATCATATCACGGGGTTTATGGCATTCAAAACGTTTTTGAAGGTCTGTACACATGCAAGCTAGCATGAGGCACTGCACTAAGTTGTGATCATCATCCTTAGTGGCCCAGACATTTTGTTCATCTTCCGGGGCCTCTGCTGCCGGTTTAGCTGGAAGAGCATTTTCAAGCACATACAGTTTCTTAGCGCTCCTGAGGACAATCCTCAGGTTGCGGACCCAGTCCGCATAGTTGTTTCCAGTCGTAGTTAACTTCTCTTTCTCTAACATCGGGCCTAAGTTGAACGCGGTGTTGCGAGCCATTTGATCTAGAACGGAAAACACAGGTTTCACTTAGACTTTGTTTATAATGAAATTTGCACTAGTGAATAAACTAGTTTATTCTAAAGTGCGCTCCCACTCAAATCAATATCTCTCAAAATTGATTGTGAGTGATTCAAGATCCAAATTGAAAACCAACGCCAAGGATGTGTCCATCTCAAGTGACGAGAATTTCAATTGGTAGGCCAACTTGCCAATCACATCTCTATGTGACTCTTGTTCATCTTTCGATGGGCGTGTTCCGAGCTCAGGACGCTCCTCCAGAATGTCAAGACAACCAAGTGATCTTGCTGCGAGGTCTCAACTCACCCGCCTCACATTTCCCTAATCGTTCGTACCCATGTGTCCATGTGGTACCCCGAAAAGTTAGGTGCCGTGACGGTGCTACACTTGGGAGAACACTAACTACTTGATATTTTAAGTGAGAGATCACCCTAAAAAAAAGCGACTACCGCGCAATCAAGAAGGGTGCATCAAGAGGGATAAACATCTCAAGCAATTCATAATAGCATGATATGGTATAGCCTCTTCTGACGGAGAAGTCTTTCATTTCTTCGTCTTCGGCATTCGCTTCGGTGTTCACCTTCGCGAAGATTGCCACCACCTTGTTGATGCACCAGATAATATTGCTATCTCCATAGCAAGATAAAATAAATGCATTACTTAAGGTTGACACGCAGGTCATTAAAGTGCAATCATATGGCTCCAGCCATCATGCCGAATCATGACACGCAGGTCATGTTAATTACATCATATAGTCATCTCATACATAATCAAATTGAATATGAGCATTGCTATACCACATCACATGGAAAACATCCTGCAAAACCAAGTTAGACGCCTCTAATCGGTTTATGCAAAATTTTATTTTACGTGGCTTCTAAGGTTTTTACTCAAACCGCAGCTACCAACGTTTTATCATCAAGTATGATTATTCATGTTGCTAGATTAACATCTCGGGGTGTATGAAACACGAGATAATTAAATCTCGAGCCCCATACTAAACTTCGTCATACGCATGACCCCCGTGCAGATCATATCTGCAATGCCCTTTCATCTGCGAATTTAATCTTTCTTTTGACTATGGCAGAACCCAAAGAACTGATAGCACTTCCATGATCAATCAGGATCACGGATTGCCAGAACTTTGTCAAATTCCACCATGCTGTCTCGAGATTGAGCAAACGCAAATTCTAGGGAAGCAACAAGAACGTCGGGTAACAGATTTCATCTGTCACCCGCATAAATAATTTTCAGCAATAGATCTCATCTACTCCAAAATTATATTATGCAATACCCATACATCTCCATGTATTCTAGATCGTAACCTGCATCTACGCATAGCACGGCTCTTGATGCCACTGTAAGGGGACGCGACAGAAAACAAAAAATTTCGGTATAGCGAGCACGCCCAGGACCACTATGGAGACTGCATACAAGGTTTGATCTGATCCGTACCGACTCGAAGCGCAGCGGAAGAAGAGTCGGTGGAGATCGTTGTTGCAGATCCCCGCAGCTAGGATTTACAACCTCCCAACCGCGAGGATGTACTCCCTCATCGGACAGCCCTTCGGGAGGCGGTCGGACAGTCCCCCGGACGATGTCGCGGACAGCCCTTCGGGAGGACCCTCGAAACTCGAATGGAGACTCGGACAGCCCTTCGGGAGGACACTCGAACAGCCCCTCAGGCAAAAGACCGAAACTACGACCTCTCTACGGGGTTGCACACATACGGTGTCAGCTATCCGGCAGTGCTTCGCCGTCCAGAACTAGTTCCTGCCGGAACCCAGACAGCCTTTCGGCTCTACGAAACTCTTTTCGTGGGAGGGAGAGAAGAAGCCAGATAATGCATGGCATGTGTATGAGAGCAAGGGATGAAGAGATGGCAGCCCCCATCTCCTCTATTTATAGGAAAGCCAAGGGGTAGGGCTCCTCCACTAATTACCAAAAACCCATGCATTAGGTCACACCTCATGGGCATAAGGGTAAACTTGGGATGCCATGTGGAGCTCCAAGGAGCTCCCCCTTCCTTGGCCGGCCACCCCTAGGGGGCCCCCCATGAGGGGCTCTCATGGCCCCCCAAGCCCTTCTAGAAGCCTTTAGCAAAAGCCCTAAAAGGTGGCTTCCAAAAAATTATCCAAAAAGCACTTTCACTATTCATGACGACATTTTTCAGCGTCCGTTCAAACTGAAAATATTTATGTGGGCTTAGAACAATTCTAGTACCCACTAAAATAATTTTCAACGCGTTCTGGAACAATTCCAGATTAGTGATTTTCATCTGCGAAAAGCATCTGAAGCGGTTCCGGCAGCTCCGAAACATTTCCGGTTTTTCTTCCAGAAAATTCCCAGAAGTTTCCAGAATGATTCTGGCACCCTCCAAGAATTATCAGGCATGTGCCAAAAACAATTTGACTTTATGGTATCCTCTGAAACAACTTTTCAGTTTCACCGGAACTCATCTGGTGACCTCTTTGCGGAACCTTTCCGCTGTCCAAAACTTTTTCGGTGTCCGAAACTTTTTCGGTGATTTTCTCTCAGACTCCCTGTCTAGTATTCAGCAGATAGATGACCCTTAAGCGTGTGACCCTATAGGTTCGGTGAAGCATAGACATGACCTGGAACCCCTTCCGATCAATGATCAACATCGGAGCCGTGGACACCCATATTGACCCCTATACCCACACGAATGAATATTCGAGTGAACCTCCAGTTGCCGTGAGCTATTCCTGTTGCTTCGCAATATGTCACAAACACCCGAGGTGAGATTTATTGCATTCCTGTGGATCAACAATTTGTCCATCATGCAAGTTACCTCGTTACCGGTTTTGTTCTCTTTTCTCGTTTCCGTGTTCCGGCATCCCAATGATCAAATCACAAGTTGTCTGGCCAGACGATGATGGATACCGTACCACCGAGAGGGCCCGAGTATATCTCTCCATCGTCGGAGGAGCAAATCCCAATCTTGAGCTATCTCGTTACTTGCCATACTTTTCCGTGAACCCGTAAGCCGCCGTAATAGCCACCCAGTTACGGATGACGTTTAACAAACCCCAAAGTTCATGAAGCAAGTATGAAGGAACTCGATACTCTCATGGTCTAAGGAATTATGCAAACATTAACTTCTCTGTGTTATAAACCATAAACTTGTGACGAAAGAATCTCATAGCATAACAACAATTCGGGTTGATTCAACACAAGTGTTCTACCATCAATTGTGCTCTCAAAATTGCTGGCATAGACATGCCCATGATCAGGAAAACATAATCATCATGCAATACTTGAGCTAGTCTTAGAGGCATGACTAGGAATACATATCACTGTTTATTATCCCACACGTGCACATGGGTTTTCCTCAGAGCCTTTATGGATATACGGGCTCAGGAGCCACAGCAGTTATAGCATGGAACATAAACTTTCATTACAAACCAGGAGATACAAAATAACTGTTGTTACTGCCTCTAGGGCATATCTCCTACAGCTGATAGCGTGCAGCACGCATAGCAGCCCAGAGACGGTTCTCCTCGAGGAGCACGGCATCGTCATGCCGGTGTTGCTCTTGCTCTACTTCATCATAGGCAAATACTCGAGGTGACCCGTATATGAGTTCTGTGGGGATCACTGCTTCTGCCCCATAGACTAGGGAGAAGGGAGTCTCGCCGGTAGCTCGATTTGGTGTCGTACGAAGGACCAAAGAACCATCGGTAGCTCGTCGATCCAGCATCTGCCACACTTCTGCAGCTTGTTAAAAGTTCTTGTCTTGAGTACATGCAGCACTTCAGCGTTCACCATCTCACCTTGTCCATTGCTCCTGGTATGAGCAACAGAGGCGAAGGAGATCTTGCTTCCGAGGGTTTGCACGTATTGCATGAAGGCACGGCCTGTGAATTGGGTGCCGTTGTCAGTGATAATTCTGGCGGTACTCCGAAATGGCACACCAATCCTTTCATGAACTTGATAGCTGTTTGTGCGGTCACCTTCCTCATAGGCCGAACTTCCGGCCACTTTGTAAACTTGTCGATTGTGACGAACAAGAATTCAAAGCCCCCGGTAGCCTGGGGGAAGGGGCCCAGGATGTTGAGCTCCTAGACCGAAAATGGCCATGACAAAGGGATCATCTGGAGAGCTTGAGCAGGTTGATGGATGTTCTTGGAGTCAAACTGGCAGGCTTCACATCTGGTGACTAGCTCAGTTGCATCTTGGAGGGCTGTGGGCCAGTAGAAACCTTGCCGAAAAGCTTTTTCAACCAAGGCTCTTGATCCAATATGAGAGCCGCACATGCCTTTGTATATCTCTGCCAACAGTTCCTTTCCTTCTACCCGGCAGACGCACTTCAATTTCACACCGTTGGGCCTTCTTCGGTACAAGGTGTCGTCGACAAACTGGTACATATTGGCTCTCCGGGCTACTCTTTCAGCTTCTTCTTATTCTTCGGGAAGATCTCCTGTTTGGAGGTAATGGACTATGTGTCGCACCCAAGTTGGAGCCTGTGGCTAGACAACAAGGACCAGCGGCACCTCCTCATTCATGGGAGCGCAAACCTCGACCGCAAGAACCTGTTGTTCGGTGGGTGGGTGCTGCTCACCGGGCGAAGTGGAGTTATTCCCGGCAACCTCTCTGCCGGGGGCTTCGGGAAGCTCTGCTGGGAGAGGCTTGCCGGAGTCCAGTTTCCTCCTCTTTCTGGCCGTTGTTGGCGGGGATACTAAGGGTTGAGTCAGGTGGAGAACAAAAGTCCCTGGTTCCACAGGGAGCTTCTGCGCGGCGCATTTTGACAGATGATCAGCAATGCTATTTTCTGCCCGTGGTATGTGCTCTGTCTGCAATCCGTCAAAACGCTCCTGCAGTTTCCTCACTTCCCCTACATATGCCTCCATCAATGGACTCTGATTATCCTTGTTTACTTGCCTCACTACAAGCCGAGAATCCCCTCGAATGATCAGCTTCTTGATTCCCAACTCTGTTGCAATCCTGAGACCGGCAAGGAGCCCTTCGTATTCAATAGTGTTGTTGCTAGCTTTCTCCCGGGGGAAATGCATTTGGATCACATACTTGAGGTGCTCTCCAGTGGGGGCAACGAGCAACACGCCAGCCCCCGCGCCCTGGAGTGAGAAGGCACCATCAAAGTACATGACCCACTCTTGGGAGCTTCCTTGCCGGGGGTAACTGCTTCTATTGTCTCTTCATCTGGAGTTGGTGTCCATTCTGCAATGAACTCCGCCAGTGCTCTACTTTGAATGGTCAAAGTACGTTCAAGCCTCAGACCAAATCTTGACAATTCCAAAGCCCATTGAACTATCCTGCCTGTGGCCTCAGGGTTCCTCAGTATGCGTTGCAATGGGAAGCGTGTGCCAACCGTGACCTCATGAGCTTGGAAGTTGTGGCGCAGTTTTCTTGAGGCCAAAGATCCACTTTTCCACTCCAGAGTATCTTGATCTAGCCCCCTGCAACACGGAGCTGACAAAGAACACCGGCTGCTGCACCACTTTCTTCTTTGTCGTTGACTTGGGAATGCCCTCGTTATTCTGCTCTTCTTTCCCCGGATCCGCACCTGACCTTACCGGGATTGGTTCACTTCCTTCTTCGGGGGAAACAGTAGCTGCGGCTGCTTCTTCATCTACTTCCCGCTGCGCCACCAAAGCTACACTAACCACTTGATTGGTTGCCGCTAAGTATAGCAGCAACGGCTCTTGTGGTTTAGGAGTGACCAAGGTGGGGGCAGAGGAAAGATAGGTCTTCATGTCTCGCAGCGTTGCTTCTGCTTCCTGGGTCCACCTCATTGGCCCTGCCTTCTTCAAAATATTGAAGAACGGCAAGGCGCGTTTGGCGAACTTGGAAATGAACCTGCTCAAGGCGCCAATGCATCCAGTCAAACGCCTCACGTCCTTGACTGTCTTGGGTGCCTGAATTTGCTCAATTGCCTTGATCTTGTGTCGGGGTTGGCCTCAATTCCTCGGTGAGATACAAAGAAGCCAAGTAGCTTGCTGAAGGGTACGCCAAACACACACTTCTCGGGGTTCAACTTCAAGTTGATCTTGCGCAAATTTGCAAAGGTCTCTTCCAGGTCTTGAATGGGCATTGATCTGTCCTTGGTCTTGACCACTATGTCATCCATGTAGGCTTCAATGTTCCTATGCAGCTATGGCTCAAAACCAGTTTGCACTGCCCTTGCAAAAGTTGATCTAGCGCTTTTTAACCCAAAGGGCATTCGTACAAAGCAGTACATGCCGCATGGGGTAATAAACGCGGTCTTCTCCTCGTCCTCCTTGGACATGAATATCTGATGGTATCCAGAGTATGCATCCAAGAAGGAAAGCAAATCGCACCCGGAAGTGGAGTCCACAATCTGGTCGATGCGCGGCAAGGGGAATCCTTCGGGCATGCATTATTCAGATCTATGAAGTCTATGCAAAGCCTTCATTTCCCATTCGCCTTCCGCACCACTACCGGGTTTGCCCCCAGAGCTGGGGAGCGACAAGAGCTGTGGGGACAGCTCATCCTGACAAGGGTTTCCATTGCGTGAAGGATCCCATTGCGCACATTCAAAAAGGATAGCAAGGGTTTCCTTAAGGGAGAAAATGGCACCGAGCCTGAAAAAATGTGATTAAACTTATCTTTTCAGGCAGTATGCCTTTCTGGAGTACGACGGGCCACCGTACTTGTCTCCTTGCCCTTCTTCCTTATTTACCTGAAGGTCAAGCATGTAGGGCAAGAGGCCTCTGTCCTCTGGAGAGAGAGAGAGCGGTAACAAGGATCACATGCTTATCAAGTACTCTAACAAATCTCTAAAATCTAAAGAGCAATAACATTGCAACATAAAAATGCATAATGAACATTCAGTTTGATGGTATGATGCAATGCCTAGCTTTATTGTTGCATGCGCAGGGTCTGCGCCTGGCTTTGTCCAAAGGGTTACATGCACTGCGGCAAGGCTTGTACAAAAGGTTGTTGCCAGGGACTGTGCCCGGCAACCGCGCCTTATGGGTAGAACTTACGAAGATGCTCAATATTCCATGAGTTAAGCATTTGGATGCCATCTTCGGTCTCCAGACGGACTGCGCCAGGTCTAGTGACTCATGCTACACGGTAAGGGCCATCCCACTTCGGCGTCAACTTGTTGGAACCCTTGGCGGATTGAACGCGCCTAAGGACAAGGTTGCCTTCCTCAAGGCTCCGGGCATGGACCCTGCGGCTATGATAGCGGCACAGGGCTTGCTGGTAGCGTGCAGCACGCATAACAGCCCGGAGACTATCTTCCTCGAGGAGCACGGCATCTTCATGCCATAGCTGCTCTTGCTCTACTTCATCGTAGGCAAGTACTCAAGGTGACCCGTATATGAGTTCCGTGGGGAGAACTGCTTCCACCCCATACACTAGGGAGAAGGGCGTCTGGCCGGTAGCTCGATTTGGTGTTGTTCTGAGGGACCAAAGAACCACCGGCAGCTCATCAATCCAGCGCTTGCCGCATCTTCGCAGCCTATCAAAAGTTCTTGTCTTGAGCCCGCGTAGCACTTCAGCATTCATCATCTCAACTTGCCCGTTGCTTCACGGATGAGCAACGGAGGCGAAGGAGATCTTGCTTCCAAGGCTTTGGATGTACCGCATAAACGTGCGGCTCATGAACTGGGTGCCGTTATCAGTGATTACCTTGTTGGGCACTTCAAAACGGCACACTAGTCCTTTCAAGAACTTGACAGCTGACTGCGCGGTCACCTTTCTCACTGGTTCCACCTCAGGCCACTTTGTAAACTTGTCGATTGCAACGAAAAAGATTTCAAATCCCTCGACGGCGCGGGGAAAGGGGCCCAAAATATCGAGCCCCCAGACCGAGAGTGGCTAGGATAAAGGGATCGTCTGGAGAGCTTACGCTGGTTGATGGATGTTCTTGGAATGGAACTGGCAGGCTTCACATTGGTGACTAGCTCAGTTGCATCCTGGAGGGCAGTGGGCCAGTAGAAACCCTGCCGGAAGGCTTTTCCGGCAAGGGCCCTTGATCCAATGTGATGACCACACATGCCCCCGTGTATCTCTGCCAACAACTTCAACCCATCTTCCCGGCAAATGCACCTCAATTTCACACCATTTGGTCTTTTTCTGTACAGAGTGTCATCGACAAACTGGTACATACTTGACTGGCGAGCTACTTTTTCGGCTTCATCTTGCTCTTCGGGAATTTCTCCTGTTTGAAGGAAATGTACTATATGCTGTGCCCAAGTCGGAGCCTGTGGCTCGACGACAAGCACTAAAGGCATCTCTTCGTTTGTGAGAGCGCTTACCTCGACCGCATGAACCTGGGGTTCTACAGGAGGGAGCTGCTCACCAATCGAAATGGAGCGGTCCCCGGTAGCCTCTCTACCAGCGACTTCAGGAAGCTTGATGTCTACTACACAACTTTTTCTTGTAGACTCGTGTTGGGCCTCCAAGCGCAGAGTTTTGTAGGACAATAGCAAATTTCCCTCAAGTGAATGACCTAAGGTTTATCAATCCGTGGGAGGCATAGGATGAAGATGGTCTCTCTCAAACAAAGCTGCAACCAAATAACAAAAAGTCTCTTGTGTCCCCAACACACCAAATACAATGGTAATTTGTATAGGTGCACTAGTTCGGCGAAGAGATGGTAATAAACGCGTAGTTATGATAGTAGATATTGATTTTTGTAATAGGAACAATAAAAAACAGCATGGTAGCAATTGATAAAACAGAGCACAAACGGTATTTTAATGCTTGAAAATGAGGCCTAGGGTCCGTACTTTCGCTAGTGCAATCTCTCAACAATGCCAATCTAATTGGATCATATAACCATCCCTCAATGTGCGATGAAGAATCACTCCAAAGTTCTTATCTAGCGGAGAACATAAGAAGAAATTGTTTGTAGCTATTCTTTCCGATTGATCTATCCAAGAGTTCGTACTAAAATAACACCAAGTTATTCTTTCCGATCGATCTATCAAGAGTTCGTACTAAAATAACACGTAGCTATTATTTTTGATCGATCTATCAAGAGTTCGTACTAAAATAACACCAAAGCAAATTCAGATTCATAATACTCAATCCAACACAAAGAACCTCAAAGAGTGCCCCAAGATTTCTACCGGAGAAACAAGGACGAAAACGTGCATCAACCCCTATGCATAGATTACCCCAATGTCACCTCGGGAATCCGCGAGTTGAGTGCCAAAACATATATCAAGTGAATCAATATAATACCCCATAGTCGCCACGGGTATTCATATGCAAGACATATATCAAGTGCTCTCAAATCCATAAAAGTATTCAATCCGATAAAACGAAATCTCAAAGGGAAAACTCAATTCATCGCAACAAGATAGAGAGGGGAAAACACCATATGATCCAACTATATTAACAAAGCCCGCAATACATCAAGATCGTGACATCTCAAGAACACGAGAGAGAGAGAGAGATTAAACACATAGCTACTGGTACAAACCCTCAGCCCCGTGGGTGGACTACTCCCTCCTCATCATGGTGGCCACCGGGATGATGAAGGTGGCCACCGGTGATGATTTCCCCCTCCGGCAGGGTGCCGAAACGGGGTCTAGATTGGTTTTTCATGGCTACAGAGGCTTGCGGCGGCGGAACTTCTGATCTAGGGTTACCCCTGATGGTTTCCCTATTTATAGGAATTTTTGGCGTTGGTTTCACGCTAAGATGGGCCTCGAGGTGAGCACAACCCACCGGGGCACGGGCATGGGCCCTGGCGCGCCCCGGTGTCTTGTGCCCTACTCCTTCACCTTCTGGTCCTTCCACGAAGCTTTGGGGGTCTCTTTTGTTCCAAAAAAATCGTCAAAAAGTTTCAGCTCATTTGGAGAACTTTCATTTCTGCACAAAAAACAACACCACGGTAGTTCTGCTGAAAACAGCGTCAGTCCAGGTTAGTTCCATGCAAATCATACCAAAACCATATAAAATTGTTGTAAATATGGCATGAATACTTCATAAATTATAGATACATTGGAGACGTATCAAAGCTCTGTCGGGAAATGCTTGCCGGAGTTCAGCTTCCTCCTTTTCCTGGTCATCGATGAAGTGGATACTGAGGGTTGAGTGAGGTGGAGGACAAAAGTTCCTGGTTCCACAGAAAGCTTTTGTGCGGCGCACTTTGATAGATGATCAGCGATGTTGTTTTCTGCACGTGGCACATGCTCTGCTTATAATCCATCAAAGTTCTCTTCCAGCTTTCTCACCTCCTCCACGTATGCCTCCATCAACGGACTTTGATAATCTTTGTTGAATTGCTTCACCACAAGTTGAGAATCTCCACGGATGATCAGTTTCTTGATTTCCAACTCCACCGCAATTTCGAGTCCGGCAAGGAGCCCCTCACACTCAGCGGTGTTGTTGGTGGCATCCTCCCGGGGAAAGTGCATTTGGATCACATATTTGAGATGCTCTTCGGTGGGCGCGATGAGAAGCACGCCCTCTCCGGCACCCTGAAGCGAGAAAGCACCGTCAAAATACATGATCCATTCTTTAGGCGCTTCTTTATCGGGGAGAATTGTCTCTGGAATTTCTTCAACTGGCATGGGTGTCCATTCCACAATGAACTCTGCCAACGCCCTGCTCTGAATTGTGGAAGTGCTCTCATACTTCAATCCAAAGCTTGACAACTCTAGCGCCCACTCAACTATCCTGCCAGTGGCTTCGGGGTTCCTCAATATACGCTACAGCGAAAAGCGGGTGACAACTGTGATCTCATGGGCTTCGAAGTAGTGGCGCAGTTTCCTCGAGGCCATGATAATGCCGAAGATCAACTTCTGCACTCCAGAGTACCTTGACCTGGCCCCTTGTAACAAGGAGCTGACAAAGTATACTGGCATTGCACCACTTTCTTCTTCACCACTTCCTTGAGGTCGCCTTCATTTGCTTGCCTAGGTTAAACTTGGTCTATGCCAGGTCTTGCCGCCGATGCCTCGGTTCCACCCCGATGAGATCAGTCACAATAGCTGCATCTTCGTCCACTTCTTGCGGTTTATGCGCGTCCAAGGTGGGAGCAGAGGAAAGGTAAGCTTTTAGATATTGCAGCGTTGCTTCTGCTTCCGGGGTCCACTTCATCGGGCCAGCCTTTTTCAAGATCTTCAAAAATGGCAGGGCGTGTTCAGCGGACTAGGAGATGAACCTACTCAACGCGGCAATGCATCCGGCCAAGCGTCTTACGTCCTTGACGGTCTTGGGCGCTTGTATCTGCTCGATTGCTTTAATCTTATCGGGATTGGCTTCTATTCCCCGCTAAGATACGAAGAACCCAAGGAGCTTGCCGGATGGGAACCAAACACACACTTCTCAGGGTTGAGCTTCAAATTGAACTTGCGCAAGTTTGCAAAAGTTTCTTCCAAGTCTTGAATGAGAGTTGCTTCATCCTTGGTTTTGACTACTATGTCATCCATGTAAGCTTCCACGTTTCTGTGCAACTGCGGTTCAAACCCAATCTGCACAGCCCTTGCAAAGGTAGAACCAGAGCTCTTTAACCCGAAAGGCTTGCGTACAAAGCAGTACGTGCCACATGGAGTTATGAACGCGGTCTTTTCTTCATGTTCCTTGGCCACGAATATTTGGTGGTACCCGGAGTATGCGTCCAAGAAGGAAAGCAAGTCACACCCGGAAGTGGAATCAACAATCTGATCAATGCGCGGCAAGGGAAAAGGGTCCTTCGGGCATGCTTTGTTCAAGCCAGTGAAATCAATGCAAAGCCTCTATTGCCCATTTGCCTTCTGCACCACTACCGGGTTGGCTAACCAAGTTGGATGCAACACTCCTCTGACCAAACCAGCTGCTTAGAGTTTCTTGATTTCCTCGGCAATGAATTGCATTCGCTCCAAGGCTTGCTTTCTAACCTTTTGCTTGACGGGCCTAGCATGAGGGCTAATACGTCTCCAACGTATCTATAATTTTTTATTGTTCCATGCTGTAATATTATCATTATTGGATGTTTTACAATCATTTTATATCATTTTTTTGGTACTAACCTATTGACATAGTGCCCAGTGCCAGTTTCTGTTTTCTGCATGTTTTTTACATCATAGGAAATCAATACCAAACGGAGTCCAAACGCAGCGAAACTTTTTGTGGATTTTTTGGGAACAGAAGACATCCAGTGGGCCAAAGAAGTACCGAAGAGGGAGCCCGAGGTGAGCACAAGACACCAGGGCGCGCCTGGAGGCCCAGGCACGCCCTGGTGGGTTGTGCCCACCTCGGTGGCCTCCCGCGCCGCCTCTTTGCTCTATAAATACCCCAATATTCCAGAAACCCCGGGGAGTCGACGAAAATCAATTCCAGCCGCCGCAAATTCCAGAAACACCAGATCGAATCTAGACACCATCACGGAGGGGTTCATCATCCTCATTGGTGCCTCTCCGATGATGCGTGAGTAGTTCTTTGTAGACCTACGGGTCCGTAGTTAGTAGCTAGATGGTTTTCTCTCTCTCGTTTGATTCTCAATACAATGGTCTCTTGGAGATCCATATGATGTAACTATTTTTGCGGTGTTTTTGTTGGGATCCGATGAACTTTGAGTTTATGATCAGATCTATGTTTTTATCCATGAAAGTTATTTGAGTCTTCTTTGATCTCTTATATGCATGATTGCTTATAGCCTCGTATTTCTTCTCCGATATTTCGGTTTTGTTTGGCCAACTTGATCTATTTATCTTGCAATGGGAAGAGGTGCTTTGTAATGGGTTCGATCTTACGGTGCTTGATCCCAGTGACAGAAGGGGAACCGACACGTATGTATCGTTGCTATTAATGATAACAAGATGGGGTCTATTTCTACATAAATAGATCTTGTCTACATCATGTCATCGTTCTTATTGCATTACTCCGTTTTTCCATGAACTTAATACACTAGATGCATGCTGGATAGCGGTCAATGTGTGGAGTAATAGTAGTAGATGCTGGCACGAGTCAGTCTACTAATCTTGGATGTGATGCCTATATAATGATCATTGCCTGGATATCGTCATGAGTATTTGAAGTTCTATCAATTGCCCAACAGTAATTTGTTTTCCCACCGTTTGCTATTTTTCTCGAGAGAAGCCACTAGTGAAACCTATGGCCCCCGGGTCTCTTCTTTAATATATTTGCCTTCGTGATCTATTTTCATTTGCTTTTATTTTTAGATCTATTAATCCAAAAATACAAAAATACCTTGCTGCAATTTTTACTTATTTATTTTATCTCGCGTTCCCGCGAGATCTATTTATCCAATCTACTACAATTTTACCTATCTTTTTACCCGTGAGGGATTGACAACCCCTCTCTTACGTCGGGTTGCAAGTATTTTTTTCTTTGTGTGCAGGAGCTGTTTACGTGGTGTTGCGTGGTTATCCTACTGGTTCGATAACCTTGGTCTCATCACTGAGGGAAATACCTACCGTAGCTGTGCTGCATCATCCCTTCCTCTTTGGGGAAATAACGACGTAGTTCAAGCGACATCAAAAGGAATTTCTGGCGCCGTTGCCGGGGAGACATCATCAACATCAACGAGGTTCCTTATCAAAAAACTCATCTCCTTGCAATTTACATTATTTGCCATTTGCCTCTCGTTTTCCTCTCCCCCACTTCACCAAAATTTGCTGTTTTATTCGCCCTCTTTTTCGTTCGCCGTTTTCTCGTCAGATCTGTTTTTGTGTGCAATCTTGTTGATCACTTTTTATCGTTATGGATAGTTCTTCCTCTATTGCGTACACCCCCAAGAACAAGGTTCTTAACTTTAAACAAAGGGGAGGTGAGAATTTAAAAGATGCTTGGTATAGGATTTGCAATGCTCATAATAGATCTATCCGTAAGAAATCGATCATTGTTCTTCTTCGCTGTTTTTATGTGGGCATCAACACTTGGTATAGATTCGTCCTTGATACGATTACCATTGGAAATTTCTTGATGTGTCCCTCTCTTGATGCTTTTAATGCTATGGGAAATTTAGTGGGTTCACCACCGCTTATGATCAACGAAACAACTTTGACTCTTGAGCATGTTATGGAAAGACTAGATGCTATTGAAAAGAAAATGCTTACCGAAGAACATATTGAAAACTTGGATAAAAAGATGCATAATTTTGCTACTAAAATTGGGTCAAAAGCGGGAGAATTTTTAAGTTGTTAAAGGAAAAGGGGACTGTAATTCATGAAAGAATTGAAGAAAGCCCGTCTAGGATTGATAAACTGGAAGAAATCTTTACTAATTTAAGTACGACTTTCGCTTCTGCCAAAACTCTCGTAAAAATTGGCAAGACTACTCAAGTTACTAAAAACAAGGGTGCAATTTCTAGTAATGATAAAGGAGATCTTAAGATGATTAGTATCCATCCCAATTTTATTGAAATGATAAGAGACCCTATTTGCAAGAATGAATTTTTCAATCTCGTTCCTAGAAGTATTGTCGTTGAGAATTTATATGCTAAATCCATGAAGAATTCTAAGTGTTTGATTGAAGAGTTGGAGAACAAAGATGACAATACTTAGACCCTTTGCATTATGCCTAGCTAGGGGCGTAAAACGATAGCGCTCGTTGGGAGGCAACCCAACTTGTATCTTTTTGCTTTTTGGTGTTCTTGCTGTTTTCAATAAATTAAACAATTATGCCTCTGATTAGATGTGTTTTTGTGGTTTAAATTAGTGTTTGTGCCAAGCAAAGCCTTTGGGATGATTTGGGTGAGAGTTGATTTGGCTGAAAAACAGAAACTTTTGCGCTCACAAAAATAATTCTAATTTTTAACAGAAGAGTGTTTTTTATTTGATTCTTTTTGTAGAAGATTTATAATCAAATTTCTCACGTTGTCCTAATTTTTCAGAATTTTTGGAGTTACAGAAGTATTCGGAATATCCAGATTGCTACAGACTGTTCTGTTTTTGACAGATTCTGTTTTCTTTGCGTTGTGTGCTTGTTTTGATGATTCTATGGTTTTTTTTGAAGAGTTTTTGCCATAGAAAAGTTGTTATACAGTAGATATAATGCAGGAATAAAATATGAATGGGTTTTTAACAGGACTTATATTAGTGATTTGCTTTCTTATACTAACGGATCTCATGAAGGTTTTGTTGAGTTTTGTGTGATTGAAGTTTTCAAGTTTTGGGTGATATTACGATGGATGAAGGAATAAGGATTAGCAAAAGGCTAAGCTTGGGGATGCCCGAGGCACCCCAAGATAATATTCAAGAAGTATCAAGAAACTAAGCTTGTGGATGCCCCCGAGTGGCATCCCCTCTTTCTTCTAACGACCATCGGTATTTTACTTGGAGCTATATTTTTATTCGTCACATATTATGAGTTTTGCTTGGAGCGTCTTGTATGATATGAGTCTTTGCTTGTTTTGCTTTTTATTTTAAGTCTTCAATCCTTGCTGGACACACCGTTTTGAGAGAGCCAAAAAATTTGCTATGCTTGCTCCTATGCTTCACTTAAATTTTTAGAGCCTTGGAATTGCTCTAGTGCTTCACTTATGTATTTTTGAGCATGGTGTGCTTTGTTATTTTTTGAAGAAATGCTCTGATGCTTCACTTAGATTTATTTGGGAGTTAGTAAATTTTTTAAGAAATTCTCTCTTGCTTCACTTAGATTATTTTGAGAGAAAGAAATACTATGCTCATGTTCTTCACTTATATTTGTTTGAGCTTATTTAAACTAACATATAAAATTAGTCCCAAAGTGATAGATATCCAAGGAGGATATAATAAAAACTTTCATGAAGATCATTGGACAAAATAAACTTGGTTCATTGTAATGGTTTTGAGATATGACGATATGATATATGAGTCATGTTGATGAGTAATTATGCTTTAGTAAGAATATTAGTGTTAAGATTTGTGATTCCCTATGCAAGCACAAAAGTCAATAGTTATGCAATGAAATTACATCCTACTTGTGGTGCAATATTCGGTGTTAGTTATGCTTAATGCTCGCTTATGAGATTTTTTGTTTCTTGGTTGGGCGCTTCTCAATCTTTTTGCTAGCCTTCATTTGCACTAAGTATGATCACTACTTGTGCATCCAAAACCCTTTAAACTAGTTTTGCCATATGAGTCCACTATACCAACCTATATGCGGTATTTTCAAGCCGTTCTCAGCAAATTTGTATGTGCCATCTCTAATTTTCAAAATAAATTTCTCTTTTGTGTGCTCGTAGCGCTCGCGAGGCGGTGAGGGGTGGCCGATATTTTCCATGCTAGATGTGTTATTCTCACGATGAGTGTTTATTCACTTGTCATTGCACGAGAGTACGGCAAAGGTATTAGGGATGCCCAGTCCCGAAATGAAAAATGAATTACTTTATGTTGTCAAATAATAAATTCCTTGGGAAGTGTTGGTATGGAGGGCACCCGTGGATACGGTTAGCCATGGAAAGTGAAAGTATGGTGGAAAAGGAATAAACATTATTTTCTTTTTGGGAACCGCCTATGATATATCTAGCATGGAAAGTGTTGGGAACTCTAATTCATTTTCGTTGGTGGGAAAAGTATGCCTCTCAAAATGTTTTTTTCTCTCAATTTTCGCTTTGAGCTCTGGCACCTCTACAAATCCCTACTTCCCTCCGCGAAGGGCCTTTCTTTTACTTTATGCAATTTTTATTTTTTACTTGAGTCTCCATCTTCTCTTATAAAGAACCAACTAAGGGGCACTATGATCATACTTGAGCATTGGGTATAGCTAGTATTCGAGTGTGTTTCATGAATGGATCAATGATTGAGCATAATGGGCTAGGGATAACTTGCTTTAGCATTGATATTTTGAAAGACATGGTTGCTTGTTGATATGCTTGAGTATTAAAGTCTTCGTGTCAAAACTAGGCTGTTGCTTTGAACCATATAAAAGTCCAAATGTCCATGCTACAAAGAAAAGTATATGTGATGAACATGTTAGGCTGCATTCCACATCAAAAATTCTGTTTTTATCATTTACCTTCTCGAGGACGAGCAGGAATTAAGCTTGGGGATGCTGATATGTCTCCAACGTATCTATAATTTTTGATTGTTCCATGCTGTTATATTATCATTCTTGGATGTTTTACAATCATTTTACAATCATTTTTTTGGTCCTAACCTATTGACATAGTGCCCAGTGCCAGTTGCTGTTTTCTGCATGTTTTTTAAATCTCAGGAGATCAATACCAAACGGAGTCCAAATGCAGCAAAACTTTTTGTGGATATTTTTTGGACGAGAAGACATCCAGTGGGCCAAATAAGTACCGAAGAGGGAGCCCGAGGTGAGCACAAGACACCAGGGCGCGCCTAGAGGCCCAAGCGCGCCCTGGTGGGTTGTGCCCACCTCGGTGGTCTCCCGCACCGCCTCTTTGCTCTATAAATACCCCAATATTCCAGAAACCCTGGGGAGTCGACGAAAATCAATTCCAGCCGCCGCAAGTTCCAGAAACACCAGATCCAATCTAGACACCACCACGGAGGGGTTCATCATCCTCATTGGTGCCTATCCGTTGATGTGTGAGTAGTTCTTTGTAGACCTACGGGTCCGTAGTTAGTAGCTAGATGGCTTTCTGTCTCTCGTTTGATTCTCAATACAATGGCCTCTTGGAGATCCATATGATGTAACTCTTTTTGCGGTGTGTTTGTTGGGATCCGATGAACTTTGAGTTTATGATCAGATCTATGTTTTTATCCATGAAAGTTATTTGAGTCTTCTTTGATCTCATATGTGCATGATTGCTTATAGCCTCGTATTTCTTCTCCGATATTTGGGTTTTGTTTGGCCAACATGATCTATTTATCTTGCAATGGGAAGAGGTGCTTTGTAATGGGTTCGATCTTACGGTGCTTGATCCCAGTGACAGAAGGGGAACCGACACGTATGTATCGTTGCTATTAAGGATAACAAGATGGGGTCTATTTCTACATAAATAGATCTTGTCTACATCATGTCAACATTCTTATTGCATTACTCCGTTTTTCCATTAACTTATTACACTAGATGCATGCTGGATAGCGGTCGATGTGTGGAGTAATAGTAGTACATGCAGGCAGGAGTCGGTCTACTAATCTTGGACGTGATGCCTTTATAATGATCATTGCCAGGATATCGTCATGAGTATTTGAAGTTCTATCAATTCCCAACAGTAATTTATTTTCCCACCGTTTGCTATTTTTCTCGAGAGAAGCCACTAGTGAAACCTACGGCCCCCGGGTCTCTTCTTTAATATATATATTTGCCTTCGCGATCTATTTTAATTTGCTTTTATTTTCAGATCTATTAATCCAAAAATACAAAAATACCTTGCTGCAATTTTTAATTATTTATTTTATCTCGCGTTCCCGCGAGATCTATTTATCCAATCTACTACAATTTTACCTATCTTTTTACCCGTGAGGGATTGACAACCCCTCTCTTACGTCGGGTTGCAAGTATTTGTTCTTTGTGTGCAGGAGCTGTTTACATGGTGTTGCGTGGTTCTCCTACTGGTTCGATAACCTTGGTCTCATCACTGAGGGAAATACCTACCGTAGCTGTGCTGCATCATCCCTTCCTCTTTGCGGAAATACCGACGTAGTTCAAGCGACATCAAGGGCAGACAGCAAGGTGGTGCTCAATTATCTCCCAGGGAAAACCGGGGATGTCAGATGGTTGCCAAGCAAACACATCGACATTCACCCACAGGAAGGTAACGAGCACGCTTTCCTATTTGTCATTAACGGTGGCACTGATGGTAAACGTACCGTCAGCACCATCCTGCCCTGCCAGTACCTTTTTTGTCGCAGGGTAGGCAAACTTTGATCTTTTGCTAGTGGAACTCTCCAGCAGATCATTGACCGGTGCAGCGCACTCCGAAAAGGCCTGCTTCCTGGAGTCCTTGCCGGCGTCTCTGTTAGACTTCTTCTCTTTCTTCAATTCCTTGGCGGGAGCTGGGGCTTCTGCAGCCTCAGCTGCTACCGCGTCTCGATACATCCTGTCCACACTTATAACTGCATCCTTCTTATCAGATGGAATAGAAATGATTCCCATGGGTCCTGGCATCTTCAAAGTGTTGTAAGCATAGTGGGGTGCTGCCATGAATTTTGCCAGAGCTGGGCGACCAAGAATTCCGTTGTAAGGCAAAGGGAGTTCGACCACGTCAAACACGACTTTCTCGGTCTGGTAGTTCAACTCCCCGCCAAACATCACAAGCAAAGTGATCTTTCCCTTAGGCAGGCTCCTACCAGGGTTGATTTCTTGGAACGTGCCCGTAGCCTTGAGTTCTTAGTCAGGGATCTATAGCTTTTCAACCACTCAAGGCGAGACCAAGTTCAACCCCGCCCCGCCGTCAACTAGCATCTTTATTACCTGGAGGTTGTGGATCATTGGGGAGACCATCAACGGCAAACATCCGACCGCAGTGGTGCGGTCATGATGATCCTCTTCGTCAAAGATGATAGGCGTGCGGGACCATTTAAGTGGCCTTCTGGATTCTGCAGCTGGCTCCACGGCATTGATCTCATGTGCCCACTGCTTGAGCTGGCGATGAGAGGAATGCAGGGATGCACCCCCATCAACAAACATGGCTTCAGTTGCCTTCTGGAATTCTCGATCACTGGACTATTCTTCATCATTCTCATCACTCATATCGTCTCTTTCTTTTTCTCACAGCCTCTAGCAGGTTTCTCCTTCTATTGCGGGGCCTTGCCGCGGCGGCCTCCTCTACCACCACGGCCTTTCCCGACAGCACCATCTTGCCCTCTCTCCTTGTCACACTACTCGTATTCAGCCTTCTGCTTCTCAGCAAGCTGCTCAACTTGGCGACATTCTTGGAGATCATGACCTTTGGTCTGGTGGATTTTACAGTATGGCCCATCGGACTTTCCGGTTTTCTCTGCCGCCGCGGCCACCCGGCAATCAGCGCACGTGGCAGCTCCCTTGCCGGCGGTCTCAGCCTTGGCCTTCTTGCCGGCGCTGAGATCACCAGAGCTCTCAACGGCCAACACTGCTTTCCCCTTACACTTCTTATTGCGCCTTCGGCTTCTCCCCTTCTGGCTAGGGGCATCATCGTCATCCTCTGAGTCAACTTTGATGCCAGCCTCCTCTCCGGGGAGTCAACTTCCTTCTTCGGCACGAGCACACTTGTCCGCCAATGTGTGCAACACATTGACGGTTTTGAGGAGTCTAACATTCATCTTGGCCCTCATCCTCCTGTTGGAACGCAGCAATCACGGTTGCGGGGTGTATCTCTGGAATGTTGCGATGTACTCGACTGAATCTCTGGATGTAATTCCGCAAAGATTCCCCCTCCTTCTGTGGAAGGACAGCAAATCGCTGGGCTGTCATGGCTCCTGGTGGCCACCTGTAAAGGTGCCGACAAACTCGTTGCACAAGTCAGCCCATGATGAAATAGAGTTCTCCAGCAGGTGCATCAGCCATGATCTCACATTTGGCTTGAGCGCCAAAGGGAAATAGTTGGCAAGCACCTTCTCATCTCTTCCTCTGGCGGCTTGCACGGCTGTCGTATAGATGCCCAGGAATTCCGCCGGGTTTAGCTTCCTGTCGAATTTTTCTGTCAGCTCAGGCTTGAAGGCTCGGGCAGATGGCTAGCGGACCTGTCGCAGCTCTCGAGTGAAGGCAGGGCACCCAACCTCGTAAGGCAAGTACACGCCAACACTGGGTGCGGGGTCGCCAACATCTGGGCCATTGCGCCTGTCAGACTAATGGTGTGCTTCCCGGCGTCTCTCTATGGTGATGCACGCGTCTTCCCTCCGCCGGTCTTCTAGAACATGCCGTTGGTCTCGGCGATCGTGCAGGCCAGACGAAGCCATAGACGCTTCGTCAGGCTCGTCCGCATGTGGAACTTGCTGTGGCTGCCTCTGGGTCTGTTGTCGCAGAGGAGACTGCACCGTTGGCGTGGCCTCCTCATCACGGCCAACAGCCTGGGCCATCGTCACCGTCTGCGGGCATCGCGACGGCTCTGCATGCTGAGATTTGTTGGCTTCGACGAAGCCGATCAAACTCTGGATTGTGGCTCTCCACTCGTCCATCTTGTCAGCCGCCGGCGGGAAATTCAACAACAGCTGGGCCTGCGCCATTGCTTCTGCTGCTATGGCTAGCATGGGTAGGGAGGCGGATCGCGACGTCATTCGACTCCTAGTGGAACCAACAGGAGCGTCGCCGCGTTCTTGCCGCCGTGAACCAATCGCCAGGGCGGTCTGATGTGGAGGAGACCGAACTTGTGGGTCGATGGCCCTGTTCAGCTCTCCATCTTGCTCTAGACGAGGCGTGTGCCCAGCGGCCGTGCCCGTGACAGGCATAGCTAGGGGGTAGCGGCTTGCCCCGGATTGGGTGTCACTGCTGCGGCCGCGGCCACCAGTGCGACGGGGAGGTGGAGACTGAACGTTCCCTCTACCCGTGGCTCCTGGGCCGGGCTCGCCAAGATATTGTTGCTGTTGCTCCCCTCCGGCGTTTCATGCTCCAACTTCGGCCGCAGGGGACACGATGGTGGCGCTGCCTGCGTCGGCCGTGTCGCCCACCTCACTCGCTGCCACCATGGCACCAACGGCGTCCACAGCTGCGTGCGAGGGGGCCTTTGAAGTGGAGGGATGTGTGGTCGCGTCGGGCTTCTTCTTGGGAGCCATAGATGAAGAAGATGATGATGAAGATCGACGCGCTGCTCGCGATCTCAGGTTCCCGCAAATGAGACACCCCTACCTGGCGCGCAAAAAGATGTCGGGGCAAAGATGCACACAATCACCTATGGGGCCACGGGCCCCTTGTGGTTCGGCAGGGGGAGGTCACGTTGCACAAAGAGCAGAGGTGGTGAGGTAGCACGGCGATGAGACACTGGTGTTTTTACCCTGGTTCGGGCCGCTGAGAAGCGTAAAACCCTACTCCTGCTTTGGTGCATAGGATGGAGGAACACGACGCACACGCAACGCGCAAACCCGCAAGGTTACCTTCAGGAGAGCTGCTACGCAAGTACAAGTGTCTAAGGGTCCGAATCTTTAGCTAGGTTTCCTTGGGCCTCCTTTTATAGCGCAAGGGGTCACCACAGTGGCAAAACAGACACTATTCTGCTGATTAGATAGCCAACAGTGCTATCATACCAAACTCTGGCACTTAGGACAAAATGCCATAAATGCTAGCCTAGGTGGCGTGCGGGGATGCATTCCCGGCAAGCTTTCACCACCGCTTTAGCTAACTATTGCTTATTATCTTGATATGCCTCTGGACGGGTGTCAAACGGGCATAATCTGTCTTCCAGCGAGCCGCCACATGCTTAGCGAGAGCCACTTAGCCACCTGAGGGCTCGACACCGAATCGATAAGTGACTAGCGTTGCGATGCGGTAGAACGGTGACCGATTGGGTCGTGCCTGCCGGGGGATGGCTTTTCGGGTCTTCTTGATGAGGCACGCGTCTCGGTCTCCAGCAGGCACCGGGGACGTGACTGGCACTGTTTGGGTCCGCTCTGGGCCGTTGCTTCGACCTTGTCGGCGTTGTTTAGCCAGCAGAGGTTGCTTCTGTTGGAGTCTTTGTCTTGAATGCTAGTTTCGTCTTCTCCATGCGCTCCTTGATCTCATGGAGAACGGTTTCTCTGGTTTGGTCTTGGGCTTGACTAAGCTTACGCCAATGGGCTCTGCTACTACTGTCTGTGCATAAGTCAGGGGCACTGGGTACCCCAGTCCTAGTGCACCGACAAATACTTTCCATGCTATATACTTCATAGGCGGTTCGCAAACTTAAAATAAAGTTTATTTCTTTTTCCACCATACTTTCACATTCCACGGCTAGCCGTATCAATGGGTACCGTCCATACAACACTTTCCAAGGAATTTATTAGTTGGCAACATAAAGTAAATTTCTTTTTCATTTCGGGACTGGGCATCCCTATTACCGCCACACTCTCGTGCAATGACAAGTGAATAAACACTCATCTTGAGAATAACACATCTAGCATGGAAAAATATTGGCCACCCCCTGCCGCTTCATGAGCGGTACGGACACACAAAAAGGAAATTCATTTTGAAAATTAGAGTTGACACATACAAATTTGCTTAGAACGGCATGGAAATACCGCATATAGGTAGGTATGGTGGACTCATATGGCAAAACTGGGTTTAAGGATTTTGGATGCACAAGTAGTATTTCTACTTAGTACAAGTGGAGCCTAGCAAATAGATTGAGAAGAAACCAACCAAGAAACGAAAATTCTCATAAACGAGCATTAAGCATAACTAGCACCGAATAATGCACCACAAGTAGGATGTAATTTCATTGCATAACTATTGACTTTCGTGCTTGCATAGGGAATCACAAACCTTAACACCAATATTCTTACTAAAGCATAATTACTCACAAGATGACTCATATATTACTATCATCATGTCTCAAAACTATTACAAGGAATCAAGTTTATTTTGTCCAATGATCCTCATGAAAGTTTTTATTATATCCCTCTTGAATATCTACCACTTTGGGACTAGTTTCATATGTTGCAATTGCTTTAACAAGATCAAAAAAATTTAAGTCAAGAAAATGAGCTTAAAGATTTTCATCTCTCAAAATAATATAAGTGAAGCATACGAGAATTTCTTAAAAAAATTATTAACTCTCAAATAAGTCTAAGTGAAGCATGAGAGTATTTCTTCAAAAATTAAAGCACACCGTGCTCAAAAAGATATAGGTGAAGCACTAGAGCAATTCCATGGCTCAAAAAATTTAAATGAAGCATAAAAAGCAATTCTAACAAATCATAGCATAATTTTGGCTCTCTCAAATAGGTGTGTCCAGCAAAGATATTTGTGACAAATTAAAAAGCAAAACAAGCAAAGACTCATATAATACAAGACGCTCCAAGCAAAACTCATGATATGTGACGAGTAAAAATATAGCTCCAAGTAAAATTACCGATGGTCGTTAGAGGAAATAGGGGATGCCTTCCGGGGCATCCCCAAGCTTAGTTGCTTGATACTTCTTGAATAATATCTTGGGGTGCCATGGGCATGCGCAAGCTTAGGCTCTTTTCACTCCTTATTCCTTCATCCATCGTGATCTCACCCAAAACTTGAAAACTTCAATCACACAAAACATAACAAAACCTCGTGAGAACCATTAGTATAATAAAAATCATCTTTACTATAAGCACTGTAGAAAACCCATTCAAATTTTGTTATTACATTATACCTACTATATTCTAACTTTAACATGGCTTATATCCCCCGATACAAACCATAGATTCATCAAAATAAGCACATAATGCAACGAAAACAGAATCTATCAAAATAGAACAGTCTGTAACGACGTAAATTTTACTCACACTTATGTAACTTTAAAAATTCTAAAAATTTCGAACAACGTGGGCAATTTTTAAATCAATTCTGTGTAAAAATTCTAGTAATTGTTCACGCTCCAGCAAATGACAACAATTCTATCACTGGACGCGAAAAATTCTGTTGATGCACCGAATCAAATCAACTCTTACCCAAATCATCCAAAGGCTTTGCTTGGCACAAACACAAACACCAAAAAAAATCATTACAAAAGTAATAATGTGTATTTATTGAAAAATAGAATAAAAACCAAAAAGCAAAAAGATAACTATTGGGTTGCCTCCCAACAAGCGCTATTGTTTAATGCCCCTAGCTAGGCATAATGCATAGATTCAAGTATTGTCATCTTTAGTTTTTGCCACTTTAGTGAGGGCCTTCTCAAACCCGGGAGGCTCTTTACGCTTCCCAAGATTCTCAGGAAAATAGACCATCTTGAGTTCTAAAATATCCAAACGCTTATTGCAAAGAGTAATCAAAGTATTCATGCGATTGAGGTTTCCACTAATATGTTTAAGAGGTTCATTGTATTTTTGCAACTCGACCAAATGTTTATGCAAATCACCCAATTTGTCTAAAATTTGAACCCCATCTTGTGTAAAGGAAATCCCCTTTTTTGGTGTTGGAACTCCCAATATTCCCTCTAGGATCTCATAAGCAGTATTAGCATCAAGCTCAATAAAGTTCCCTTTAGCGGCAAATCCAAGAGTTGTCTATGATGCAAAGCTAATCCTATGTACAAATTATGAAGCAAAATCTCTGTATTCCCTTTTAGATTGCAAATGCGATAGGATTCCATTAGCCTATACCAAGCATCTTTCAAATTTTCTCCTTGTTTCTGCTTGAAGTATAGAACTTCAAAATCTGGTGACAAAGGAGGGGTAGTGATACGTCTTCCATGTATCTATAATTTTTACCTGTTCCATGCTATTATATGATCAATCTTGGATGTTTAACAAACATTTTATAGCAACTTTATATCATTTTTTGGGACTAACCTATTGACATAGTACCAAGTGCCAGTTGCTGTTTTTTGCATGTTCTTTACTTCGCAAAAAATCCCTATCAAACGGAGTCCAAACGCAGCAAAACTTTTTGGTGATTTTTTCTGGACCAGAAGACATCCGGTGGGCCAAAGAAGCAGCCAGGGGGTGGCCCGTGGGGACCACAACCCACCAGGGCGCGCCCAGGAGCCCAGGCACGCCCTGATGGGTTGTGCCCCCCACGGTGGCCTCCCACACCACCTCTCAGCTCTATAAATACCCAAATATTCCAGAAACCCTAGGGGAGTCGATGAAATTTTGTTCCAGCCGCCGCAAGTTCCAGAACCACGAGATCCAATCTAGAGCCCTTCTCCGGCACTCCGTCGGAGGGGAAAACGATCACGGAGGGGTTCATCATCCTCATTGGTGCCTCTCCGATGATGCGTGAGTAGTTCACCACAGACCTACAGGTCCGTAGGCAGTAACTAGATGTCTTCTTCTCTCTTTTTGATTCTCAATACAATGGTCTCATGGAGATCTATTTGATGTAATGACTTTTGCGGTGTGTTTGTTGGGATCCGATGAATTGTGAGTTTATGAGCTGATTTGTTTTGCATTAATATCCATACTTGATTATTATAGCCTCGTTTTCTTCTCCGATATTTGGGTTTTGTTTGGCCAACTTGATCTATTTATCTTGCAATGGGAAGAGGTGCTTTGTGATGGGTTTGATCTTGCGGTGTCCTTTCGCAGTGACAGAAGGGGCAGCAAGGCACGCATGTATCGTTGATATTAAGGTTAAAATGATGGGGTCTGTTCCTACATGAATAGATCTGGTATACATCATGTCATCATTCTTATTGCATTACTCTGTTTCTCCATGAACTTAATACACTAGATGCATGCTGGATAGCGGTCGATGTGTGGAGTAATAGTAGTAGATGCAGGCAGGAGTTGGTCTACTAATCTTGGACGTGATGCCTATATACATGATCATTGTCTTGGATATCATCATGATTATTCGCTTTTCTATCAATTGCCCAACAGTAATTTGTTTACCCACCGTGCGCTATTTCTCGAGAGAAGCCACTAGTGAAATCTGCGGCCCCGGGGTCTATTTTCCTATCATATACTTTCAGATCTACATTGTTATTTGCCTTTTCCTTTATTTGCATTTTTTTTTCAGATCTATATTATCAAAAACCCAAAAATACCTTGCTGCGTTTTATTTTCCGTTGTTCCATTTGCTTTTACCCATCTACCTTTTTACCAATCTTTTACTCGAAGGGATTGACAACCCCTTTTACGTGTCGGGTTGCAAGTATTTGTTATTTGTGTGAAGATACCGTTTACATAGTGTTGCGTGGTTCTCCTACTGGTTCGATAACCTTGGTCTCATAACTCAGGGAAATACTTACCGTCGCTGTACTGCATCATTCCTTCCTCTTTGGAGAAATACCGACGCAGTCTCAAGCCACGTCAGGTAGTCATGCTAGCCATAGCAATAAGGTAGGCAAACAAGAGATCCGATGAGAAAAAGGCGAACGAAAAGGAAGGCGAATAAAATGGCAATTTTTTGTGAAGATAGATTAAATTGTATGAGGTTGGATAAATATACCGCACAAGAACACAAAATAAAAGATGCAAATAAAAAGTGCAGCAAGGTATTTTTGGGTTGTTTGAATAATAGATCTGAAAGCAAATACGGTAAAAGATAGATCGGGAAGCAATATGATAAAAGATAGACCCTGGGGCCGTAGATTTCACTAGTGGCTTCTCTCGAGAAAATAGCACACGGTGGGTAAACAAATTATTGTTTGGCAATTGATAGAAGATCAAATAATTATGATGATATCCAAGGCAATGATCAATATATAGGCATCACGTCCAAGATTAATAGACCGAAACCATTCTGCATCTACTACCATTACTCCACACATCGACCGCTATCCAGCATGCATCTAGTGTATTAGTTCATGGAGAAACAGAGTAATGCAATAAGAACGGTGACATGATGTAGACAAGAACTATTCATGTAGGAATAGACCCCATCTTGTTATCCTTAATAGCAATGATACATACGTGCCTTTCTACCCCTTCTGTCACTGGGTGAGGACACCGTAAGATCGAACCCATCACAAAGCACCTATTCCCTTGGCAAGAAATATCGATCTAGTTGGCCTAACTAAACCAAAGATTCGAAGAAGAAAAACAAGGCTATAAATAATCATGCATATAAGAGATCAAATAAGACTCAAATAATATACATGGATAGAAACTGATCATAAACTCAAACTTCATCGGATCCCAAAAAAACACCGCAAAAAGCATTACATCAAATAGATCTCCAAGAGACCATTGTATTGAGAATCAAAAAGAGAGAAGAAGCCATCTAGCTACTGCCTACGGACCCGTAGGTCTATGGTGGACTACTCACGCATCATCGGAGAGGCACCAATAAGGATGATGAAACCCTCCGTGATGGTGTTACATTGGATCTCGTGGTTCTGAAACTTGCAGCGGCTGGAATTGTCTTTCATCTGCTCCCCTAGGGTTTTTGGTGTTTCTAAGGATTTATAGAGCGAAGAGACGGTGGAGAGGACCTCCGTGGGCCCCACGATACATCAGGGCGCGCCAGGGGCCTCTGGCGAGCCCTGGTGTATCATGGGCCCCACGGGCCTCCCCCAGGTGCTTCCTTGCCACCCAAGTTGTCTTCTGGTCCAAAAAAGGCCTCCAAAAAATTTCACTGCATTTGGAATCCGTTTGGTACTGATATTCTGCGAAGTAAAAAACAAGCAAAAACAGCAACTGGCACTGGGCACTATGTCAATAGGTTAGTCCCAAAAAATGAGAGAAAGTTGCTATAAAATGATTGTAAAACATCCAAGAATGATAATATAATAGTATGGAACAATCAAAAATTATAGATACGTTGGAGACGTATCAGCAAGCTTTGACACTGATCCGGATGACTAAGTCTCAAATCGGATACGTATATATTCTAAATAGGGGAGATGTAAGCTGGTGCAGTTCTAAGCAAAGCATGGTAGCTGGTTCTACATGTGAAGCAGAATACATAGCTGCCTCAGAGGCAGCAAAGGAAGGTGTCTGGATGAAGCAATTCATGACAGATCTTGGAATTGTGCCAAGTGCTCTGGACCCGATGACTCTGTTCTGTGACAACACTGGTGCCATTGCTCTAGCCAAGGAACCAACGTTTCACAAGAGGATCGGACACATAAAGCGACGCTTCAATTCCATCCACGATGCGATCAAGGAGGAGGACATAAACATTTGCAAAGTACATACAGATCTGAATGTTGAAGATCCGTTGACTAAACCTATTCCACGGGCAAAACATGATCAACACCAGAACTCTATGGGTGTTAGATTCATTACCATGTAATGCTAGAATATTGACTCTAGTGCAAGTGGGAGACTGTTGGACATATGCCCTAGAGGCAATAATAAAGTGGTTATTATTATATTTCCTTGTTCATGATAATCGTTTATTATCCATGTTTTAATTGTATTGATTGGAAACTCTAATACATGTGTGGATGCATAGACAACAACATGTCCCTAGTGAGCCTCTACCGGACTAGCTCGTTGATCAAAGATGGCTATGGTTTCCTAGCCATAGACATGAGTTGTAATTTGATAATGGGATCACATCATTAGGAGAATGATGTGATGGACAAGACCCAAACTATAAGCGTAGCATATGATCGCATCAAGTTTATTGCTATCGTTTTCTTCATGTCAAGTATCTGTTCCTAAGACCATGAGATCAAGCAACTCGCTGACACCGGAGGAATTCCTTGTGTATATCAAACGTCACTTCGTAACTGGGTGATCATAAAGGTACTCTACAGGTATCTCCGAGGGTGTCTGTTGGGTTGGCATGGATCGAGACTGGGATTTGTCACTCCGTAGGACGGAGAGGTATCTCTGGGCCCGCTCGGTAATACAACATCACAAGAAGCTTGCAAGCAATATGACTAAGGAGTTAGTCACGAGATCTTCTATTACGAAACGAGTAAAGAGACTTGGCGGTAACGAGATTGAACTAGGTATGGAGATACCAACGATCAAATCTCGGGCAAGTAACATACCGCTAGACAAAGGGAACTGCATATGGGATTGATTGAATCCTTGGCATCGTGGTTCGACCGATAAAGCTCTTCGTGGAATATGTGGGAACCAATATGGGCATCCAGGTCCTGCTGTTGGTTATTGACCGGAGAGGTGTCTCGGTCATGTCCACATGATTCTCGAACCCGTAGGGTCCGCACGCTTAACATTCGATGACGCTAGAGTAGTATTAGGATACTCATTGTTGGTGAACGAATGTTGCTTGGAGTCCCGAATGAGATCCCGAACGTCACGAGGAACTCCGGAATGGTCCGGAGGTAAAGATTTATATATGGGAAGTCATATTTTGGCTACCGGAAAAGTTTTGGGTTTTACCAGTATTGTGTCGGGAAGCTTCTAGAAGGTTCCAGAGGGTTCCAGAGTAGTTCGGAAGTGTCCCTCCAGCACCTAGGGCGTGCATGGCTATAGGCGGGCGTCCTAGCCTTATTGGGCAAGGCGCACCAGCCCCCTAAGGCCCATCCGCCTAAGGGAAGGGAAACCCTAAGGGAGAGGTCCCTCCACTTGGCTTGGAGGGCACTCCTCCCCTTTGGCCGTCTCCCCTCCTTGGAGGAGGGGCTAGGGCTGCGCCCCCAGCCCTCCAACACCCCTATATGTAGTAGGGAGGAGGCGCAAGGTCTGGTGACTACAATTCCCATGCCCAGCGGCCTCCCCTCTCTCCCGTTCTTCCTCGTTCGTAGTTCCGGAGGAGCTTGGCGAAGCCCTGCTGGGATTGCTCCACCACCATCTCCACCACACCGTCGTGGTGGTTGAGATCCCATCTACTTCTCCTCCCTCTCTTGCTGGATCAGGAACGAGGAGACATCATCGAGTCGCATGTGTGCTGAACGCGGAGGTGTCGTCCGTTCGGCACTAGATCGGATTGGATCGCGATTGGATCGTGAAGAGTACGACTACATCAACCGTGTTTCTTAATGCTTCCGCTTAGCGATCTACAAGGGTATGTAGATCCAATCTCTCCTCTCGTAGATATGCATCTCCTAGATTGATCTTGGTGAGCCTAGGAATTTTTTTTCCCATGCAACGTTCCCCAATAGTTTTGTGCCAACGACTTTATTAGATTTGGAGGCGGAGAGGGCCTCCGAGATTATTTGCAATATTGCGGCAGTAAAACCCATGAACGAGGCGGACAATAATAAATTGCGACTTTCAGCCCTAGAAAGTTTTTGTGACGATTTAATTCATACTTCGGATGCCGAGGTTGAGTTAGAGGGAGAGCAGCCCGAGGGGCTTGTCATTCATATCCCTCTGGAGTTCATGACACAAGTTGTCACCGGTCACGCGGACGCGGTTGGGGTGGCAGATAAACCTAAGCGTTCCTGGAAGAGGAAAGTTTATCCGACATCGGCAGTGTGGAGAAGTGCAAGGGTTAGACTTAAGAAAAAATTTCATGATGACAAATAGAAGGAATTTTTTTGGAATAGCAGAGGTCTAGTAGACTTGGATAAAAAAAGGTTCCTTGCAGAAACATCAATTGACCATAAACTTGATTTTATTGTCCTCTATCGAAACTGGCAGAGGTAATTTCACCTCACAATTCCTAGGAACCTTGTCTGGGGGAGTTGACTTTGACTGGCACTGTTTGCCTCCTAGGGGATGATCCGGTGGGATTCTGATCGGGGTGAAGTGCGAAACGTTAGAGGTGATGAATGTGGTACGAGGAGAGTTTGCTGTTAAGTTTCGAGTGAGGTCAAAGTTGGATGGTTCTAGGTGGGATCTAGTGGCTGTGTACGGCGTAGCCCAACCTGAACTTAAACCTGACATCCTCGTCAACCTGAACTTAAGCCAATTCTTGTTGGAGGGGACTTCAACATTATTAGGAGAAGAGAAGAGAAAAATAAGAACATTTCAATGGCCGATGGTCATTCATGTTCAATACGATTATTGAGAGTCTTAATCTGAGAGAGATTGATCTGACAGGTAGACAACTCACTTGGGCGAATTCGTTACCTATTCCGACTTATGAGAAGTTAGACAAAGTACTTACTAGTGTGCAAAGGGAACAAAAATACCCTTTGGTATCGGTGCACGCCATGCAGCGTGCAATCTCTGACCACACACCCTTGTTAGTTGACTCGGGCGAAGCAACTCATATAGGTAGCAAGAATACCTTCTCTTTCGAATTAAGTTGGTTCGAAAAGGAGAATTTCTTGGCTATCATTGCAAGAGAATGGGCGAAGCCCGTGAGTGGGCATTCCAATGTTGAAAGATGGCAAAATAGGATTAGACACCTTCGACAATTTTGAAGGGGTTGGGCCAGAAACGAAAGCGGGATCTAGACTAATCCAACTGATCGATGCTTTAGACCTCAAAGCGGAGTCTACCCTGCTCAATGTGACCGAGCAGGCCGATAAATCTGAAGCCGAACAGAAACTTCATGCTCTTCTTAGAGAAGAAGAGATGAAGTGGGCCTTGTGGGCTAAGGTGCTCAAAGTTGTCCGGGGGGTGACAATACTCAATTTTTCCACATGAATGCAAATGGCCAGCATTGGAAAAAGAAAATCAACCAGCTCGAGCAGGATGAAGAGACGGCGGTAGGACATGAGAACCTCAAGTTATACATCTCCAATTATTATAAAAAGCTATTTGGGCCTCCAATGGATAATGATGTGTCCGTGGATGACCTCGTAGTGGGAGATATCCCTCAGCTTCGGTCAGATGAAAATGAGATTTTATCTACACCGTTTACTGATAAAGAGGTTTTGTACGCGATTTCGCAAATGAAACCGAATAAACCACCGGGATTAGATGGGTTCCCCGCGGAATTCTATAAGAAATGTTGGCACATTATTAAGGGAGACCTTATACCCATGTTCCATGATCTTTTTAATGGCCACTTAGAACTCTTTCATCTTAACTTTGGAACGATAACGTTGTTGCCAAACAAGGAAGGAGCCATTCGTATCAAACAATTCAGGCCTATATGTCTTTTAAACGTGAGTTTCAAAATTTTATAGTGGAATTTTCTGCAAGTGTTCTTCGGCTCATATCTTCCTTTGCCCTTTCTGGGTGATTCCATTTGTGTGCGTTGTACTGCAACTTGTGATGAATGAATCAATGGCAATATTCTAAAAAAAGACCAGCGCACCAAGACAACATCTTTCACCGACCAAGGAGGAAAAAAACAGAAAATCATTGTTTTCAAGAAGTTAGAAAAGAGACAAGAAAAAAGTCATTGTCGGGAAGCTAGAAAAAAAGGAAAATGCTTGGCTTCAGCCGGCTGATTTCTTAAATGAAATCCGCCGCCTCGGCCTGGTGCCATGCGTCCTGCTGTGGACCAGGCACCACTTGAGAGCCGCTCGTCTCCAACCTTTTCTCTCCATTTTGTCTCCTACCTTTCTCCTTCACCTACATCTCCCCCCAATTGCCAAGCTCTTCGCTGCTACTCAGGGCATACCTCGATTGGCGCCGCTGAAGGGAATATGAGGGGCACCTAGGTGCTTCAGGGGCTGCCCATGCTGCTGCAGTGGAGGCGTTGGGGACGGGGCAAGCGCCCTATGTGTCGCCGCCATAGCCCGCGGGCTTCATCGGTAAATCCTCAGATACATCAGGCGAGCCGCTCACTAGGATTGCAACACACACCGGTGTTGCGACAACATAGTCAGTGTTGCTCAAACATAGCTGCTCCAAAAACAACCCTCGTGCTTCAACAAGAACGGCGGAGCTGAAAGACAAGGTAACCGTTGTGGTGGGATGTTTCTGAAACATGGCCTATGTTGCGGAAGTCCATGAGACTACGAAAAAAATCCGCTACACAATCTTTGTTGCAAATGTTTCCGCAACACGAGCTCTATTGCAAACATTCGCAACACAATATCTGTTGCAAACATTTCTGTAAAACGAGCTCTATTGCAAAGTCCTTGGCAACACTATCTCTATTGGAAACATTTCCGTAACACGAGCTCTATTGCAAAGTCTTTGGCAACACTATCTCTGTTGCAATGATGAGGACGGGTCTGTGCCACTGGAAGGCGCCAGATCTAATGATTGCCGCCACGCGAGGCATCGGATATCTACCATTGGATTGAGCTTCCCTTCTACCATTGCAACACGGGTCGTGTTGCAGAACTCTGCAACACGAATTTTTTTGCAACATATGTCAAGTTGCGATTTGTTTTTTGTAACAATGGTCTTGTTACATTTTTTTTGTAACAAAGGTATTGTTATAGTTTAGTTTTCTTTGCAACAGAGACCTCGTTGCTATTTATTCTTTTTGCAACATAGGTCTTTTTACAACTTTTATAAAAAAAAAATCTGCAACAAAGACCTCCCTGAAGAAACTCACTGTAGCGGACAGTGAGCAGCAAAGGAGATAGGCGGTGTGGGGTGGCCCTGCGTGTAGCGGGCAGCAAGCAGCAACATAGAGCATAATTGGTTTGCAGCCAAAAATTGGCATGCCAACGTTTGGCATTGTGCCAAATATTGGCAACTAATTGGTTGGCTACGAGTTGTTTTGCCTATCTCATATAAAGTTGCCAATAGTTGGCAAGTCTTGGTATTGCCAATTTTTGGCAATTCCAACATTTGGCAAGCCAAATTTTGGTAGCAAACTAATTATGCATAGACCTTGCTGCAGAAACTCACTTAGATCTCGACTGTACCGCGGCCCCCACCCACCCAGCGTCGCCGGCATGCACCACGGGGCGCCCAGGAAAAGCTCTCTGGCCGATCTCTTCTCTGTATTAAAGCCCTCCTGGGCGTCGTAGGCTGCAGCGAGCGACGGGCATGAGCACAGGTGAAGGGTGGTTGTGGTTGACTTCAATGGCTGGGGTAGGGACTGGGTGGAAGAAAGAGGATGAGGGTAGTGATAAGAAAAGGAACGGAGCGGTGCAGAGGGTCTACAGGACACGCGTCCCTCGCTGAAGGCGGCGGATGCCACGCGTTGAATCGGCTGGGTGGAGGGAATCATTTCCCATAGTAATCTAACTAGTAAACGTGTCTGGGCAACCTGGCCACCGGAGGGCTCGTCGAGCGCGCGGTGCTTTTGGGCCGTTCGATTTGATTACTATTCATAGCTTCCCCTCCTGTCGGCTGGTGGCCGTCCGTTTTTTTTCACCCGTCCGCTCGTTGTTCCTTTCCATGACCGGTGGGGCATCGCGTGTGTGGGGCCGCTTGCTTGAGACGGTGGGTGTCTGAAGTCCGGTAGCTCCAGAAAACGAAACGCGGTGAAAACCCTAGCCTACCGAGAGCCTCCTCTCATCCCCAGTCCCCTGCCTCCTCTTCTCCCCCAATCCCCGCCTCCTCTCCTCCTCCCCCAGTCCGCCGCCTCTTCTTCTCCCCTCAATCCGCGAGCCCTCACCACGAAGAATCCACGGGAGGACTGCGCCGCCGCTGGGAGAAAAGAGGAAGAGGAGGTGGCGCGGGGGAGACCAACGGCGGCGACGCCGCATCGATGAGCTCGACACCTCTCCTCGTCTGTCCTCCCACGGTCTGCCCGGAGGGACAGAGGGGGACACCAAGCGACAGCAGAGTGGGTTCATAGAAACGGAGAGGGTGAGTCCATGGCCAGACGAGGGAGGAAGACAGATGGCGGGGTGGATCGGGTACTCGAGGAGAGGAGGAATTCGCCCCTGGGACCATGCCGCCGGCCTCCTCGTGCTTCTCACCATCTCCCTCGTCATCATCGTCGCCATCTGCCACTCTTCCTCTCCTGTGCCCAGACCGTGGGAAGAAGCCAGAAGGGAGGCGCCGACCGGCGGCGGCCATGCTCGACACCATCCTTGCCTTCGCTCCAAAGGGAGAGGAGGTCGGCCTCTGCGTCCCCCGTCGGTGTGCTTCTTCTCTGGACGCCACAGGGAGCTCGCCAAGGTGCCCTGTCGTCCCTCTTCTCCTCCATGAGACTGTCTCTCTATTCGATTTGGTCCTCTGATTCAGCTTCATCACGCACGCAGATGGCTGTTGTTGTGCTCTGTTTGTGTTCGCCCTTGTGCAGCTTCCTCTATGCTGCAGCAGGATTGGATTGGTTTCTACTTGCCCTGTTCTCATTTTGAGAACCTGAGATGCAGCCCTCCAAATCTTAGGCCCCAGGAAAAGGAGGTTTGTTTTGCTCCTACTCTACATTCACTGCTGTTACCTTCACTTTGCCACTCATGGACGCTTCTTTGTTTCTTTTTGATGCATGTGTGGTGTGGGTGACAGGAGAGCAAGTTCCTCAAGTTAATGTGGAATCCACTCTCAACTTATTACCACAGGGGTAAGCCACCGAGTCATACATACATCTCAACTTGTGAACATTTTTTTTAGCCAATCTTGTTTGCTGCATACACAAGTGCAGTTCATGATAGAAAATAGATTGCATATTTGTGATATACAGTGCTTGGTCGCAGGTCTGTAGTTGTGTCATGTGCGGTCATTGCAGGTGCTTCTCTCCTCCCCAGCTCTCTCCCCCCTCTCTTTTTCTCTCTTCACATGTACTATCTCCTGGTTTTAGATCTTTCTCATCTTTCTTGACCATCTCCTGCCATGTGTCAAAACAAGGAGTAATACTGCTCATGTTTTTACATCCTAATTCATTATATTTTGTACAACAACTTGTTCTTTTAATGGTAGTTCGTTACCTGCTTAGTTATTCTGTTATTGACATGGTCATTCCATTTTTACGACACTAAATGAGCTATTTAAGTCATGTTTCATCGTTTTTTATTGCTGCTATTTCTCGTGGGATATTCAGGAGTCAAATTGACAACACATATTTTACAGGTGTTCCTAATGGCAACGGTGGTAATCAACTGAGAAAAGAGGAAGAGGAGGTGGCGCTGGGGAGACCAGCGGCGGCGCCGCCGCATCGACGAGCTCGACAAGGAGGCGAGCTAGAGCGCGGGCCGCCGTGAGCGCTGCGTCGCCTGGGGATGCAGGGCGGCGATGAAGGCGTGTGAGAAGATGGCCTGAGCGTCCTCGTCAATGGCAGTTTTGGCTACTTCCACCCGCTTCGGATTGTTTTTCTCTCCTTCCCCTACTGCATACTTCCTCGCTGCTCTCAAGTGAGTGTGTCTCCTCTTATCATTGCCATTTTTTTTATTGTATTGAAATTGATTCAGAAGAAAATCAGTTCGTTTGCTACCAGTTAGATCGATTTATTCATCGTTTTCTTGTTCCCCATAGGATTGGGTTGGTCCGCTTGGTGGAGCAGGCAGGGAGCAAGCAGGCAGACATGGGAGAACCATAGGGTCGTGACCTTCTTTAGCACGCACATCGGCACCGTCCCCACGGCCGCAGCAGGAGGACGACGTTGGCTGCAAGTGACGACGCAGGAGCCCATCCTGGTCGAGCACCCACCCAGGTTCGTGTTTCTCCCTACAGTTCTCTGAATTTTTTTTTGTTATTAAGATTTCTATATGATTTTTGTCTGAATAATTATAAGTATTTGTTTGGACTACTTTAATTCTCTAATTTTTTGGTGAATCCAAGATTTAGCTCAGAATTATTGCATTTTGGTTTCAACATAGGATGATCTTTCCTTGCTGAATAGAAATGTGCATGTTGCTGATTTTAGTGGTTTTTACATGGATTTGAGAGTGGAGAAGTGCCACGGGAAGGGTATTTGGTGGAGGGAGGCGTTCAGGACTATAAGTATTGCATATTCTTGCATATGTGCATTTTTGTAGTTTTGCTTCACTGCACAAGCCTTGCATATGACCACAGGGCCATGTCTTTTGTGCACCCCCATAGTTATTTTGTTCTTTTGATTTTGTTGAGTTCAGTAGATTAGTAAAGGGTCTTTTGATTTCGTTGAGTTCAGTAGATTAGTACAGGGTCTTTTAATTTCGTTGGACATATAGGATTTTACTATTGCTATGGACAAAAGAAGGCTAAAGCTGGGAAAGACAACAATGTCAGGAGCCGACCGAGGTAAAGAAACCTAAGTTGACAAGCAAGGCGTACCCCCCTCTGCAGTTATTTTTCTCTGCTATTCATTGAGCATATCAGGTGACTGATAGACAGTGTGAGAACTGGTACATAAAATAATTTAAGAACATTAATCTGAATCACATAGTGGTTCCTAACATTTAGCATTTCTAAAATTTGCCATTTTTAGGTAGATCCAAAATGCAGAGAAGCAGGGTTTATTTTCCTGGAGCTCCTATATTGCAGCTGGTACTATTTTGTTATGTGTATTTTCGCTGCTTCCCTTCCTCATGTATGAGATGAGTACTAATTTCACTTCCTTTCCCCTCCTATGATTAATCCTCTTTGTAACCCCAATAAGGTTCTTATTTATTGTCTATATGTGTTTACAATGTTTGATTACGATCCCAATGTTTGGTTAATCTCTCTACATTATATCGTCCTAGATTTTTACTTGTGTTGACCAAGCCACTATTTTTAATTGATGTTGCTATTTGAATGGATTCTGAGTATGTAGTGAGAGAAATAAAATATTGGTATCGTTCGCAGAAAATAGAAGTGTTCTAGAGAAAAAACGGATAGTGCTCCATCGGTTATCCGATTGTATATACAGATGCATTTGCACGCCTAATTGTTTATGATGCCATGAAAGACAAGGAGCCATATGAATCCGTTGTATATCTTGTTTTTATTGTCTGGGTTTCATGTGTTGGTGCTAGATCTTTGTCCAGGAGGCCCTATCGATTTATTATGCCCTATCACCTGTGCCACTGTAATACCGTTATGCCTTATTTAATTTGTCTTCGTATAGATGCTAAACTTTCAAAAACCTCCTACTAATTATAAACATCAGCACCTGCAATTAAGCCCATAAAACCGAAGAAGGCTGGACGCAAGACCTACATAATCCGTACGTGCAAACAATGTTTTCATTTGATCTTCTAATACCAGTACATACTTATGCTTACACCAGCCATTTTAAAAAGCATTCATAGGGGAACCCAACACCATCTACTTTCGAAGCTTTGATGATCATTGCACATGGGGTAACAAAGTGAAGCTTTACAAAGATCAAGTCAGAAAATTGAAGCGTCTCATCACTGCAAAAAAGTCACACATCAATTGTTCCACATGAGCCTTCAAGTACCTATGGAAGTATACCATGCCAGCATTATGCGACAACGACACTCTGCTTATTCGTACGTTCACACCTTCTGAAAACCACAATCACACTAAGATGACTAAATAAGCTCTGGCACTGCCTATATATGTGTTTCTGTAGAACGATCGACTTCACTCTACTATCTGTAAGAAATTCACATTGCATTATATCTGTAGCTGCATCTCCTACTTATTCACTACTAACATCATTAATAACTGGCTTCTAATCAATATGTATATATTTTGAACCTTTAATGTTCATCTTAGACCCATGTAATATCTATCCATACTACTTAATGCAAATATTTTCCTATGTTTAGTTCATACTCTATCTACTTCTGTAACTGCACTACAGAAGAAATACATTTATATTTCTCTATATATAATCATCAGTACATACCCTATAAGACATGAAAATAAAATCTATGCTTCATAAGATCCAACTTTAACACTGCTATTGTATCTGCCATCAGATCAAACATTACATTATTTTTCCTTCAAACCAATTTAACTTCAACACTGATCTCAGCCTGTTTCATCTGATGCCTAAATAAAATCTCCTACTCACTCATGACTAACATCACCACTAACTGGATTCTTGCACCATCGGCACAACCGGGTCATCTAGTATTATAAGAGAAAAGGGCGAACAGGTCTTGAGCACCACATAGCCGCCTTGTCCTGAAGTGATGAAAATGACAAAAATCGAGCACAACATGCAGCCTCATATGACCAAGTCCGTAGAGATGAGAAACATGCTATCTCGCGCTCCATTTTACAAGACATGTGCATGGCGTACCCTCGTGATGGGAGATGAACATGTCTTACGCGTGGCCACATCGCTGGGGGGAATGCCGATGAGATCGACCACGACATGCGAGCCTATATGGCCTTTTCATCTCGCACCCCCGATCTATTCCTGAATTTATTTCAGGATTTCCGGCGATGCGCATTCAGTGGGAGGAGACGTTTTCGTCGATGACGAGGTGTCTACGGCGACTTCGTAAATTTCAAGATGATATGCCGGCTCAGTCTTTCGATGGAGTTTTTTTTCCGGCAAATGGCTCTATGGAGTTATATCCAATTTTTATGGTGTGCGGATGCATCTTTTTTTTTGCGGGAAACTTTCAATCTATTCATTTTCAATCATGGCAGTACAACGAACACCAGAAATAAAAATTACATCCAGATCCGTAGACCACCTACCGACGACTACAAGCACTGAAGCGAGCCGAAGGCGCGCCGCCGTCATCGCTCCTCCATCGCCGGAGTCGGACACAACTTGTTATAGTAGACAGTCGGGAAGTCGTCGTGCTAAGGCCCCATATGACCAGCACCCCAGAACAGCAACCGCCGCTGAAGAAAAATAATGTAGATCGGAAGGATCCAAACCAAAGACACACGAACGTAGCCGAACAACGACGAAATTCGAGCAAATCCTCCAAAGATAGATCTGCCGGAGACACACCTCCACACGCCCACCAACGATGCTAGACGCATCGCCGGAGTGGGGGCTAGGCGGGGAGACCTTTATTCCATCTTCAGGGAGCCGTCGCTGTCTCGCCTTCCTGAGCAGGACACAAACCCTAACAAGATTGAAAAAAAGACTAAAAACGAAGCCCTCCCGCCAGCCCTTTCCAGGATCCACCGCGCCTCCATGGCCCTAGGGCCACCGGAGACGAGGCGGACCTGCGCCTGCGCCGGCGAGAGGCACGAACCCTAACTTTCTTTCTTGAAGGTGTGCGGATGCATCCAAAGACACTACATATAATTTTCAGATTATTCAAGCTATGTAAAGATGTTGGAACAAATGGTGTTAGCGATGGCCGTACCCAGTACCTTAAATACGCGCGACCACGTAAATTTATGGCTGCCCGGCCGGCCAGCTTGATGTGCGTGGACTCCCACATACTCAAAATCATGCGGTGATTGTGTGATGTGACAAGGAGTTTAATTAACTACATATCATGTTCGTGAGCAAGATGATTTATGGCAAAGTCCTCTATTTTCATAGCAGACTCAAGATGATGTGGCGATCGGGTGATGCATTCACGAGCTTGGTCAATGATTTAACTGTAGGGGAACGCGACACAAAATAAAAATTTCGGTACATCGAGCACGTCCAGGATCACTATGAAGATGTCATACAATGTTTGATCTGATCCGTACCGACTCGAAGCGCAGCGGAAGAAAAGTCGGTGTAGATCGTCGGTGCCGATCCCCGCAGCTAGGAATTTACAACCTCCCAACCGCGAGGATGTACTCCCTAGCCGGACAGCCCTTCGGGAGGCGGTCGGACAGTCCCTCGGACGATGTTGCGGCCAGCCCTTCGGGAGGACCCTCGAAACTCGAACGGAGACTCGGACAGCCCTTCGGGAGGACACACGAACAGCCCCTCGGGCAAAAGATCGAAACTACAACCTCTCTACGGGTTGCACACATACGGTGTCAGCTATCCGGCAGGGCTTCGCCCTCCAGAACTAGTTCCTGTCGGAACCCAGATAACCTTTCGGCTCTACGAAACTCTTTTCGTGGGAGGGAGAGAGAGAGAGCCAGACAAAGCATGGCATGTGTATGAGAGCAAGGGGATGAAGAGATGGCAGCCCTCACCCCCTCTATTTATAGGAAAACCAAGGGGTAGTGTGCCTCCACAAATTACCAAAAACCCCATGCATTAGGTCACACATGAGGGTTTTATGGGCACAATGGGATGCCATCTGGAGCTCCATGGATCTCCACCATGCTTGGCCACCCCCTGAGGGGCTTCCTTGGCCCCCAAGCCCTTCCAGAAGCCTTTTTGCAAAAGCCCTAAAAGGTGGCTTTTCAAATAAAATATTCAAAGTGATTTTCACTATTCACGACAACATTTTTCATTGTCCGTTCGAACTGAAAATATTTATGTGGGCTTAGAACATTTTCAGTACCCACTAAAATAATTTTTAACGCGTTCCGAAATAATTTCGGATTAGTGATTTTCATCTGCGAAAAGCAGCAAAACTGGTTCCGGCAGCTCCGGAGCATTTCCGATTTTTATCCCGGAAAAATTCTAGAAGTGTTCAGAATGATTATGGCACCCTCCAAGAATTATCAGGCATGTCCCAAAACCATTTTGACTTAATGGTATATCCCGAAACAACCTTTCGGTTTTATCGGAACTATTCCGGTGTCCTCTCCGGAACGTTTTCGTTGCGTCTGAAACTTTTCCGGCGATTTTCTCTCAGACTTCCTGTCTAGTATTCAGCAGATAGATGACCCTTAAGCGTGTGACGTTATAGGTTCGGTGAAGTATAGACATGACCCGGTACACTTTCCGATCAATGATCAAAATCGGAGCCGTGGACACCCATATTGACCCATATACCCACATGAATGAATATTCGAGTGAACCTCCAGTTACCATGCGCTATTCCTGTTGCTTCGTGATATGTTACAAATACCCGAGGTGAGATTTACTTGCATACCCGTGGATCTATAACTTGTCCACTATGTCAGTTACCTCGTTACCGGTTTTGTTCTCTTTTCTCTTTTCTGTGTTTCAGCATCCCTGTGATCAAATCACCATGTGTCTGGCCAGATAATGATGGATATCGTAACACCCAGAGGGCCCGAGAATATCTCTCCATCGTCGGAGGAGCAAATCCCAATATTGAGCTATCTCGTTTCTGGTCATACTTTTCCGTGAACCCGTAAGCCGCCGTAATAGCCACCCAGTTACGGATGACGTTTAACAAACCCCAAAGTTCACGAAGCAAGCACGAAGGAACTCGATACTCTCTTGGTCTAAGGAATTATACAAACATTAACTATCTCTTGTGATATTAACCATTAACTTGTGATGAATATATCTCATAGCATAACATCAATTTGGGTCGATTCAACACAAGTGTTCTACCAACATTGTGCCCTCAAAATTGCCGGCATAACCATGCCCATGATCAGGAAAACAGGATCATCATGCAATGCTTGAGCCAGTCTTAGAGGCAAGACTAGGAATACAATTTACCGTTTATTATACCACACGTGCAAATGAGTTTCCCTCCGAGCCTCGTGGATATTGTAGACTCGAGAATCATTGCAGTTATAGCATGGAACATAAACATTCATTACAAACATGGAGATACAAAATAACTATTATTACTGCCTCTAGGGCATATCTCCTATAGACTCCCACTTGCACTAGAGTCATAATCCAGTTACATGGCTTCCCTAACACCAATGGCTATCTGGTACTGCTCATGCTTTGCTCGTGGTAAAGGCTTTGTCATCGGGTCTGACACGTTCAGATCCGTGTGAACTTTGCGTGCTTTCACTAAACCTGCTTCGACATGATGTCGAATGAGTTTATATTTGCGTTCAACATGTCTTGTCTTATGGTGCGAACTTGGTTCCCTTGCATGAGCCACGGCGTCACTATTATCACAATATATCTCCACCGGGTCCAGGGCACTAGGAACCACACCAAGGTCTTCAAGAAATTGCTTGATCCATACCGCCTCCTTGGAGGCTTCTAAAGGTGCAACATATTCTGCCTCCATCGTAGAATCTGCCACAGTCTTTTGTTTGGAACTTTTTCAATCTACTGCGCCGCCGTTCAATATGAAAACATAGCCTGACTGAGATTTGAAGTCATCTGGGTCAGTCATGAAGCCTGCATCAGTGTAACCACTTACAATGAGCTCTTCATCACCTCCGTACACAAGGAGTAAATCCTTGGTCCTTCTGAGGTACTTAAGAATACCCTTAACTGCGGCCCAGTGTTCCAATCCTGGATCACTTTGGTACCGGCTGCTAACACTTAGCGCATAGGAAACATCCGGTCTTGTACATAGCATGGCATACATAATAGAACCAACTGTCGAGGCATATGGAACATCATTCATTTGTACTCGCTCATCGAGAGTCCGAGGACACTGATTCTTGCAAAGCACTATGCCAGGTGACATGGGGAGTAGGCATTTCTTGGAGTTCTCCATGTTGAACTTTTTCAACACCTTGTCAATGTACGTGCTTTGGCTAAGGCTATCAGGCATTTTGATCTATCTCTATAGATTCTGATGCCCAATACATATGCCGCTTCGCCTAAGTCTTTCATTGAAAAACTCTTCTTCAATGAGTCTTTTATTTCGCTAAGGAAATTCACGTCATTTCCAATCAATAATATGTCATCCACATACAAGATTAGAAATGCTTTGGCGCTCCCACTAAACATCTTGTAAACACAACATTCTTCGTCATTCCTGATGAAGCCAAATTCTTTGACCACTTCATCAAAACGAATTTTCCAGCTCCTTGACGCTTGTTTTAGACCATAAATGGCTTTCTGAAGTTTGCATACCTTTCCAGCATCCTTATGAATGACAAAACCTTCTGGCTGTATCATGTATATATCCTCTTTGAGGTTTCCATTTAGGAAAGCCGTTTTGACGTCCATCTGCCATATTTCATAACCGAAATAAGCAGCAATTGCTAGTAATATCCGAACAGACCTAAGCATAGCTACGGGCGAGAAAGTCTCGTCGTAGTCCACTCCTGGTACTTGCGTGAACCCTTTCGCGACAAGTGTAGCTTTGTGGATAGTAATGTTACCATCCGGGTCCGTCTTTTTTTTTTAAATCCATTTACAACCAATCGGCTTTACACCTTCCGGAAGTCTTTCCAAGTTCCAAAGTTGATTATCATAAATGGATTCCATTTCAGATTTCATGGCCTTGTGCCATTCCTTTGGCTGGGCCCGCCATCGCTTCCTTGTAGTGCGCAGGTACATCGTCTTCAATAATGAAGATTTCATTATGAAATCATTCAGGTGGCTGGATAGCCCTACCTGATCTACGCGGTTCAGTTACAACATTGTGTGTAGTTTCCGCATCACATGAGACAACTTCCGGCTCGGTTTTAGGGATAATTTGCATAATTACTTCCGGTTCCTTAGCCATATCAACGGTTGCCGAAGATTCACTAATCTCATCAAGCTGTACTGTCCTCCCACTTGGTTCTTTAGCGAGAAATTCTTTCTCGAGAAAGTGTCAAACTTTTGCGACAAACACTTTGTCCTCAGACTGGTGGTCGAAGGAATACCCAATGGTGTTATTGGGATAACCTACAAAGTAACATTTGTCTGATCTAGGATCGAGTTTGCTTGGCTGTAACCACTTTACGTATACCTCACAACCCCAAATTTTGAGATGCGACACACTAGGAATCTTCCTATGCCACATCTCATGTGGTGTCGTTTCAACAGACTTAGACGGTGCTCTGTTTAATGTATAAGCGGCAGTGAGTAGTGCATGACCCCAAAAAGATATCGGAAGATCTGTAAGAGACATCATCGACCTTACCATGTCTAACAGGGTTCGGTTACGTCTTTCCGACACTCCGTTTCGCTGTGGAGTTTCGGGAGGCGTAAGCTGTGAAACGATTCCACGGTCACTCAGATGTTGGCCAAACTCATGACTAAGATATTCGCCCCCGTGATCAGACCGCAGAAACTTAATCTTTTTGTTACGATAATTTTCTACCTCATTCTGAAATTCTTTGAACTTTTCAAAGGTTTCCGACTTATGCTTCATTAAGTAGATATAGCCATACCGACTTAAATCATCAGTAAAAGTCACGAAGTAGAAATACCCACCCCATGCGGCTGTGCTCATTGGACCACATACATCACTATGTATTATTTCCAATAATTCACCCGCCCGTTCAGGATGACCCGTGAACGGCGTCTTGGTCATTTTCCCCATCAGGCAAGCTTCACATGTGTCAAATGATTCAAAATCAAAGGACGATAAAACCCATATGACTGGAGTCTTTGCATGCATTTCTTTCCGATGTGGCCAAGCCGACAGTGCCACAAGAAAGTGGTGGTGGTATCAGTCTTCTTAAGGGGTTTAGCATTCACGTTAAAGACATCATTTCCACATTCAAGATTTAGTATGAAAAGGCCCCCAACAATGGGTGCATCCAAAAAACATATCCTTACAATAAAGTGAACAACCATTATTCTCAGACTTGTACGAATACCCATTGTGTACTAAACATGATCCGGAGATAATGTTTCTACACAATAGTGGAACAAAATAACAGTTACTTAGTTCCAAAATAAATCCCGAAGGGAGACGTAGAGGCATAATGCCGACGGCTTGAGCGGCGATCCCAGTGCCGTTCCCGACGTGCATCACGACTTCATTCTTTGCTAGCTTGCGCACCTTCTGAAGTCCCTGTATCGAGTTGCAAATGTGAGGAACCGATCCGGTATCAAATACCCAAGACTTAGAATTTTCGGTAGCAAGCAAAACGTCAATGACATTAACTTGTATAACAATTATACCTTTTCCGGTTTTCCCGGACTTCTTATCTTCCAGATACTTCTTGCAGTTTCTCTTCCAGTGTCCTGTGCCCTTACAGTAGAAGCACTCAGTTTCATTCTTGGCTCCGCCCTTAGAGTTGCTTTGGGAGCCGGTCTTACCGGCGCCCTTGCCCTTCTTTGGCTTGCCTTTCTTTTTGAAACTGGCAGTTTTATTCACAAGCAACACTTGCTTGCGATTTTTTCGTAGTCCTCCTTCTGCAGTTTTCAGCATGGCGAGCACCTCTTCCGGTGTCTTTTCCATCCCCTCATGTTGTAGTTCATGACAAAACCGTCGTAAGACGGGGGGAGTGAAGAAAGCAGCATGTCCATCATATGGCCAAGTGGAAGTGGAAAATCCAGGGTTTTAAACCTTTCAGAGTAGCCAATCATTTTGACCACGTGTTCGCCAAATGAACTGCCCTCAGCCATCTTGCAATCCATCAAAGTCTTCATGATATCAAATCGTTCAGACTTTGCGGTTTCCTTGTACAGAGCATCCAATTCCCGGATCATATCATGGGGTTTATGGAATTCAAAACTTTTTTGAAGCTCTGGACTCATGCAAGCTAGCATGAGGCACTGCACTAAGTTGTGATCATCATCCTTAGTGGCCCAGACATTTTGTTCATCTTCTGAGGCCTCTGCCGCCGGTTTAACTGGAAGAGCAGTTTCAAGCACATACAATTTCTTAGCGCTCCTGAGGACAATCCTCAGGTTGCGGACCCATTCCGATAGTTTTTTCCAGTCGCAGCTAACTTCTCTTTCTCTAACATCGGGCCTAAGTTGAACGTGTTGTTGCGAGCCATTTGTTCTACAATGGAAAACACAAGTTTCACTTAGACTTTGTTCATAATGAATTTGCACTAGTGAATAAACAATTTTATTCTAAAGTGCGCTCCCACTCAAATCAATATCACTCAAAATTGATTATGAGTGATTCAAGATCCAAATTGCAATTCAACGCCAAGGATGTATCCATCTCAAGTGACGAGAATTTCAATTTGGTATGGCCAACTTGCCAATCACATCTCTATGTGACTCTTGTTCATCTTTCGATGTATGTGTTCCGAGCTCATGACTTTCATGTCTGAACGTCAAGACAACCAAGTGATCTCGCTGCGAGGTCTCAACTCACCCGCCTCACACTTCTCTAATTGTTCGTACCAATGTATCCATGTGATACCCCGAAGAGATAGGTGTCGTGACGGTGCTACACTTGGGAGAACACTATCTACTTGATATTTTTAAATGAGAGATCACCCTAATAAAAGCGACTACCATGCAATCAAGAAGGGTGCATTAAAAGGGATAAACATCTCAGGCAATTCATAATAGCATGATATTGTATAGCCCTTTCTAACGGAGAAGTCAAGTATTTCTTCGTCTTCGGCATTTGCGTCGGTGTTCACTTCGCGAAGATTGCCACCACTTTGTTGATGCACCAAATAATATTGCTATCTCTATAGCTAATAAAATAAGTGCATTACTTAAGGTTGACACGCAGGTCATTAAAGTGCAATCATATGGCTCCAGCCATCATGCCGAATCATGACACGCAGGTCATGTTAATAATTTTACATCATATTGTCATCTCATACATAATCAAATTATTATGAGCACTGCTATACCACATCACATGCAAACCATCCTGCAAAACCAAGTTAGACGCCTCTAATCGGTTTATGCAAAATTTTATTTTATGTGGCTTCTAAGGTTTTGACTTAAACCGCAGCTACCAATGTTCATCATCAAGTATGACTATTCAAGTCACTAGATTAACATCGCGGGGTGTATGAAACACGAGATAATAAAATCTCGAGCCCCATACTAAACCGCAGCTACCAATGTTCATCATCAAGTATGACTATTCAAGTCACTAGTTTAACATCGCGGGGTGTATGAAACACGAGATAATAAAATCTCGAGCCCCATACTAAACTTCGTCATACGCATGACCCCCGTGCAGATCATATCCGCATTGCCCTTTCGTCTGCACAATTTCATCTTTCTCTCAACTATGGTGGGACCCAAAGAACTGATAGCACTTCGTTGATCAATCAGGATCGCAGATTGCCAGAACTTTGTCAAATTCCACCATGCCGTTCCAAGATTAGAAATACGCAAATTCTAGGGAAGCAACAAGAACATCGGGAAACAGATTTCATCTGCCACCCGCATAAGTAATTTTCAGCAATACATCTCATCTACTCCAAAATTATATTATGCAATACCCATACATCTATATGTATTCTAGATCGCAACCTACATCTACGCATAGCAAGGCACTTGATGCTACTGTAGGGGAACGCGACAGAAAACAAAAATTTCGGGACAGCGAGCAAGCCCAGGATCACTATGGAGATGTCATACAAGGTTTGATCTGATCTGTACCAACTCGAAGCGCAGCGGAAGAATAGTCGGTGTAGATCATTGGTGCAGATCCCCGTAGCTAGGATTTACAACCTCCCAACCGCGAGGATGTACTCCCTCGCCGGACAGCCCTTCGGGAGGCGGTCGGACAGTCCCTCGAACGATGTTGTGGACAGCCCTTCGGGAGGACCCTCGAAACTCGAACGGAGACTCGGACAGCCCTTCGGGAGGACACACGAACAGCCCCTCGGGCAAAAGATCGAAACTACAACCTCTCTACGGGGTTGCACACATACGGTGTCAGCTATCCGGCAGCGCTTCGCCGTCCAGAACTAGTTCCTGCCGGAACCCAGACAGCCTTTCGGATCTACGAAACTCTTTTCGTGGGAGGGAGAGAGAGAGCCAGACAAAGCATGGCATGTGTATGAGAGCAAGGCGATGAAGAGATGGCAGTCCTCATCCCCTCTATTTATAGGAAAGCCAAGGGGTAGTGTGCCTCCACAAATTACCAAAAACCCCATGCATTAGGTCACACATGAGGGTTTTATGGGCAAAATGGGATGCCATGTGGAGCTCCATGGAGCTCCACAATGCTTGGCCGGCCACCCCCTTGGGGGCCCCCCATGAGGGGCTTCCTTGGCCCCCAAGGCCTTCTAGAAGCCTTTTTGCAAAAGCCTTAAAATGTGGCTTTCCAAAAAAAATATCCATAAAGTGGTTTTCACTATTCACGACGATATTTTTCGGCGTCCGTTCGAACTGAAAATATTTATGTGGGCTTAGAACATTTTCAGTACCCACTAAAATAATTTCCATCGCGTTCCAAAACAATTTCGGATTAGTGATTTTCATCTGCGAAAAGCAGCAAAACTGGTTCCGGCAGCTCCGGAACATTTCCGGTTTTTATCCTGGAAAATTCTCAGAAGTTTCCAGAATGATTCTGGCACCCTCCAAGAATTATCAGGCATGTCCCGAAACCATTTTGACTTAATGGTATATCCCGAAACAACCTTTCGGTTTTACCGGAACTATTCCGGTGCCCTCTCCGGAACGTTTCCGTTGCGTCCGAAACTTTTCCGGCGATTTTTCTCAGACTCCCTGTCTAGTATTCAATAGATAGACGACCCTTAAGCATGTGACCCTATAGGTTCGGTGAAGTATAGACAAGACCCGGAACACTTTCCGATCAATGATCAATATCGGAGCCGTGGACACCCATATTGACCCCTATACCCACACGAATGAATATTCGAGTGAACCTCTAGTTACCATGTGCTATTCCTTTTGCTTCGTGATATGTTACAAATACCCGAGGTGAGATTTACTTGCATCCCCGTGGATCAACAACTTGTCCACTATGCCAGTTACCTCGTTACCGGTTTTGTTCTCTTTTCTCGTTTCTGTGTTTCAGCATCCCTGTGATCAAATCACCCTGTGTCTGGCCAGACGATGATGGATACCGTAACACCGAGAGGGCCTGAGAATATCTCTCCATCGTCGGAGGAGCAAATCCCAATCTTGAGCTATCTCGTTTCTGGCCATACTTTTCCGTGAACCCGTAAGCCGCCGTAATAGCCACCCAGTTACGGATGACGTTTAACAAACCCCAAAGTTCACAAAACAATCACGAAGGAACTCGATACTCTCATGGTCTAAGGAATTATGCAAACATTAACTATCTCTTGTGATATTAACCATTAACTTATGACGAATGTATCTCATAGCATAACATCAATTTGGGTCGATTCAATACAAGTGTTCTATCAACATTGTGGCCTCAAAATTGCCGGCATAACCATGCCTATGATCAGGAAAATAGCATCATCATGCAATGCTTGAGCCAGTCTTATAGGCTAGACTAGGAATACAAGTTACCATTTATTATACCACATGTGCAAATGAGTTTCCCTCCAAGCCTCGTGGATATTGTAGACTCGAGAATCATTGCAGTTATAGCATGAAACATAAACATTCATTACAAACTCGGAGATACAAAATAACTGTTATTACTACCTCTAGGGCATATCTCCTACATTAACATTTAGTGGCTTGCAACATCTGTGAATAATCAATAGTGCCAACACACTTTATTTGATCATTCGGTATAGATAAGGCCGGATATCCCACAACAAGTCTCTTGAAACATGTCTTTTCCATGACCGATGAGGCCAGAAATATTCATAAGTCCTGACCGATGATGTTCGATGCATTCCCTCCTTGACCAACGAGGCTAGGAGGCATTCCCTCTTTCCGTGACCGACGAGGCCGGAAATATCCATAAGTCTCGCCCGACGAGGTTGGACGCATTCCCTCCGTGACCGATGATGCTAGGCATTACTTCTTTCCGTGACCTAGGAGGCCCGAACTCATAAGTCCTGACCGACAAGGCTGGACACATTATCTCCTCAACCGACGAAGCTAGGAGACATTACCTCCTTCCGTGGCCGACGAGGCCGGAACCTTTTTGTCCTGACTGACGAGGCTGGGCCCATTTTATTTGCGGCCGACAAGGCTGAAAACATTTTGAGGCTTAGTACGAACCCGGTGCCGACAAGGTCGGATGTTTCATATCAAAGACCGACGAGTCTTTGGAATATCATTATATGCCAATGTTTATCTCTCAATACATTTTTGAGAACATTTCAGGTTTTAAGACGACGACCATGAGTGCACCTTAATCGGAGGTGTTCTGCGGAATTACCAGCAGATGTATTTAACCGGATTGTCTTACGAGGCTCCGGGAACCAGAATCTCCACAATCGTCGGATATTAGTTAGATGTACTTGTCCATGGCGCAATATATGTATCATGTGGCAAACCACACTTTTGTAATTCTTATGAGAATTAATAAAACAGTACTTTTTTTGCATGGTAATACGTGTCTCATTCATATCATAAAGATCAAATTACAAGTCACGTAAAGACCGACATAACAAAACTGAAAAGATAGCAGAACATCGCTGAGCTTGACACCAACGTCCGACCACAGCAGCCACCAAAGCAAAAGATAACAGATCACCTCCTCACCCGAGCTTGACGCGGCTCCATCGCTGACATGCAGCTTTGCGGACCTTCAAGGTGGCTCACCAAAGATGAAGCCATTGTCGTTGAACGAATCAGACTGGGGCAACACCCCGGACACGCCATCGAACTCCAGATCTGACACTCCACCTCGACTAAGACGCCGAAGTAGGAAACCATACCTGCCATCCATCAACCACGAACCCAGCACAAATTCCGTCTTACAGATATCGTCGATGCAGACCACAGTCTGCATCCGCTCCCGGACTACCTCCCAAGCTCCGCGCCGACGCTGGAGCAAACGCCGTCGCAACGGCGGAGCCCGAGGACACAAGTCCACCACAAGGATGCCGTCGCCGCCACGATATCCCCACTTGAACAGACTAGTTCCTAAATCCATCAGCAACCATAGAGACGATCGCCTCACCGGAGAAGAATCTGGAGCTTCTTTATTCAGCATCGCCGTCGCCACCGCCGAAGCCAAGACGTCGGACGATCCAAAAACCTAAGCTACTAGGGCCCTAAACCTAAAGCAAAAACGATCCGCACGCACGGGATCCGGCGACCCCCCTCACGACCGATGACCAAGAGGTCACCGGCGGAGGAGAGCCGCCGGAAAACGGCGCCGGAAAGTTGGCTCTCTCTTGCGGCGGCTAGGGTTTTGGTCGCTAGCCAAACCCGCCCCGTGAAAACAGTACTTCCCCTATGTGAGAATTGCATGCATGCATCCGTAGAAAAGTAGGTACCTAGCTATGCTTCATGATGGCTAATATTTCAACCAAGGCGCGGTAAAGATACGGTGCTTCAGGTGTCAATCGCCTATTATTTGAACGAAGGCCTGGTAAGAATATGATGCTTCAGATGACACCTCCAGATGGATCTCCGATTATTTTGTTTAGCTAGCACCTGATAGTTAAGAAGAGCGAAAGTAGGAGTCAGTTCTCTTTGTGCATGAACAAACATTATCAGCCTGCATAATTACACTTGTTGTGTCCTAATGGAAGCACACCCGGAGGCATGTGCACATTTAGCAACATAAATAATATTGAATCAAATAATAATTAACACTTGTTATTTTGGAAACAAACTAAACTGCGAGTAACTCGCTAAAAGGATTTCTCGATGCAGTAGTGCTAACTCAAATTTTTATCCTTGTAAGGCTATTTTGGATTATTGTTTGTGCCTCTAGAATAGCAGTTCTGATGTGTTCTGTTTTGCTTCTAACATATATACAGCTAGCACATATTAATTGTTCCTGATACAAAATTTACTATGTCACAAACTCACAATGCATCCGTGGATTTGAAGATCCACAGCACCATTCCAACCCTCCTTGATGTCTCGAAAGAATAAAGGGCGGGAATAATTAAGAAGTGCTTTGACAGGGTCCAGCTTGTTCGTAGCAGTACACCACAGAATAGTACACATACATGAAGAAATACGATGAAATGCAACAAGAGGTTTTTTAACATGCTCCCTCTTACCTCCTCTTTTCACATGAGAGGTAAGCGTATAAAATAAATCTGGGCTGTTGATTACATTGAGCAGTGGGTTTGATTAACTCTTACCTCTTACCTTCCATGTGAAAAGAGGGGGTAAGAGGGAGCATGTCAAAATCGCTCAAAAAATGAAGTTCTTCTTATTCTTCTTTTGTTCGTTTTTGGTCGTGTGTGCAACCTCAGCGTCTTGACTCAGTCTAGATATTGTGTCGTTGCAGAGGCCAGATGTCATTGATATCATCTTGATATTAATACTTTGCCGAAAATCAAACTAGAACAAGTCTCATCGGTTGCACAAAACTGACTAGATCAGGAACTTATTTATTTATCAATATCACGTGAAGAGTGTAAACAATAGAGTAATAAAATCTGGTTATATACTTGAATTGAAACCTCAAGTCTTTGACGGGGCTCGATGCTGGCAACGACGGCGTCCATGGGCGGCGTTTTCCTTCTTGAAGGGATCTCCGAAAAGCTTACCCATTCATCTCTGGGTTGTGGTCATGCTGGCAGTGGAGCTTCGAGTTGGCCGTTGTCAGCGCTGTTGTTTTCTTTTTTCTTTTTTGTTTTCTCTTATCCTTTAGTTGTTGGGTTTTTGCACGGTTGTCCCTTAATCAATCGTGCCATGTTGTGGTATTCGGCCTGGTTTTCCTTATAAATCGGGTCACTCTATTAATTTTTCTGCTCTTAATGAAATTGATAGAGCTCCTGCCTTGCAAGTCAGTAAAAAAGATAGGCATGTAACCTACATGACGATCCCAGATGTTCAAGAGGAAGACCGTACGTAGAAGCAGGTTGCCAGCCTGGCTATGTAAATGGATGGCAACAGCTTGCTTGCAGTTGTAACTAACATACTTTGCAATTGACCTCCAGATGCATTCACAGCACGCAGGGTGCTCAATAATAAAACCAAATAAATAAATCTTGTTGATTACATCAAGCATAATAATGCATGCTACTGAATTAACTTTGTTTCGCATGCAATTTTTGGCAAGCAGCAATTGGTTGTGTGACGGTGGTAGACACACCAGACCCACAGCCACATCAAGCCCTTCTTATTACAACAACAAACCAAACCAAACCAAACCACACCACACCCATATAATATGCTGTATCATTTCACACTGGAAATTAGTTAAGCAGGTACACACACACGAACACAATCTTGGCAAGCATACACCTGAACCATTGTGGCAACAGCAGCAGTCGACAACAGCAAGACGTTGTCGTCATCTTGCAACAACAAAACCTAGAGAACACAGGTAGTGGTGCAACCGATTAGTGGGAGCAGAATGGATGAAGGAAGAAGATCAAACAATTTGACCCAGAGAGGGGGGAAGGATTAAATTAGTTGTTGCTCTACATGTATGTGTATGCAATTAATTATTCATATAGTACATAAACAAGTATTTACTCTCCCAAGGTCTCTGTGTGTGTGGCATGCATATACCGTGACAGAAGCAAGAAACGAGATTGAAAATAAGGGAAAACGCATAAGTGTGGGTACCTGTATAGTGTCTCATCGGCTCACCGGAGAACTGACACTCTAGGCAGGGGCTTCATGTAATACCCCGAGTGGCGTGGCTCAAAGAGGGAAGGGTCATGGCCGACCTTCAGTCCATCCCACTCGAGCTGCTCCCACCAGTTCTTCTCACAATCCACAATGGGGCGTATTCCTCGTCCGACACCCGGGAGGCGCCTAAGACCCCAGCATCCCCTGACCCTGATGGTCTCAAGAATGGGAGCAAAAATCTTGGCTTCGCATATCTCTTGCAGCTCGAAGAGCTGATGCAAGTAGATGTGCTTCAGATTTGGGAAATCAAGTACACCTTTTCCATCATCAGTAGCTATTTTAGCCAGAAACACTTGGTCGACGGGGAATACCTGCTTTACACCACAGAAGCTAATGTGAATAGTCTCCAAGCTACTCAAGGTGTGGAACCACGATACCGGGAGGACAAATTTGAGCCTCAGACAGGAGAACAGGTGTATGCTCCGCAATTTTGCAAATGAATTCATGTCCTTGTAATCGACTGTCCTTCCTTTGCTCCAAATGCAGTGGGCCATCCGGAGATCAGCTGCCCAAAAGTTCACCAATTCTTCAAAGCAGTAGTAATCATAGATAGTATTGAAGACTGTATGCATCTTCGGGCATCTCCACACGTGACAAGATTTCAAATGTCCCCATCTAAGTTCCTCATCTTCTATGGACATCATATTTACATGGATGATGCTAGTGATGGAAGAATTATCATGCACATGCAATGATTTAGCAGTGTCCATCACAAATATGATAGCCTTGATTACTCGTGCGCTCTCCATCCCAGTGAAAATAATTCCATCACCAAAATCCACATGGGAGCCCAACGGCTGGGCCTGTGGATCACTATTATATTCATGATCAGTAATCATGTTGTCAACAATGACTCCCATGTAGGTGTTGTATGTATTGGGAATTAAGGACTTTGGTTGCGGTGGGCCCATTATCTGCCCACTACTACCAAAATCAGTCTTCTCCTTATTGCTTTGTTCCTCAACTTTGTTGGTACAAGGGACACATAGATTTAAATGAAACCCAGTACTCTTCCAACAGAACTCAACATTACTTTCTAATACCAAGGTCTGAAAAAACCTGATGTCATATATAGTAGCATATGCTCGCTGAAGCTTTGCGTGTACATAACATACCAAAGAATCAATGCTTAGCACCATTAGTTCGGGAAAACCTTCTTCTGGCCATTGAATGGCGTGGAGCTCCAAACACCCCAATAGAATAATTTGTTGGAGACTTGGGGCATGTACCACCTCATCTCCAAGGTCATGTGTTTTGACCAATGTGCCTGATAGATTTAGCTCTTCAAGATTTGGAAATAATCCACAAAATCTGAACTTGGTCAGTCTTGCACAACCCGCTAAAGAGATAGAAGTGATTTTGGCTTCCTCATTCTGATTACCACTTGGACGTGCATCTAAGCTGAATGATTCAAGTGATGGCGGGAGTTCTTCTGGTCCAAGAGACTTCAGCCCAACACAACCATCTAGAACCAGAGTCTTGAGGCTAGTTGCCGCTGATAGACTTGGCAAAATTTGTATTGTGCTATTCCTAGATAGGTCCAGGAACTCCATCTTCACCATATCTGTAAACTCATCCATTCTGCTTGTCTGCCAAGAGGATGTAGGCTCAATCACTCGAAGCTTGTGAAGGTTTCGCAATTTTCGCCATTCAAAACTATGACACCAAATCCTTCCTTTCCTTATATGCACCTCCCTAATGTTTGCAGCCATCTGAATTGTTGTGTGTGCTGTTACATCCAACTCAAAATCAGTGTGGCATATATCTAGTACCCATAGACTCTGAAAAACTTCCATTTTTGGTGTATTGTGTTTATCACATTCCTCTACGCGCAGATCCTTGCAGCCATCTAATCCGAGGAACCTTAAGCTACTGCAACAACGGAAAGGAGGTGAAGAAAAGTTGAAGGTGCATTGGCATAACTTTAGCACACATAGTTTGTCCAATCCAAGAAACATGTAAATAGTAAGGGTCTAAATGGAGGATCAGATATGCTTGCGACCGCACCAACGAAAAAGGACCTTGACTGATGATGCACAACAAATCCTTCCTTCTTGTAATGTATCCATCTTTCCTTTAGATGAGTCTTCCATTCATCACCAAAAGAAGGTAGTGCATTGGATGAATAGTCCTCTCTATATATGTGTTGATGCAGAGCAGCTGGAACCACCCAAGCTTCGTCACCTTGACCTCCTTGTATAATCCCATCACAGACCCAATAGTTAGAGGCATGGGTGGCCCAGTCGTAGTCGATGATGTTGCCTCCTTGAGAGTATAGTGACATGAGATACAAGCAACACCTTCTAAATACTTCACCAAGCTTATTTGTGTGCCCAACAATTTCTCGAGCCTCCATTTGAATGAAATAACCCCAGTCCAAAGTATCCCAGTTTCCATAAATAAAGAGATGTGAATTATCTACCTTCTTACTAATTCCTGGATTGAGCCGGAGCCTTCCTCGAAATGTCCACAATACTTTACTAACAAACCCAACCCAGCGGTCTGGATGGGGAATGCCAAAATCATTGAAGTCTATTGTGTAATCGCTGCCATTGTGGAAGACCACTAAACATTTGTGTTCTTGTAAAGCCTGATGGATCTTTACCCCAACGTCTTGTATCTCAGCTCTCGAGCTTTCACCTACCCCTCTGAAATCATCTTCTTTGTCATGCCTATCAAAAATATCCATTACTCGTTGAGGAAGCTTCAGTTCTTGTGCGATTGTTCTCTGGAGTGTTCTTCGGCTTTTCCACATAGAGCAATTGATGTGGATGATCTTGTTAAATTTCTTCAGCAGAGATGGTGGGGGGTCTTCAGCTATGGCTCTAAGCACCGCCGAAGCAGCCAGCCCACACCATCCATCAAAATAGATGGCCCTGTGTGCAGTATTGCTTGTATCCTCTAGATAAGGGATTATGTTTTGCACCGCTTCTTCGATGGTCTCCGCATAAATCATCTGCTTTAGTTGATGGAAATTAGTTGAGGTAAATATATGCAAGAGGTGCATGTACTATCTTTTTGTTATTATTAAGACTAAATACTAATTAAACTCATGCATGTGCCACGATTGAGCCATGATTTCAGTTTCATAGAGGTGTTAGCTGGATGGACCTACAGAAGACGGAGGACCGGGAGTGCGTTAAGAATGCAACATGTCTACCGGCCATCAGCTACAGACAGGGAGGACAATCCGGTTTCTGTGGGCATGCAGCAGGTGTACACCGGACTGTTACTGGAGAATTAGGAGATGATGATGGTGTGTTTTGATTAGTGTGTTGCTGTGCTAATGGAAAAGTGGGAGAAATTAAGCTGGATTCCCGTCTCCTACCAGCTAGCTAGCTCGCGGGAAAAAAACAAGTTATGCTACTACTGACAGGCTATATATCTTGGAAATTTTAAATGTGGATCAGATTAACATGACTCGGTGGATCAACCCAATACAGTGCAACTTTGTGGCTAATTAACATGATTCAATGGAATTGGTTCTTCTTAAATCCTGAACCCGAATCAAGAATTTAAGATCCAATCCAATACATGTCTAGATTGTGAGAACAGGATGCATGTGTAATGTACCCAGACAAATACCTTTCGAGGCATGATGACTGATATAATTCAATGAAGACGTGCACGGCAAAGAGCAGAAGCACCAGAAATTTAGCCCATCGATCTGCACCGCCAAACGAATTATGTTGGTAGCTGTTACCACCTAGGAAGTGACCTGAAAAGCATAGGAATTAGTTATGTTTGTGCAGGAACAAACATTGCCAGTCGGCACATAATACTGCTAGCGAGTAATCAATATAAGATATACAGATAGCAGAAGAATTAACCATGCATGTATGGTACCTAGATTTGCAGTAGCAGGTACTGCCTCGTTAGGCCAGAAGAAATGAAAGATGTTGATGTCAGATGAGCAATGAACGAATGAGTCTGCTTTCCTTTTGCCAAAGCATCCATCAATTCTTTGCTTGGGGCTGCAGCAAAGTAAAGATGGAATTGTCTGGCTTCTTTGCTTCTTTCTCCTTTTCCTTTTTCTTTGAATAAAGCATGGGCAGGGCAGGGTCAGATTCCTATTGCAAATCACGAGGACTATAGTGCCATCAGTATTGTCTCGCAGCAACTCATGTGCAGTGTCATGAGCGTAACCAAATTAATGAATGGGAGGTTTTATCAGTCAGGAGAAAAGTGAAGTACCTAGCTCCAGTTAGCCTCCTGCAATGCGGTCAGCAACTAGCCAACTGTACTAATCAAGATCGATTCAGTGTGTACTTTGAATGCAAACGGCATGCTTGGTGCTGTCATACTTCTTTGGTGTAATCCTATTTTGGTGTAATCAAGATCGATTCAGTCTGGAACGGCATGCTTTGTTCCAGACGGTTTCCCCAAAATCTGAGTTCTATCGCTTCCTCGTCATCAGTTCATCACAATCAATCTTCTTTGGTGTAATCCTATTTTGGTGTAATGCAGAGAACAATTAAAATAATAGGTCACAAGTTCTTTCCTTGGCTTCCAGCGGAAGGATGAGTGGAGATGGCTCCATAGATTCCTTCCAGGAGACGGCGCGTTGATTTGCATTGCAGCCTTGAAATTAGCTTCCCCTTCATCTGTTCAAGAAAACGCAATCTCCTCGCCAAATGATTGAATCCCCACCTGTAGAAAACAGAACCGAGTTCACGTCTCAGCTGAAGTCATCTTTCTGCAATATGAGACCTGATATATTCTACTGATCGCCGGATGTTGCAGCTGCAAACTGTTGGCATGAGTCTCGACCTCGACGCCGATATAGCCGAGTACTAGAGCGAGTACTTTCCGGGGATACACCCGTACGAGACTAGCTTGAGCACTTTCCAAACTAATCGGTTGGAGACGTAGAACGTAATCGTTTTTCCTCTCGCCCCTGGCGCTGGAACCCTAGCCGCCGCCAGGAGTGGCCAATCTTCCAACGCCGTCCTCCGGCGGCTCCCCTCCGCCGGCGACCTCGGTCGTTAGTGGGGAAGGGGTCGCTGGATCCATGTGTGTGGATAGTTTTTAGCCCATCGTAGTCTAGGTTTTTAGGTGCTCATCGTCTTGTCTTCGGCAGCGGTGATGGCGGTGCTGAATAACGATTCTTCGGATCCTTTCCTGACGAGGCCTTCTGTCCTGTGGTTGGGGATGGATTTGGAACAAGTCTGTTCAAGCAAGGATGGCGTGACGGCGGCGGCATCCTTGTGGTGGACATGTATCCGCTGGAGCGTCGGCGCGGAGCTTGGAAGGTAGTTCAGGAGTGGATGCGGATTGTGGTCTGCATCAACGACACCTGAAAGATGGTGGATCATGTGTTGGATTCGTGGATGACCGGCATGGTTTCCTCCCCCGATGTCTTAGTTGTGCGGGGGTGTGAAATCTGGAGTTCGATGGCATATCCTGGGTATTGTTCCGGTCTGATTCGTTCAACGGTAATGGTTTCACCTTTGGTGAGCCACTTTGAGGTCCACAAAGCTATATACCATCGATGGAGCCGCGTCGAGTTCGGGTGAAGAGGTGATCGTCATTTTTCCTTTGGTGTCTGCTAGGATGGTGCCAGAGGCAGGGGACGGGTGTTGGTGTCAAGTTTAGAGAATTTTTCGGTCTTGATTGTATTGTCCTTTAATGATTGGTGTTTCTTTATGCAAAGGCTATCGTTTTGCTGTCTTTCAAGTTTTGTCAGGTCGATTTGTGCGTGCGTGACATATATTATGATGTTATGATAGGAATAAGACACGTATTACCATGTAAAAAGAAAGGAAAACGTTTAAAAACAACCGAATGATTTTCTCTCACGTCAACCGCGCGCTCCGAGCGCCACGCGTCCTGGTGGGGCACTCTCGGTAGGCAGCGTTATCTTCTTATCTCCAGCGGGTCACAAGAGCCACTCGTTCCACTGAGTTATTTCCATGGCAGCTTTGTCTTCACATCCCAACTTCCATTGATTCCTTCTCGTCCCGCACCTCTCCGTCTCCTACTACGTCACCGCCATGGCTCATGGACGCGCTCCAGAAACTGCTACTCCAAACCTTCTTTCGTTGCAAAGGCGGCTTCAGGGAGGAAGCTGCGCTGCTGGAGATGAGGCACTGGTGTCGCAACCTGAGTCGCCGTCGTCCCCGCGCTGCTGCAGGCTAGGAGAGGAGGGTGCTGATGCCATGGCCCGGCGGAGCTGCGTTGCAGCACGCGATGCTTTGCTATGACATCGTTTTTGCCATGCCGACGGCGCACCTGCATTACCGCCGGTGGAGCTGCGTTGCAGCAGGAGAGGCGACGAGTTGCTTCAATGGCCGACGGTGGCAGTGGCGGATCCAGGAATTCAACTTTGGGTGTTAAAATTTTTTTTTTTCACCCTGAGAAGCCAATTGATCCACTGCAATACAAATTGTTTACAATAGCAACAATATCTCACAAGATAAAGAAAATTACAAAATAGAGAAGAAAAACTTCAGAGTTGGAACTTGGAAGGGGATTCATCTTAGGCTTAGAGATGAGGTTGTTGGTCATGTTGGAGCCATTCTGCACTGATATGCTCCCCTCCCGGCGTCGACGACTGCGGCGGCCGCTGCCACAACGCTCATGCCCACCCTTTGTACTGCAAGCATTCCATTCCCGTTGCTCCTCCCCACCGGCGGCCATCGGCACGGCACTACGCGAGCATGACTTGTCCGTGTCCTCCGCGGAAACCATGGGAGCCCCGGCGCCGGTGGCTCCCTCGCCTGGTTGTGGCTCGCCATAGGCGTTCAGTACAGAATCGTGCTGCCGCCTCGTCCATGGGAAGAAGCGAAGACGGAACCGGATGTCTGCTGGGTGAATATCTCATGCGTACATGCGTGGCCGGCTGCTAGTTGCTGCTGAACTGGGCATATTTGCGTGTACATCTGAAATGGGCTGCGTGGACAATGGACAGAAGTGGCTAGCTGCTGCCGTCCTATGTGGTTGCTGTCACATATTGATATATGCCTATATATAAGATTTTTCTTGCAGAAAAATTTGGGTGTACATCTGTACACCCATGCCGATCCCTGGACGGCGGAGTTGCATTGCAGGAGGAGAGACGACGATGCCGCTGCTGCCGTGCCGACAGCGCGGAGAGGCAACGAGCTGCTGCCATGGACGGCGGCGGAGGTGCGAGTTGATGCTGCCATGGACGTCGCTGGAGCTGCCCGACGCTGCCATGTGCGTCGCTGGAGCTGTGATGAGATGAACCATGCACGGGCGTGAGGTGCTAGGAGGGAGCTGCGGTCATGCGTGCGGGAGGCGTGCTGGGATGTGCTGCTCGGGAGAATGAATCGGACGCTGTAGATGATGTGATCTGACTGCTATAGAAACGGCTTAAATTTGGCTCGTATCATCTGACTGATCCGTAGCAGGCGCCAAAAAGAAAGGTTGGAGACGTAGACGTAGACGTAGAACAGTGGCCAGTGGCACGTATACACAAAGCAACCAAGCAGCCTAGCAGCCGAGCTGCAGGATCAATTCCTCTAGAGCTAGCTTATGCATGTACTCAATCAAACCAGGAGCCGCTGACTTGATTGCTCGTATCGAGCGAAACAACTCGACGAGAACACAAAGTTTATATTCTTGGAGTACAAGGTAGAACAATACTAGTACAATCATCAAAGTTTATATTCTTAGAGTACAGCTATACTTTTTTTTTAGAGAAGGCCATCATGGCTAGCTTTATTGATTATTAAGCAACATTACATCATCCACAAGCTTCGAGTACAACCAGCTAGGGGGATTATCGTCCCAATTACAAGATAATTTTTTCAAAAAACTATGTCTAGCTAGCTCATGAGCAACGCTGTTGGCTTCTCAAGGACAGTGAATAAAGTCGACCTTCCCAATCATGAAAACCACGTCAATGCATTCTGCATAAATAGCTGCTGCTGGATCCCACCATTGTGATTGTCCTGTGCAAAAGTTGATGACTTCAGTTGAATCGGACTCAGCTGTAACTCTGTGAAACCCCATATAGAATTAGCCAAGATCAGTCCCTCTTTCATAGCCGTTGCCTCCATTGTAACCGCATCTGCAGCATGCAAGTAAAATGTGCGTCTCCCAGCAAGAAATTTGCCTGATAAATCTCTAATGACAGCAGCCGTAGCTCCCGTGCCCTCTTCTGCATGGTATGAAGCATCTACATTTAGTTTAACAAAACCCGGATTAGGTTTAGTCCAACTAATCTGAGAGTTCACCTGATTCCCACGGCCAGCTCGTGTTGCATGAGCAGCAATACCCAAGATAGATAGTGGTCATTTACTCATTGGAGGAACCGATTCATTGTGGAGTACAGCTATACTAGTCCTGTACGAGTCCTATTTGATGATTGTACTAGTCGAGTCAGACACAGTAAATTGGTGCTACTTTGTTGTGTTTTTTCCAGAGGCCAACCATTTCATTGTTCTGAATCACCATAATTTTCGGAAAGAACACCGCCGGTTCACTGTGGCACCTCAGCTTGATGATTGGAGCCCACTAGTATTTTATTCCTAGGCTGACTTGAATCACCAGAGAAGCAAGGGTGCCCTCCCATTGCAGTCCTGTCCAAGTTCAGTGCTTCAGGATAAGTGATCCAATGCCCATTTCAGTGCAAAGCAGCTCCAGTTGAAATTTAAGTGCTTCAGCCCATTTGAGTCCAACAACATTTGCCATTGATATTTATCTTATTTATTCCCAACAACATTTTTCACCACTGCAACTTTCTCACCAAAGCAGTTTTCACAGCACAGCCAACCCAGAGCAGCTTTCAAAACACAATCATCCCAAACAAACACTACATTAGGCTTCTGCAACCGTGTGAGGAGGAAGAGAATAAGCTCATTGCGGTTGGACAATGGATTATTACCTTGCCCTAGGCTAGTGCGCTCTCGGAAATTTAAAAGGATCTCAACAAGAATCACATCCTCAATTTGGGGTGGTCTTCTTCGCTACTGCAAACAGCTAGCATGTATTCGAAATTCCAAATGCGAACCTGATTAGCTATATATAAACAATGTGTTGTTGGTGTTTAATTTGCCGTGGATCAGATTAATACTATATATGTCCACAAGTTTGCAAGGATGTGTACGTATCAAGTTTGTATCTAATTAAACATGTAAGTGGGTTCTTTTTAAATATTGAACCTAACACTTTTATTCAAGGTCCAATCCAATACATGTGAGAAAAGTACAGATAAATACCTTTTGAGGCATGATGACTAGTCTTTTAACGAAGGCCCGACAAAAACAAGAAGTTCCAGAAACCTAATCCATCAATCGATCTGTAGCTCCAGATGAACTGTTTTGCTTGTTCGCACCTATTTACCTTACGAGATCGGTTGGAATTAGTTATACACTTGTTATTTAATTTGGGGAAAAACTAAAGTGCGAGCAATTAGAGGAGTGAGAACAATTGAAACCACGTCGTAGTAGCAGTAGTACCTTACTTGGCAGGATCTTGTCTGCTGATGATGGAATAACACAAGAATTTGTATATGTTTACTGATGTTTGCAAGACTGTAAGCTGCAAAAGAGGTTGTGACAGAAGAAGAGATGGTTATGCGAGGTGATATGAAGGAGGAGCAATGAAAGCATGGATATTGGCGAGCAATTGTGCGTGCCTGGCTGGAGATGTTAGTGCCAGATGTCAATCTACACCATCTGAGCTGCACCCACGGGTGAATTATTTTGCTAGCTCTAGCACCTAGTACATATATAGGTAGTTACCAGAAAAGCACAGGAATTAGTTATGTCTGTGCATGCACGAACAAACACCGTCACTCGATACTCCCTCTGTCCCGAAATGTAGGTCGCTGGACGTTTTGCAGTGCAAATTTCGACACGTTACGGAATTCTCGCACTTTCCATAATTACCCCTCACTCCCCTCGCAGCCCACTCGCTCACTCGCTCGCCTCCCCGTCGCTCCCCTCGTTCCCCTCTCTTCTCCCCGCCGCTCTCCCCGATTCCCCGCTGGCATCTCCCTGACTCCCCGTCGCCAGCCTCTCAAGCATATCTCCCCGTCGCCACCACCTTTCTCCGCATCCACACCCGGCGTCCATTCACGTCCGGCGTCCACTCACACCCGTCGTCCATTCACGCCCCACATCCAGGGTCAAAGAATGATTTTTTTGCGCCGGCGACGAGCTTCTGGGCGACAGAGGCGATGGATTTGCGTGCGCCGGCGCTCGATCTAGGCGAGGGAGGCGCTGGATCTGCGCTCGTCGGCACTGGATGCGGAGCGGAGGCCGAGCGGCGTATCTGGAGAGGCGCGGGAGCAACCGGCGGATCTGGAGCGGCTTGGTCGTCCTCACGGATCTGGTACGGTGTTTCTTCTCCACGCCTCCTCTGTTATCCATTTGTAGGAGTAGTTGATGTTAGAGTAGCAGTGCATCGATTTGGTTAATGAAAACTTGATGCAGTAGCTTGAAAATGCAGTGTGCCAGACTCCACTACGGCTCTGAAGCCTTCACAAAGTTACTGAAATCGTGTGACTGTTGCTGTGCAAGCAAAGATGAAGCTGATGGATCACCCCAGGCCCAGAGCAACTTGCTGATGGATTCTGGAGTATGTGTGTGAATTGCTGAACGGAGTAGAATGGTAATGCTCTCCTTGTATCTACGCCATGTTGCGGCGGAGCCACTGAAGCAGGTTCATATTTTCAGAGAACGAAAATTGCAGGCATCGAACATACTCACATTTTTCTTGCAGATCCCACATTTTTCTTTTTCTTGTTTTGAATGGTGGGCGATGAACTCTCAGAGTCTCACTCGTGGTTTCTACTCCTGATTCAGTTATTCTTGTGTGTTTATTATGCCGTACTTGTCGAGACATAAAGTTCCTCCTGATTCAGTTAGTTGGTCCCGATTTAATCATTTGAACAAGTTCCTCCATCTCAACAAGTAACTTAGCTTGATTGGAGTGCAAAATGTATCCAGCTAAGTTACTTAAAGTAGAAAAATTTATCCAACTGAGATTGTGGTAAGCTCTTGATTGGAGTGCAAAATTGGAACAAATTAAAGCCGCAGATTCTGTCTGCTAACTCTTTGCTTCTTTCTCCTTTTTCTTTGAATAAAGCATGGACAGGGTAGGGCCTAGTACCACAAATCATGAGTGAATACGAGATACGTACGTGTACGTAGCTCTGCTTGAAAAACTCCACTCAGTTCATGTGTCACGTGTGGAGCTGGGAACAGCATAGTACTCTGCCCGGCGCCGTTATAGTTCATCGTTGCCGTCGCCGGACAATACTCGGCATCGGGACTGGGCCAAAAGAATGACTTCTACACTAAAAATCATTTTTTTTCCAGAACACCTCGAGAGGGGCAGGGGGTTCCTGCATTTCATTAAGAAGAAGAGAGTTGGTCCAGTTTATAAGGAAAACCGGACCCGAAAACCTAACATTCTCGGCTAATTAGGGAAAACCGAATGAAAACCCACAAAAGAAAGAAAAAAAGAAAATGAGAAAAAGAGGACTCTGCCCGCCATCGTTGCTGAGATAAAAAACTTGACCTAGCCTAGAAGCGCATTGTTGTAGGGTATGATACTCAGTGATCCTCTTTACTTTTGATGGAAGTTATCCCAGCGATGGGAAACAGAGAGAAGGCGACGTAGAAGAGAGAAAAACAAGGTGCATGACAGGTGTTTTTTTTTTCCGTAAGTTTGTTGACTTATAGACTACATGTCAGATACATACTGGTGACTAATTAAACTGAAACTTCCTCCAACGTGTGACCAACAATAGACAGGATTTAATTTGTTCAACCGGATACCTTTTTTCTGGACAACTCAAGAGTGAACTCCGTGTGAATAGGCTCCAAAATGAGCACAGACGCTTAATTATTTATAATCATCAACTGCTCAGTTGTGCTACAAAACAACTCAGTTTCAGCTAACGATGACAGACTCAGAAGAAAATAACATCTTCCCGGAACTGCTAGTAGTGACCGTTTCACCAATTTATTCTTGAGCAAACACACAACACACCCACGGTCTTGGGAAGAAAACACTATTGACTTGAGACGTCGCAGCAGTGGAAAGCAGCAATATGTCCACCTCCTGTTGTACGTTGTGGTTGCCTGATCTGAGGTAGAGGGAGATGAACACACCTGAGGTTTTCTGCTGCGTGTAAAGTGCAGCCTTTTTTGCTCTGAAAACGAGAGTATCGGTCAAGACATGTACAGGTGCACGCTCCATGAGCGTTTGTTCAGCTACCTGAAGAAATATGCCTACAGAACTTAAGGAGTGCGACGGGATTATCCATCAGAATAAAGTTCTTTAGCTTTCTGAGAAGAGTGCATCTGCTTCCTTGCTTGGGGTTGGAGCCAAATCGAGAACCGAGATGCCAACGCTTTTTCATCGATCAGAAAATTGTTGCCTCCTGCCCGCTTGATTGATAATATGGAATCATTTCAAATAAAATCCTACTACATACTGTACAAACCTAGTTAATGGATCTACTTAATAAGTGAGTCCAACAATGCCTGACTCTTGTAGCTCACACACACACACACACACACACATCTTTGCACCCCCTATGATGTGCAAAACTATCTGAAGAATTTGGTGATTGAGATATCAAATCTATCACCCACAACATGTCAACTCTGTAATGTAATGTTGTAATTTCTTATCCAAGTTCTAGGTTTCCTTTGAGGTTGGTAGTGTCATGTGCGCTGCTGCAAGCTCGCTTTGATGAGGAGAAGGACAAGATCCGACAGGATTGACTGAATATATATGAGACAGCTGGGGAGGGACGTGTGCCAAGATTTGTGCAGAGGTGTATCATGTGTGCCAAGATTTGTTCAAACGTTGGAGGTGGAGGGTTATATATGCAGATTTCAAATCTTCCAGTTGTTGCTTTCAGATTTGGTTACCCGGCCAAAATGCCTACATACATCGTCCAAAAATGCACAAATTAAGGATGAATAACCAAACCAAAAAACAAACATCAGTTTTTTACCTCATTTTGTAATACATTATACATGTAAGAAGACCACACCGATACATTTCCAGGCAAGCATATACTTTCTAGCTGTTGAAACAATCACACACAGATTATAATCGTTTCTTATGTTGTCTTTGGCAAACATCACTCTCGTCAAATCAATAGGGGTTGTGTGACCGTACGTGGTAGACGCACTACAAGCCAAAAAAGAAAAAAAAAACATGACCACAAACCAAACCAAACCACACACTAACAAACAAACGTTACGCGTTCGTCCCCATCTCATTGGAAACAATCAAGCAGATGTACTGTGTACAAACGCAACATCAAGCTAGCACCGATTTATTCTTCAGAAAAACACACCATCATAATCTCGGGAAATGAACACCTGAATTGTACGTACGTTATGGTAGCGCAGCGGTCGCGAGCAGGAAGACGACACCGTCATCTTGTACCACCAAACCTACACAACATAGACAGGGCATGATGCAAGCATGCAACTGATATAGTTGAGTGCAGAATGCATAGCCGAGAGGATGATTGGAATTGCAACACGAGACAGGCATGATTGATTAACTTGTTACTGTACATCTACAGTCTACATGCAGAGTATTCTTTGAAGTGCAGATTGTCATATACTCCCTCTGTACCACAATACTTGTTGTTGGGGGAACTTGTACTAGTTTTCCCCAACTACAAGTATTTCGATACAGAGGGAGTAGTAAATGCTAACTTTATATGGCACATGCATTAAACAAATGGACAAAGTGTTGTGCACGTGTACCTGAACGGTTGCATCAATTCACCGGAGAACCGAGAATCTCTCCATGGGCATCTTGTAATAAGACGAGTGGCACGGCTTGAAGAGGGAAGGGTCATGGCCGGCCTCCAGCCCATCCCACTCAAGCTTCTCCCACCAATCCTTCTCGCAGTCAACGACGGGGCGGTTATCTCGGCCGACGGCTGGGAGGCGCCTGAGACCCCAGCATCCCCTAAGCCATACCCTCTCAAGCTTGGGAGCAAGCATCTTGAACTCACATATACGTTGCAACTTATGGAGCTCATACAGATGGATGTGCTTCAGGCTTGGGAACTCAAGTACGCGTTCCAGGCGGCCAGAATGGACAGGGAATACCATCTTCAGGTCACCACAGTTGACAATGTGGAAACTCTCTAAGCTGCGCAAATATGATGCCTGAATAGCCCACAATAATGGAAGCACAAATGAGAGCCTTGGGCAAGAGTAGACATGTATGCTCCGCAGTTTTGCAAATGAGTATATATCCATGCCATTGAAGGTCCTTCCTTTGCTCCAAATGCAATGGGCCATCAGTAAGTCAGCCGCCCAAAAGGTCTCTATTTCTTCAAAGGGGTAGATGGTATCGTAGTTAGTGGTGAAGACTGTGTGCATCTTGGGGCATCTCACCACATGGCACTGTTTTAGATGTTGCCAACCAAGTTTCCTGTCATCTATGGACATCATGTGTTCAGGGATGACCGTGGTGATGCAAGAATTATCATGCACATGCAATGACTTGGCTTCGTCCATTGCAAAGATGACAGCCTCAATTGCTTGTACACTCTCCACTCTAAGGTTGCTAATTCCCTTACCAATCTCAACGTGGCAGCCTGATGGCTGAAACTGCATTCCATTGTTGCAGTCGTGATCGATAATTATGTTGCCAACAGAGACATCAATGTAGGTGTTGTAAGTATTGGGGGTTAATGAATATTGTTGAGGCAGATCCATTATGTGCCCACTAATACCGGGGCCCATTTTCTCCTTCATATAGCTTTGTCCCTTAACATTGGTGGTACAAGGGACACAAACATTTATATGGAACCTATTGCTCTTCCAACAGAATTGAAGATTGTTTTGTAATACCAAGGACTGAAAAAACCTTAGATCCATTATAGTAACATATACTTCATGTAGTTTTGTTTGAACAGGACACACCAATGAATCTATGTGCAGCACTTTTAGTGCTGGTAGACCTCTTTCTGACCATAAAATGGCTTTGAGCTGCATACATCCCAATAGAATAATTTTTTGGAGACATGGAAGTTGCACCACCTGAGTTGTGAGGTCAAGTGTTTTGACTCTTGTGCCTGAGAGATCCAGCTCCTGAAGGTTTGGAAGTGATCCACGCAGTGTGAAGTCAGACAATCTTGCACAACCAGCAATGGAGATACGGCTTATTTTGGCTGCCTTGTAATCATCATTTCTTAGTCCTGCATCTAAGCTGAATGATTCAAGTGATGGAGGGAGACTTTCAACCTGCTCCAAACCAATGCTACGATCTAGTACCAGAGTCTTAAGCCTAGCTGCTTTTGAGAGACTTGGCAAACCGTGTATTGTGCTATTCCTTGATAGGTCAAGGAATTCCATGTTCACCATATCTGTAAATTCATCCATTTCACCTGTATGCCAAGGTGATGTAGGCTCAATCAGTCGAAGCTTACGAAGGTTTTGCAATTTTCTCCATGGAAAACCGCGGCACCAAATCCTTCCTTTCTTTATATGCACCTCCCTAATGTTTACAGGCATATGCTCTGTGATGTGTGCTGACAAATCCAACTCCCAATCAGTGTGACATATGCTTAGCACCCATAAGCTCTGAAAAAATTCCAATGGTGGTCTATCTTGCTTCCCTTCTTCTAATACTTGTTGATTCTTGCAACTATCTAATCCGTGGAACCTTAAGCTGCGGCAACCACAGAAAGGAGGTAAAGAAAAATTGAAGGTGCAGCGGCATAACTTGATAACACAAAGTTTGTCTGATAGATGAAACAAGCCATTAGGTAAGGGCCTTAATGGAGGATCGGAATCACTTGCAACTGCAGCAATAAAAAAGGAAGTTGAATTTTGATGCACAACAAAGTTGTCCTTGACCAATATCCGCGGTTTCCAAGGAGTCTTCAGTTTATGACCAAAAGAGGGAATTTCATTAGATGAATAATCCTCTATATGTATGTATTGATGCAGAGCAGCCGCAACCTCCCATGCTTCGTCCGACTGACCTCCCTTTATAATCCCATCACATACCCAATAGCTCGAAGCATGGGTGGCCCAGTCGTAGTCCATGACATTACCTCCTTGAGAATTTAATACCAGTAGATACAGACAACACTCTTCAAGTACTTCGGGAAGCTTATTTATGTGCCTAGCAATTTCTCTAGCCTCATTTTGCAGCAAATAATTCCAACCGTGACCCATCGAGTGATCGTAAAGAAAAAGATGTGAACTATCCACCTTCTCACTAATTCGTGGGTTGAGCCGAAGCCTTCCTTGAAATGTCCATAATACTTTGGTTTCAAAAAATTCTCCTTGAGGAATGCCAAAACCACTTAAATTAACCATATCATTGCTTCCATTATGAAAGACCACTAAACATCTATGGCTCATAAGGACTTGAAAGATCTCTCTCCCAACGAATCCTATTTCAGCTCTTGAGCCTTCATCTACTCCTCTGAAATCATCTTCCTCATCTTGCCTATCAAAAATATCCATTACCCGCTGAGGAAGCTTCAGTTCTTGTGCGATTGTCATTTGGAGTGCTCTTCGGCTTTTCCACCTCGAGCAATCGATGTGGATGATCTTGTTGAATTTCTTTAGCAGAGATGGCGGAGGGTCTTCAGCTATGGCTCTAAGCACCGCAGAAGCAGCGAGCCCATGCCATGCATCAAAATAGATGGCCTTGTGTGCAGTATTGCTCATATCCTCCAGAGAAGGGATTATCCTTCGCACCGCTTGTTCAATGTTGCCCGCATATATCTCCTGCATAATTAGTTGATGCTGATTAGTTGAGGTCCCTCAGTTTCGCGTTTTCTATTTAGTAAATAGATGCAAAAGGTGCACGTGATTTTTTGTATTGTTAGTATTATGATCAACACTAGTCAATTAAGCTGTGTGTGTGGGCACTCATACAGGCTCACAGTAAACCACAACCATAGTTTGAGTGTTTGTGTGTTAATGGGACTGACAAGCAGTGGTATTGTTAGCCAATGGTGGGAGACCCAATGTGTTATCAGCTGGGAGAGGAGGGAATACAAATGTTAAAAGGATTTTATGGTGAGAATCTAAAACTTAAATTTGTTGGAGCAAGGGAGTTTCCCACGTTTGAGCCGTTCTTTCCGGCTTCCCCAGCGAATCTCAGCCATCCCTTTTCTTGCGCACTCGGCCCCCACCCTTCCCAGCCGCCACCCCGTCCTCCTCTCATACCCTCCTTCCTCCTGCTGATTCCGTCCTCCCTATCCCCCGCTCATCTTTGTTGTGCACTGTGACCGGACTGGCTCCACCTCCTCCACCCCAAGGAAGCATCAGAAACAGGGCTGGCTGCGTAGGAGGAGCGGAGTTGTCGCCATGAGCGCCGTCATCCTTTCTCCGCTGGTAGACCCACCCCACCGCCTCCCTCGTTCCTCTCCTTGTCGATCTCGCGTCACTGCTTCACTCCCTCTCCTCTGCGCTTCAGATCTCCCAGACATTGATTATCCTTGCTTAGAATTATTGGTTCATGGAACAAATTTGTAGTTGTATATCTATAGGTTCCTGGAACTGGAACAAATTTGTAGTTGTATCTCTATTGGTTCATGATCCATATATTGTCAACACAGATGAATGCCATAATTGATTTGTTAGACTTTCATTCATGATCCCAATCCCATCCAATCATCACAATGTGATGGGCTCTTGCGCTTCGACCTGTTCCCGAGGAGTGCGGTTAGCAACAGCACACACGGCGTTGATGGTGGTGGAAGCAGCACTCAAGCAAGCGGTTATAGCGGCACTGCAGTACCATCAGATTGGCACAAGGATGGTGCTTCTTCCCCAGTTGAGAATCAGAACAATATTGGCAAAAGTTCCCCTAAATATCGAGGCTTGCAGTCTTTGCCGTGCTCACTAAGTATATCGGCATTTTAGTCATTGGTATGGCATGAGCTAATGAATAATCATTGGTTGAAATATGATTTCATACTTGCACTATTTCATAAGTTAAGCAAAGCCTTTTCTATTACTACAGCTTGGTAATAACAGTATAATGTCCACCATAATACTATTTATTAAGTAACTAACTTTTGGAGCAGATGTTGTCAATAGAGTAAACGGGCCTAACTACTATGGTCAGCGTTCACTATAAGCTTTATGTTTCTCCCTTTGATGCAGCTCTATAGCTAATTTCTGTTGATGTGTTCTTATGTTCTCTGAATGAATATAAATGCTTCTCATGTGCATTCCACTAATTGTTGTTATGTGCACCTCAAAATGCAGAAGGTATGCATACGAAAGAATGACAAGTAACTAGTATGAGTGTTGGCTTTATAGCGCTAGATCAACTCACCAAGGAGCAAGACACACATACGTGCAAAACTAGACCAGAAGCAACCGTATGTGAAGCTGGCTTGACCTAGCGATAACTCGATTTACTTCGGTGACTTGGCGATCGATGGAAGAAACTCTTTTATGGCCAAATGCTCGTATCGAGCCTTTCATATTTCTCTTCTCCTATTTTCTGAACCCAAACCGACTAGGCTTATGTATCCCAAACCGACTATGGTCAGCGTTACATGGGGTGTTCATGTATATATATATTATTACAAGGCTAGACCTAAACCCAAACCGACTAGGCTTACATATCCTACATGGACACGCTTACATGCAAGACGGGCACGGGATTAACTCTATGAGGTACGAAAATCCTACACCTACGAAGGCTTACATACGTTTACAAAAGCCTTCCAACTATTCTAAACATCTTCCCCCTGAATTTCAGGAGCGGTGGGCCTCACCCTCCCCCTTAATCCAATTAAACGCTGCCAAGTCACTCCAGCACGTAAACATTCGTAGATCTTTACGTGGATGTAGCATTGCTCCTATGAGGTATATAGAGTAGTGGGCAGAAGACCTGCCCGAGGTACCACTTTTACATGGTTATGTAAGACATTTCACTGTTTCCAGACTTATTTGAATAGGATTCATTTTAGTCCCTCCGTTTCATAACGTAGTGCATATAGATTCTTTAAAAAGTCAAACCTCACAAACTTTGACCAAGTTTGTGGAGAAAAAACATTTACATCTAGAATGTCAAACATATATCATTAGAATCATCATAAGATGTAGTTTCATATTTTATATATTTGGTATTGTAGATAGAAATAGTTTTCTCTATAAAGTTGGTTGAAGTCTATAAAGTTTGACTTTTCAAAAAAATAAATATACGCATTACATATGAAACGGAGGGAGTAATTAATTGTTCATAGTTTGTTCTTTCTATTGTCGGTTGTACCGCATTAGCTGCTCACTCTGTAGATTTAGATGTTCATATACATTCTCAGGATACAACAACAATGATAGCCGTCTGTTCCTATTCTCTTGTGCTATTCTTCTGTTTCCTTATTTAGTGTCACATTTATATTAGGATCTTCCGACTTTAATGTTCTGTTTTAAGGTTAAAGTTTCTTCCCAATTGATTAGGAAAATTGCAGGGTAGAACATAAGCCTAAGTTATACCATTTCTAGATTATGCTACAGTGATTATGCATAATAATTTGGTTGCAAATAAACAAGGGTATAAGGTATTTATGTGGTTTGTGCACAAGGAAGTGATTTGGACTAAAGATAAATTGGCAAAACGTAATGGGAGGGTAGTAAGCGATGCTGTTTTTGTGGTCAGCATGAAACTATCCAACATCTTTTTATCAAATGCCCACTTGCCAGGCTACTTTGGCGTACAATACAAGTTATATTCAATGTCAAACCTCCGGATAGCATAGCCACGTTATTTGGAATGTGGCTAAATGGGGTAGAGTCTAAAATAGCGGCGCATATTCGAGTTGGGATGTGTGCATTAATTTGGGCTATTTGAAACTGCCGGAATGATGTGATTTTTAACAGATACAATGTCATAAATTTTTTGCAGGTCGTATAAAGGGCAACTGGTTGGATCCGTATGTGGTCGTCACTCAGTCATGCGGATGCCAAGGAGCATATGGCTATTGGGTGCAACCATTGGGAGAGAGTAGCATGGGATACCTACAATCCCACTTATTGGTAAATCATGCAATAACAAAGCAATCCAACGACAAAAAATGACTTGGGGGCTAGATCGGACGGCTGGAATCGCTAATGACGTGAGTGTAGGAGATATGCCCTAGAGGCAATAATAAATGTTATTGATTATCTCCCTGTTCATAATTAGGTTTATGTTCCATGCTATAACTGCTATGGTTCTCGAGTCTACAAATAAAACGAGGCTCGGAGGAAGACTCATATGCACGTGTGGAATAATAAACGGTAAAATGTATTCCTAGTCTGGCCTCTAAGACTAGCTCAAGTATTGCATGATGGTTCTGTTTTCCTGATCATGGGCATGTCTATGCCAGCAATTTTGAGGGCACAGTGTTAGAAGAACATTTGTGTTGAATCGACCTGAATTGATGTTATGCTATGAGTTACATTCGTCACAAGTTAATGGTTAATAACACAGAGATGGTTAACGTTTGCATGATTCCTTAGACCATGAGAGTATCGAGTTCCTTCATGCTTGCTTCATGAACTTTGCGGTTTGTTAAACGTCATCCGTAAATGGGTGGCTATTACGGCGGCTTACGGGTTCATGGAAAAGTATGTCAAGTAACTTGATAGCTCGAGATTGGGATTTGCTCCTCCGACGCTGGAGAGATATCTCTGGGCCCTCTCGGTATTACGGTATCCATCATCGTCTGGCCAGACACTTTGTGATTTGATCACGGGGATGCCGGAACACGGAAACGAGAAAAGAGAACAATACCGGTAACGAGGTAACTGGCATAGTGGACAAGTTGTTGATCCACGGGAATGCCAACATGTCTCACCTCGGGTATTTGTAACATATCGCGAAGCAACAGGAATAGCACACGGCAACTGGAGGTTCACTCGAATATTCATTCGTGTGGGTATAGGGGTCAATATGGGTGTCCACGGCTCCGATGTTGATCATTGATCGGAAGGGGTTCCGTGTCATGTCTATACTTCACCGAACCTATAGGGTCACACGCTTAAGGGTCATCTATCTGCTGAGTACTAGACAGGGAGTCCGAGGGAAAATCACCGAAAAAGTTTTGGACACCGAAAAAGTTTCAGACAGCGGAAAAGTTCCGCAGAGAGAGGTCATCGGATGAGTTCCGGTGAAACTGAAAAGTTGTTTCAGAGGATACCATAAAGTCAAATTGGTTTCGGCACATGCCTGATAATTCTTGGAGGGTGGCAGAATCATTCTGGAAACTTCTGGGAATTTTCCGAGATGAAAAACCGGAAATGTTCCGGAGCTGCCGGAACCACTTCAGATGCTTTTCGCAGATGAAAATCACTAATCCGGATTTGTTCTGGAACGCGTTGAAAATTATTTTGGTGGGTACTGGAAATGTTCTAAGCCCACATAAATACTTTCAGTTCGAACGGACGCTGAAAAATGTCGTCGTGAATAGTGAAAGTGCTTTTTGGGGTATTTATGGAAAACCACGTTTTGGGATATTTCCAAAAAGGCTTCTAGAAGGGATTAGGAGGCAAGCAAGCTCCTCATGGGGGGCCCCCAAAGGGGGTGGCCGCCCAAGGGTGGAGCTCCTCCATGGAGCTCCACATGGCACCCCATTTCCCTCTTATGCCCTTTGTGTATGACATAAAGTGGGGGTACTTTTGGTATTTGTGAATGCCAACTTTACCCCTTGGCTTTCCTATAAATAGAGGTGTGTGGGCTGCCCAAACACTCACTCCTTTCTCACATTCTTGTGCCATTGCATGATCTGGCTTCTTCTCTCCCTCCCACGAAAAGAGTTTCGTAGAGCCGAAAGGCTGTCTGGGTCCCGGTGGGAACTAGTTCTGGAAGGCGAAGCCCTGCCGGATAGATGACACCGTATGTGTGCAACTCTGTAGAGAGGTCATAGTTTCGATCTTAGTGACCGAGGGGCTGTTCGAGAGTGCCTCCCGAAGGGCTGTCCAAGTGACGGTCCGAGTTCTGTGGGTCCTCCCGAAGGGCTGTCCGCGACACCATCCGGGGGACTGTTCGACCGCCTCCCGGAGGGCTGTCCGAGGGGCAGATGAGGGAGTACATCCTCGCGGTTGGGAGGTTGTAAATCCTAGCTGCGGGGATCTGCACCGCCGATCGTCATCGACTCTACTTCCGCTGCGCTACGAGTCGGTAATGAAAATGATCAAACCTTGTATGCAATCTCCATAGTGGTCCTGGGCTGGTGCGTAGGTCGCAAAATTATTTTAACACCCCTAGTGGTTAACTACAGTAATCCCCTTTTGGTTATGCCATGTCATCATGTTTAACAGTGCATGATCATCATTTGCATCTTATTGCATTTCAACTCCCAATTCAAACTTAAAAATTAAACTCAAGTGAAAATAAAAGTTGTTCAAACACAGAAACTAAAATGTTCAATAAATAACAAATATTCTAGAGACAATTCTAAAATTGTAACCAACATCTCTGGAGTTGGGTAAGTGACTCAAACATCCTCAAACAGTGGCTGAAAATAGTATTTAGTAACCTTTTAATTTATTTAAGACCAATATGAAATGATGTTTTGCCCAAACTAATTTTAAGTGTTAGGGAATAAAGCACTGGTATTTATGGACTAGGTCTCCCTTTTTACAAAAACATTTGGGGCCTAAACAATTAACAGAATAGAAAAGAAAAGAAAAGAAAACAGAAAAGGAAATAGAGAAAATGGAAAAAGTGCACTGTGTGCGCGGCCCAAGTGAGCTACAGTCGGGCCCAGCCCAACTAGCTCCTCCCCTACCTCTCCCTGTTCACCGCCCGCGCCGCTGTCGCCGCGCGCGCACGCCCGCGCCAGGCCCCCCTCCCCCTGCTCGACAGCGCGCCGCCGCGCCCACGCCAGCGCCTACAAGGCCCCCTCCTCGACCCCCCTGGCGAAACCCTAGCGCCTCCCCTCACTCTCTCTCGCTCCTCACACCTCTCCCGAGCGCTCCCATGGCCCCGCCACCGGCGTAGGCGCGGCCACCGCCTCCGTCTCGTCGCCGCACCGTGCCCATCGCGTTCCTCGTCGTCGACTACGTCGCCCCACGCCGTCAAGTCGAGCCCGGAGGCCCTCCTCCACCGCACCTGCGTCGCCCCCTTCTCCGACCCGCCGCCGTCGATCTCCTCCGCCACTGCCTGCACCGCGCCTCCCTCGAGCTCACTTAACGGCGACAACCACCGTGAGCTCCTCCCCTTCCTCCCCTGCTCCTCTTCTAGCCGCCTCGCTCGCCGTGGATTGACCGCCGCGTGTGCTCACTCCGGCCGCCGCGGTTGCACGCCGTCCGGCCATTCTCGTCGCCATTTTGGTCATCCGCTAGCTCCGTTAGCTCTGCCGTTGTCGCCTCGTTCGAACGGCGCCAAAAACCCGCGCGAAACATCACCGGAGCACTCTTCCCGCACCTCACCGGAGCTGTGCTCCGCCTCGGTCGTCGCCGGTGCTTTTTCCGGCCACGGCTGCCCTGGCCACCACCACCTGCCGAACTGCGGCGCTCGCGCGGTCCCAACAGTGCCGGCGGCGTCGCCAATGGGCCACCAGGGGCGAAACCCGCGGCTCGCCGGCTCTCTGCCGCCGTGAACGCGCGCGCCGGAGGCGCTCCGGCCGCCCCAGCCGACGTGGCTGCCATGTGGGCGCCCTGGGCCCACCCCTGGGCCCCACCATGGGCCGCTGACAGGTGGGCCCGTGGGGCCAACTGTTGGCCAGTTGACCTGGTCAACTGGCCTGACAAATGGGCCCCACAGCCCTGTTAATTAAGCTAATTAAAATGATTAAGTTAATTAACTGTTAGTTAGTTTAGACACTGACGTGTGGGTCCACCCACTGATTAGTTTAGATTAGATTAAAATTAATCCTGGTTTAACATTGTGTCAATGACATGTGGGACCCCCATGTCAGTTTGACCCAGTCAAATCCACTGTTGACTGCTGACATCAGCAACACGTCACGATGACGTCACTCTGCACTGTTTTGGATAATTCGAATTTAAATAATTAAATAAATTCCAAAAATTGCTAAAACCTTTAGAAGATCATATAAAATAATCCGTAGCTCAGATCGAAAAACTTTGTATATGAAAGTTGCTCAGAACGACGAGACGAATCCGAATACGCGGTCCGTTCGTCCGTCACACGTCGCTAACTATCCGAACATGCAACCGTCCCCCTCCGGTCATCTGTCTGACAAATGTCCGGAACCGGGAAAACATTCCTGGATGGATTCCTCCTTCCTCAGTGACGTGCAACCATACGTTAGGACACACCCGGCACTGCATATTGTCATGTCGTACATTGTGTTGCTCATATTTGCTATGTATTTATACTGTTTCCTCCCCCCTCTTCTCTCTCGGTAGACCCTGACACCGACGTCGTCCCCGAGACCGCCGCAGCTCCGGAGCCCGACGCCACCGTTGACGACCTTGCCTTTGCCGCCGAGCAACCAGGCAAGCCCCCCCTTTGATCATCCCGATATCGCCCATTCTATTTTTTCATGCTTGCATTAGAATTGCCGCTGCTACTGCTTTACCTATTCTGATGCATAGCCTGTTTATTGTAACCTGCTATTGATACCTTACCTACTTATCCTAAACTGCTTAGTATAGGCTGGGTAGAGACCCACTAGAGAACCCCACTTTGATCCTTGTTGCCCCGCTGGATTATCAGAAGACCCGGTCAACGGGATTGAAGACCAGGTCCCGGCACCGCACATCACCCCCCTTAGTTGTAACGGCACTGCAGCGTTACTATCGAGTGCCGAGGGTGAAACCTCTTGTAGCACTTCTGATGTTAACTCTGTAGAGAAGCTATTTGGTCGTGGTCATCGAGGGTGATTCCTCCTTCACCACTTCCGATACGACCCTGTCGTGCAACACTTCAAGTGTGAACTCATTGAGGGTGATTCCTCCTACGTTCACCTTGGCAGTTACATCGAGTGGGTATCCATCGAGGGTGATACCTCGGATTCCCTTGATGTTATGGACACACGGATACTTGGACTTTACACTGTAACCTAGAAAGGCGGGTCGACCCTGAGGGGTACCCGCGTGTGATGTGAAGACGGGTTGCCTGTATGGTGCCCGAGTGTTGAATACGAGGCGTGGCCGGGCATTCTTGGCCCTTGCCGCAAGTCCTCGAGACGGGGCGATGGGGTCACATCGATCGTGAGTCTCTGCTCGTTTCCGCAAGCCCCTAGACCACTTACGATTTGGATATTTGATCCGAGTAGGCCTCTGGCCTGATAGCACTAACCATCACGTGGGCATAGTATGGGCGGTCTGCATCGTATGCATCAGCCGAAAGCTCTGTCAGACGTCCAGTTCAGCACTGCGGCCGGGCTGGGCCAGCACCATCCTGAGGGATGGAGCCTGGTTCGCCCGGCACGCAACGACCCGGAGGGCGAGGGGCGATGGCCAAGACCCCCTTGCGATTAGGATGTAGACCGACGGGGACCTCTCTGCTGAGCCGTAGGTAGGGTTGCGGTGTGTTGTTTGGCCGAGGACGGGCATGACCCAGGAAAGTGTGTCCGGCCAAAGTTAAGCGAGCGTGATGGGTATGTTGGTGCACCCCTGCAGGGAAGAACATTTCTATCGATAGCCGGTCCTACGGTAAAGGACACTCGGAGTTGTATCCCGATTGATACAACTAGAACTGGACCCTTGAGACAATAACAGTTTGATGACTGTATGGCTCTGGGATCGCTTTCTTGCAGGGAGTCGAGAAAGGATCTCTGGGTGAGGTTTGATGACTTTATGGCTCTGGGATTGCTTTCTCGCAGGGAGTCGAGAAAGGATCTCTAGGTGAGGTTGATATCATTACTGCTACATTATATTGTATTGTTCTACTCTCTTCTATTGCTGCAAGACCGCTGAAGATGCTAGTCTTCGATAGGAATAGGCTTTCCCCTCTATTCTGGCATTTCTGCAGCCCAGTCCACATATACAGCCTCCCTTTGATAATGTTGCATATGTAGTGTAGATCCTTGCTTGCTAAGTACTTCAGAGTACTCACGGTTGCTTTGCTTTCTTTTTCCCCCATATCAGTTTATCGTGACCAGATGACGGAGCCACTGAGACAGCTGCCTCCGCCGACGATCGCTACTTCTACCCTGAGGGTGGATACTACTACGAGCTTGCCGACGACCAAGAGTAGGTTTGGAGGGTCCCAGGCAGGAGGCCTGCGCCTTTTGATCGTAGCTTTTGTTTTGCCCCGCCTTCTAAAGGCCTTTCTGTTTCTCTTTTATATGTGTACTCAGATATCTGATGCTTCCACTGACGCTTGTATGCCATCGAGCTATGTATTCGAGCCCTCGAGGCCCTGGCTTGTAATATAAAGCTTGTATGACTTTATTTATATTTTAGAGTTGTGTTGTGATATCTTCCCGTGAGTCCTTAGGCTTGATCATGTGCATTTGCGTGTATGATTAGTGCACGATCGGGCCGGGGGCGTCACAAGTTGGTATCAGAGCCGACTGCCTCTAGGAATCCCCCTTTCCAACTCCTTGGCCGATGTTGAGTCTAGTAACCGAAAACTAATTTACTAACTTGGCTGTGTGGCTTACGGGCCCACGTCGCCAACTGGCTGGTATTAGGATCTTTTACTCCTCGACCTTTACTCTGGGACTCTGCTCTCTCTTATATTCGGGTTAAAAAATTTACTAACTCCAACATTAGGTTCTCGTGATCACATCCACCCGGAGTTCTGAAAATATTCCCCCCTTGCTTCAAGATTTTGGGCCAGGTTCTGCTTACAGGATCCTTTTATCGAGGGCACCCTGTGTTGTCACTTGCAGATTCCTCGCTCCGACAGTTTTCTCCGACGTTGATGTAGCCTTTGCTATCTCTCGTTGTGTACTTCCTTACCGCGTGCCTGCGCGCCGCCTAGTTGTCTAGCCTTCTCCTTTCAGCTGTCGTAATGCCGGTTTGTAACCGAGACTATGTGTGGATTTGAATGTCTGGTGTGACTATGATGAAGTATCTATTGCACTTCCTTCTGTCGTGCGTGTTACCTCATGAATAATTCCATACATCTGCAGTTCTCCTTGCTAAACTGCCCCTGTTGATTTGGCAGGATGGCTGACGATCCACCACCTCCACCCTATATTGCCGCAATGATGGAGCAGTTTGAACTCAACCGTCAGTTTATGACCGGAGTATTGGCTCAGTTCCCAACTCAAAATGCTCAGCAACAGTCTACTCCAATAACTCTGCCAGAATTTGTGCGCCTCAATCCGTCCACTTTTCGCAGCTCGACTGATCCAATGGATGCTGATGATTGGCTCTGTGACATTGCCTTTCAGTTGAAGTCGGCTAATGTTATCCCTGATAGTTACATCACCTATGCGACGTATCACCTAAGGGGTTCAGCTGCTCAATGGTGGGAAAGCCACAAGAGTATGTTGCCTGCAGAGACAGTAACCACTTGGCAAGAATTTCAGTCAGCTTTTCGTGCACGGTACATTCCTCAAGGTCTGATGGATCAGAAGAAGCAGGAGTTTCGCAAACTCACACAGGGCAAAATGACTGTGGATGAATATCAGAGGAAATTCCTTGAATTATCCCGCTATGCTGAAGATGACGTCTGCACTGACGCTCGCAAGCAGGAGAAATTCCGTGAAGGACTGCGTACTGATATAAACCTTGCACTTGTTGTCCATGATTGCACAGACTTCGCAACGCTTGTCAGCAAATCTTTCCAAGTTGAAACAGCTCTGACTAAATGCCAGGAGTCGCTCAAGCGCACTCATGAAGCTGGCTCATCCTTGAGTCAGCCTGTTCAGAAGCGTCGAGTGTGGATCCCGCACAATGTGCATCACCGACCTGCCCCTGCACCGAGGCCGTCATATGTTGCACCTCGTCTGCCTCCGCCGCCGAGACAGCTGACGATTCAGGGCGGACAACCCAATGTTGAAGCTCCTCCCCATAATGATGGTTTATGCCGCAAGTGTGGACACTCAGGGCATCGTGCCTTCAACTGTCCTCAGGGTCAGCCGCAAAATTCATCACGTTGTTCCGTTAACCGTAGAAAGGGCCAACAAAACCATCCTAGTAGAAATCGTAATGCCAGACCACCTGCTAGTCAGCTTGTTCATGTCAACCATGTTAAAACTGAAGGAGCTCGACAGGACACCAACATTGTGATGGGCACCCTTCTAGTGAATTCAACCCCAGCTACTGTACTCTTTGATTCTGGAGCATCGCACTCCTTCATGTCCGAAAGTTTTGCACGAAGCCATGATATCCCTTTCGACAAGATGTCCACCCCATTGGTAATCCAGTCACCCGGGGCTAATTGGCAAACTACCAGGGTAAGCCACAGTAATCACATTGTGATTGGAGGATTGATGTTCCCCGTTTCTCTCATTGCCATTAAGACCTCCAACATTGACATTATTCTGGGTATGGACTGGTTGAAGCCTCATAAAACTTTGATTGACTGTGCCACTGAATCAGTCCGCATCACACACCCTTCTGGCCAGACAGTCAGATACTCAGCTCAAACAGTTCAGGACGCCGAAGCTCAGATTTATGTTCTGAATGCATTGAATGCTTCACCTCTTGAAGGCATCGGGAACGTTCCAGTTGTTCGTGATTTTCAAGATGTATTTCCAGAAGAACTTCCAGGTATACCCCCTGCTAGAGCTGTCGAGTTTGTCATCGACTTGAAGCCTGGCACTACCCCTATTGCGAAGCGTCCTTATAAGATGCCTCCACACCACCTTCTCGAGCTTAAGGAGGAAATCGACACGTCACTTAAGAAGGGTTTCATCCGCCCCAGTTCCTCTGCTTGGGGAGCACCTTCCCTCTTTGTCAAGAAGAAGGATGGTACGAATCGGTTGGTTCAAGATTATCGACCAATCAACCAAGCAACAATTCAGAACAAGTATCCGCTTCCCAGAATCAACGATTTGTATGATCAACTTGCTGGTTCCTCAGTATTCTCTAAGCTTGATTTGAGATTGGGATACCACCAGATTCGAGTTCGAGAAGAGGATATTCTGAAGACAGCATTCGTTACTCGCTATGGTTCTTATGAGTACACTGTAATGTCATTTGGCTTAACAAATGCACCAGCCACATTCTCCCGTCTGATGAATTATATCTTCATGGATTACCTCGACAAGTTTGTTGTGGTTTATCTAGATGATATTCTGGTGTATTCGAAGAATAAAGAAGAACATGCCGAACACCTCCGTCTTGTACTGGAAAGGCTCCGAGAACACCAGTTGTATGCCAAGTATTCTAAATGTGAATTCTGGTCGTCTGAAGTGACATATCTCAGCCATGTGATTTCGAAAGAAGGCATTGCTGTTAACCCGGAACGAGTTCAGGCTATTCTTGACTGGACTCCTCCGAAGAATGTCAAGCAAGTCAGAAGTTTTCTTGGCCTTGCAAGCTATTGCCGTCGATTTGTCGAGAACTTTTCTAAGATTGCTAAACCTTTGATTGATCTGCTTCACAAGGGCGTTAAGTTTGAATGGACAGAAAAATGTCAGGAAAGTTTTCAAACACTCAAAGACAAGCTGACATCTGCCCCAGTACTTGCTCCTCCAGATTCTCGCAAAGACTTCGTGATTTATTGTGACGCATCCCGTGAAGGATTAGGTTGTGTCCTAATGCAAGAGCGTAAGGTGATTGCCTATGGCTCTCGTCAGTTGCGCTAACATGAAGAGAATTATCCGGTACATGATCTAGAACTAGCTGCTGTCATCTATGCATTGCAGTGGTGGCGACATTACCTCCTCGGTAATCGTTCCGAGATATACACAGATCATAAAAGTCTGAAGTACTTGTTCACTCAGCCATCTCTGAACCTCCGTCAGCAAAGATGGATGGAGGCCATTGCGGACTATGATTTGGGTATTTCTTATACCCCTGGCAAGGCTAACATGATGGCTGATGCCTTAATCCGTAAGTCTTATTGCGACAACCTCATGGTTAAGCGAGCTCAACCTTGTCTTTTTGAAGAACTGTGCAAGCTGAATCTGCGTATTGTTCCGCAGGGTTCTCTTAATAACCTTGTGATACAACCAGATCTTGAGAAAGCTATTAAGATTGCGCAAGCTAAAGATGCTGAAGTTGGTCTGATGAAGAAAGATCTTCACCTTGAAAAGTACAGGGATTTCTCGCTATCTAAAGATGGAACCTTGTATTTCAGAAACCGCATTGTCGTACCTCGCTTCGAACTCATGACTGACAAAGTCATGAGGGAGGCACATGATACCCCGCTGTCTATTCACCCGGGTAGCACCAAGATGTATCGTGATCTCCGTCAAAGGTACTGGTGGTCTAGAATGAAGCAGGACATTGCTCGATATGTTGCTGAATGTGATGTGTGTCGTCGCGTTAAAGCAGAACATCAGAAACCTACTGGAATTCTGCAACCGCTCCCTATTCCTCTATGGAAATGCGACAAGGTTCAGATAGATTTCATTACTGGCCTTCCCAGGTCACAGAAGGGTCACGATGCTATTCTTGTCGTCGTCGACCAACTCTCTAAAGTTGCATACTTTCTGCCTGTCAAGGAGACGATCACTGCTAGTCAGTTAGCAGAATTATATATCTCCAGAATTGTATCACTCCACGGCATTCCGAAAGAGATTAGTTTGGACCGTGGCGATCTTTTCACCTCAAAGTTCTGGAAAAGTTTCCAAAAGGCTATGGGAACTCATATCACCTGGAGTTCAGCATATCACCCCCAGTCTCAAGGCCAAGTCGAGCGAGTCAACCAAGTTCTTGAAGATATGCTTCGAGCTTGTGCTATTTCTTTCGGCAAGAAGTGGGAAGAATCTCTCCCGTATGCCGAGTTCTCTTATAACAACAGCTATCAAGCTAGTCTGAAGATGGCACCGTTTGAAGTTCTATACGGACGTAAGTGTCGAACCCCTCTGAATTGGTCAGAAACTGGGGAACGACCTCTTGTTGGACCGGACATTATTCAACACGCCGAAGAACAAGTCCGTATTGTCCGAGAAAATCTCAAGGCGGCTCAAGACCGCCAGAAGAGCAAGTATGATCGCAAACGATGGGGTTTGACTTATCAACCTGGTGATCAAGTTTATCTACGTGTCACTCCTATGAAGGGCACTCACCGTTTTGGAATCAAGGGCAAGCTAGCTCCACGCTACATTGGTCCTTTTCGCATTATTGCTAAATGTGGTCAGGTGGCATATAAATTGGAATTGCCGCCGCAATTCTCTCATATCCACGACGTATTCCATGTGTCGCAACTTCGTAAATGCTTCAAGGAATTTCCACACCGAGCAGTGGATCATGAGATGCTCGAATTGCATGATGATCTTTCTTATAAGGAGCATCCGATCCACATTCTCGATGAAGCCGAACGTCGAACCCGTCAGAAGGTTACCAAGTTCCTCAAAGTGCAGTGGTCAAATCATACTGAAGATGAAGCCACTTGGGAACGCGAGGATAATCTTCGTGCGGAATACCCCGAACATTTTTTTCCTTCTACCTCTTAATTCTCGGGACGAGAATTCTTGTTAGTAGAGGAGATTTGTAACACCCCCAGTGGTTAACTACAATAATCCCCTTTTGGTTATGCCATGTCATCATGTTTAACAGTGCATGATCATCATTTGCATCTTATTGCATTTCAACTCCTAATTCAAACTTAAAAATTAAACTCAAGTGAAAATAAAAGTTGTTCAAACACAGAAACTAAAATGTTCAATAAATAAGAAATATTCTTGAGACAATTCTAAAATTGTAACCAACATCACTGGAGTTGGGTAAGTGACTCAAACGTCCTCAAACAGTGGCTGAAAATAATATTTAGTAACCTTTTAATTTATTTAAAACCAATATGAAATGATGTTTTGCCCAAACTAATTTTAGGTGTTAGGGAATAAAGCACTGGTATTTATGGACTAGGTCTCCCTTTTTACAAAAACCATTTGGGGCCTAAACAATTAACAGAATAGAAAAGAAAAGAAAAGAAAACAGAAAAGGAAATAGAGAAAATGGAAAAAGTGCACTGTGTGCGCAGCCCAAGTGAGCTACAGTCGGTCCCAGCCCAACTAGCTCCTCCCCTACCTCTCCCTGTTCACCGCCCGCGCCGCTGTCGCCGCGCGCGCACGCCCGCGCCAGGCCCCCCTCCCCCTGCTCGACAGCGCGCCGCCGCGCCCACGCCAGCGCCTACAAGGCCCCCTCCTCGACCCCCTGGCGAAACCCTAGCGCCTCCCCTCACTCTCTCTCGCTCCTCACACCTCTCCTGAGCGCTCCCATGGCCCCGCCACCGGCGTAGGCGCGGCCACCACCTCCGTCTCCTCGCCACACCGTGCCCATCGCGTTCCTCGTCGTCGACTACGTCGCCCCACGCCGTCAAGTCGAGCCCGGAGGCCCTCCTCCACCGCACCTGCGTCGCCCCCTTCTCGGACCCGCCGCCATCATTCTCCTCCGCCACTGCCTGCACCGCGCCTCCCCCGAGCTCACTTAACGGCGACAACCACCGTGAGCTCCTCCCCTTCCTCCCCTGCTCCTCTTCTCGCCGCCTCGCTCGCCGTGGATTGGCCGCCGCGTGTGCTCGCTCCGGCCGCCGTGGTTGCACGCCATCCGGCCATTCTCGTCGTCGTTTTGGTCATCCGCTAGCTCCGTTAGCTCTGCCGTTGTCGCCTCGTTCGAACGCCCCCAAAAACCCGCGCGAAACATCACCGGAGCACTCTCCCCGCACCTCACCGGAGCTGTGCTCCGCCTCGGTCGTCGCCGGTGCTTTTTCCGGCCACGGCTGCCCTGGCCACCACCACCAGCCGAACCGCGGCGCTCGCGCGGTCCCAACGGTGCCGGCGGCGTCGCCAATGGGCCACCAGGGGCAAAACCCGCGGCTCGCCGGCTCTCTGCCGCCGTGAACGCGCGCCCCGGAGGCGCTCCGGCCGCCCCAGCCGACGTGGCTGCCACGTGGGCGCCCTGGGCCCACCCCTAGGCCCACCATTGGGCCCCACCCTGGGCCGCTGACAGGTGGGCCCGTGGGGCCAACTATTGACCAGTTGACCTCGTCAACTGGCCTGACAAATGGGCCCCACAGCCCTGTTAATTAAGCTAATTAAAATGATTAAGTTAATTAATTGTTAGTTAGTTTAGACACTGACGTGTGGGTCCACCCACTGATTAGTTTAGATTAGATTAAAATTAATCCTGGTTTAACACTGTGTCAATGACATGTGGGACCCCCATGTCAGTTTGACCCAGTCAAATCCACTGTTGACTGCTGACGTCAGCAACACATCACGATGACGTCACTCTGCACTGTTTTGGATAATTCGTATTTAAATAATTAAATAAATTCCAGAAATTGCTAAAACCTTTAGAAGATCATATAAAATAATCCGTAGCTCAGATCGAAAAACTTTGTACATGAAAGTTGCTCAGAACGACGAGACGAATCTGAATACGCGGTCCGTTCGTCCGTCACACGTCCCTAACTATCCGAACATGCAACCATCCCCCTCCAGTCATCTGTCTGACAAATGTCCGGAACCGGGAAAACATTCCCGGATGGATTCCTCCTTCCTCGGTGACGTGCAACCATACGTTAGGACACACCCGGCACTGCATATTGTCATGTCGTACATTGTGTTGCTCATATTTGCTATGTATTTATACTGTTTCCTCCCCCCTCTTCTCTCTCGGTAGACCCTGTCACCGACGTCGTCCCCGGGACCGCCGCAGCTCCAGAGCCCAACGCCACCGTTGACGACCTTGCCTTTGCCGCCGAGCAACCCGGCAAGCCCCCCCCCTTTGATCATCCCGATATCGCCCATTCTATTTTCTCATGCTTGCATTAGAATTGCCGCTACTACTGCTTTACCTATTCTGATGCATAGCCTGTTTATTGTAACCTGCTATTGATACCTTACCTGCTTATCCTAAACTGCTTAGTATAGGCTGGGTAGAGACCCACTAGAGAACCCCACTTTGATCCTTGTTGCCCCGCTGGATTATCAGAAGACCCGATCAACGGGATTGAAGACCAGGTCCCGGCACCGCACATCACCCCCCCTTAGTTGTAACGGCACTGCAACGTTACTATCGAGTGCCGAGGGTGAAACCTCTTGTAGCACTTCTGATGTTAACTCTGTAGAGAAGCTATTTGGTCGTGGTCATCGAGGGTGATTCCTCCTTCACCACTTCCGATACGACCCTGTTGTGCAACACTTCAAGTGTGAACTCATTGAGGGTGATTCCTCCTACGTTCACCTTGGCAGTTACATCGAGTGGGTATCCGTCGAGGGTGATACCTCGGATTCCCTTGATGTTATGGACACACGGATACTTGGAATTTACACTGTTACCTGGAAAGGCGGGTCGACCCTGAGGGGTACCCGCGTGTGATGTGAAGACGGGTTGCCTGTATGGTGCCCGAGTGTTGAATACGAGGCGTGGCCGGGCATTCTTGGCCCTTGCCGCAAGTCCTCGAGACGGGGCGACAGGGTCACATCGATCGTGAGTCTCTGCTTGTTTCCGCAAGCCCCTAGACCACTTACGATTTGGATATTTGATCCGAGTAGGCCTCTGGCCTGATAGCACTAACCATCACGTGGGCATAGTATGGGCGTTCTGCATCGTATGCATCAGCCGAAAGCTCTGTCAGACGTCCAGTTCAGCACTGCGGCCGGGCTGGGCCGGCACCATCCTGAGGGGTGGAGCCTGGTTCGCCCGGCACGCAACGATCCGGAGGGCAAGGGACGATGGCCAAGACCCCCTTGCGCTTAGGATGTAGACCGACGGGGACCTCTCTGCTGAGCCGTAGGTAGGGTTGCGGTGTGTTGTTTGGCCGAGGCCGGGCATGACCCAGGAAAGTGTGTCCGGCCAGAGTTAAGCGAGCGTGATGGGTAAGTTGGTGCACCCCAGCAGGGAAGTACATTTCTATCGATAGCCGGTCCTACGGTAAAGGACACTCGGAGTTGTATCCCGATCGATACAACTAGAACTGGACCCTTGAGATGATAACAGTTTGATGACTGTATGGCTCTGGGATCGCTTTCTCGCAGGGAGTCGAGAAAGGATCTCTGGGTGAGGGTGATATCATTACTGCTACATTATATTGTATTGTTCTACTCTCTTCTATTGCTGCAAGACCGCTGAAGATGCTAGTCTTCGATAGGACTAGGCTTTCCCCTCTATTCTGGCATTTCTGCAGCCCAGTCCACATATACAGCCTCCCTTTGATAATGTTGCATATGTAGTGTAGATCCTTGCTTGCTGAGTACTTCAGAGTACTCACGGTTGCTTTGCTTTCTTTTTCCCCCATATCAGTTTATCGTGACCAGATGACGGAGCCACTGAGACAGCTGCCTCCGCCGACGATGGCTACTTCTACCCTAAGGGTGGATACTACTACGAGCTTGCCGACGACCAGGAGTAGGTTTGGAGGGTCCCAGGCAGGAGGCCTGCACCTTTCGATCGTAGCTTTTGTTTTGCCCCGCCTTCTAAAGGCCTTTCTGTTTCTCTTTTATATCTGTACTCAGATATCTGATGCTTCCGCTGACGCTTGTATGCCATCGAGCTATGTATTCGAGCCCTCGAGGCCCTGGCTTGTAATATAAAGCTTGTATGACTTTATTTATATTTTAGAGTTGTGTTGTGATAACTTCCCGTGAGTCCTTAGGATTGATCATGTGCATTTGCGTGTATGATTAGTGCACGATCGGGCCGGGGGCGTCACACATACTATCGGTATTCTCTCGCTTATGCTATGGATCATGTGACTCTCGTCCTTTGATCCAAAAGCTAGAAATCCATTTCAATCAAGTGCAATATGTTTGCTTCCATGAGACCCGAACTTCGAAAGTTTGGATAGTTATGTGATATTCATGGAATCTGAAAATCATTTTCAGGGACAAACAAAGGCTAAAAGATATGAGATATCCAAAGCAATGTTTGTTTGCAAACTATTAGTAAAGGAGTTTACTATGCATTAGACTGATAAGAGAGGGATCCAGAAGAACGCCTGTCATATGATGAAAGGTGAATAAAACAACAACTTGAAGAGAAAGGAAGTGTCGAAGGGTGTTAGTGAAACTTTCACGCCTAGGAAGTCCGGGGCTAATGCCACTCTTAAGTTGGGTGCTTCTTCTGAGAGTAGGAGAAATACTGAAAGTTAAACTGTTAGAAGTATAAAGGCAAAAAGAAAGAAGACTGGAATATCCAGCTCATGTATGAATGTCATACAAGTTTTTGATGTATAGAAGGCTGGTCAAAGAAATAGTTCTTGAGAATTGTGATTAAACTGTTAGTCACTGATTCTTGGGTATTGTGAGTTAAATCACAAAGATACCCGCTCGATTGCATTCTGTTGCAACTCGATGTAAGAACTACTATGGCCTGAAAGACTAGCCAGGGATGAGGTTTAGGTATACACAGGGAACATAGTAAATGTTACTATACCTTCCATCGGTGTATTACCGTCTGTATTTACTTTCATAATTCATTTTAGAGTTTTACACTCTAGCCCTTTGCATAAGGTATCTTGCAAAAAGGTTGTTCATAAGAGAACTTTTTATGTTCGATGTTATGAATAACATAAGGGCCATACTTTCATTGAGAATGAGATGTATGTTATGAATAATGATAATAATATATTACCTCTGGATTTACATTCATAATTCATTTTAGAGTTTTACACTCTAGCCCCTTGCACAATGTTGTTGCAAAAGGGTTGTTCATAAAAGAACAATTGTTGTTCAGTATTATGAATAACATGAAGGGCCATGCTTCCATCCAGATGGGATGTATGTTATGAATATTGATAGTAATATGATACATCCATAACACTGACGCTAAATGTCGTAAGACTAAGAGAATACCACACAAGTATGGCACTGGGTCACATTGGAGAAACCCGCATGAAAAAAATTCCATTATGATGGATTTTGAAGTCGCTTGATTTTGAATCATCTGACACTTGCAACTTTCCTCCGAAAAGTGAAGTGACTGAAATAACGTTCACAGGCCATAAGGAACGAGCAACAAACTTATTGGTAGTCATACATTTTGATGTATGTAGTTCAATAAATATTGTTGCAAGTAGTGGATTTATCTATCTTCAGAAATGACTCAACTAGATATATGGATATTTACTTGATGAGACGTAAGTCTGGATCTTTTGAAATCATTCGAAAGGTTTTCAAAAATGAAGTAGAATTTATTGTAACAAGAAAATTATGTTTCTGCAATTTGATTGCGGAAAGGAAAATTTGAGTTACAAGTTTAGCGAATGTCTGATGAGTTGTGAAAGGGGTTTCATAACTTGCACCTCCCGGAACACAACTGCAAGTGGAAAGTCCGTGAAGATGTAATCGAACCATTTATGACATGGTAAGACCAAATATGACATAAATAAATTTGCCATTATCCCTTTTAAAGAGTGATGCTTTAGAGACTGCGGCTTCTACACTGAAAAGAGCTCCATCGGGTCTATTGAAATGACACCATGGTATGGTACGCCCAACCATGTTATATCTTTTCTTAACATTTGGAATATGGGGCTTGTGTAAAAGGTTACAAACCTATTCCAAATCAGACAAGTGCTACTTTGTAGGTTATCCCAAGTCATTGGGTATTCCCCCACCACTATACCGAGGCAAAGGTTTTTGCCACAAAATGGTATGCTTTTAAAGAGAATAGTTCTTGCAAAAGGTGAGTGGGAGAACAATGCAACTCGACGAGATAACAGTATCTTCGTCATCAGATCAAAGGAAAGAGACCTTGGAAGTAATTCCAGAGTTTCCTACTGCGACTGATACGGAAGTCTCTACAATAAAATGTATGGACTTCGGTCGAACTTGCAGCTGAACCACGTAGGCAAGGCTCGTGCAAACCTATCAGGTGCGCAAACAAGATATTGTTGTTAGACAACAGTATACCTACGATACACAAGGAAGCGTTGATGGGCCCTGACTCCGGAATTGGCTAAATGCCAATACAATCCGAGATAGTTTCCATATAAATGTTTCAAGATTAAAATCATGATACACCTTTCGGAAGACTTAGAGTCTAACGAATTTTATGGAACTAAAAACTGATACGGATAAAAATATTTTATCCATAAAGCTCGACTTGTTGCAATATACAAGTTCAAGGAGTTGACTACGATGAGGTTGCTTCACCGTAGCGATGCTTAAAGTCGGTTCGGGTTGAACTAGCAATTAATACATATTTCATATCATGAGATATGAAACAAGGGATGACAAAAGGATTTCCATCTGATGGAAATGAAACCAAGGACTTGCATGTGTTATAGTCCAAGGTATTTTGTCAGTCCAGAGGATGCTAGTAAGTGTGCAAACTTTAGAGTTCCAGCAATGGACAGAAGAGAGCAAAAAGGAGTTGGAATCTTTGTGTTTTGATGAAATGGTCAAAAGGGTTTTGACTTCATCAATGGGTAACGAAGATGCTTGTGATTCAAGAAAGTAAGTGGGAGCATAATAAAATTTCTAAAAACATTGTGTGCTTGACACATTGTTAATTGGAAATAAATTTCTTGACACGAATTAGGACTTCATTTGAAAATAGTTTTTCGATGAAGTACTTAGGCTAAATAGCCTCGATATTAGGCATGATGATCTATGGAGATAGATTTACCTGATGGGGCTAAGCAAAGATACATATTGACAAGATGCTAAAACTTTTTAGCATTTAAAACGCCAAGGAGTGATTCTTGCCGAAGTCACATGGAAAGAGTTTTTGCAAGACTCGGTGTCCCAAAACACTGATGAGCAAAATACATGATGGAGATTCCACACACTCTTGTGTTTGAATTAATCATGTATTCCATGGTATGTAAAACAAACCAGATATGTCCGATACTCCCAAGGTGTTGCGAGTATAGATACCAAAGTGATCAAAAGTACTGATCATGGGACAATAGTGAAAAAGGGTCATTGAGTACTATAGTAGCACTGATGACATGTTTTCTCGCAAGTAGAGATCATGAAGAGTTCGTTGTAAAAGGTTACATCGATACAGTCTTCATCATTTCTCCATGCGATTTTCGATTTAAATTGAGGGTTTTGTGTAACACACAATATGGTGGCACAGTTAGTTGGAATTTCTTCAAACAAGTTACTGTGGCGAATTCTATAACAGAGGCAAAGTATGTTGCCGCTTTTAAAGCGACAAAGAAGATGTTGAATCATATAGTTCATTCATGAACTTAGTATGGTTCCAAGATGGCTTTTGTCAATGGGACACTACTGCAAGTAGTTGCTCCATAACTCAGTCTGAGGAATCCAGGTTCGACCTGTGATTCGCATACATACCAAGCCAAGTCCACACAAAATATAAATTTTGTGAAAGCGTGAAAACGCGAGGATATGCAAAGATACACATGGAGCTGAAGTCGTCAGATCCGTTGGACATTCAGGCTATACCACAAGCGAAGCATATTTACACCGGTGTGCCACAGGTGTAAAGTGCATTAGCATTAACTAGATTATTGACTCTAGTGCAAGTGGGAGTCTGTAGGAGATATGCCCTAGAGGCAATAATAAATGATATTGATTATCTCCCTGTTCATAATTAGGTTTATGTTCCATGCTATAACAGCTATGGTTCTCGAGTCTACAAATAAAACGAGGCTCGGAGGAAGACTCATATGCACGTGTGGAATAATAAACGGTAAAATGTATTCCTAGTCTGGCCTCTAAGACTAGCTCAAGTATTGCATGATGGTTCTATTTTCTTGATCATGGGCATGTCTATGCCAGCAATTTTGAGGGCACAGTGTTAGAAGAACATTTGTGTTGAATCGACCCGAATTGATGTTATGCTATGAGTTACATTCATCACAAGTTAATGGTTAATAACACAGAGATGCTTAACGTTTGCATGATTCCTTAGACCATGAGAGTATCGAGTTTCTTCATGCTTGCTTCATGAACTTTGGGGTTTGTTAAACGTCATCCGTAAATGGGTGGCTATTACGGCGGCTTACGGGTTCATGGAAAAGTATGTCAAGTAACTTGATAGCTCGAGATTGGGATTTGCTCCTCCGACGATGGAGAGATATCTCTGGGCCCTCTCGGTATTACGGTATCCATCATCGTCTGGCCAGACACTTTGTGATTTGATCACGGGGATGCCGGAACACGGAAACGAGAAAAGAGAACAATATCGGTAACGAGGTAACTGGCATAGTGGACAAGTTGTTGATCCACGGGAATGCCAACATGTCTCACCTCGGGTATTTGTAACATATCGCGAAGCAACAGGAATAGCACACGGCAACTGGAGGTTCACTCGAATATTCATTCGTGTGGGTATAGGGGTCAATATGGGTGTCCACGGCTCCGATGTTGATCATTGATCGGAAGGGGTTCCGTGTCATGTCTATACTTCACCGAACCTACAGGGTCACACGCTTAAGGGTCATCTATCTGCTGACTACTAGATAGGGAGTCTGAGAGAAAATCACCATAAAAGTTTCGGACACCGAAAAAGTTTCGGACAGCGAAAAAGTTCCGCAGAGAGAGGTCACCGGATGAGTTCCGGTGAAACTGAAAAGTTGTTTCAGAGGATACCATAAAGTCAAATTGGTTTCGGCACATGCCTGATAATTCTTGGAGGGTGCCAGAATCATTCTGGAAACTTCTGGGAATTTTCCGAGATGAAAAACCGGAAATGTTCCGGAGCTGCCGGAACCACTTCAGATGCTTTTCGCAGATGAAAATCACTAATCCGGAATTGTTCTGGAACGCGTTGAAAATTATTTTGGTGGGTACTGGAAATGTTCTAAGCCCACATAAATATTTTCAGTTCGAACGAACGCTGAAAAATGTCGTCGTGAATAGTGAAAATGCTTTTTGGGGTATTTATGGAAAACCACGTTTTGGGATATTTCCAAAAAGGCTTCTAGAAGGAATTAGGAGGAAAGCAAGCTCCTCATGGGGGCCCCCAAAGGGGGTGGCCGCCCAAGGGTGGAGCTCCTCCATGGAGCTCCACATGGCACCCCATTTCCCTCTTATGCCCTTTGTGTATGACATAAAGTGGGGGTACTTTTGGTATTTGTGAATGCCAACTTTACCCCTTGGCTTTCCTATAAATAGAGGTGTGTGGGCTGCCCAAACACTCACTCCTTTCTCACATTCTTGTGCCATTGCATGATCTGGCTTCTTCTCTCCCTCCCACAAAAAGAGTTTCGTAGAGCCGAAAGGCTGTCTGGGTTCCGGTGGGAACTAGTTCTGGACGGTGAAGCCCTGCCGGATAGATGACACCGTATGTGTGCAACTCTGTAGAGAGGTCGTAGTTTCGATCTTAGTGCCCGAGGGGCTGTTCGAGAGTGCCTCCCGAAGGGCTGTCCAAGTGACGGTCCGAGTTCTGTGGGTCCTCCCGAAGGGCTGTCCGCGACACCATCCGGGGGACTGTTCGACCGCCTCCCGGAGGGCTGTCCGAGGGGCAGATGAGGGAGTACATTCTCACGGTTGGGAGGTTGTAAATCCTAGCTGCGGGGATCTGCACCGCCGATCGTCATCGACTCTACTTCCGCTACGCTACGAGTCGGTAACGAAAATGATTAAACCTTGTATGCAGTCTCCATAGTGGTCCTGGGCTGGTGCGTAGGTCGGAAAATTTTTGTTTTCTGCTGCGTTACCCTACAGTGAGATGGCTGGGATTAGGCTCAATTTTAATGTCCTAAAAATGCCGGTTGTGGAGAGTTTTGCTTGATTGATGTTCATTTTGAGACCTTGAGACATTGTACCAAACTTTGTCCTTGAGACCATTTGTAATAATATGCCTGGATGCATCATTCTGATGCAAAGCCCGGGGTAATCCTCCTTTTCCAAAAAGGGTATATACATGTCCTTCTGTAAATGTATTTACTTGATATGTAGGTGCTTTCATAGGTGCCTTAGCAAATGGCTTGGTTGAATTGTTCGATTTGAAGTGATATTGGTCATCCTAACATGCATGCTTGCTTCACCGATCTGACATGGATCCGGGGTGTTCCTGCGGAGCCAAGTCCATGGCCTGCCACCCGAGCTGTTTCGTCGGGTCTAGGACGTAGCATTCACGTACCCGCCTTGAGCCTGATCGACACCGGCATTGGTACGGGCGCGACTTGTTGGTCCTCGACATGGTCTGACTCCCAGCATGAGAAGTTCTGTTTCCCTCGGGAATCCGCGATGTACTCCAAGTTGCCAAATCTCATGACTTGATTGGGAGTGAGGTTATCGACTTGGCCTAGGTGGACGGCTGAGTCAGTGAGAGGCATGATACTGCTAAAGACGAAGATCTGGCCCGGCACAAAGGTCAAGCCGGAACCGATCTGCTCACCTATGCAGATTCCCATCGAAGTTACGTGACTATCAGCGGGGACCTGCATGGGCCACCAATGATGCAGTCGATTTCTTTGAATTTCGGGTAGGGGGTCACGAGCTGATAGCCTAGATATCATGGTAACAGTAGACACGAGGTTGTACCCAGTTTCGGGTTCTCTTGAAAAAACAATACCCTACGTCCTGCTGTTGTTTGTATTGATTGTGGATGGAGAACAAAATACAAGTTTGTGTACCACGAGATTGTCTATGATCTTATATGCGCCCTATCCCCTAGTTTATAAAGGTACCATGTGGTCTAGGCTTACATATATGTTTGCTACTCGTATATGGCAGATCGTGGTGTAGTTGATATAATCTTGAAGTATGGACCATATCCTCGGGAAGCTTCCTTGTATACGCCATGGGTCTTCTAGATATGACCCACCAGTGAACCACCATGGGGGTCCTCGGCTCGGCCCATCCGCCCGGGAGATGACGTGGTGAGTACGTCCTAGTCCAGGACACCATCAACGAGCATGGGCGAGTCTTGGCTGGTGAACACCCCCATCCTACCAGGTAGCGGGAGCAGGGGCAATGGTGGAAACAACCCTGATTGAAGGGAGTGTAGGGTGCAGGCCGCGAAGCACACCGTCTGTGCTAAGATGTGGGAACAACTCCGGCGGTAGTGGCATCGGTGGCGGTGGTGTGGGGCCCGTCAGGGGCAGTGGTGTGTGTGTTTGTGAGGGAGGGGGGTGGCGGTGGCAAGGACGACGAGGACGGAAAGGTCAAAATGCAGTGGGGTGGAGGGGACTGGCCTTTGTGCCACCGACAAACGGGTCAGGGGAGGAGAAAGCAGGGTAAATTACCAAAAACCACCACAATTGCGGCTGTCGGTGCAAAAAACCACCGTTTTCATAAAAGTTTGCCGAAAACACCGATTTTGTGTAATTCATTTGCCGAAAGCACTAAACGCTCAATTGAGAGTCGTTTGATGTGAAATATAATAGGTGGGGCCCACTGTCTGGGCTGATGTGGCACCAGAATCTAACACCGTTTGCTGAACCGTTGAAGTTAACAAAGGGCCCACCCGTTAGCAGACTGCACATAGACGTCGTGCATTTTATCGAGCATGTTGTGTGCAGCAGGTCCACGGCACACACGCTCGCTCGAAGCGCACGTGCCACCTGCACCGCGTGGCACCGCTGTCCTGCGACGGCCTCCGGCGAGCCAAGCACCGCTAGGCGCCAGCTCCGCCTCCAACGCCTTCACCTCCTCCCCCCCCCCCCCCCCCCCCCGAGCTCCTCCAACATCGCGTGAGACGCACTCCATGGCTTCAGCACCGCAGGCGTGCTGGGAAGCTGGTGCCTCTGCTCCTCCGGATGCGGGAGGAATAGGAAGCCGCGATGGCGGTCCATGACGCAGCGGTGCCCGACTAGGTACCTCCTCTAATTCGCACGTCCGGGGAACCCGGCGTCCGTCTAGTACGACATGAAAGCCTGTAGGTCATGGCGGTCCCCTGCGACGGCTTGCCTTCGACCTGGACGTCGTCGTGCCGCTCAACCCCGGCATGGCTGGTGCCTGGTAGCACGCCATTTGACGCATGCCACGTGTGCCAACCGGCCATCTCCGGTGACCCTCGGCCACGGCTTGTGGCTCCCGCCAAGGCTCTCGATAGCAAAGGTGCCTCCTGGTTGGTGGCGTCACCAGAGCCGGCCGGAGCGCGGGCACGTAGGGCCTAGGTCCGGGATCTCGGCCTTGCCAGATCCGACCGGGGCGCGGGCGCGCAGGGCCGGGGTGCAGGCATGAAGGAGCTCGACAGCTCGCGGCAGCACACGCAACAGTAAGCCAGCATTGAGAAGCAGCTGATCCGCTCGCCTCCTCGGTGGCATCGTCGTCCCTCACACCGCCCGAAGGCGTTCGATGAAATGTCTGGGAAAGTGGAGGAAGAGAGAAATTATGTCTCCTGTTTCCGTTTTCCATGTGCCACATCATCATTGACAGCAGGCCCCACCTGTCAGTTTTTTCTGTCAAAACACATTCGATCGAGCATTTAGTGCTTACGGCAAACGGATTACTCAAAATCGGTGTTTTTGGCAAACTTTTAGGTAAACAGTGGTTTTTCGCAGTGACAGACGCAATTGTGGTGGTTTTTGACAATTTACTCGAGAACGCGGGCATCCTTGGCATGTCCATGCGGACACAAACCCAATTCATATTTGGGCTGAATATCAGTCACGACGGATAACAAAACGGACATTGGTCCGTTTGCTTTGCTACTTTGGACCGTGGTTTGTGTTCACGTGGACATTGGTCTGTTTGCTTTACTACGTACGTTGGGCCGTGGTTTGTGTTTGCGTGCATGTCTTAGAGAAGAAGGCCCAACCATATTGTGGATACAAGCACATTCATGTCCCACAACCATCCGCCAAAGCCACCGTAGTCTATTGTTGCTACATTCCACTGCATCCGCAAACTGGCAAAAGCACTGTCGTCCGTGCGAAGGAGACCAGTGTTAGGCCAAGTAATCCACTCTACTTCCACCTTGCGAAGCACCTCCCAAGCTGAAGGCCTCTATTGATTGAACATCACATCATTCCGGTGCTTCCAAAGATCCCAAAACACGAGGTGGATGATCGCGCGAAGCTCCTTCTCCCTTGCCCCTTGAGAAGAGCTTGTGCACCACGCCAGCAAGTGCTCCCCCACCATTGGCATCCAGTCCAGCCTGCCTGCCGCCCGCAACACCCAGCTCCAAACCGTCCTCGACAAAACACAGCCAATCAACAAATGCTCAATGGACTCAATTTCTTGAGCGCACAAAGGACGGACGGCTGATGGGGAAAACCGCATCGAGCGAGACGGTCTGAGTTCCAGCACCGGTTCCTCAGAGCTAGCCAGGAGAAGAACCGACAAACCATATGAGCCTTGGACTCCCAGCTGAACTTTGGTGGAACTTCTCTCCCCGCAAATTTTGCCGCATATGCCGACCTTGCCGAGAATTCGCCAGATTACTCCCAAGCCCAGCGCACCACGTTGGCACTCCCGTCCCGCAGCAACACCATTTCCATCCGGTCCCAGAGCAGCATGAACTCGACAAGGGAAACCTGTCCCAAGTCGGGCCCAACGGAATTCCATAACGGACCCACATTGCGTCAAGATGTCGCGGTTCCTCAGAACTAGCGATCGACGAACCGATCACAGTGGGCCAGCCCATCCTAGATGTTTAGGGTGTACACGAATCCTGGTATTGAGAAGTTTCAACTCTGATTTTTTCTGGTTTTAGGAACCTTCTAGAAGGTTCCTTAATGACTATATCTGGTTTGCCGTTTTTGTTTTGATTTAATTTTCATTTTTTCTTTATTTGTTTACCTGTTTTTTCTTTTCTGTTTCTTTTTTCCTTTTTCTTTTTCCGTTTTCCTTTTTCAAGTTGATTTTCTTTTTAATATATTTATTCAAACTTTTAAATTTTGTTCATATTTTTGAAAACAGTTCCCTTTTTTAAAAAAATCACAAATAAAAAAAATATTCATGTATCAAAAAATGTACATGAATTTCAAATTATGTTTGTCTTTAAATTTTGTTCACAAGTTCAAAACATGTCCAGGAATTCCAAATATGTTTATTTTTTTTAAAAAGATCACCAATTGAAAACTGTTAAGGAATGTTCACAGTTTCAAATTTTGGTCAGAAATTAAAAAAATGTTCGCATTTCTTAAAATGTTCAACCATTTCAGAAAAATATCGTGATTTCAATTTTTTGTTCAGAATTTCATGAACACAAATTAAAAAATATTAAGGAATATTCATAGTTTCAATTTTTGTCAGAAATTGAAAAATGTTCGCATTTATGAAAATGTTCAAGAATTTTAAAAAAATTCTCGTGATTTCAATTTTTTGTTCGGAATTTCATGACATGCCCATTTTTCAGCGATTTCAAATTTTGGTCAGAAATAAAAAAAATGTTTGTATTTCAGAAAATGTTCAAGAATTTCAAAAAAAAATTGCGTTTCAAAATTTTATTCGGAATTTCATGAAATGTTTCATTTTAATTTTTTGTTCATAAATTCAAAAAATGTTTGCTGTTTCAGCTTTTTGTTCCGAATATCCTAAAATGTTCCACTTTTCTAATATTTGTTCACGTTTGAAAAATGTTCACGGTTACAAAATTTGTTCAGAATTTCATAATTTGTTCACAAATACAAAAAATGTTTTATGTTTTTCAAAAAAAATTGGTGTCCAATTTTTCCGCTTTCTCATTTTTTTGTTCACATGTTGAAATGTTCCTGTCTACAAAACTTTGTTCAGAAATTCAAGAAATGTTGGCATTTTTCAAAATATACATTGAAAATAACGTTCACCCCAGTAACCAATTTAGGTTCGCTACAATAGATAGTTTCGGTTCGCTACAGGGCTGGTTCTGGTGAGAGAAATACTAGTTCCTTACACCTTGTTCTTTGTATTAAACGGTGCATGAGAGAAATACTAGTTCCTTACACTGGTTTCTTTTCGCTACAGCACTGGAAATTCTAGTTCTTTTCACTTGTTTTTTTACTACTATTCATTCCTCAATAGACATGAGAGATATACTACTTCCTTATAATCTGTTATTTGTATTGAACGCTGCAAATAATTTCCTGTAATCACATTCTTCAACAGGGTTTCCAAATATTCAAGTGATCCTTTCAAGGCTAATCAAGTTTGTACGGCATCAACACATGAGTTTAGGTAATATTAAGATCTACAGTTTTTTTTTTACTAAATACCATCAGATAGTGAAACTGTTTTCACCTAAATGGATAATGTTTTCTTAAAAAGGGACATGCATTTCCGCATATTTTGCTTAACAGTTTATCTATCCAAATCTTTTTTATAAGCAAGTAACTAGTGGTATTTTTTTCAATAAAGGGTATATATTAATATCACGAAGATACCAATTGCACCCGGCCTCTGCACCAACAAAATGTTTGAAGACATCAAGGATGCACACAGCCAAAAAAGAAAATAAAAAGAGAAAAAAGACCTTACCAAGGTGATCAATCACTCGTAGCAGCAACACTCTAACCACCACCAAAGACAGCACCCGGACTACAAAAATAGTTCTCCATAAGCAACGCCTCCAAGAAGAAAACAATGCACAAGGTTTGTCGTCGCCCGATCGAAGATCTTAGGTTTTCACCCTGGAGAAAGTCCGCGTTCCCGAAACATTGTCTTCAACAAGACCATTGCCAGGTTCAACCAATAAAGGCTAGACCTTGGCTTTTCACCCTGAAAATCACGACTCGGTACTCGAGGAGCACCACGAAAGTTGAGGTCCTCCAGTGCTGCCGCCCCCACTTGCCTATGCTGCTGTTGCAAATCACCGATCACCAGGCTCACGGGCACCGTGTATGCGGTTTGGATAGGAAAAGTCTCACAGCCGAACCCACACGGTAGTCCATGAAGCAATGTCTTCATCGCGTCCAGGATCCCACCTCCGCCGTTACCATCTGGTTTTCCAATCTTAGCCATCTTGACATTCCCCGCCTCTGCCAACACCATGGAAATCGCAACTTCGACATGTCTCATGATGTCGACTAATAGCGGAGCTTCGCAACACGTGCCTTGAAGCCCCACGGGCTAATGATTGTGGATGCGCCGGACTAGATCCTCTCCCAATCAGAGGTCTAGGAGCACTTTGCCAATCCGTGAAGACCGCCAGTGGAGAAATCCAGAACTCGTTAGCGGCCAGATCGAAGGTGACCGGCAGCAGTAGATCGGTGAGAAGGACGGAAGAGGACCACTAGGCCAAAAAAGGGGGGAAATCACCGCTTTATTGGGGTCACCCAGCACCGCCTACGACCACCATCCCAACCACCCCATCGAAGCCAAGTCCAGATCGCTGCTCACATGGCCGGGATCCACTGCCAAGGAAGCCAAGCTATGAGGATCCTGGAGGCGGACCTGAAGCAGGGCAGATCGATCTGGGCTGGACGGAGATGGAGGAGAGGTGGGGCTGCATGCGAGAGGGTAGCGACAGCGGCGGCGAGGGGATCTGGCTAGGAGAGGACTCGGGAGGGTTGCGGCAGGGACGCCTCGGAATCGCCAGCTAACTAGTGGCATTTGTAATCTAATCATTTTGTTTTCACAAAAATGAGAATGATCTTTCCCAACTAACCATCATTTTCTTTTATTCTGCAAGTTTTATCGCTATTATTATTTTCAACTTCAAGCACAACTCCACTCCCAACAACAAATTTCGACTGAAAGAAAGAGTTCCATTGAAAAATGTTTCCTCAAGTTTAATCCATGTCAATGATAAATATGTTTTCATACTGGCCCCTGTACTTATTCAATGGAATTTTTGTGCTCTAGTGATACTTTCCTGCTTAGTTTAATGAACTACAGAGATAGTATCAGTTGTAAAGAATTTTATCTTTTGAAACAGAAGGTTCTTTTGCACTGCACAGTTCACAGTCTATGTTTTCCTTTCAAACAGAAGAAAGAGGTACAATTTAGAACTGCAGAACAGTTTACTACTGCAGAATAGTTTTACTCATAAAAAACAGTTCTCCATTCAAACAGACGAATACCTTTCTCGGTCTGTTGGCTAAGATCAAGTGTAGTATCTGTTCTTATCAGTTTAATATCTGATACCTGGATCTATGGATCCACATGATATTAATTTAAATTTTTTTTATGGGGAGAATCTATCTATGTAGCTTGCTACATGGATGGTTCTTATGCGTCGTTCAAGCGTTGCACTGCTGCTTGGAACAGCCACACCCCCCATTCAAACAGACGAAAAAAAACCCAGAAGGAAGCGAACAGAAACACTGAGTTCTCTGCTCGCTCGCGAAACAGTAGAAACAGAAAACGGCCCAGAAAGCCCGCCAAGTGAAGGCTCTGTGCGAAACACCAGCCATTTGACGCAGCGAGCGTCATATAGGACCTCCCGGGTCCAACATCCAAATCCCACGCGCCGTTGGTCAGCGAAGCTTGCTTATCTTTCATTCATTGGTGATAGTAACTCCATGCTAACTCCTAAAAATCGGGGCTAAAGGGGGGATAATCCCTCCCTTAACTTTCCGCTGTTTGGTAGGAGTGAGACCTCTCCACAAATAAACAAATGCGCGGGCATGTTCAACAACATGAACTCCTGTGCCACTGAGCTAACTCGGCTCTATTTTCAACAAGAGCCATGTGTAGAGCTATTCTACCACAAGAATTGAAATAGTAGCACCAGTCTAGCTAGATTGTGAGACTTGCATGCATGTATAGGTGAAAACATACCTTCTGCGGCATGATGACTAATATTTCAATGAAGTCCCGTTAAAGGTACGAAGCTCCAGATGTTAATCTAACCCATCTAGCTAGCTGCACCTCCTGATGGTTTTTCCGATTATTTTGTTAATACCTGGTAGTTATCAGCAGAGCGCTTAGGAGTTAGTTAGGTTTTGTGGATGAACAATCATGGTCGGTCGATGCATCATCAATGCACTTTTATTTTTTATCAGCAAAGCGCGTAGGAGTTAGATAGGTTTTGTGGATGAACAATCATGGTCGGTCGACGCATCATCAATGCACTTTTATTTTTGGAAACAAATTAGACAGCTAGCAATTAGATAAGAATATTTAAAATCATACAGTAGTAGCAGTAGTACGCACCTTGACACACCGATCTTGTGTGCTGATGATGAATGATAGAAGAATTGGTATATATATGTGTATTTCTGTCGACAGTTTACTGGAAAATGGGTAGTTTTACAACATGAGGTGATATGTAGAAAGATCAGTGAAGGAATGAATGGGGGGATATTGAAGAGCCACCGTGCCTGGCCTGACTAGGGAAGCTCCAGATGCCAATCTACCCCATAGATCGATCTGCACATCCAGATGAATTATTTTTATTTTGCTAGCTGATATCACCTACATACGTAGTCACAAGAAGAGCGCAGGGATTAGTTATGTTTGTGCATGCATGAACAAATATTGTCAGTTGATGCATAATATATACTGCTAGCAGGAAGCAATCGACACAAGAAGTACCTAAATTTGCAGCTGCAGACACCGCTTCGTCGGGCCAGAAGAAATTGAAGAGGTAATACGAAGGAGGAGCAATGAAGGAATGAATGGGGATACTGGAGGGCAATTGTGGCTAACTAGTTGTGCAGGTACGCAGTGTAGGGCTTGTGTAGGTACGCTTGGCTTAATTTGCTTTTCCCAAAGCTAGCTGCAGGTTCTTTCCTTGCTGTTTGAGCAAAGCAAAAAAGCAAAGATCGATTCCTCCTAGCTTTTCCTTTCTCTTTGAATTGAATAAAGCAAAGCGACCTTGGACCAGATTCCTAATGCAAATCATGAGTAGTACAACGCCAACAGCTCACTGGTAATTAAGAAAGGCGACGTGTCAATGGATCCTGTTTGGGAGATTCTCTGGAAACTGAATGTTCCTAGCAAAGTGAATTTTTTTGGCTGGAAGGTGCTACATGGGATGATACCGGGTATGGTAGTACTCGCAAACCAACATATTCCGGTCTCGGGACAATGTCCGGTTTGTAAAAAAGGAGCTGAAGATATGAAGCATCTTATGTTCACTTGTGACCGAGCTAGAGCTGTTTGGCAGGCTATGGGAATTCAGGAGATAGTTGAAGTCGCAGAAGAACAAGACCGATCTGGCTGTACCATCCTCGAGAATATCCTTAGAGATAAACGGCAACATCTTGTGCAAATAACTCAAGAGTGGCATCCATGAGTCCATATTGGTGGGGGCTTGGTATATATGGTGGCAACGGAGACAGTTTGTGAAGGGTGAAGGTGTGGCGAGCCCACCGAAATCTGCCCTCTCCATACATGCAATAACGATGAACTTTGTTGGAGCGAAGAAGGCTGCTGAGGTTCCTCAAGTTAAGTGGGCAAAACCAGAACACAACAAGTATTAGGTAAACGTTGATGCATGTTTCATGGACAACGGAAGGGGAGCAACTGCGGCTATTCTTCGGGATCACCATGGGCAAGCACTTGCAGGCTCAACGACACACTTCAGTCAGGTGCGAGAAGCCCTTACTGTCGAAACAATGGCTATGTTGAACGGCTTGGGGTTGGCCATTCAGCTGGCATGCTCAAATATCATGCTTGAATCGGATTTGCTTGGAAGTCATTTCAACATGCAACGGAGAGATTTTTTTTAGAAAAGGAGGATGACCTCCCGGCCTCTGCATCTGGGCGATGCATGCAGCCATTTTATTAAGGGATTTTTACATCTGTGCCCCTGGTTCCTTAGCTGTTCTCATTCATCCCCACGCTCTTAACTTTTGCTCACTTTTCCCCACTCCCTTGTCAGAAACTCTCACAAATGGGCAAACTGGACGTTGCTGTCGGGTCAATGGCTTGACCGTTAACTTTGACTAGTGGGGCCGCGTAGGCATTTCGTTTTTGCCTGCAATTGACCGCGGTCGTGGGGTAGCACGTGTCCATGGAACATGCCAAAAACGTCCCATCGTATAAGAGGGGGAACCACCTACGGGCGCATCGCCCCTACCATTTCCCCCCAAATCCCCTCCCTGCCGCATCGTCTGCCTCTCCCCCACCGCGTTGTCTCGCTCTCCTCCACCACACCGTCTCGCTCTTCCCCGCCGCATCCTCTTCCTCACCTTCATCGCCTCCCTCATACCGATGGAGGACGCTTGTGGCAACGCCGGCGCAGCGGCCGGAGATCCACAGGGCGCGGTGACCGCGGCAGATGCAGTGCAGGACGTTGGCGGCGTCCACGGTGGTGCGGGGAAACTCGCAACCGCTGTCGCGGCTGTGGATGTGGAGAAGGAGGTGGCGGGCTCCGCCTCGGCGCTGCCGGAGCTGAAGGTGACGGCGTCGAGCGGCGCAGTCCATCCAGATGCGTAGCCTGGCGAGGAGAAGGTGGTACAGGAGGTACTTCCATTTGCTTGTACCCTAGTTGCAATATTTAGATTGCAGAGTTAGTTCATTGGTTGGATTGTGATTCGTAGGGTAGTACAGATGGTTAGAGTAGTTGGTTTGAGGAATGGGGTTTTCAGTATGGGGGGATGGGGATTTTTGTATTAGGGTTTTTTGGATTACATTCGTTGCAAAAATGCTAGACAGATCTTAATGAGAGATAGGGATCTCTGTGCTTAAATGCTACACGTGATTATTAGATTTATTTTTGAATGCTACACAGATTGGGGTTTTGAATGCTACAGACATGTATGCTTAGATTTGTTTTTGAATGCTACACAGATTGGTGTTTTGAATGTTATATGCCCAAATGGAATGCATTAATTTTGATGTACCTATCAATTGATTAAGAACTTACTTGATTCATCAGTATATAAATTTGTCCATAATATGTAGTTATATTAGCTTTGTTGTTCAATGTGTGTGCATGACAATGGAAAATACAAATAGGATCATAGTATGGATAATATGATCAATGTGTCATGTGTGCATATCTAAATTATCAGTTGGCTTCTGTATTTACTAGTAATGGATGTAATTGTATATTTAGGAGGATAATTCTGTGGGAAATAAGAGGAAGCTGGACCTTACTAGGTTCAAGGACCCGTATGATCCAGAGTATAGTGACGACGAAGAATATGAGGTAAGCCTACTTGAAATTTAGATTGTTCATTTAGTTCCTTTGACATGGTGTATATGAATCTATAATGTATTAATGTAATTCATTCATGTGTGCAGTATGAGTCTGAAGAAGATGTGGACAACGACAATGTCGCGTCCTTCACAGCGAAAGAGGAGGAGAAGATCAAGGCCAAGGGACTTGCTTCCTTCTACAACCGCAAGATCAAGAAGTGGCACTGCCCCTACTGCACCACCAAGCCAAAGCCAAAGGATGACCGCTTCGATCACCTTGTGTCTCATGCAGAGGATGTAGCGATTCACGGGGAGGACTACAAGATCAGGGGGCAGCATGCTGCCCTCGCGAAGGCCCTGACTCCTCTTCCCAAGTGATGTGATGATGTTTTATCTTTTGCTTTTGGTAAACTGAATGTGGCTGTTTGGTAAACTTTGTGTGGTGGTATATATAGTAAACTTTGTGTGTGATCTATGGTAGTAATGTATTATGCTATCTATATTTGTCTGTCCTTAAATTTGTCTATGGTGTATGGTATGTTCTGTTTAGATGTTGGGAGCTATGAGTTTAGGTGATGCAATGATCACACATGCTGCTTCAGTGTTGCTTCACTGATCAGACATGCTGCAGAGAATAAGCAAAAAGAGCAAATAGTCCATCACTTCATCAAATATTCCAATAACAGAGCAAAAAAACAACATTTGACTGAAGATAGTCCATCATTTGATCAAGTATTCCAATAACAGATCAAATATTCCAATTTGAATTTGCGGCAAAATTTGAATTTGAACCAACACTTGAAGTCCATTACCCTGTGGTGTGATGTTGCAAAGTTTGCTGAACTATTATAAACGTTAGGTGATCAATCCGATCTCTTTTGCGTGGTAAAACTTATAGTCATGAGAAATGTGCTCCAAATAAGCTCCATTTGTAATCAAGTTTTTTTTGGACCTACTCCAAATGAGCCAAATATTTTTTATTAACACATATTCAATCTATATAGTGTAGATTCGAAGTCTCACTATTTATTGAATTAATCTTCATATTTTTATATGTTTTTCAAAAATTATGCTTTAATAGAAAACCATGAAAAAACATGTTTAAAATATGAAAATGAAAAACTAAGTTCAGATCCTTCTTATTCACTTTGAAATCAAGCTTTGGTGAATTTTTTGATTTTTTTAAATTTTCAAAAACCTAAGGGAACCCTACCTCCTCTGCTTGAACTCTCTGCAACGTTGTACGTGGTAGCTCATATGTGTGAAGATTTTTTCATGAAAATGTCCATAGACCAAGTTTATGAATTTTGGTTGGTAACATGTCACATAAGACAATATTATGCGCAGGTTTTATATTTTTTTAATTTTTTTTAAAATAATGGTGCTTATTTGACCTCGATCGTGCCACCTAAGTTTTTTTTTTGAAAATTTCCGTATACCAAGTTTAGTATTTTTCCTCGTTAGTGTGTCTTATAAAACGACGAACGACGAAGGTTTCATATTTTTTTGATTTCTTTTAAATTAGTTATGCTCAGTCAAAGCCTAGATAACCCCGTTGACCAGCTCAAAACCCCTTTAAACCCCACGGGGTTTCGCCTAACGCTAGCTCCGAACATCAGCCGTCCTATCATACACTAGCGCCAAGCGACAGCCCTCAGATGTGGTCTTCTAGAAAGGCTGGCTACGTGAAGGCTCCGCGCCGTTGGATCAGATGGACGGCTCCACATTGTTGGATCGTTGGGCGATCCGCGAGATATTCTCCCGTTGGTTGTGCTCGCCCACCATTGACTCCGCGAAAAAAAAATAGTTATTGGGCCCAAAATGAAACCAAGCTCTGGTTGGGCCGTCGCATTGGCTCTGTTTTTTTTTTTGCTTGATTGTTTTGATTGCACCTACAGAGATTGAGTTCCCGATGCCGCGGTGGGTGTGAAAACGAGCTAGTTCACATTTGACCCCATTACTGCCACGGCGAAATAACACGTCGCACTACGGCTATTTAATCCACGCATCATCTTCTTCTTCCTCTCACATCCCTCATCTATCTCCCATCCTCTGCCATCTGCCCTTCTTGTTCTTCGACCCCATCTTCTTCGACCCCTTCTCCTTATTCGTCACATTCCTCAGCCATGCAGTACACCGGACCAACCTACCGCTTCCCACCCACCGTGCTGGAGAGGCTCTCCCCTGCCGGCGTGTACGTTAAGCATACACTACGTGTGTGGGCAATATCAAGGTGGAGGACCGCAAGGGGCTTCACCTAGTTCTTCCTCGCGGCCGGCTACCGCCACCTCTCACGGGGATCTCCAACGATATTCCGCGTTGAGGAGGTCATCCAAAACGGGGTGATGGTTACTATCCTTGCCCACTTCACCAACCCCTTCGACGCCTTCTACCTCCTCGGCCGCGTGTTTTGGTGTGGCTGCGAGTTCATCGCTTTCACCACCCACAACATCTTCACGGAGTACAGCAACATCTTCCCCACCGCGTCGCGCATGCACACTCTGCCGTACCCCATCGACAACACCCCGGAGGAGCAGTGAAGGGCACCCGGAGGAGCGAGGTGGAGGAGGAGCGAGGTGGAGAAGGCGGTGGCTAGGGTTTAGAACCCTCTATCTTTTTTCTTTTTTTTGAATCTATGTTTGTTATTAAGTTGTAATTGAACTATATGATCGTGCTCTGGGCTTGTTGGCCCTATCTATGTTATGTTATTAAGTTTTCTATCTATCCTATTATTAAGTTCTTGCTAGTTTGTACTTTTTTTGAATTATTGATTGTTTTTTGAGAGAGCTCGCTTAGTTCGTAAGCACCTAGTGCATGCATAGCTACACAAGCCACCACCACATCGAGGAAGCCACAAAAAATTAAGATATGTATCCACATAGTGCATGCAGCCAAAAAAAATATTGTTCAATTTATTTGTCGAAGCAAAACGGGTGAAGATGCGAGTGGATCGAAAAGGATCAAATGATGTTCTAAATCGAGGAGACACGCATCGGCGCATGCAGGCAGCGACCGTCGCTGCGTCCATGGCGGCTGGCGTGCATGAAAGCGGCTCAGTAAGCACATCGTGGCGGCACGCATCGGCGCATGTAGGCCGGCTAGCTGGGTGCGAACCAGCGACAACGACCGTCACTGCGTCCGTGGCGGCTGGCGTGGAGGAAAGCGGCTCGGTCGGCACGCATCGGCGCATGCAGACAGGCTAGCTGGATACATCATGCATGCATTGCAGGCTTCTGTCGTGGCGGCGCGCGCAGGCGTTTCATTCAACGGCCCAGCAGTCCAACGAAACCATGGCCCAACGGTCGAACAGCGCCACCGTCCAAGGCCGCCCCACTTGTCAGGTCCAACGGGCGACACAATCCAGCACGGCCCCACTCGTCAGAGTTAACGGTCAAACCATTGACCCGACGGCAACGTCCAGTTTGCCCATTTGTGAGGGTTTCGGGCAAGGGAGTGGGGAAAAGTGAGCAAAAGTTAAGAGCGTGGGGATGAATGAGTACAACTAAGGAACCAGGGGCACAGATGTAAAACCCTTTTATTAATTATTCACAAAGACCTTACAAGGTAATACATCAGATAGTCTGAAGCCATCATCTTGGCAACATCTGTCGCTACTCCTATCCACTCGATGAAGGGGTGCCGATTGTTCGAGCCGAATACCAAACAAACATCACACCAAAGCCAAACATCTAAATCCGAAGGCCGCAACCAAGCCGCGTTGCTGGGTCTGGGGCACACACTGGTCGGGCACACTCTTAGAGCCCGCTGCCGCCGTCTTCCACCAATCCATCTCTAGAGCAGGTACTGACGCATTGACCTTGCCAGACCTGCCATCTACGCCACCACAACACTTGACAATGCCACCATCCTACATGTATGCATCCACACGCGACCATCGCCAAAACTCCACAACGCCATGCAGGCGAGATATGCCGCCGGTCTTGCGGTAGATGTAACACCACTCCTCCTCTTGTCTCCTCCAGCCAACACTTGCTCCAGAACGATGCCCCCAAGAAGGAGAACGACACCGAAGGCGCCGTCATTATCCATCAGAATAAAGTATGGCATGGTTGTTTTGCTTTCTGAGAAGAGTGGGTCTGCTTCTTTGCGTGGGGTCGGAGCCAAATCGATAACTGAGATGCCAGCTTCATATATAAAACCGATGTATCTAGTTAATAAGTTAGTCCAGCAAGATTGAATGAGGAGAAGGACAAGACTCGACAGGATTGAATGAATACATAGGAGGCAGCTGGCGAGGGACGTGCCAAGATTTCTTCACAGGTCCATCATGTGTGCTTCTGCTGATTTGATGCAGACAAGCATATGTATTTGGTTCACCCTCTGTTGTCTATGTATGCTGCAGCTTACTTGATGAAAGCAGCCGCAACAGTGATCGAGCCTGCGGCTTGTGTGTGTGGGTGGGGCGGGGGGATGGAGAAGAGGAGGACGAGAAAGGAGACGATGTCCATTGATGTCACTGTTAGCACTACACTGCCTTCCGGAGAGCGTGGCCAGCTGCCTGACAAGAGGGCCCGTGTGCCATCGACCAGATACGATCCGAGCGAGTGGTGTGTGTGTGAGGGTTATATAACAAGCAAACATTCTCTGTGTAAGATGGCGAATTGATACACAGCTGGGCCATCGGCTTGTAATCTTCTCCTTCCTTCTTTCCTCTTCTGCAAGACAAACAGAGGAGCGAGTTGAATTCGAGATGCCACCATAGCTGAATTTACAATCCCTAGCTCGTACTTAACAATTGGTATCAGAGCCAGAGAATTTTTCCCCACCACGCTCGATCATCCCCACGACACGCGCTTGGCGGCGGCGGCGCATCGTGTGATTCAGTTTTCCTGAAATTGCAACCTTACATCCAGTCATCTGTCGCTCCTCGTGCTCATCACAAGTTACCGTTTAAGTTGTATGGTCCATACAAGATGCTGGAAAGGTGGGAGCTACTGCCTACCGTCCTCAATTACCTGTCGGCGCCAAGATTCAGCCTGTCCTACATGTATCCCAACTCAAGATGGCCGTTGGGCCTCACTGTCAGGTTCAGTCTGAACTTCCTTCTGCTGATGCTCAATTTGCTATTCCTATGCGTGTGTTACAGCGGCGGTTCCGTCGACGTGGCGATGATGCTGTACCACAAGGGCCCATCCAGTGGTCTGATCAACCAGAGTCCCTTGCAACCTTGGAAGATTTGGAGGAGTTCAAGCAACGTTTCCCTCGAGCACCAGCTTTGGGACAAGCTGGCCATCAAGGGAGGGGAGGGGCGGGGGGGGGGGGGGTGTTAGCACTGCACTGCCTTCCCGAGAGCATGGCCAGCTGCCTGACAAGAGGGCCCGTGTGCCATCGACCAGATACGACCCGAGCGAGTGGTGTGTGTGAGGGTTATATAACTAGCAAACGTTCTCTGTGTAAGATGGCGAATTGATACACGGCTGGGCCGTCGGCTTGTAATCTTCTCCTTCCTTCTTTCCTCTTCTGCAAGACAAACAGAGGAGCGAGTTGAATTCGAGATGCCACCATAGCTGAATTTCAAATCCCTAGCTCGTACTTAACAGTCACATCTTTGCTTCCACGCGGTTGAACCAGAAAAGGCGATAAGAGGAGGCAGGAACCGGAACCAGAAGCGCAGCATAAAAAACGAGGCTGTCCACACGATTGAAGCAGCATCAGCAAAGCGGGCTCGTTGGTGCAACCTCATGTATGATGCGACCCCTTTATCAAAAAAGTATGACACGGCCTAGTGGATCACCAGCTGAGGCAGCCCGAGCAGCCACGTCGGCGCCGGCACACTGACAGAACACAGTATCACTTGATCCATGATCCCCACAACTCAAACACATTTACATCATAGATCTCCAGAGAGGTAAAGTCCTTTTTTTAAGCATTTCAACTGTTGCTTACACGAGTTCCACATGAAGGAACAACTGAGGAATTGCAAATGAGGTACAACTAGCACTTCAACTTGCAACATGGTAGCCAGTGGATTTATTCTATGTGCATTATATAGCTCCAAGTTAGTCCACTGGCACTGGTTGCATAGCCTCGGCCTCCTTCCTCAGACCCTCGAACAGCGCCGATGATAAGTATCGCTCTCCCGCGCTAGGATGAACAGTCTGAAACAACAGGTGAGCCAATTTCTGAAACTTCTCCATCTTTAACATATTTTTGTATGATCTTCATAGATATGGGTATGTACTGTCGTACCACGATGAGCTTCCCTTTGTTTTCGGGCCTCTTTGCAAGTTCAATCGCCGCCACCGTGTTGGCTCCTGATGATATCCCCACCTGCGAAAATTCCACAGGTTCAGCAACAGTTCAATCTAATATGTGCGGTTTAACATTAGCCAAAAATCGCATCAGGAGTGTGTTCTTCATCTTGATTCTTCCTAACCATACATTTTCTTTTGTAAGGGAGAAGTAAATTTGTTTTTGTAGCTTACCAGCAGGCCCTCTTGCAGTGCCAATTGTTGCGCCATCTTGATGGCATCCTCATCTTTCACCTGTCAATTATGTGTGGATTCAGTAAGAATTATAGAATCTGTATGGAAAGAACATAAGTCCAGTTTGATTTGATTCCTTGCCTCAAGAACCTTCTCCATTATATCCATGTCCAAAATGTCTGGCTTAAATCCCACCCCATTTCCAGTGATGAGGTGAGGCCCTGCAGTTTGGTTCAGCTAGCAGCATGAGTAGAAACTAAAAGAAGAAGGCTACATCATCATCTACAGAAAGCCTGATAGGCTACTTGGCTTGCCACCATTCAGAACATTTGCTTCGGCAGGTTCAACGAGATAGATCTTTGCATTGGGGTTCTTCTCCTTGAGGTACTTGCCGACACCGGTAATGGTACCGCCACTGCCGATCCCCATGACGAAGATGTCGCCAAGCGTGTCCTCCCATATCTCCGGGCTGGTGGTCTCGTAGTGCACCTGGACATTGGCAGGGTTCTCGAACTGCTGGAGCATCAATGCGCTAGGGTGGCTCTAGAAGAGCTGGGTGGCCTTCCATCCCTTTGGCGGGGTCGGTGAGCACGAGCTGCGCGCCGAAGGCCTTCATCACCACCCTCCTCTCCAGGCTGGGGTATGATGGCATCGTCAGCACGAGCTCATACCCTTTGAGCGCCGCCATGAACGCCAGGCCGATGCCCATGTTTTCTAATGTAGGCTCGATCAGTGTCGCCTGTTTCAGAAGTGATAAAACTCCGTCTCTCAAAAAGAAAAAGTGAAAAAACTCCGAATTTCAGTGCTAGTTTTTACCACCTAACTAATGTGGTTGTCGATTTATCTGAAAGCGTGAGAAAACACACTGTAGGCCGGATTACCATGTAATTAAATTGAGGATTAATGCATCGAGTTAAAAAGAGAAATAACCTCCACACTGCGAAGAGGGTTACACTTGCAGGTTTTAAAGATAGCACACAACCCATGACCCCTGCTCAGAGGGCCTAAGCAAATGCATGCCAAAAACTTGCTACACCCAATGCATTCATACAGCAGAACATTGTACGATTGATGAATAATGCAACCAAATAGATACTCAGTTCATGTGCAATTGTACAAATTTGCACATGTGAGTACATCACACCAGTACATACATAGGCAACATGCATGCATACAAATGCTGCTGGAATCGGTCACATGCACACTAATTAACATTGTTTCGCAGTTTCCAACTGTCTCTGGCAAGCAGCACTCAATCACACCGTGAGGGTTGTGTTCGTGGCAAACACACCGTACCACATGCACACCCTTCTTATTTCAACCACAATCCAAACCAAACAACATACAGATCTTGTTCTCACACACATACACACGCACGCACGCGGCATCATGCAATTGCCACTTTATTCTTCGGAAAAACAAACCAACACAATCTTGCACTGATCACTTCAACCGTCGCAGCAACAGCAGCAGTCCAATCTTGCACAGTTTTGCCACCACCAAACCTACGCAACACAGAGAGTGATATAGCCGATCAATGGAACAGGAGTGCATCAAAGAACACATAGATCATTGAATGCATAACATGAGTGGATCAAGGAATTCGGTACAAAGAGGGGTCAGCTAAGTTGCTGCTACTCTATACATATGCATTTTGTTTTTGTTCTTTTTGCAGTTCTTCAGATAGTATAGAAACGAGTATTTATTCAAGGTATGCCCACTAACTGCACATACTGTTCAGATAGTACCATGCACATACTGTTCCGCATGCACAAGAAAAAAAAGAGATTGAAAGCAGGAGAGAGCGCACGTGTGTGTACCTGAACAGTGGCAGGTCGGTTCACCGGAGCACCGAGACTCGTCCAGCTTCTTGTAATACAAGGAGTGACACGGCTGGAAGAGGGAAGGGTCGTGGTTGGCTTCCAGCCCGTCCCACTCCAGCCTCTCTCACCAGTCCTTCTCGTAGTCCACGACGGCGCGGTTATCTCGGCCAATGGCTGGGAGGCGCTTGAGACCCCAGCAACCCCTGATCCATACCCTCTCAAGTTTAGGAGCAAACATCTTGACCTCACATATATGCTGCAACTTAGAGAGCTCATACATGTGGATGTGCTTTAGACTTGGGAACTCAAGTGCACCTTCTCCGAGGTTCGGCTGAACAGGAAATACCATCTTTAGATCACCACAGTTGACAATCTGGTGACTTTTTAAGTTGCGTATGTATGATCTTGAAATAGCCCAAAATAATGGAAGCACAAAAGTGAGCCTCGGGCAAGAGAAGAGGTGTATGCTCTTCAGTTTCCCAAATGAAATTTTGTCCGTGCTACCACTGGTCCGTCCTTTGCTCCAAATACAGTGGGCCATCTGTAAATTCGCTGCCCAAAAAGTCTCTATTTATTTAAAACAGTATATTTTGTCGTAGTCAGTTGTGAAGACCGTGTGCATCTTGGGGCATCTCACCACATGGCACTCTTTTAGATGTCTCCATTCAAGATCCTCCTCATCTTTGGACACCAGGTGTTCAGGGATGACGGTGGTGAGGGAAGAATTGTCATGCACATGCAACGACTTAGCTTCGTTCATTGCAAAGATGATATCCTTGATTGCTCGTTTGCTCTCCACATTGGCGTTGCTAATTCCCTTACCAATCTCAACATGGCTGTCTGACGACTGAAATTGCATTCCATTGTTGTACTCATGATCAACAATTATGTTGCCAACAAAGACATCAATGTAGGTGTCGTAAGTATTGGGGGTTATTGACTTTGGTTGAGGAGGATACATTATTTGCCCACTATTACCCAGGCCCATCTTCTCCTTCATATAGCTTTGTCCCTTAACATTGGTGGTACAAGGGATACAAAGATTTAGATGAAACCTATCGCTCTTCCAACAAAATCGAGCACTGCTTTGTAATACCAAGGACTGAAAAAACCTTATGTCTGTTATAGTAACATACACTTCATGTAGTTTTGTTTCAACAGGACAAACAGAGGAATGAATGTGCAACGTTGTCAGTGTTGGCAGACCCTTTTGTGGCCATAAAATGGCATGGAGTTGTATACACCCCAATAGAATAATTTGCTGGAGACGTGGTACCTGCACCACCTGAGTGGTGAGGTCAAGTGTCTTGACTCTTGTGCCTGAGAGGTCCAGCTTCTCAAGGTTTGGAAGTGATCCACGCAATGTGAAGTCAGACAATCTTGCACAGCCAACCATGGAGACACAGGTGATTTTGGCTTCCTTATCCTGATCTCCACTTGCATGTGCATCTAAGCTGAACGATTCAAGTAATGGTGGGAGTGCTTCTGGTCCAAGATGTTCCAATCCAACACACGCATTTAGAACCAGAGTCTTGAGGCTAGTGGCCCCTGATAGGCTTGGCAGAACTCGTATTGTACTATTCCCAGATAGGTCGAGGAACTCCATCTTCACCATATCTGTAAATTGATCCATTTTGCATGTCTGCCAAGGGGATGTAGGCTCAATCACTCGAAGCTTGTGAAGGTACTGCAGTAGTCGCCATGCAAAACTGCAACACCAAATCCTTCCTTTCTTTATATGTACCTCCCTAATGTTTGCAGCCATCTGCTCTGTGATGTTTGCTGATAAATCCAACTCCCAATCTATGTGGCATATGTCTAGTACCCATAGACTCTGAAAAAATTCCATTGCTGGTCTATCTTGCTTCTCATCTTCTTCTACTCGCTGATCCTTGCAGCCATCTAATCCAAGGAACCTTAAGTTGTGGCAACAACAGAAAGGAGGTGAAGAAAAACTGAAGGTGCAGTGGCATAACTTGAGCACCCGAAGCTTGTCCGATTGATGAACATGTCATTAGGTAATGGTCTTAATGGAAGGTCGGACATGCTTGGGGTTGCGACAAGGAAAAATGACGTCGACTCTGGATGCACAATAGAGATGTCCTTGGCCAATATCCATCGTTTCGAAGGAGTCTCCAGTTCATCACCAAAAGAGGGCACTGCATTACATGAATAATCCTCTATATTTATATGTTGATGTAGAGCAGCTGCAACCTTTCATGCTTCTTCACCCCGACCTCCTTCTATAATCTCATCACAAACCCAATAGCTAGAAGCATGGGTAGCCCAGTCGTAGTTCATGATATTGCCTCCCTGATAATTTAATGATAGCAGATACAAGCAACACTCTTCAACTGCTTCACCAAGCTTATTTGTGTACCCAACAATTTCTCTAGCCTCATCTTGCAGTACATTGTTCCACGTAAAAGCACTATCATCACAAGAAAGGAAAAGATGTGAATTATCCACCTTCTCACTAATTCCTGGGTTGAGCCGAAGTCTTCCTTGAAATGTCCATAATACCTTAGTATGAAAAAATTCTGGTTGAGGAATGCCAAAAGCACTGAAATTAACCATATCATTGCTTCCATTCTGAAAGACCACTAAACATCTGTGCCCTATAAGGACTTTAAGGGTCTGTCCCCCAACGAATCTTATTTCAGCTCTTGAGCCTTCATCTATCCCAAGGAAATCATCTTCTTCGTCTTGCCTATCAAAAATAGCCACTAAATGTTGAGGAAGGTTCAGTTCTTGTGCAATTGTCCTCTGGAGTGCTCTTCGGTTTTTCCATCTCGAGCAATCAACATGGATGATCTTGCTGAATTTCTTCAGCAGAGATGATGGAGGGTCCTCAACTATAGCTCTAAGCACTGCCGAAGCTGCCAACCCATGCCATCCCCCAAAATAGATAGCTTTGTGTGCATCATTGCTCGTATCCTCTAGATAAGGGATTATCAGTGGAACCGCTCGTTGAACGCCACTTGCATAAATCATCTACATTAGTTGATGGTAATTAGTAACACATATGGAAAAGGTGCACCTACTTTTTAAAACCATTATAGCAAATATGCCCGTGCATTGCAATGGGAGAAAAATTATCAGATTATGCAGGTGTGGTAGATTAAAAAGAATCTGAATCAAATGCCAGGATGAGATAAGGAACTTTAAAATGTCATTTCACAAAATATGTCTGAGTGATGTCATGATGAGAGAATGGACTTTTATAAAGTTATTTCAAAAACTAAAAATGTGATGGTCTCATCATGACTTGATTTCCCAAGGCGTCACAAGGAAATATTTTTTGGCTGACCAAACTGCATTGATGGACCCTGCCTGAGCTAGACTGATGAATAATGTGTCTCGCCTTGACCTAGCGTAGTGGTGTTTACCATAGTAATGTGGTACCAGAATAAACATAGCCGTGTAGGAAGGCAAAATAGACATTTAGTCATTGTCATATAGCTTTCAAAAACTAACGCATAGAAAGCCATGTCAATTTTTTTGGGGCTTAGCGTTGTACAAAACACGGAAGCCTTTTTTTACCTGACGCGAGGGACTAAATAAAATCATAAAACGACCTCTACAAAACCCCTAATAAAACCTCTACGTAATCGAGGGTTCGTTCCGTTTATTATTTATGGATTTGTTTTAATTTTTGTGAACAATTTCTAAAATTTCATGTACATGTTTTCAAATTCCAGAATATGTTTTGAATACTGGATCATTTTTAAAAAATCATGAACATTTTTATTTCATTAACATTTATTTGAAATTGTGAATTTTCTTTATAATATGAGGACAATTTTTTGAAATCATAAACATTTTATGATTTGCCGAATATTTTTCGAATTCACAAATATTTTATTATTTCTCAATATTTTTTTTAAAACTCACAAATTTTTCAAAGTTGGTTCTTTTGGAAATCTTGAATGAATTTAAAGAAGGAAAAACAAAAACAGAAATGAGAAAGTAAAAAGCAAAAAACAAATAGAAAACAGGGGGCGGTATGATCCGCACATGGGCTGGCCCATTACTGCATGCGGGAGGAGGAGGCGCGCTTCCTGCAAGATAGAAAAGGGGGGTAGAAACAGGCGTGCTTACTATAAGAGAGAAAAAGGTGGAAAACTGAGGCCGTAGCCATTGTGTTGTTTGTGTGCTCCTGTTATATGAGTGTATCAATATATAAGAACAAAACCTGACGGCGAATTTGAAATAAAAATGAATCATTTTTTTCACTTATGGGTGACATAGTGGGTAATTTATGGCAACTTCAGAGGTCATTTTTGGACGGATGGACATAAGAACTAATGATTTTATTATTTGGTACTAGCAAAAGTGTCAGTACGTTGCACCGGTATAAAATAAATAACATTAATACCTCCATTCTTCACCATTGTTTAAATGTGAAGTAAATCTTCGCTAACTGATTTTCTAATTTTTTAGAATTCACTCCCGAGCGTTGCAACGGGAGAATAAGTGTCATCCATGAAATTGCGGTCTCCTTTTGTTGTGACGGACTCACGCATGGTCAATGCTTTAATAATATAAAAGAGAGGTCAATGGTAGTAATTTTAAATACAAAAAAAAATAACTTTTCTTTTAGGATTTTTTTAGTGTTTTCATGAATTAGAAATATATGAAACATAGGAATATATCTCTAAATATCTCCAAACATATCAATATATCACATCCGAGAAAAAAAATGTCTAGTGTTGACAATTTATTTTGGAAATTTCAAAAAGAAAATCTAGTCATGCATGCTTGCATAGTTACAATAGATGGATGAATCTACACAAAACAATGTTTATCAATTATCAATTACACGTTATTAGATTGTAAACATTTTCGCATATACGAAACTCAAAATATATCTGAATATTGTAAATGGTATAGTTGACTCCATACCAATATTGTAACACGGACAATCATTACTAAAAATGTATTGACTGAGCAAATCTATATCTATATCTATCTATACCTACAACTAATAACAAATGGGCTATTGCTTCTGTCGGTACGTCAGGTAAATTACCCCAAAGTTGCACCTCATTACCGAGCAATGCCATCAATAAGTGATAAAAAACGTTTCACACAGGGTATGTGAGGAGGGGCCACCCATGGAGTAGGGACCTCTTATACTGCGCTCTGCGCGGTGGGAGAAGACGCAGCGCGTCCGTTTGGGCTTGCCGATATCCGGGCTGCCTGTTTTTTAAATTTTGTTTCTACTTTTATTTTTATTTTATTTTATGTTTTCTTTTTCCTACTTTATTTTAAAAAATTTAAATTCAAAAAGTTCAGAAAATTTAAAAATAAGAATTTTCAAATAAAATGTTTAATAAATCATAAAAGTGTGTGGATTCAAAAATTGTTTGCTTATTCAAAAATATTCAAAATTTTGAAAATAAATATTTGGGAAATCAAAAAATGTTCATGGTTTTTTAAAAGTTCGTGTATTAAAAAATTGAAAAAAGTTGCGCCAATTAAAAAAATCTTCATTATTGGGAAAATATGTAAAAATTCAAAAAACTGTTCGTGACTTACAAAATAGTTTATTCATTCATAAAATATTCACTGATTCAAAAAATGATCACGCATTTCAAAAAATGATCGTTAAATCAAAAAAATGTTTGTGAACTTATAAAATTGTTCCACCAATTTCCAAAAAACTATTCGTCGATTCTAGAAATTTGCCGATTGAAGAAATTGTTCAAAAAAATGTCCACACGTTTTAAAAAATGTTTGCAAATAGTATAAATGTTCAAGAATTCAGAAAATGTAAATTATTTTAGAAAAAAATGAAAATTTGTAAAAGTGTTCATGATTTCAAATATGTGCACGAGTTTACAAAAATGTTCATGATTTGAAAAATGGTTCATGATTTCACATAATTGAGAGTGATAGTTTATCTCAGTTTTTTTAGGGGGTAAAGGCCTTTTATTGATCGAACTCCATAGAAGGTGGGATACAAATTGGGTCAAGTGGCTGGCCAAGCCACACATGTCGCCCCTGAGCTAAAGTAAGAGCAAATTTAGCTAATCTATGAGCTTCAAAATTAACTACACGACTTTCAAAAATGAAATTACATGAAAAGGGGGCCGATCTAACTTTAATTTCGTTGATGATAGCTCCATACACACCTTGACTGCCCCTCAGAATATCAGTGACAACTTGCTTTGAATCTGACGATATAACAAAATTTTGAACTTGAAGGTCTTGCGCCAGTGAGATCGCTTCTCGACAAGCTATAGCCTTCATACTTGCGGGATCATGCACCCCATCAATTATAAGTGCCGAACTGCCTAGGAAGAAACCCTGGCTGTCTCGACAGATGGCAACCGCCGAACCTCTCCTCTGAGCTCTGATCCCCGCGTCTGCATGTATCTTTGCGAAGTTCGCCGGTGGTGTTGTAGGCCGTCGGGCAGCTGCTGCTGCTACGCTTGTTACCCTATGCGCGGAATTTGTAGCACTTTTCTCCTTCACAACCTCTAGGTCTCTGATGAAACGAGTGATGAACTCTTTTGTTGCATGTGGAGTTTGAAAGATCGCCTCGTGGATAGCTTTTCGCCGGGAGGTCCATATAGCCCGGAGTGTTACCACCATTAGCACAAACTTGTCATGTGGGAGTTTCTCCATTAGTGCCAACAACCAGTTCTTTGCCCCCGGTTCAGATGTGGTAACTACGTTGAAGCCGAGCTCTTCATGAAAGAGCGCCCAAGTACACCGAGAGACAGTACATTCTAGGAGAGAGTGTCTCCACGAATCAGGCGCACCGCATAGTCCGCAGGAACTCGTGTCTGACATATGTCTATGTGCTCTAACGTCTTCCGTGGGGAGGGAATGTTTTGATAATCTCCAAAGAAACATCCGTATTTTTGCTGGAACCTGAATCTTCCAAAGTGCTTTCCATGATCCTTCCTCTGAATTAATGCCTGATGGTCCTGCTCGGCCCTCCAACCAGGCCTCTCTTCGCTGTCTAGTAGCTACCAGCATGCGGTATGCAGATTTTACAGAAAAGTTGCCATTCTTCTCATGTGCCCAACTCCAGAAATCTGGCATGTTCATTGTACAAATCGGGATATTAGCAATAACCTTGGCATCAAAGGCCAAGAATACCGCCTGAAGCCTCTGTCTATCCCAAGTGGCCGTGGTTTATCTCGGTGATGCAGTAAAATGTGGTATGGCCATTGGAGATTATGATTTTTTTTTCTCCCGTTGCAACGCACGTGCCCTTTTTGCTAGTAACAAAATTGAGATTAAGGAGCTCATCAGCCAGCAGCACAGCGCATCTGGCGTCCTAACTTTCTAGGTCAACCCACCTAGCCCCCCGTTAACTAACACACCAACCTAACGATCCCCCAATCGATCCGCTCGTCTCCATCCAGCGCCGCCCTAGCCACAGGGCACTACCAGAATTTTCATCTTTACCGAGTACCAAAAAAATTCGGCAATGGCCTATTTAAACTCGGCAAAGGTATTGCGGAGTGTTGTACTCGGCAAAGGGTACACGGCATACACCCTTCCAGCAAACAAAATTTTGTCGAGTTCCCTTTGTCGGACACTCGGCAGAGACTTTGCTGAGTATCAAATGCATGTACTCGGTGAAATAAGTGAACAGACGGATGGAGCAGATGGCGTCGAAGCCACATGGCGCGGGTTGTTTACCAAGGGCACCACTCGGTAAAGGGGATTAACAGAAACAAAAAATAGCGCCGCCAATCCCATCTCAGATAAAATGGTGGCCAAATCCTAGCGCCATCGTTGTTGTGGTCGCGTGCCCGCTGCTAGTGCTGCTTGCCGTCCCGTGCGTCCTGCCATGGGGCGTGGTCCTGGTCATCGGAGACACGTTGTGGCGCGCCGGTGGTGACGAGCGCCACGTGAGAGAAGAAAGGAGATAAGGAGAGAGAGACGAGTTTCTGTGTGTGCCTATGAGAGAAGAGAGACGAGAGGAGATTTTTATGCGTGCGTGAAGATAAGAAGGGGAGGGGGGGATAAGGAGAGAGATAGAGGAGATCTGTGGTGAGATTGGACGCCACCTCAGCGATCCGCGCCTTCCTCCTTTCAACCAATCATGGTGCAGCACATGAATTTGTGTTTCTTCCAAACACTTGGCAAATATATTTTCTTCTCTTTCATCTTTTTTATTTCTTTTCTTTTATGTTGTTCTTCTAAACATTTTGCTGGCTATTTTTTATAGACTCGAAAATAATTTTCTTCTCTCTTTGCCAAGTGCAACACTCGGTAAAGACTAATTTTTTTTCTTTTCTACTTTTCTCTTTCTTCTTTTGGCACAAGTTATAACTATTTGGCAAAAACTATCAAATATGGTCTTGTTTCTATAAAAAAAATAGGAGTGGTGCCATTTTGCGCCCTGTTTTTTTCTACTTGATTCACTAAAATAAAAACCACTTTTGACTCTTAGAAAATAGAAAATGGTTTTTTTGAAAAAAGTTCGAAATTCTATTTGGCAACATTGTTTGTAATGGTGAGATGCAACTATGCACCAAATTTGGGCACATTATAACAAACTATGCAATGAATATGTCCATCACCTTGGTCATTTGACTTGAAAGCCATGAATGTTCATACGCGATAGCCCATTTTGTGAAGGAATTTTTTTCAAATTTGTCAAATTGAAAGTTTGGTATTTTCCCTTGCAACTAGTATACATAAAATGACTCCATGCGAAAGGATTACATTTTTTGAATTTGTATTATTTTTCTTTTATTTTTTCAAAAACGGGGTCAAAATAGTCGGCATGACTATTCTTGGCAAGGGGTTGAATCTCTCAAAACTCTAAGTGGTTCTTCCATATAATGACTACTTGTGTACCTAAAAATATTTTTTTACCATTTTTTAGGACAGAGCTATCACACACTTGTAGTTCAAATTTGAATTACTTCCGGGAAATTGGAATCAAGTCATTTAAATGTGTGAAAGTAGTTAGAAATCTAGAAAATCCATTAAATTTGGGAATTGTGTATAAAATAAGGTCTACTTGCTGTGAAAATTGGAGTGGTGCCATTTTGCACCATGTTTTTTTGTACTGGCTTCACAAAAAAAATCCATTTTTGACACCTAGAAAGTGAAAAATGAATTTTTGTGCAAAAAAGTTAGAAAATTTATTTGGCAACATTGTTTGTAGTGGCATGAAGCGCCTATGTGTCTAATATGGGCACATTATAATAAACTACGAAATGAATATGGGGCCATCACCTTGGTCATTTGAGACCATATTTTGGCATGGAAAAAAGAGTAATTAATATGGCCTAAAATGAAAAAAAAATCTCAAAATGAAGATTATTTGTGTCGTCAAAATGAAAAACTTTACTTTTTGGATCATTTTCATCCGAGGTAGTATGCAAACTCGACAGCCAAAACAGTGTAGCGAAGTGAATACCCCCTTTTGCCGAGCGCAACACTCGGGAAAGACACCCTTTTGCCGAGTGTAACACTCGGCAAAGGGCTATTTTTTGCCGACTACCACTGTTTTGCCGAGTGTTTTGTCCACGACACTCGGCAAAGAACCTGTTTACCGAGTTTCGCCTTTTTTGCCGAGTATTTTTTTGATGATACTCGGCAAAGATATGTTTGCCGAGTGCCCAACAAAATGCACTCGGTAAAGACGCTGACACTCGGCAAAAAGGAATTTTTCAGTAGTGGGGAGACCGATCCCCTGATCCCATTCCCGTCGTCTCCATCCAGCGCCGTCACTATACAGATGGTTTTAGTGTTTGTGTCCGTAGGACCTAGAGAAGATCAATGAGAGGGCCATGGACTCAGAGGACAACACTAGTAGAAAACAGGGTACTAGTCCCAGTTTCAGAGGGCCGTTAGTCCCGGTTCTGTAACCGGGACAAAACTGTCGGGACTAATGCCCAAAACCTTTAGTCCCGGTTTGCTTACGAACCGGAACTAAAGGAGCTCCACGTGGCCGCTGTGGGGCACCCACAGGGGAGGACCTTTTGTCCCGGTTGGTAACACCGACCGGGACTAAAAGGCAGGCACGCGTCAGCAGCTCGCAGGCGCTGGGTTTTTTTTTGACGGGGGGGCGGGGGTTGGGGTTTTGGAGGGTTTAGGGGTTTTATATTGTGTTAGCTATAGCTACTACATATAGAGAGAAGTGACCTCTCTTTCTCCATGCTTGGTCGACGGTAGCTACTACATATAGAGAGAACTCGACGCTAGCTAGTAAGCAAATGAAGGAACCATTAATTACACAACATCGTGATCATGAACATATATAGAGAGAAGTGACCTCTCTTTCTCCGTGCTTGGTCGAACAACAACTTTTCGTATATATATCCGACGCTACTACATATATACAATATAACATCTCTTACGATCTCTGACATCATCTACCGAAAATCAGCTTGAATTTCCACATCGTATTCTCCCTTTTCATGTATGACGTGGTCAAGAAAGAATCCCGCCAATTCCTCTTGAATTGCTCGTATGCGATCATGTGGTAGGAGTTCATCTCGCATCTGCCATATCTAATTTAAAGAAGGGGGTCAATACATGTATATGAATGAAACTCAACACAATTGATGGTAATAAAATAAAATTGTGAATATTGTTTACGTACTTCAAATTGTTTGTCAGAATAGCCCCGCTCAGAGGTCGAGTGGCGTATGAACTCGCAAACGTAGTATCCACATAAATCATTCCCGGATGCCTGTGATTGCAGCTAGAACTACGTCGGTATTTCCCCAAAGAGGAAGGGATGATGCAGCACAGCTACGGTAGGTATTTCCCTAAGTGATGATACCAAGGTTATCGACCAGTAGGAGAACCACGCAACACTACGTGAACGGCACCTGCATACAAACAACAAATACTTGCAACCCGACGTGTAAAAGGAGTTGTCAATCCCTTTCGGGTAGCGGCGCTAGAAATTGGCAAACGGACGTGAGAAAATTGTAATAGATTGATAGATGCAAATAAAAGCAAATAAAATTCAGCGAGATATTTTTGGGTTTTTCATAATATAGATCTGAAAATAAAAGATGTAAATAAATAAAAAAGGCAAATAGCAATATAGATCTGAAAGTATATGATGGGAAAATAGACCCGGGGGCCGTAGATTTCACTAGTGGCTTCTCTCGAGAAAAATAACATACGGTGGGTAAACAAATTACTGTTGGGCAATTGATAGAACTTCAAATAATCATGATGATATCCAGGCAATGATCATTATATAGGCATCACGTCCAAGATTAGTAGACCGACTCCTGCCTGCATCTACTACTATTACTCCACACATTGACCGCTATCCAGCATGCATCTAGTGTATTATGTTCATGGAGAAACGGAGTAATGCAATAAGAACGATGACATGATGTAGACAAGATCTATTCATGTAGGAATTAGACCCCATCTTGTTATCCTTAATGGCAACGATACATATGTGTCATTTTCCCTTCTGTCACTGAGATTGAGCACCGTAAGATCAAACCCATCACAAAGCACCTCTTCCCATGGTAAGAAAAATCGATCTAGTTGGCCTAACTAAACCAAAGATTCGAAGAAGAAATACGAGACTATAAGTAATCATGCATATAAGAGATCAAAAGACTCAAATAACTTTCATGGATAAAAAGATAGATCTGATCATAAACTGAAAGGTCATCGGATCCCAACAAACACACCACAAAAAGAGTTACATCAAATAGATCTCCAAGAGACCATTGTATTGAGAATCAAAAGAGAGAGAGGAAGCCATCTAGGTACTAACTACGGACCCGTAGGTCTAAATTGAACTACTCACGCATCATCGGAGAGGCACCAATGAGGATGATGAACCCTCCATGATGGTGTCTAGATTGGATCTGTGGTTTCTGAAACTTGCGGCGGCTGGAATTGTTTTTCGTCGACTCCCCTAGGGATTTTGGACGTCCAGGGTATTTATAGAGCAAAGAGGCGGTGCGGGAGGCGGCTGAGGTGGGCACAACCCACCTGGGTGCGCCTGGGCCCCCAGGCGCGCCCTGGTGGGTTGTGCTCCCCTCGGAGCCCCCCTCAGGTACTTTCTTGGCCCATCGTGTGTCTTCTAGTCCAGAAAAAATCATCAAAAAGTTTCGCTGCGTTTGGACTCCGTTTGGTATTGATTTTCTGCGAAGTAAAAAACAAGCAAAAAACAACAACTGGCACTGGGCACTATGTCAATAGGTTAGTCCCAAAAAATGATATAAATTTGCTATAAAATGATTGTAAAACATCGAAGAATGATAATATAACAGCATGGAACAATAAAAAATTATAGATACGTTGGAGACGTATCAGCCTGCCACAAGCACTTTACGAGAAATAGAGTTCAATCAAACTGATAATCAAGCATGATAAATGGTATTGATGAAACTAGAGTCAATGAGAGATGCGCGGAACTAGCTAGTACTACCTACTTGGGGGTGTGTAAATCGCAGCTCCTTCTGTAGACCCAGAACCATTCCGGTGAACTTTTTCCAAACCCTGGCAGGCAAAGAAAATGATTACTTGATATCAGGAAATGAACGAAAGTTGCCGATATGGTGCGATAATGATTGAACTTACTTCTGGAGCATTGCAGTCATGTCCGCATAATACTGGGGATCTTTACGTCTCGAGTCTAAGATAGTTACTACTCCACCGTCAAGCTTAATGGATAGCAGAATAAAGTGGAACCTGCGCATGCATAACTCATCAATTACATTACTTAACCTCGAGTAAGCGAAACCGAATATGCACAAGACAGTAACACTCACTTGAAGTTGTAAGGAAAGAGTATTTTTCCTTTGTTTTGATGTCGAAGGAACGATTTTAGCAAGTTTTCCTCAGTAAGTTTGGCTCTGTTTCCTACCGACCATTCATTTACGGTATTTGGGCTAATGAACCCAATGTCATAGATTTGTCCTTTTTTGCATTCGACGATTTTCAATCTGCATAATATAGTGAGGATAATTATATATACATGCAATGAACGAGCTGAGCTAGAGACTTAATTACAGAAGTAATACTTACAGACAGTAGCAAGTCATGAGTTGTTTGTCGAGGGCCTGTTGATTGAATAACTAAAATAATTCCACAAATTCAACAAGCATCAGGTCGACTCCAATGAGGTCGTGCTCTTCTTTAATTCTCAGTAATATACTGTCGGTCCCAGACTTCCTGCAGGTTTCCATGTACCAGTCATGCAATCTTCGCATCATCGTTGTTAGAGGAGGATGATCAGGTTTGACGAGAGGCTTCCCATGATCGTATCTAAAGATCTCTACTACCTCTAATGTTTCAAACTGTACATCATCGCCTAGGTAATCACCAAGATTGGTACGGGGCAGTAGCCCCGGATGATTAGCGATATCACTAGACACCTTGAGTGGGGGGCACAATTGCTTGTCCTGTTCACTGAGCTGGGGAATTGTTTTCCCACTTCTTCATTTTGCTTCTCTTGCAGCACTGGCAGTACTTCCCGACCGCTGCGCTTCCTCATTTGTCTTTGCAATACAGCGGTCATAGTTGGATTGCGGTGGAGACGGTGGTGGTCGCTTAAGGGCATCCAGAGTGTGCTTCGCTTTCACCGGATCTACTATTTCCTTCGGAGGTGGACGTTTCCTCCGTTCAAAATGGGCCTGCACTTCGGCAGCACTGATGTCCGTGTTTTCCTCGTCGGTCCTCTCATATGGTAACTTTTCCGGAGCCTTGAGGCTTGGACCAAATTTGAATTTCTTCCCGCCTCTTGTACTGCTAGCCACCGGTGCGACGGCATCTCTCTTCCGCCGTTGCTGAGGCGGTGGAGTCCGCTGACGTGCCGGAGGAGGCGAAGGAGGAGGCGGAGTGCGCTGACGCGTCGGAGGAGGTAGAGGAGGAGGAGGCGGAGTGCGCTGACGCGCCGGAGGAGACGGAGGAGGAGGAGGCGGAGTCAGCTGATGCGCCGGAGACAGCTGAGGCGGAAGAGGACTCTGCTGAGGGGCCTCATCTGGCTGATCAGTCTGCTGAGGGGTCTCATCCGGCTGAGTCTGCTGAGGCGTCTAGTTTGGAAGCTTGATGTACTCCTTTCTCCATAGACAGGTACTCCTTAAAGCATTTTCCAGATGAATCTCCCCTTCACCTGTAGGGTAGTCAAGCTCCAGCTCCTCAAATCCCTCCATTATTTAATCCGCCGTCACAATAGCATAGCCATGTGGAATCAGACGACAATGGAAAGTTCCCTCAGCACGAGGAGGTACAACAGATCCGAGCGCCGCCTTCAAGGTCAGGTTCTGGCATTTCGCCATTAGCACACAATGTCCAGTCCCCGTGATACTATCCACGGGGTAGCGAGGAGCCATGAAATCAGGCTGAACAAGCTCCGTGGAAGCCACGCTGCTTCTCCGCTGAGATGGTGGGGTAGCTTCCAGGGCAGCGTTGAAGGAAGGATCTTCGTGCCGCTGAGATGGTTGACCGGTAGCTCGCTGGCTCTCAAGTTCCTCTAGTTTCGCAAATCTTGCACTGAGCCTCTGCATTTCGGTTGATTCCTCTTTCTTCTTTTTCTATCTCGGCTTCTATAACCACTGCTGTCGGGAAACCCTTGCACCCACGGAACGTAGCCTGATGTGCCTCGTGTTCGTCCAGGGTGTTCAGGATTCGCGAGGGCCTCTGTTAGCTCATCCTTCTCTCTGTTGGGAATGAACGTCCCTTCCTGCGCTGCCTTGATTGCTTTCTCAGGCTTCTTGATGGGTATTGTAAGTTGATCGTTCTTCCAACGACACTTCCCTGATTCTGGGTCCAAAGTTCCCCCAACCCTGAAGAACCAAGTCCTTGCCCGATCTGGCCAGTGCAATGTTGCTGGTTGGACCCCTTTAGCAAGCAGGTCTTGCTCAGCTTTGTCCCACAACGGCCGGGCTTTGCTGTAGCCACCTGACCCCATGGTATGGTGATACAGCTTCTTTGTAGCATTTTGCTTGTTTGTCAGTGACCTTTGCTTACCCTTCTCCGATGTCTTGTAGGCCACAAATGCGGGCCAGTGATCTCTTATCTTCTCATATGGACCGATGAATTCTGGCGTCTCGTTTTTCTCGCCAAACTTTTTGTTCAACTCTTTCTTCCAGTTGTTGAATAGTGCTGCCATCTTCTTAAGAGCAAACGCCTTGACCTTTCGCTCTATAACTGGGTTATTCGGATCCTCCTCTGGCAGTAGGCTGAAATTTGTCATCAGCGAGGTCCAAAGATCATCTTTCAGTCTATCCTGGACATAAGAAACTTCAGGGTCCTTCTTCTTATTCCATTGTTCGATGCTGATCGGGACGCTGTCCCTAACAACAACTCCGCACTGATGTACAAATGTGTCCTTGGTCCGCTTGGGAGCAATCGGTTGGCCATATTTCGCGACTTCTGTGATCGTGAACCTTTCATCCTGGCGCAATGATACGTCTCCAACGTATCTATAATTTTTTATTGTTCCATGCTGTTATATTATCATTCTTGGATGTTTTACAATTATTTTATAGCAACTTTATATCATTTCTTGGGATTAACCTATTGACATAGTGCCCAGTGCCAGTTGCTGTTTTTTGCTTGTTTTTTACTTCGCAGGAAATCAATACCAAACGGAGTCCAAATGCAGCGAAACTTTTTGGTGATTTTTTCTGGACCAGAAGACACAAGTTGGGCCAAGAAAGTACCTGAGGGCGGCACCGAGGGGAGCACAACCCACCAAAGCGCGCCTGGGGTTCCAGGCGCGCCCAGGTGAGTTGTGCCCACCTCAGCCACCTCCCGCACCGCCTCTTTGCTCTATAAATACCCCAATATTCCAGAAACCCTAGGGGAGTCGACGAAAATCAATTCCAGCCGCCGCAAGTTCCAGAAATCACAGATCAAATCTAGACACCATCACGGAGGGGTTCATCATCCTCATTGGTGCTTCTCCGATGATGCGTGAGTAGTTCATTGTAGACCTACGGGTCCGTAGTTAGTAGCTAGATGGCTTCCTCTCTCTCTTTTGATTCTCAATACAATGGTCTCTTGGAGATCTATTTGATGTAACTCTTTTTGCGGTGTATTTGTTGGGATCCGATGAACTTTGAGTTTATGATCAGATCTATGTTTTATCCATGAAAGTTATTTGAGTCTTTTGATCTCTTATATGCATGATTACTTATAACCTCGTATATCTTCTTCGAATCTTTGGTTTAGTTAGGCCAACTAGATCGATTTTTCTTGCCATGGGAAGAGGTGCTTTGTGATGGGTTCGATCTTATGGTGCTTGATCCCACTGACAGAAGGGGAACCGACACGTATGTATCGTTGATATTAAGGATAACAAGATGCGGTCTATTTCTACATAAATAGATCTTGTCTACTACATGTCATCGTTCTTATTGCATTACTCCGTTTCTCCATGAACTTAATACACTAGATGCATGCTGGATAGCGGTTGATGTGTGGAGTAATAGTAGTAGATGCAGGCAGGAGTCGGTCTACTAATCTTGGACGTGATGCCTATATAATGATCATTGCCTAGATATCGTCATAATTATTTGAAGTTCTATCAATTGCCCAACAGAAATTTGTTTACCCACCGTATGCTATTTTTCTCGAGAGAAGCCACTAGTGAAATCTACGGCCCCCGGGTCTATTTTCTCATCATATATTTTCAGATCTATTTTGCTATTTGCCTTTTTATTTATTTGCCACTTTTATTTTCAGATCTATATTTCTAAAAACCCAAAAATATTTTGCTTTACTTTATTTTATTCGTGATCTATTTATCCAGTCTCCTACAATTTTTCTCCCGTCCGTTGCCGATTTCTGGCGCCGTTACCCGAAAGGGATTGACATCCCCTTTAACACGTCGGGTTGTAAGTATTTGTTCTTTGTGTGCAGGTTCTGTTTACATAGTGTTGCTTGGTTCTCCTACTGATTCGATAACCTTGGTCTCATCACTGAGGGAAATACCTACCGTTGCTGTGCTGCATCATCCCTTCCTCTTTGTGGAAATACCGACGTAGTTCAAGCAAACATCACGCAACCTTTTCTTTGGGCCTCGTCTCCTTACGGAAGTTTGGCTCGATCCGGAGGGCTATAAGAAGAAAGAAGCGTTAATTTATGTACATACCAAAACAATTAATGCATCAAGTCAGCACGGGCTTAATATATATATATATATATACCTCGCCGGACTTTGCAACAGTTAAGGCTCCCTCCTCCGTTCGGTCACCGGAGCCGTGATCATGATCTCCTTCCTCCGCCGTTCGGTCATCGGAGCCGTCATAACCTCCTTCCTCCTCCATTATTGGATCACCGGAGCCGTCATCCTCTCCTTCCTGACCATCGGTGTCATTGAGAAACGACAAGGGATCACCGCCGTCGCGGATTATATCCCCCAACAACTCTTCTTGTTCCAAGTCTCTGTCCATAGTTTCTGCAAATATTACAACATGGCAATATACAAACATGAGAGATGGATTAGTGGCAAACATGGACTTAATATCACAACAAGGAATCATATGCATATGAGTAATGGATTCGTGGCAAACATTGTCGAGGACTCTTCCCCCCTTATCGGGGTTATGTTTTAACGACCCCCCTCATGTCGAAGTTATTGGGGTTATGTTTTAACGACGCCCCCCCCCTCATGTCGAAGTTATCAGGGTTATGTTTTAACGACCCCCGCCCCCCTCATGTCGAAGTTATCGAGGTTATGTTTTAACGACCCCTCCTCATGTCGAAGTTATCAGGGTTATGTATTAACGACCCCTCCCCCCCTCATGTCAAAGTTATCGGGGTTATGTTTTAACAACCCCCCCCCCCCATGTCAAAGTTATCGGGGTTAGTTTTACGACCCCCGGCTCCCCCCCCCTCATGTTGAAGTTATCGGGGTTATGTTTTAACGACCCCCCCCCCTCATGTCAAAGTTATCGAGGTCGTGTATTCAAACTTAATATGAGTTTTACAAAGTTGCCTCTCCCCGATTTAGCAAACTTAATATGAAACAAAAATTCTATGAACAAAAAAATTTCTATGTACAAAAAAATCATACAATTTAGTAAAGTTGCCTCTCCCTGATTTAGGCAAGTAAAACTTAGTAAACTTAATATGAACAAAAAAACTTTCTATGAACAAAAAAAGCATACATCAATGGACAAATAAAATTCTATGAACAAAAAAAAAATTTCATACATCAATGCATACATCCATGGATCATCCATACATCTGCATATACATACATACATACATACATACATACATACATACATACATAAATGGACAAAAAAAATCTATGAAAAAAAAGATGAGCAGGGGCGGCGGCGCGGCAAGCAGAGCAGCTGGGGCTGCGGCGGCGGCGTCGGGGCAGGGCAGGGGCGCGGGGGAAGGGGGGCTCACAGCTAGGGGCGGCGTCGGGGCAGGGGCAGGGGCACGGCGGCGTCGGGGTAGGGCAGGGGCGCGGGGAGCGGCGTCGGCGTCGGGGCAGGGCGCGCGTCGGGGCAGAGGGCGTCGGCGAGGGCGTCGACGGTGAGCTCGTGCAGCCTGGCGGCGTCGATGTGCTCGGCGTCGTCGGGGGCAACTGCAGATGAAATCTGAAAAATTCCTAAGTGTTGCTTATATACACAAAGCATTGGTCCCGGTTGGTGGCACCAACCGGGACGAAAGGCCACCTTTCGTCCCGGTTGGTGCCACCAACCGGGACTAAAGGTCTATTTTCAGCAGCCCAAAGGGCGGGAAGCAGAGACCTTTAGTCCCGGTTGGTGGAACGAACCGGGACTAAAGGGGGGCATTGGTCCCGGTTGGTGGCTCAAAACGGGACCAATGCCACCCTTTTGTCCCGGTTCGAGCCACCAACCGGGACCAATAGCTTGGCACAACGGTGTGGTGGGAGTTTAGTCCCACCTCGCTAGTTGAGAGAGGGCAGGACTGGTTTATAAGGCGCGTTGCGGCAGAGCTTTCGAGCTCCTCTCTAATGCAGGCAGTACTTGCCTAAACTTTGTCACTGCCATGTTGGGCCTGTTGGGCCCGCGGGCCTGCATCCTGGCCCATGTACGGATGGGTTTCTAGTCGTATGCAGTCCGTGGTGGCCCAGTAGCAGCATTTTATTTATTTTTTATGTTATTTTAGTTTGCAATTAAAGTTTTTAACATAAAATTCTTTTTGTTATTAAAATTTTTAACAAAAAATACTTTGATAATTTTAGTTGCATAAATTTTATATAATTTTAAGTTAATATAATTTTGATAATAATTTTTTATTTTTTATGTCATTTTAGTTTGCTATTAAAGTTTTTAACATAAAATACTTTATGAAAATTCTTTTTGCTATTAAAGTTTTTAACAAAATATACTTTGATAATTTTAGTTGCATAAATTTTATATAATTTTTTTGTTAATATTATTTTGATAATAAGTAGAGGTTTATAAACGCTTTTTAGTTGATTCTTTTTACTATTGAAGAATATTATAGTTTTGTTTTAGTTAATCATAACAAAATATTTTAATTGATTCTTTTTCGTTCATTCTTTTTGCTATTAGAGTTTTACAGAAGCTTTTTAGTTCATTCTTTTTGCTATTAGAGTTTTATAAACGCTTTTTAGTTCATTCTTTTGAAAAGCACTACAAATGAACTCTGAAAAGGTTGAAAGTTGGCATGGTATCATCATTTCACCCACATAGCATGTGCTAAAAAGTTGAGAGGGTTACGGCAAAAACTGGATGCACTTGGTGTACAAAATGGACAATCTCTTTCGAAGTATCAGGGTTTCAGACGAAAACTCATCTTTTACAAAGTGATTTCATTTTTTTGAACTTATTTCAACTCCAGACTTTTTGTGCGTTCAACATGCACCATTCAAAGCCACATCATCAATTTTCAAACCTTTCTGACTTCATCTGGTATTTTTCATGCATTTACTGATTTTTTAGCTAAATGACCCTGAAATTGAAAAGCACTACAAATGAACTCTGAAAAGGTTGAAAGTTGGCATGGTATCATCATTTCACCCACATAGCATGTGCTAAAAAGTTGAGAGGGTTATGGCAAAAACTGGATGCACTTTGTGTACAAAATGGACAATCTCTTTTGAAGTATCAGGGTTTCGGATGAAAACTCATTTGTTACAAAGGAATTTCATTTTTTTGAACTTATTTCAACTCCGAAATTTTTGTGCGTTAAACATGCACCATTCAAAGCCACATCATCAATTTTCAACCCTTTCTGACTTCATTTGGTATTTTTCATGCATTTACTGATTTTTTAGCTAAATGACCCTGAAATTGAAAAGCACTACAAATGAACTCTGAAAAGGTTGAAAGTTGGCATGGTATCATCATTTGACCCACATAGCATGTGCTAAAAAGTTGAGAGGATTACGGCAAAAATTGGATGCACTTCATGTACAAAATGGACATTCTCTTTCGAAATATCAGGGTTTCGGACGAAAACTCATCTGTTACTAAAGGCATTTCATTTCTTGACATGTAACTGCAGTGATATTCTAGATAAAAGCCATCATCAGAATAGTTGTGGAGAGAAAGTCTTCACTTTTTCTTCGCGTGTGTCCCTTGCTTATTGCGCCGTAACCATGGATAATCTTCATCGTTAACAGGGTGCTTGGGTCAGCCTTCACTTTGAAGGGAGGAATTTCATGAAACTTTTCATAATCTTCAGACATGTCTGTCTTGCCCTCCACTCCCACGATGTCTCTTTTCCCTGAAAGAACTATGTGGCGCTTTGGCTCATCGTATGATGTATTCGCTTCCTTATCTTTTCTTTTTCTTGGTTTGGTAGACATGTCCTTCACATAGAAAACCTGCGCCACATCATTGGCTAGGACGAATGGTTCATCTGTGTACCCAAGATTGTTGAGATCCACTGTTGTCATTCCGTACTGCGGGTCTACCTGTACCCCGCCTCCTCACAGATTGACACATTTGCACCGAAACAAAGGGACCTTAAAATCATGTCCATAGTCAAGTTCCCATATGTCCACTATGTAACCATAATATGTGTCCTTTCCGCTGTTGGTTACTGCATCAAAGCGGACACCACTGTTTTGGTTGGTGCTCTTTTGATCTTGGGCGATCGTGTAAAATGTATTCCCATTTATCTCGTACACTTCGTAAGTCAATACAGTCGAAGATGGTCCCCTGGCAAATGAGTACAGCTCATCTGCAACAGTGTTGTCACCCATGAGATGTGTTTGCAACCAACTGCCGAAAGTCCTGATGTGTTCACATGTAATCCAATTGTCACACTGCTTCGGATGTTTGGAGCGCAGAATATTCTTGTGTTCATTGACATACGGGGTCACCAAGGTAGAATTCTGTAGAACTGTGTAGTGTGCTTGACCCCAAGAATGCCCGTCCTTACATATTATTGAGTCTGCTCCTAGCGTGCCTTTTCCAGTCAGTCTCCCCTCATACCGCGACTGAGAGAGACCAATCGGCTTAAGGTCAGGAATGAAGTCAACACAAAACCCAATGACCTCCTCTGTTTGATGGCCCGTGGAGATGCATCCTTCTGGCCTAGCACGGTTACGAACATATTTCTTTAAGACTCCCATGAACCTCTCAAAGGGGAACATATTGTGTAGAAATACAGGGCCCAGAATGCCAATCTCGTCGACTAGATGAACTAGGGCGTGCGTCATGATATTGAAGAAGGATGGTGGGAACACCACCTCGAGACTGACAAGACATTGCACCAAATCACTCTTTAACCTTGGTAGGATTTCTGGATCGATTACCTTCTGAGAGATTGCATTGAGGAATGCACATAACTTCACAATGGCTAATCGAACGTTTTCCGATAGAAGCCCCCTCAATGCAACCGGAAGCAGTTGCGTCATAATCACGTGGCAGTCATGAGACTTTAGGTTCTGGAACTTTTTCTCTGGGATATTTATTATTCCCTTTATATTGGACGAGAAGCCAGACGGGACCTTCATACTGAGCAGGCATTCAAAGAAGATTTCCTTCTCTTCTTTGGTAAGAGCATAGCTGACAGGACCTTGATACTGCTTTGGATGCATGCCGTCTTTTTCGTGCACACGTTGCTGGTCCTCCTGTGCCTCCGGTGTATCTTTTGTCTTCCTATACACGCCCAAGAAGCCTAGCAGGTTCATGCAAAGATTCTTCGTCACGTGCATCACGTCGATTGCAGAGCGGACCTCTAGGTCTTTCCAATAGGGTAGGTCCGAAAATATAGATTTCTTCTTCCACATGGGTGCGCGTCCCTCAGCGTCATTCGGAACAGATAGTCCGCCAGGACCCTTTCCAAAGATTACTTGTAAATCATTGACCATAGCAAGTATGTGATCACCAGTACGGAGGGCGGGCTTCTTCCGGTGTTCTGCCTCGCCTTTGAAATGCTTGCCTTTCTTTCGACATTGATGGTTGGTCGGAAGAAATCGACGATGTCCCAGGTACACATTCTTCCTGCATTTGCCCAAATATATACTTTCAGTGTCATCTAAACAGTGCGTGCATGCATAGTATCCCTTGTTTGTCTGTCCTGAAAGGTTACTGAGAGCAGGCCAATCATTGATGGTTACAAACAGCAATGCATGTAGGTCAAATTCCTCCTGGTTGTGCTCATCCTACACACGTACACCTTTTCCATTCCACAGCTGTAAACATTCTTCAACTAATGGCCTTAAGTACACATCAATGTCGTTGCGGGGTTGCTTAGGGCCTTGGATGAGCACTAGCATCATAATGAACTTCCGCTTCATGCACAACCAAGGAGGAAGGTTATAGATACATAGACTCACGGGCCAGGTGCTATGATTGCTGCTCTGCTCCCCAAAAGGATTAATGCCATCTGCGCTTAAACCAAACCATACGTTCCTTGCGTCACCTGCAAAGTCCCCCCACCTTCTCTCGGTTTTTCTCCACTGCGACCCGTCAGCGGGTGCTCTCAACTTCCCATCTTTCTTACGGTCCTCTTTGTGCCATCGCATCAACTTGGCATGCTCTTTGTTTCTGAACAGACGTTTCAACCGTGGTATTATAGGAGCATACCACATCATCTTGGCAGTAACCCTCTTCCTGGGGCGCTCGCCCTCAACATCACCAGGGTCATCTCGTCTGATCTTATACCGCAATGCACCGCATACCGGGCATGCATTCAATTCCTCGTACTCACCATGGTAGAGGATGCAGTCTTTAGGGCATGCATGTATCTTCTGCACCTCCAATCCTAGAGGGCATAAAACCTTCTTTGCTTCGTATGTACTGTCGGGCAATTCGTTATCCTTTGGAAGCTTCTTCTTCAATATTTTCAGTAGCTTCCCAAATCCGTTGTCAGATACACCATTGTCTACCTTCCATTACCGCAATTCCAGTGTGGCACCGAGCTTTGTGTTGTCATCTTCGCAATTTGGGTACAACCCTTTTTTGTGATCCTCTAACATGCGATCGAACTTCAACTTCTCCCTTTCACTTTGGCATTGTCTCTTTGCATCAACAATGACCCGGCGAAGATCATCATCGGGCACATCGTCTGGTTCCTCTTGATCTTCAGCTTCCCCCGTTGCAGTATAACCGTAATCAGGGGGCGGATAGTTGTCATCATCCTCTTCTTCTTTGTTGTCTTCCATCATAACCACTCTTTCTCCGTGCTTGGTCCAAACATTATAGTGTGGCATGAAACCCTTCTCAAGCAGGTGGACGTGAAGGGGTTTGGAGTCATAGTAATCCTTTGTATTCCCACAGATAGGGCATGGACAATACATAAAACCATTCTGCTTGTTTGCCTCAGCCACTTCGAGAAAATTATGTAGGCCCTCAATATACTCCGAGGTGCGTCTATCACCGTACATCCATTGCTGGTTCATCTGCGTGCATTATATAATTAAGTGTATCAAAAACCATTACAGAAGATCATGAATAGAGAAGTGAGCAAATTAATACAAGTTCATCATCACATTAAAACCAAAGTACAGTAGTGATCAAATGTTATTACTGAAAAAATAAATACATAAAGTTCATACATAGTTCTCATAGAACAACATATAGCTCTCTAGAGCATCTAATTAAAACATACATTGAAACTATGTAACATTTAAATGCAACAACAAATGTGATCAAGATCGCAACTAAGGTAACAATTGATCCAACAGCATAGTGATACCAAGCCTCTTGATTAACGACATATTTTTTAATATTTCTAATCTTCAAGCGCATTTCATCCATCTTGATCTTGTGATCATGGATGACATCCGCAACATGCAACTCCAATTCCATCTTCTCCTCCTCAATTCTTTCAATTTTTTCTTCAAGTAATTGTTTTCTTTTTCAACTAAATTTAACATCTCGACAAGAGGGTCGGTTGGAATTTTTGGTTCACATACCTCCTAGATAAAAACATATATGTCACGTTGATCAGCATAATTGTCATAAACACTAAATGAAACAAATAATTATAAAAGATATTATACCACATCCGAATCATAGACAGGACGAGGGCCGACGGCGGCGGATACCGAAACATAATGTGTTTGTGTTCCATCCGTCCCATCAGCTTGCTACCTGTTGCCATTTCTTTTTTGAAGAAGAAGGAATATATTATACAACATCTCAAGGTACCAACTCCAACGTACGCAGATTAAGACAAAATCACCTAACAACTGCAGCCAGGGGAGGAGGCAGAGGAAGAGGGTCCGTCCTCTAGCAGGTATCAGCTCTTGTAATATTAAGCCTGAATGTTTACAATGTTAATTAATTTCAGCAAGAATTGCATCCTCTATTTCTGTAAATGATTTTGGCCACCGTTGCTTGATCCTCGGAGCTAATGAACATGTACTTAAATCTCTTAAATGTATCCCCCGCAAAAAGAAATAACTTAGATGTATCACAATATTATTCAAGAACCAAGACAACCATCTCTGACATATATAACATAGCACTAGAAGAAAGTGTACGCATATCACAATTTTATTCAAAAAAGACCATTATGCCCTTTATTATTAAGTGGTGTGGGTTAATCTCAACCATCGATGTGTTTGGGTGTGCGGTGTACCGAAGCAGAAGTGTGAACTATATATAAACACTGTATTGTTTGTTTAAAAAAACACTGTGTTGATCAGATTAATACTATATATGGGCGCATATTTGCACGGTTGTGCATGTATCAAGTTCGTAGCTAATTAACATGTATGCAATGCATGACATGGTGGAGTGGGTTCTTTTTTGAACCCGAGTAACACTTTTATTCAAGATCCAATCCAATACATGTAAGAAAAGTACTAGTCTAGATTGTGAGAGTAGCATGCATGTGTATGTATGCAGAAATATTACCTCTCGCGGCATTATGATTGATATTTCAGTGAAGGCCTGATAAAGACAAGAAGCTCCGGATGTCAATCTAACCCATCGATCTGCACCTCTGGGTGAATTGTTTTGGTAGCTGCACCTAGTTACACAAGAGATCAGTAGGTATAACTTACGTTTGTTCATAGATAAACACTGTCAGTGATGGCATATTCAATACAATTTTATTTTGGAAACAAAATAAAGTGGGTGAAATTAGAGAAGAACAATTAAAACCACATCGTAGTAGCAGTAGTACCTTACTCGGCACGATCTTGTGTGCTGAACTGCTGCTGATGAATTGTACTCCAAGAAAGGCCCAGCGGCAAAGAAAGATGTTACAGATGCCAATCTAACCCATCAATCGATCTGCAGCTCCAGATGTACGAAGAGACGGTGTTGGAAAAATAGGATCCCATCCTTATCAAGATGGAATTCCGACGGCTTTCCTTTCTCGAGGTACCGCTTAATCCTTTCAACTTCAGAGTCATACTTTTGTATAATCTTAATGCTGTGCTCTAAATCTGGTTCGACAAGCAGGGTATTGAGATAACCCTGTGGAACAATATGGAGGTTCAACTTGCGAAGCTCTTCATAAAGGAGAGGTTGTGCTTCCTGAACCATAAGGTTGCTGCAATAAGCCTTGCGACTCAAAGCATCGGCCATTACATTAGCCTTGCCAGGGGTGTATGAGATATTCATATCATAATCGGCAATTGTTTCAAGCCATCTTTGTTGATGAAGGTTCAGATCCGGTTGAGTATATAGATACTTCAAACTTTGATGATCCGTATATATCTTGCAACGATTACCGAGAAGGTAATGTCGCCATAGCTTCAGAGCATAAATAACCGCAGAAAGTTCAAGATCATGCACGGGATAATTTTCTTCATGAGGACGCAATTGTCGAGAAGCATAAGCAATCACTTTGCGCTCTTGCATTAGGACACAGCCTAATCCTTGATGAGATGCATCACAGTATATCACGAAATCCTTTTGGGAATCCGGGGGTGCTAGTACTGGGGCAGATGTCAACTTATCTTTTAGCGTCTGAAAGCTTTCTTGACATTTTTCTGTCCACTCAAATTTGACACCTTTGTGAAGCAGATTTGTCAATGGTTTTGCAATCTTGGAAAAGTTCTCAACAAATCGACGGCAATAACTAGCGAGTCCAAGAAAACTTCTGACTTGCTTGACATTCTTCGGGGGAGTCCAATCAAGAATAGCCTGAACTCGTTCCGGGTTAACAGCAATTCCATCCCTGGAAATCACATGACCATGATAGGTCACTTCAGATAACCAGAATTCTCATTTGGAGTACTTGGCATACAACTTGTGTTCTCGAAGCCTCTCCAGAACAAGGCGAAGATGTTCGGCATGTTCTTCTTCATTCTTGGAATATATAAGGATATCATCCAAATAAACCACGATGAACAGGGGTGTATGAGATATTCATATCATAATCGGCAATTGTTTCAAGCCATCTTTGTTGATGAAGGTTCAGATCCGGTTGAGTATATAGATACTTCAAACTTTGATGATCCGTATATATCTTGCAACGATTACCGAGAAGGTAATGTCGCCATAGCTTCAGAGCATAAATAACCGCAGAAAGTTCAAGATCATGCACGGGATAATTTTCTTCATGAGGACGCAATTGTCGAGAAGCATAAGCAATCACTTTGTGCTCTTGCATTAGGACACAGCCTAATCCTTGACGAGATGCATCACAGTATATCACGAAATCCTTTTGGGAATCCAGGGGTGCTAGTACTGGGGCAGATGTCAACTTATCTTTTAGCGTCTGAAAGCTTTCTTGACATTTTTCTGTCCACTCAAATTTGACACCTTTGTGAAGCAGATTTGTCCATGGTTTTGCAATCTTGGAAAAGTTCTCAACAAATCGACGGCAATAACTAGCGAGTCCAAGAAAACTTCTGACTTGCTTGACATTCTTCGGGGGAGTCCAATCAAGAATAGCCTGAACTCGTTCCGGGTTAACAGCAATTCCATCCCTGGAAATCACATGACCAAGATAGGTCACTTCAGATAACCAGAATTCGCATTTGGAGTACTTGGCATACAACTTGTGTTCTCGAAGCCTCTCCAGAACAAGGCGAAGATGTTCGGCATGTTCTTCTTCATTCTTGGAATATATAAGGATATCATCCAAATAAACCACGATGAATTTGTCAAGGTAATCCATGAATATATAATTCATCAGACGGGAGAACGTAGCTGGAGCATTCGTTAGGCCAAATGACATGACGGTGTATTCATAGTAGCCATAACGAGTGACGAATGCAGTCTTGGGGATATCCTCTTCACGGACACAGATCTGGTGATAACCCAACCTCAAGTCGAGTTTAGAGAACACCGATGATCCAGCAAGCTGATCATAAAGATCATTGATCCGGGGCAGTGGGTATTTATTCTGGATTGTGGCTTGGTTAATGGGCCGGTAATCCTGAACCAATCGTGTAGTTCCATCCTTCTTCTTAACGAAGAGTGAAGGTGCTCCCCAAGCAGAGGAGCTGGGGCGGATGAAACCATTCTTAAGTGACTTGTCGATTTCTTCCTTAAGCTCGAGAAGGTGGTGCGGAGGCATCTTATAAGGACGCTTGCCAATAGGGACAGTGCCAGGCTTCAAGTCAATGACAAACTCGACAGCTCTAGCCGGGGGTATTCCTGGAAGTTCTTCTGAAAAAATGTATGGAAAATCTTGAACGACAGGAACATTCTCGATTCCTTCCAGAGGTGAGGCGTTCAAAGCATTCAGAACATATATCTGAGCTTCAGCATCTCAAGTAATTCGGGCGGTGTAGTTCACTATCTCATCAGAGGGGTGAAGAAGTTGGACGACTTTAGTGGCACAATTGATCGAAGCAATGTGAGCTTTCAACCAATCCATTCCGAGTATGAGGTCTATGGTGGAAGACTTCAAGACGATGGGTGAGGCAAGGAATTCCAACCCTTTAATTTCGACGATAACGTCTGGTGCTATCACGCCAGCATGACAGTGACCTCCGGGAGTTTTAATGACTAACGGAGTATGCATCTTCTCATATCGATTGCCATGCATGAATGCAAATTTTCCAGAGATGAATGAATGTGATGCTCCTGAATCAAATAAAACAGAAGCAGGTACTGAGTTAACGAGAAGGGTACCCATCACAGTAGCAGGTTGATCCTGGACTTCTTCAATATCAATGTTGTAAGCGTGTCCACGACCATGTGCAGTAGACCCAGTATTATAGTTGCGGGTCTGATTGTTGCCACGACCATTGCCACGACCAGTACGAGGAAAATCCAACTGATTCTGAGTCTGGCGGCAGTCTTTAGCCTGGTGACCTGGTTTGCGGCACTTGAAGCACAGACCATCTTCAGGAGGAAGGGGAGCATTGTTTTGAATAGCTTGAGCTCTTGGTTGCCTCGGTGGTGGAGGAGGCAGACATGGTGCAGCATAGTTGTTCTTTGGCGCAAAGGCATTTGGACGGAACACGTTGTTGGGAATCCAGACTCGATGCTTCTGTGCTGAGCCCGAAGATGAGCCAGCATCATGATAGCGTTTCTGCGAGTCCTTATGCTTCATCTGAGAGGTCTCAACCAGAATAGCCTTGTTCACAAGAGTTGAAAAGTCATTGAAGTCTTGAGCAGCAAGGGCAAGCTCGAGGTCTGGGTGGAGTCCATTACGGAACTTCTCTTATCTACGGGCATCTGTGGTGATGTCTTCTTCAGCATAGCGGGAGAGATCAAGAAATTCCCGCTGATAAGCTTCGATAGTCTTGTTGCCCTCAGTGAGGTTGCGGAACTGGGTCTTCATCCATTCCATAATTGCCTGAGGGATATAACGGGCACGGAAAGCAGCCTGGAACTCATACCAGGTAACAACTGTTCCAACAGGCAGTGTACGCTTGTGGGTGTCCCACCATTGAGCAGCGGGACCCTTTAGGAAAAAGGCCGCGAAGGTGGCGAAGTTGGTAGGGGCGACATTAGCATACTCCATCTCGTGAGTGATGTCGCGGAGCCAGTCATCAGCATCCAGTGGCTTGTCAGAGTTACAGAACTGAGTGGGGTTAAGCCGCATAAACTCTGGCAGAGTTATTGAAGGAGGGTTCTGGTTCTGGTTCTGGTTGTTCTGATGCGGAAACTGAGCCATGATCCCAGTCATGAACTGGCGGTTGAGCTCGAATTGTTGCATCATAGCTGCCATATAGTCTGGCGGTGGTGGTCATTCAGGGGCACGACCACGACCACGACCACCTGGTCTAACCATCCTACTAAGTATCAACAGGGGTAGTTTAGTAAAAGCAATTGCGAGTGTTTAGTGTAGGGGAACGCAGCAGAAAACAAAAATTTTCCGACCTACGCACCAGCCCAGGACCACTATGGAGACTGCATACAAGGTTTGATCATTTTCGTTACCGACTCGTAGCGCAGCGGAAGTAGAGTCGATGACGATCGTTGGTGCAGATCCCCGCAGCTAGGATTTACAACCTCCCAACCGCGAGGATGTATACCCTCATCTTCCCTTCGGACAGCCCTCCGGGAGGCGGTCGAACAGTCCCCCGGACGGTGTCGCGGACAGCCCTTCGGGAGGACCTTCGAAACTCGAGCGGTCACTCGGACAGCCCTTCGGGAGGACTCACAGAACTCGGACCGTCACTTGGACAGCCCTTCGGGAGGCACTCTCGAACAGCCCCTCGGGCACTAAGATCGAAACTATGACCTCTCTACGGGGTTGCACACATACGGTGTCATCTATCCGGCAGGGCTTCGCCGTCCAGAACTAGTCCCTGCCGGAACCCAGACAGCCTTTCGGCTCTACGAAACTCTTTTCGTGGGAGGGAGAGAGAAGCCAGATAACATCTTGGCATGTGTATGAGAGCAAGGGATGGGGAGAATGGCAGCCCCTTCTCCTCCTTTTATAGGCCAAGGCAAGGGGTGGGGTGGGATGTTGAAATACCAAAATACCCAAGCTTCATGTCACACATGAAAGGGCATAATGGTAACACAAGGGGGGCACCAAGGAGACACCACCATGGCAGCCCTTGGGCCGGCCCACACCTTGTCTCCCCATGGGGGGGCGCCCCCCCAACAAGCCACCAACATGTCTCCATGAAACATGCATGCTCCCTAGACAAAAAGCCACCAAACATGCAACCCCCGATTCGTGGGATCTTGTCCCCTCGCGCTGAGACAAGATGTTTTCCGCGAAACTTTTTCTGAAAAATTCCAGAAGGTCCCAGAACATTTCCGGCACCCTCTAAAATTATTCTGGGCATGATCCGAAACATTTTCGGTGCGGTGGTTTTCATCAGCGGAAAGCATTAACAGCGGTTACGGCAGTTTCGGAACATTTCCGGTTTTTCTCTCCGAAAATTCCCAGAAGTTCCCAGACCAATTCTGGCATCCTCTGAAAATTTCCAGGCGGTGCCGAAACCCTTTTTGACCAAATAATATATTCCGAAACAACTTTTCGGTTTTATCCGAAACTCTTTCGGTGTTCTCTCTCTCGGAACTCTTCCGTTGTGTCCGAAACATTTTCGGTGACTTTCTCTCAGACTCCCTGTCTAGCGTTCAACAGATAGAAGACCCTTAAGCGTGTGACCCTATAGGTTCGGTGAAGTATAGACATGACACGGAACCCCTTCCGATCAATGATCAACATCGGAGCCGTGGACACCCATATTGACCCCTATACCCACACGAATGAATATTCGAGTGAACCTCCAGTTGCCGTGTGCTATTCCTGTTGCTTCGCGATATGTTACAAATACCCGAGGTGAGACATGTTGGCATTCCCGTGGATCAACAACTTGTCCACTATGCTAGTTACCTCGTTACCGGTATTGTTCTCTTTTCTCGTTACCGTGTTCCGGCATCCCCGTGATCAAATCACAAAGTGTCTGGCCAGACGATGATGGATACCGTAACACCGAGAGGGCCCAGAGATATCTCTCCATCGTCGGAGGAGCAAATCCCAATCTTGAACTATCAAGTTACTTGACATACTTTCCCATGAACCCGTAAGCCGCCGTAATAGCCATCCATTTACGGATGACGTTTAACAAACCCCAAAGTTCATGAATCAAGCATGAAGAAACTCGATACTCTCATGGTCTGAGGAATCATGCAAACGTTAACTATCTCTGTGTTATTAACCATTAACTCATGACGAATGTATCTCATAGCATAACATCAATTCGGGTCGATTCAACACAAATGTTCTTCTAACATTGTGCCCTCAAAGTTGCTGGCATAGACATGCCCATGATCAGGAAAACAGAACCATCATGCAACACTTGAGCCAGTCATAGAGGCTTGACTAGGAATACATTTTACCGTTTATTATTCCACACGTGCATATGAGTCTTCCTCCGAGCCTCGTGGTTATTGCAGACTCGAGAACCATAGCAGTTATAGCATGGAACATAAACATAATAATGAGCATGGAGGTAAATAATAACATTTATTATTGCCTCTAGGGCATATCTCCTACAGACTCCCACTTGCACTAGAGTCAATAATCTAGTTAATGCTAATGCACTTTACACCTATGGCACACTGGTGTAAATATGCTTCGCTTGTGGTATAGCCTGATGTCCAACGGATCTAACGACTTCAGCTCCGTGTGTATCTTTGCATATCCTCGCGTTTTCACGCTTTCACAAAATTCATATTTTGTGTGGACTTGGTTTTGTATGTATGTGAATCACAGGTCGAACCTGGATTCCTCAGACTGAGTCATGGAGCAACTACCTGCAGTAGTGTCCCATTGACAAAAGCCATCTTGGAACCATACTAAGTTCATGAATGAACTATATGATTCAACATCTTCTTTGTCGCTTTTAAAAGCGGCAACATACTTCGCCTCTGTTATAGAATTCGCCACAGTAACTTGTTTGGAACAATTTCCAACTACTGTGCCACCATATTGTGTGTTACACAAAACCCTCAATTTAAATCGAAAATCGCTTGGAGCATGGATGAAGACTGTATCGATGTAACCTTTTACAACGAACTCTTCATGATCTCCGCTTGCGAGAAAACATGCCATCAGCGCTACTATAGTACTCAATGACCCTTTTTCACTGTTGTCCCATGATCAGTACTTTTGATCACTTTGGTATCTATACTCGCAACAACTTTGGGAGTATTGGACATATCTGGTTGTTTTACATACCATGGAATACATGATTAATCCAAACACAAGAGTGTGTGGAATCTCCATCATGTATTTTGCTCATCAGTGTTTTGGGACACCGAGTCATGCAAAAACTCTTTCCATGTGACTTCGGCAAGAATCACTTCTTGACGTTTTTAATGCTAAAAGGTTTTAGCATTTTGTCAATATGTATCTTTGCTAAGCCCCATTAGGTAAATCTATCTCCATAGATCATCATGCCTAATATAAAGGCTTTTTAGCCCAAGCACTTCATCGAAAAACTATTTTCAAACGAAGTCCTAATTCGTGTCAAGAAATTTATTTCCAATTACCAATGTGTCAAGCACACAAGGTTTTTAGAAATATTATTATGCTCCCACTTACTTTCTTGAATTACAAGTATCTTCGTTACCCATTGATGAAGTCAAACCCCTTTGACCATTTCATCAAAACACGAAGATTCCGACTCCATTTTGCTCTCTTCTGTCCATCGCTGGAACTCTGAAGTTTGCATACCTACTAGCATCCTCTGGATCGACAAATTACTTTGGACTGTATCACATACAAGTCCTAGGTTTTATTTCCATCAGATGGAAATCCTTTTGTCATCCATGTTTCATATCTCATGATTGAAATATGTATTAATTGCTAGTTCAACCCGAACCGACTTTAAGCATCGCTACGGTGAGACAATCTCATCGTAGTCAACTCTTTGAACTTGTTATTGCAACAAGTCGAGCTTTATGGATAAAACATTTTTATCCGTATCAGTTTTAAGTTCCATAAATATTCATTAGACTCTAAGTCTTCCGAAAGGTGTATCAAGGTTTTAATCTTGAATCACTTATGTGGAAACTAACTCGGGTTGCATTGGCATTTAGCCAATTCCGGAGTCAGGGCCCATCAACGCTTCCTTGTGTATCGTAGCAACAATATCTCGTTTGCGCACCTGAGAGGTTTACACGAGCCTTGCCTACGTGGTTCAGCTGCAAGTTCGACCGAAGTCCATACATTTTATTGTAGAGACTTCCGTATCAATCGCAGTAGGAAACTCTGGAATTACTTCCAAGGTCTCTTTCCTTTGACCTGATGACGAAGATACTGGTTATCTCGTCGAGTTGCACTGTCCTCCCACTCACCTTTTGTAAGAACTATTCTCTTTAAAGGCATACCGTTTTGTGACGAAAACCTTTGCCTCGGTATAGTGGTGGGGGAATACCCAATGACTTGGGATAACCTACAAAGTAGCACTTGTCTGATTTGGAATAGGTTTGTAACCTTTTACACAAGCCCCATATTCCAAATGTTAAGAAAAGATATAACATGGTTGGGCGTACCATACCATTGCGTCATTTCAACAGACCTGATGAAGCTCTTTTCAGTGTAAAAGCCGTAGTCTCTAAAGCATCACTTTTAAAAGGGATAATGCCAAATTTATTTATGTCATCTTTGATCTCACCATATCATAAATGGTTCGATTACATCTTCACGGACTTTCCACTTGCAGTGGTGTTCCGGGAGGTGCAAGTTATGAAACCCCTTTCACAACTCATCAGACATTCGCTAAACTTGTAACTCAAATATTTCTTTCTGCAATCGAATTGTAGAAACATAATTTTCTTGTTACAATAACTTCTACTTCATATTTGAAAACCTTTCGAATGATTTCAAAAGATCCAGACTTACGTCTCATCAAGTAAATATCCATATATCTACTTGAGTCATTTCTGAAGATAGATAAATCCACTACTTGCAACCTTTATTGAACTACACACATCAAAATGTATGATCACCAATAAGTTTGTTGCTCGTTCCTTATGGCCTGTGAACGGTATTTCAGTCACTTCACTTTCGGAGGAAAGTTGCAAGTGTCAGATGATTCAAAATCAAACGACTTCAAAATCCATCATAATGGAATTTTCCATGCGGGCTTCTCCAATGTGACCAAATGTAGTGCCACACTTGTGTGGTATTCTTTTAGTCTTTCGACATTTAGCGTCAGTGTTATGGATGTATCATATTACCATCAATATTCATAACATACGTCCCATCTAGGATGGAAGCATGGCCCTTCATGTTATTCATAATACTGAACAACAATTGTTGCTTTTATGAACAACTCTTTTGCAACAAACATTATGCAATGGGCTAGAGTGTTTAAAACTCTAAGATGAATTTATGAAAGTAAATCCAGAGGTAATATATTGTTATCATTATTCATAACATACATCTCATTCTCAATGAAAGTATGGCCCTTATGTTATTCATAACATCGAACATCAAAAGTTCTCTTATGAACAACCTTCTTGCAAGATACCTTATGCAATGGGCTAGAGTTTGTGAAACTCTAAATGAATTATGAAAATAAATACAGACGGTAATACACCGATGGAAGGTATAGTAACATTTACCATGTTCCCTGTGTATACCTAAAACTCATTTCTGGCTGGTCTTTCAGGCCATAGTAGTTCTTACATCGAGTTGCAACAGAATGCAATCGAGCGGGTATCTTTGTGATTAACTCACAATACCCAAAAATTAGTGATTAACATGTTTAACCATAATTCCCAAGAACTATATCTTTGACCAGCCTTCTATACATCAAAAACTTGTATGACATTCATACATGAGCTGGATATTCCAGTCTTCTTTCCTTTTTGCCATTGTACTTCTAACAGTTTAACTTTTAGTATTTCTCCTACTCTCAGAAGAAGCACCGAACTTAAGAGTGGCGTTAGCCCCGGACTTCCTAGGTGTGTAAGTCACACTAACATCCTTCGGACACTTCCTTTCTCTTTAAGTTGTTGTTTTATTCACCTTTCATCATATGACAGGCGTTCTTCTGGATCCCTCTCTTATCAATCTAATGCATAGTAAACTCCTTTACTAATAGTTTGCAAACAAACATTGCTTTGGATATCTCATATCTTTTAGCCTTTGTCTGTCTCTGAAAATGATTTTCAGATTCCATGAATATCACATAACTATCCAAACTTTCGAAGTTTGGGTCTCATGGAAGTAAACATATTGCACTTGACTGAAACGGAATTCTAGCTTTTGGATCGAAGGATGAGAGTCACATGATCCATAGCATAAGCGAGAGAATACCAAAGTATGCGATAGGACAAAGTCCTTCTCGGCACTCTTGAGGACAATCCTCACATTACGTTACCAACCGTAAAGTTTTAACCAGATATTTAACAGCTATTCAATTTTAACAGGGAAGGTGGAAATGCGAGCCATTATTCTACAACTATTATGCAAAATACACTTAGACAGTGTTCAAAATTAATTGCACTGAGAATTTAAACAAGTTAATTCATCAGTGCGCTCCCACTCAAATCAATATCTCTCATAATTGATTGTGAGTGATTCAAGATCCGCATTTCAATTCGACGCCATTGACGGGTTCATCACTGATGACGTGAATTTCAATCGGTAGGCCAACTTGCCAATCACATCTCTATGTGACTCTTGTCCATCTTTCGATGCGTGTGTTCCGAGCTCAGGACTGTCCTGCCTGAACGTCAAGACAACCAAGTGATCACGCAGTGAGGTCTGACCTTCACCCGCCTTACACCTCTCTAATCGTTCGTGCTCATGTGTACATGGCGCACCTCGAAAAGATACGTGTTGTAGACGGTGCTACACTTGGGAGAACACTAACTACTTGATATTTTTGTGAGAGATCACCCTAATAAAAGCGACTACCGCGCAATCAAGAAGGGTGCATCATAAGGGATAAACATCTCAGGCAATTCATAATAGCATGATATGGTATAGCCCTTTCTGACGGAGAAGTCTTGTATTTCTTCGTCTTCAGCATTCGCGTCGGTGTTCACCTTCGCGAAGATTGCCACCACCTTGTCGATGCACCAGATAATATTGCTATCTCTATAGCTAATAAAATAATGCATTACACAAGGTCGACACGCAGGTCATTTAAAGTGCAATCATATGGCTCCAGCCATCATGCCAAATCATGACACGCAGGTCATGTTAATCAATTTACATCATATAGTCATCTCATACATAATCAAATTATTATGAGCACTGCTATACCACATCACATGCACATGCAAACCCTCCTGCAAAACCAAGTTAGACGCCTCTAATCGGTTCATGCAAAAACTTGTTTTAGGTGGCTTCTAAGGTTTCGAAACAAACCGAAGCTACCAACGTCCATCATCAAGTATGATAATTCAAGCGCTAGATTAACAACGCGGGGTGTATGAAACACGAGATAATTAAATCTCGAGCCCCATACTGAACTTCGTCATACGCATGACCCCCGTGCAGATCATATCTGCATTGCCCTTTCATCTGCGAAACATCCATCTTTCTTTGACTAAAGTGGAACCCAAAGAACTGTTAGCACTTCGTTGATCTGTCAATCAGCATACTCAGGAGCAGCATGAAAGGATCGCGGATTGCCAGAACTTTGTGAGATTCCACAATGCTGTCAAGATCAGGACTACGCAAATTCAAGGGAAGCAACAAGAACATCGGCACAAATAATTTTCAGTAATAGAACTCATCTACTACCTAATTATATTGTGCAACACCCATACATCTCTATGTATTCTAGATCGCAACCTGCATCTACGCATAGCACGGCTCATGATGCCACTGTAGGGGAACGCAGCAGAAAACAAAAATTTTCCGACCTACGCACCAGCCCAGGACCACTATGGAGACTGCATACAAGGTTTGATCATTTTCGTTACCGACTCGTAGCGCAGCGGAAGTAGAGTCGATGACGATCGTTGGTGCAGATCCCCGCAGCTAGGATTTACAACCTCCCAACCGCGAGGATGTATACCCTCATCTTCCCTTCGGACAGCCCTCCGGGAGGCGGTCGAACAGTCCCCCGGACGGTGTCGCGGACAGCCCTTCGGGAGGACCTTCGAAACTCGAGCGGTCACTCGGACAGCCCTTCGGGAGGACTCACAGAACTCGGACCGTCACTTGGACAGCCCTTCGGGAGGCACTCTCGAACAGCCCCTCGGGCACTAAGATCGAAACTACGACCTCTCTACGGGGTTGCACACATACGGTGTCATCTATCCAGCAGGGCTTCGCCGTCCAGAACTAGTCCCTGCCGGAACCCAGACAGCCTTTCGGCTCTACGAAACTCTTTTCGTGGGAGGGAGAGAGAAGCCAGATAACATCTTGGCATGTGTATGAGAGCAAGGGATGGGGAGAATGGCAGCCCCTTCTCCTCCTTTTATAGGCCAAGGCAAGGGGTGGGGTGGGATGTTGAAATACCAAAATACCCAAGCTTCATGTCACACATGAAAGGGCATAATGGTAACACAAGGGGGGCACCAAGGAGACACCACCATGGCAGCCCTTGGGCCGGCCCACACCTTGTCTCCCCATGGGGGGGGGGCCCCCCCAACAAGCCACCAACATGTCTCCATGAAACATGCATGCTCCCTAGACAAAAAGCCACCAAACATGCAACCCCCGATTCGTGGGATCTTGTCCCCTCGCGCTGAGACAAGATGTTTTCCGCGAAACTTTTTCTGAAAAATTCCAGAAGGTCCCAGAACATTTCCGGCACCCTCTAAAATTATTCTGGGCATGATCCGAAACATTTTCGGTGCGGTGGTTTTCATCAGCGGAAAGCATTAACAGCGGTTACGGCAGTTTCGGAACATTTCCGGTTTTTCTCTCCGAAAATTCCCAGAAGTTCCCAGACCAATTCTGGCATCCTCTGAAAATTTCCAGGCGGTGCCGAAACCCTTTTTGACCAAATAATATATTCCGAAACAACTTTTCGGTTTTATCCGAAACTCTTTCGGTGTTCTCTCTCTCGGAACTCTTCCGTTGTGTCCGAAACATTTTCGGTGACTTTCTCTCAGACTCCCTGTCTAGCGTTCAACAGATAGAAGACCCTTAAGCGTGTGACCCTATAGGTTCGGTGAAGTATAGACATGACACGGAACCCCTTCCGATCAATGATCAACATCGGAGCCGTGGACACCCATATTGACCCCTATACCCACACGAATGAATATTCGAGTGAACCTCCAGTTGCCGTGTGCTATTCCTGTTGCTTCGCGATATGTTACAAATACCCGAGGTGAGACATGTTGGCATTCCCGTGGATCAACAACTTGTCCACTATGCTAGTTACCTCGTTACCGGTATTGTTCTCTTTTCTCGTTACCGTGTTCCGGCATCCCCGCGATCAAATCACAAAGTGTCTGGCCAGACGATGATGGATACCGTAACACCGAGAGGGCCCAGAGATATCTCTCCATCGTCGGAGGAGCAAATCCCAATCTTGAGCTATCAAGTTACTTGACATACTTTCCCATGAACCCGTAAGCCGCCGTAATAGCCATCCATTTACGGATGACGTTTAACAAACCCCAAAGTTCATGAATCAAGCATGAAGAAACTCGATACTCTCATGGTCTGAGGAATCATGCAAACATTAACCATCTCTGTGTTATTAACCATAAACTTGTGACGAATGTATCTCATAGCATAACATCAATCGGGTCGATTCAACACAAATGTTCTTCTAACATTTGTGCCCTCAAAGTTGCTGGCATAGACATGCCTATGATTGGGAAAACATAATCATCATGCAACACCTGAGCTAGTCTTAGAGGCATGACTAGGAATACATTTTACCATTTATTATTCCACACGTGCACATGGGTTTTCCCCAGAGCCTTTATGGATATACGGGCTCGGGAACCACAGCAGTTATAGCATGGAACATAAACCTAATTATGAACACGGAGATAAATAATAACATTTATTATTGCCTCTAGGGCATATCTCCTACAGACTCCCACTTGCACTAGAGTCAATAATCTAGTTAATGCTAATGCACTTTACACCTGTGGCACACCGGTGTAAATATGCTTCGCTTGTGGTATAGCCTGATGTCCAACGGATCTGACGACTTCAGCTCCGTGTGTATCTTTGCATATCCTCACATTTTCACGCTTTCACAAAATTCATATTTTGTGTGGACTTGGCTTTGTATGTATGTGAATCACAGGTCGAACCTGGATTCCTCAGACTGAGTTACGGAGCAACTACCTGCAGTAGTTGTAGGGTAACGCAGCAGAAAACAAAAATTTTCCGCCCTACGCACCAGCCCAGGACCACTATGGAGACTGCATACATGGTTTGATCATTTTCGTTACCGACTCGTAGCGCAGCGGAAGTAGAGTCGATGACGATCGGCGGTGCAGATCCCCGCAGCTAGGATTTACAACCTCCCAACCGCGAGGATGTATACCCTCGTCTTCCCTTCGGACAGCCCTCCGGGAGGCGGTCGAACAGTCCACCGGACGATGTCACGGACAGCCCTTCGGGAGGACCTTCGAAAACCGAACGGTCACTCGGACAGCCCTTCAGGAGGACTCACAGAACTCGGACCGTCACTTGGACAGCCCTTCGGGAGGCACTCTCGAACAGCCCCTCGGGCACTAAGATCGAAACTACGACCTCTCTACAGAGTTGCACACATACGGTGTCACCTATCCGGCAGGGCTTCGCCGTCCAGAACTAGTTCCTGCCGGAACCCAGACAGCCTTTCGGCTCTACGAAACTCTTTTCGTGGGAGGGAGAGAGAAGCCAGATAACATCTTGGCATGTGTATGAGAGCAAGGGATGGGGAGAATGGCAGCCCCTTCTCCTCCTTTTATAGGCCAAGGCAAGGGGTGGGGTGGGATGTTGAAATACCAAAATACCCAAGCTTCATGTCACACATGAAAGGGCATAATGGTAACACAAGGGGGGCACCAAGGGGACACCACCATGGCAGCCCTTGGGCCGGCCCACACCTTGTCTCCCCATGGGGGGGGGGCCCCCCAACAAGCCACCAACATGTCTCCATGAAACATGCATGCTCCCTAGACAAAAAGCCACCAAACATGCAACCCCCGATTCGTGGGATCTTGTCCCCTCGCGCTGAGACAAGATGTTTTCCGCGAAACTTTTTCTGAAAAATTCCAGAAGGTCCCAGAACATTTCGGGCACCCTCTAAAATTATTCTGGGCATGATCCGAAACATTTTCGGTGCGGTGGTTTTCATCAGCGGAAAGCATTAACAGCGGTTACGGCAGTTTCGGAACATTTCCGGTTTTTCTCTCCGAAAATTCCCAGAAGTTCCCAGACCAATTCTGGCATCCTCTGAAAATTTCCAGGCGGTGCCGAAACCCTTTTTGACCAAATAATATATTCCGAAACAACTTTTCGGTTTTACCGAAACTCTTTCGGTGTTCTCTCTCTCGGAACTCTTCCGTTGTGTCCGAAACATTTTCGGTGACTTTCTCTCAGACTCCCTGTCTAGCGTTCAACAGATAGATGACCCTTAAGCGTGTGACCCTATAGGTTTGGTGAAGTATAGACATGAAACGGAACCCCTTCCGATCAATGATCAACATCGGAGCCGTGGACACCCATATTGACCCCTATACCCACACGAATGAATATTCGAGTGAACCTCCAGTTGCCGTGTGCTATTCCTGTTGCTTCGCGATATGTTACAAATACCCGAGGTGAGACATGTTGGCATTTCCGTGGATCAACAACTTGTCCACTATGCTAGTTACCTCGTTACCGGTATTGTTCTCTTTTCTCGTTACCGTGTTCCGGCATCCCCGTGATCAAATCACAAAGTGTCTGGCCAGACGATGATGGATACCGTAACACCGAGAGGGCCCAGAGATATCTCTCCATCGTCGGAGGAGCAAATCCCAATCTTGAGCTATCAAGTTACTTGACATACTTTCCCATGAACCCGTAAGCCGCCGTAATAGCCATCCATTTACGGATGACGTTTAACAAACCCCAAAGTTCATGAATCAAGCATGAAGAAACTCGATACTCTCATGGTCTGAGGAATCATGCAAACGTTAACTATCTCTGTGTTATTAACCATTAACTCATGACGAATGTATCTCATAGCATAACATCAATTCGGGTCGATTCAACACAAATGTTCTTCTAACATTGTGCCCTCAAAGTTGCTGGCATAGACATGCCCATGATCAGGAAAACAGAACCATCATGCAACACTTGAGCCAGTCATAGAGGCTTGACTAGGAATACATTTTACCATTTATTATTCCACACGTGCATATGAGTCTTCCTCCGAGCCTCGTGGTTATTGCAGACTCGAGAACCATAGCAGTTATAGCATGGAACATAAACATAATAATGAGCATGGAGATAAATAATAACATTTATTATTGCCTCTAGGGCATATCTCCTACATTTAGCGACAAGCATGATGTAACTCGACAACAATTTAGCAGTGTAACAGATACATAACAGTAGTCATTTAAGACATACAGATCCATACACAGAGTTAGGTACATGCGGACAGCATAACGGCGCAATCTAGAACTAGACATACTAGGTGGCACGCAGGCACGCGGTAAGGAAGTACACAACGAGACATAGTAAAGGCTACATCAACGTCGGAGAAAACCACTGAAATGGGTTAACTGCGAGTGTGGACGATGAATGTTCGTCGCGGAAGGATCCTGCGCTCCATGTGCACTCTGATGCAGAATCTGGTCTCGAGCTGTAAGAAGAGGTCCACGTGCAGGTGTGTGACCTCCAACAGCAGGCCAATCAATACCAGCATACATCTGAGTCCTGCGCGGATAAAGGATATGCTCCGGATGTATCCCTGCACGAACAGCGGGTAGCAACTGCGTCATAGCATCATAGAGACGTGCTCGAGTGGCAACCAACTCGATGGCAAGAGCCCGAACAGTGCGATCCAGAGCCTGAGTGCACTGAATCAGAATGCGCTGGTCGTAGCGACGAGGCTCGTACGGGGCACAGATAGCTGTGTAGTATCCAATAGCATCTCCAGCAGGGGCATGAGGAATGTATCGGAACTCAGAGTCATCCAAGATATCGCTGAACTGTCCTCGGGGACGTGCGACAGTAGAGTAGGCGGCATCATGGACTGCCATCTCAATCATCACGCCGATACCGTGGAAAAGGTGCAGCTCAGTGTCTGAGTCATCTTGCCGATCATAGATACGAACATCAGCATGGTACTGCTCCTGATTGAACTCGCGGTAATCCTCGTAGACCATGTACTCGCGGTACCAGCGGTAGCCAAGTCTGGTCAGGAGGGCGACCAGAACAGCTGGAAACCCAGGGACATCATGAGCCCAAGTGCGAAGCACAAGCTGCGTCGTAGGACGTGGTGGAAACAAACGATCCATCTGAAACAGAGGAAATTCAGGATTGTCAAATGACAATGAGAAGTTTAATACAACTCGGAGAGAAAGGTTAAACAAAACAATGGAAAGGAAAATGATTATCAGACTAATCAGATCAATGACAGGGAAATCGCACAGATATCCAGCTCTCTGGGTAGACGGAATTTACGAGATCCTAAGTGTCGGTGTTAGTAAAATTTATTTAACCCGAATAGAAGAGAGATCAGAGTCCCAGAGTATAGACGAGGAATAAAAGATCCTAATACCACCCAGTTGGCGATGTGGGCCCATAAGCCACACAGCCAATTTAGTAAATTAGTTTTTCGGTTACTAGACTCAACTTCGGCCAAGGAATTGGAAGGGGGCTTCCTACAGGCAGTCGGCTCTGATACCAACTTGTGACGCCCCCGACTCAATCATGCACTAATCATACACGCAAACATGCACGATCAAGCATAGGGACTCACGGGAAGATATCACAACACAACTCTAACACAAATAAAACAGAGATCCACAATATTACAGACCAGGGATCACGAAGATCCGAATACATAAGTCAGTCATACAAATATTATCCGAGTACAGACATAGTTAGACAAGTTTTGCCTTAAGAAGGCTAGCACAAACAACGACTCTAGATCAAAAGGCGTTGGCCTCCTGCCTGGGAGCCTCCGATCCTACTCCTGGTCGGCTGGCTCGATCCAGTAGTACGTGCCCTCGGGACCCTCCTGGTAGTAAGCTCCTGTGGTGGCATCTGGCTCCGAGGCTCCATCGTCTGATGTATCATCAAGGGGGTATGGTGAAAAAGAAGTAACAAAGCAACCATGAGTACTCATCCGAAGTACTCAGCAAGCAAGGATCTACACTACATATGCAACATTATCAAAGGAGAAAGGCTGTATATGTGGACTGGGCTGCAGATATGCCAGAATAGAGAGAAGGCCTAATCCTATCAAAGACTAGGATCTTCAAGCATCTTCACGAAGCCACCATCTTGCAGCAATAGAAGAGAGTAGAATAGCATTTTATTAAGCAAACATGTTGTAGCAAGCCTAGAGATCCTTCCTCGACTCCCAGCGAGAAAGCGATCCCGAAGCTTCAATTAAGTAACAAGTATCCAGTTCAAATAGTAGATCGGGATATACAAACTGAGCGTCCTTTACCATAGGACCGGCTATCGATAGATTATTCATCCCTGCAGGGGTGCACTACTATTACCCAACGCGCTCGATCACCTCTGGCCGGACACACTTGCTGGGTAATGCCCGGCCTCGGGAGATCAACACGAAGCAGCGCCCTACCTAGGCTCAGCAGAGAGGTCAGTACGCCGGACTAACCTATGCACCCAGAGGTCTTGGGCCATCGCCCTGGGCACCCTACGCGTTGCGAGACTGGCCGGGGTGCAGGCGCGACACTGAACTCGTCAGTGAAGTATCCAGCCTAATCCCGACAATCAGCCCGCATGTTGAATCGTGACGTCTGACGAGTTTTCGGGAGAAACGTACATCGCAGAGGGCCCCATAACCATTATCCCGCGTGGTGGTAGTGCGTATAGGGCACGTCGACCCACTCAGATCACACACCCAAATCCAATAGGCTCATTTAGTATCACGCGGAGGCAATCAGAGTCTCTGATGCTCCGCCACAATATCACACTCGAGTGCCCTTCCGGCACACTCGACATCACAGATCCCCAGCGGGTACCCATCAGGGTCGACCCGCCTGTAACAAAGGTCAAAGTAACCGTGTGGTCATAGCATCAAGCAGGAAACCCCGAGGAATCACCCTCGGTGGATTCCACTTGATGAAATCATCAGGGTGAACATATGAGGCATCACCCTCGAGGTTCACACTAAGGGGTTGCACGATAGAGTCGTATCGGAAGTGGAGAAGGATGAATCACCCTCGATGACCACGACCGAACAGCTACACTGCAGAGTGTTCATCAGGAGTGCGTTACGAGGTATCACCCTCGGCACTCGATAGTAACTATGTAGAGTCGTGCAACTAAGGGGGTGAAGTGATGTGTCGGTCTCTGGTCGACGATCACACTGATCGAGTAGTCGATGATCAAATAGGGGCAACAGGGGTAAGGTGGTGGGGGTCACTGATGGTCCACTACCAACCTATACTAAGCAGTTTAACATAGGCAGGTAAGGTAACAATAAACAGGTTACAAAAGCAGCGATATCTGGATGTCAGTGACCCAGCTAATTAACCAGGGTTAATTTAAACTAACTATTCTAATTAGCAGGTAGGGCCCAGTAGTCAGTGTCTGTTTAGGATTTTAATTAACTAATTATCTATTTATTTAAATTAGTTTAATTGAGTGGGGCCCGCATGTCATAGACACAGGGGCGGCCACGTCAGCAGTTGACCTGGTCAACAGGTCAACTGGGGCCCAGGGTCAGTGGCACGGGGCGGGGCCCACCCAGGGCAGGTCAGCAGCGGCCGGCGACGCGCCGGAGTAGCTCCGGCGAGCCAAAACGCGGCGGCGTGCGTCGGGCTCGGCTCGGGTTTTGCGCACAGGGGGTCCCAGGGGCTGCGGTTGCTTGCGTTCGACGCGGCTCGACGTCGCGCGTCGAACGGCGGTGGTGCGGGATGCTGGGGAGGCCGGAGCGCCAGGAGCTCGCCGGCGGCAGGGTGGTTCGGGCGTGCGGCGGAGACGGGGCTACGGTGCGAATTTGGGCAAACCAGGGGGCGGGGCGAGTCCTACGTGCACGCGCGAGCAAAACGGGCGCGAGCTAATGACCAAAAGGTCGCCAGAACGACGCCGGCGACGAGGTCCACGGCGGTGGGCTTGGGCTACGGTGGAGCGAGCGCTACGGGCGGCTAGAGGGGCAGGGGAGGGCGCATTCGGCGCAGGGGCTCACCGGCGTTGCAGAGAAGGCCCGGGGAAGAACGGAGGAGCTCGGGGCGGCGCGAATCGACGGCGGCGTGCGGCGGCGATCCGAGTAGGAAGAAGGCTCGGGGAGGCGCTGCGGTGGCCCTCGTCTTCGGTTCGTCGGCGTAGTCGGAGAAGGAGACGACGGCGAGCACTTTAGACACGTCGGGGAGGCGAGGCAGTGGCGGTGGCCGCGGGCTTCAACGGAGGACGATCATGGCGGCGCTCGGGTGGAGTGGGGGAGCGAGAGAGAGAGCGAGCGGAGCGGCTAGGGTTCGTCCACGGGGTTGGGGACGGGCGTATAAAGACGTCTGCGGCGCGTGGGTGGCCGTTGTCGATCGGGGACGAGGGGGGGGGGGGGGGGGGCGGCGGCGCGCGCGCGCGTGCGCGTTCGACAGCGAGGGCGAGGAGCAGTGCGAGAGGTGGGGGACGGCGCTGCGCAGGCTGGGCCGACACTGTAGCCACTTAGGCCCAGTGCTGTGGGCCTTTTCCTTTTTCTCCTTTTCTCTTTCTCTGTTTTTCTTTTCTTTTCTGTTTTGTATTTTGTTTTTACTCCAAATGACTTTGGTAAAATATGGCACTTGCCAAAAAGGTTTTGGGGCCTAATGTTTTCATATGGATTTTATTTAACTAAAAAGGTATTAACCAACCCTGTTTTTCTACTGTTAGAGTCACTTAGTTAATTTATTAATTGTTGACTACAATTTTAGAACAGTCTCTGGAATATTTGCTATTTATTTAACATTTTAGTTTCTATTTTGAACAATTTTTATTTTCCACTTTCATTTAAATTTGAATCTTGACATAGGAATTGAAATGCAATATGGTGCTAATGATGATCATGCACTGTTAAACTTGCTGACTTGTCATTATCAAAAGATGATCACTGTGGCTAATGACTTGGGGTGTTACAGACCTGCACTAGTACCTCTTTGGTCAGATTATTCAACAGATAACCTAGTACCTGTTGATCCTCTCGGATCCAAACCGAGTGGAGGGGATTGGGAATGATCTCCTCTTTTCCATCCTTGTCCTTGGTGACGACTTGCTTGGCCGGCTCCGATGTGGTTCCATCCATGTATCCGAAGAATCCCGCTCCTCTAATCTGCAGGGTGATTTGGGTGCGCTAGAGGATGTAGTTGGTGCGGCACAGCCGCTCTGTGACTTGGCCAGAGAGACCAGAGTTGGCGGCGGCAGAGGAGGCCATGGCCGCAAGCTTTGGTGGAAGAACCTAGCGAACTAGATGTGATGGAAGAGATGGGGCTCTGTATACCATGTGCGATAGCGTGAAGCATCGTACCTTGTTGGGGGCGCGCCTTTGTGTTAATATAGGCAGGGGCTTATTCCTGGATATGCATACAAGTTGCTGAACCAGATTACATCTTGGAGAAGAAGGAAAATCTAAGAGAGAAAGGGATAGAGTACATGCGGTTTGAGATAATCCCTAACTACCTCCTAGCTAATCTCGTGCCGAAGTTTACACCATGTAACGTGACAATGAACCGTAACAATGATGTTTAACACTAACTACACAAAGACTATTGAGTACTCCCTCTGTAAAGAAATATATGAGTGTTTAGATCATTAAAGTAGTGATCTAAACGCTCTTATATTTCCCTAAAGAGGGAGTAAAGCATATTGTATCATATTAAAGTAGTGATCCCTAAAGTACTGAGCGGCTGATACACCGTTGCACCAATCTATGCATCAGCATGCGCTGCATTTGCTCAACACAACGCACAATGCGGCCGTGGCATCTCCAGGTACCATAGCACAATACGAAAAAAAAAACCAGTAAGCAACAATGCCAATATGAAAAAGACCCACATAAACACGTTATAAACTCTAGATATTTCTATTTCGCTATCTTTAATCATACACTAGAAAGTTATATCAGGATTTCTTATGTTGCATGTTTCACATATCTCTATTGAAATATTTAAGGATGTTAAAATATTCACAAACACAAAAAACATATACATCATAATTCATGTAAGTTTACGACCCATTTAAGTAGTAATGTCTCGAAAAGGAAAACTAACTTAACCTTTCGTACGAAATACAATTTAAATTTAGTGCAAGACAATTTTTTAAACCATAGATGTTTTTTTAGTTGGAAACCATGGATGTTAGAACCGTATAAAAGAGCACGATATAATAAAATTTACCAAAATTTCCTACAATCAAGTAAAGTAAACTATGCAATAGAAAAAACTGATTATAGTTTAATAAATAAATTATAAAAAGTATAAAAGTTTGTTATAAATTTAACTATCACCGTACGAGCATGAATTGATTTAACACTTTACAAAACAGTTTGAGATTTGAACGGGAGATGTAGACTGGCCAATATACCAAAATACTTATTTTGCCCAAAACGGGCCTGTGGGTCTGTCGCAGTATAGAAAGTTAAGAGGCGAGTCTATACTAGGTCAGGAATCACTTTGGCCTATTGTAAGTCTCAGGACCTCTCTGCACGTCGGTGGAATAGTCTGCAGACTGGAGGAGCAGGCGCGCATAGCGAGGCCATGGGCGCGCCGATTGAGCCGGTTGCCTGCCTTTGCATCCTTTTCAACCTGTTGAAGCTCCTGAATCAGCATCACCATTTTTGACCCAAACGGATGAGAAGCGATCACACGAAGCATCCTTATCAGTCCTTGAGCATCATTCTGCTGCATTGCTGTCATGGATATGAACACGTTGAAGACTTGGAAATTCCATCTTGTCATGTCGCCCCAACGATGATGCCCAACCGTGGTGTAAGGGAAGAACTGCAGCAGCTTGTTCCACAGGACTTGCACATCAGTAGCTTTACCGCTGGTCACCAAGCCCGCCGCGGGCAGGTTGTGGAGAACGATGAGCTGCAACCTCTCATGTTGTACACGTGGCGGTAGAAGACTATCTTGTTCTGCAGAGGCATTAGGGCAGGATAGGACCGCAGGACCTCCACGATCTTCTCGTTGTTGATCATCTCATTTGCTAGACGATTGATGCCCTTGAGTAGGGGAGGCATAAGATGCAGTGCCAGCGGACCCTGAGACTTCTCAATGAGATCCTCCAGAAAGACGACATACTCTTTATAGTTCTCCACCCGGTCTTTGACTGGCAGCTGCTTTGCCCCTCCAGGCACGATCACTCCTCTGGCATTCAACTCCTTGAAGCCAAGCACCATGCGTCGGGGCAGCAGCACGACATTTTCTTTCGTGAAGAGGCCTTTTGTGGACAGTGCGCAATCATGCACGCGGTCGATCAGGTGGATTCCGGACAGAATGAACTGGTTACTGTCATCCTCGGTGAAGTGCGGATAACTCAGACTCGGAGCAAAGAGACAATCGATGGGGACTGCATGTAGCAGCGGGCTCCTCTTGAAATGCTCAATCGCATTCTCCACTTCCGAGTCAACGAAGAATCTCTCACCGTTCATGCCTCTGCAAAATAAATGCATGTTGGTCAGTGTCATGTAAAAGCATAATATACATGCCAACCACTAAACAATCATGTAAAATGTGAAGCAAATAGCATGGTTGCATCTCACCAAGGAGCTGTTTGGTCTGTGAATAAGGGGCTGTTTGGTTTGAGACTAAATTTGCCAAAGGTTGCCACATCTAAGGTTAGGCAAGTTTGACCAACTTAGGTGGGTGTTTGGTTCAAGCCACACCTTAGGCAAGCCACACTAGGGTCCCACATTTTTTGTCCTCCATTCCTTGTAGCATTGTTAAGTGTTTTGTTTGCCCTGATTTGTAGTGGGTGTTGTCCCCGAAAGAGAAAAACTTCCCCTATCTTGTGGCACTAACTTTGCTGCATATGGTCTTCTCATTTGTAGTATGCGTTGCAGCTACAAAGATTTTCAAGATACTTAGTAGCATCAAATTTTTACATGGTTGCCGTGTATATCTCTAATCTGTGTAATATTTAAGACTTCATACGTTTGGAATTCCAATTACTTTGTTGACATTCAAGAAATCAATAATCTTAGTATTTTTTATGTGAGCTTATCCTGTGCTTTTAGCAGCTTACAAAATTTTGATGTACTTCACTATCCTGATACTATACTGCCATGGGTCATTTGGCTAATGGAGGTGTGTGGTGCAATCTAAGCTGGAGCAGAACCTGTATGCTCATTTATATCACTCCACTTGCTAATCTGCAGGAAGACATTCTATCTTATATTTTTGTTGCCTGAAGAAACAAATGAACCTCATGTTTTTCCTTGATAGTCGACTAATCATGCTGTTGGCTATTGTTATTTGGAGTGTAGATTGAAATGCTTCACATTTGGTGCCTCATGAAAGAACACAAACATGTTATGAAATCAAACTTTCCTATTTCTAAAAAGATTAAGTCTGTTGGCTGCTAATAATTGTGTTTATAAATGAATTCTATTGTTGTTTATTAAGTGTTTGTGCCAGATGTGTTCTCCAAGCTCATTTGTTTTGCTAATATGATGTTATGGTGGCGTTCATTTGTTTGCTATACCATCTGGCTGTGTTGCTGTATGATGTTATGGTGGCATTCCATTGTCTGAATTTGGATTGTGGTGCAGGTCTCAGCAGTACCCAATGGCAGGCTGAACGATGTGGTGGTATCTCCAAACCCTCAGGTGGCGTCCGCAGGGCAGTGTGCAACAATAGGGCAGCAGGATTAAAAGAATGCCAATATGTATGCTGGCACTGACTCCTACGAGTATTACTACGGAGGTGAAGTACTAAAACACCATTTAGTATGTTACTGTGTGTTTCTATTGAATTAGTTATCACAGTTCGAATTAGTCTGATAACAATGCCTTTTGGGATTTGCAGGCTGGGGAATTATTCAGTCTATCTGGGCGTTGACGAAGCGGAGTCACTTAACCCTGTGAGTGTTATATCCTATACTTTACATACATTTATCCAGCTTGAAAAATATCATACCTGGAAGAATTCTCATGGAGAACCTGTATGCGTCCATTCCCATATCCTTCATGAGGCGCTCATCTTCCTGCAGTTTTTGGCAATGAGGTAGATACACCGGGAGTCATAGAACTTGCATGTGACTGTCAGCTTAGTGCATAAACTTGAAAAATACGTGTTTCTAGTGTATGCGGGCATATTCATGGCTTACGTGGCATGCCAGCGTGACCAGGGCCCGCTGTTAGCCACTGTTACATGGTAGATTTGCAGAAAAAACTTTGTTTTTTTATGTATTAATTAAGCCCCTAAAATAGAATGAAGAAACAGAGGATCGTAGGGTTTAGAACCCACAACCTGTGCCTAGTAACCACGTGGGACAACTACCAGACCTTTGATTGTTCTTGTTCACATAACACGACGAACCTTTATATCATACTAGCCATGCCCGCGGCGGCACACCGTGCCCCGTAGATATATTATGTGTATATATATATTATTTTTATTTCGTGTGATAAAAGATAAGACTTTTATGAGCATGTGTTTGTAGTCATAACTTTGTAATAAAAAAAAGCAAGACATGCACAGGAACAATTCGCAAAGGATACATTTATTATCAGCATGAGTGCTTCATCTTGCAAGATGGAAATTATACATTGCCCTTTTTTTCAAGCAAGACCGGAAACATTGCACTCATTTGTAGCTTATATCATTCTTGTGGAGCCTTCCGCCGGATTGGTACCTCCAATGAAATGATGCAAAGCATTTGCAAATTGTTCCATGTGATCTATAGGTGCTTAGCGACAGTGCATCCAACAATGATTTTGAACAAATAAAAAAATTCATTGATTGCAAGTTATGCATTTGATTCAGAACTGACCAATCGATTGCAAGTTAAAGTAGAAATAAAAAAATTCATTCAAGCATAATTTCCCTCATTGCCCTCCCGTATATTCTACTCTTTTGTGATGTTACATAATGATGTTCCTGGGCATGTTTCATGTAAGTTTTCATATGCAAAGTTCCATTTGTTAAAATAGTAGATCAAATAATGTCATGTTGATTGCTATCAATAACGAAAGAAAAACATGTCAAAGAATAAACTGATACATAGCAACATCAGAACTGTTAATCAAAATATTTCTTAACATTAGGCAACTCTTTTGTAAATTCAAAGCAAATCTTTTGGTCCAGTGTATATTCTAGCACTTCTAATAAAGTGTAAGTGCATAATTATCGTAACTCTTGGAACTCTTCAAAATCGTATGGCACGCCGAAATCATACTCTTGGAATTTTCCAATCTATTGCATTGAGACCCAAATATCATCCTCTATGGTTCAGATTTATACAGGAAACCAATCCAGCATGAAGCTGTTCCTTTGTTCTGAGTGTCTTTATGTTGCATTGCCATCTTACCTCTTCTTATGCATCCTTGTATTCCTCTGTTTATATCTTCCGCTTCGATCTAGCTGCAGCTGGTAATGTACTAAAAGAAAAACGTATTGCACTTGTGTTTGTGTTGGTGCTATTTTTTTATGCTGCTATGGTGTCATGTTCATTTGGTTGCTGTCACTGTTCATGGACTACATACAGTCCACCTGCAGTTTGAAATTCATTCAAATCCAGAATGCTGGTTTGTCTTTTGGTATTTTTGGTTTAACAAGTGCCAGCACACAGGCTAGGGCAACTTTACATTTGTGGCTGATGTTAAGTCAGGAAAACGTGTGATTTCTTGGGTTGCACAATTTAGGGTCGGAAAACAGAGCAGAAAACATACCTGTGTGTTTGATATCAGTAGCAGATGCTGCATGTCAGCCATAGTCTTGACCGTTTGCTATCTGGCCATATACTGATTTTGGTGTCCTCAAGAAAGAATTTATACAGAAAGCATCCCGCGACACCAGCTTCTTGACCGTTCGCTATCTGACCATGTACTGTTAAGTTTGATATCCTCATGACAGAGTTTAGAAAAAAACATCTTCCGCACAGGCCTCCTGACAGAATTTAGACAAAAACACTCACAATCAACCATACATAGTCCTGGCAATGAGTGATGAACATATTTATTATCCTTTTGTTGTGTGGTGCAGGGGAGGATGACGCACGTGGTGTGGCCACCCGGCATGATGGGCCGCGTCGACAAGAGGGTGCCGCCGGAAGGAAGGGTCATGCCGCAGCGAAATCTCTAGTCCATCTCTCTTCCTTCCTGGGTTGCTTTGTCCCGCAGTTTTGTTCGTTCTTGCAGGACATCATGTAACAATGTGGCAGGAGGAAGACATTGGGCTCCTCCGCCTTCCGAGTGTAGCACAACTTTTGGTATACGATTTCATCCATTGTAGGGGAGGCATAGCTTTTGGTAGCAGCCTGCTAGGCTAGGGTAGGTGCAGGCAAATTTTGGTTAGATGATGACGTGTGTAACTGCAATATTTATTTTCTACTGAATAATGTACGTAGTTGATATGAAAAGAGGAGATGTCAACATATATTATTTGAATTGAAGCTGAGCTCCTGTGAAAAGACGGAACATCTTATATTATGATATTTAACAAACGCTTATATTATGTGGTTGTGAGGCGAATGTCTCCTGCCCAGGTAACTAACCCCGCCCACTGCTGCTGCTGCTGCTGCTGAATCGCGCGCCTGCTGATTCAATTCCGGAACAGGAGCGGCGGTGGTGGGAGGGCGTCCCCTGATTCCGTGGCCGGGCATCGGCCCCAGGCGCTGCTGTCGCACCAGCAAATTGAATGAGATGTCTTTGGTCGTTTCAGTCCGCGCAGAACTTGTAAGTTGACATCTTGAGGGTTCTTACAAAACAAAGGATATGGAGCTACTTCTTCTGCTGTTATATATGATCTACCTCTACCAACGATACAATATTTTCTTAAAAAGCACACAGTCCTGTCTACCAAGTGTCACTCTTTTTGTACTGATGAAGAAATGTACGCGGATAGTTTTGCACAACAACTGCCTCATCTTTTGTGTCTTCATTCATGGATACTACTAGGCCTGCTGCGATGCCAATGCTGCAAGTATATATGTTTACTCATTACTACTCGACTAACTGAATCCATAAGTCTTTGGTTATCCTTGTCTCACTATGTTTTCTGTCTTGGCCAATGAAAGAAGCAGAGCAGAGCAGAGCTGCTCCCCCAATGAAAGACCACGGAGAAACCAAGTGATGAGCCGAATGCCTGTAGAGAATGAAAGACCTAGAGCGAAGCAGACACCAGAAGCAAATTAAATGGAAGGTCCCCAGAGGAACAAAACACCAGCAACAGATGGAGGACCCCAGCAACAGAGGGATCCAACACCAGATGGAAAAAACGGCCAGCAACAAAACCGTAATATTCTAACCTCGGTTTCTTACAGAGTTCAGCGTTAGCTAAGATATACAGAGATGTTATACCCATAGAATGAACTCCTTTTTTTTTTGTGACTGTCTTCTCGCTGTTGTTTCGGTTCTACCCACAAGATTTACTTTACTTGAATCTCACTATATATGCAGCATCAGAAACGGGGCTGTCCACGCGGTTGAAGCAGCATCAGCAAAGCGGGCTCCCTGGTTCAACCCCAAGTATGACGCGACCCAGTGGATCACCTGCTGAGGCGGCCCGAGAAGCCACGTCGGCGCCGGGCACACTGACAGAGCAAAGGTTGTTCTACTTTGGCAAAAAATCGATGCACATAGTATATCACTTGACCCATGATCCACACAACTCAAACATATGTACATCATAGATCTCCATACAGGTAAAGTCTCTTTTCCTGTATGATATTAGTTGCATGTCGATATCAGATAGGATATCAATTATGCATTAATTATTTGATTAGCACATAGATTGGAATTTTGTATGATATTAATTGCACGCTAAACATATTGAGTACTTACTGTATGTTGTGGGAATTGCACGATGTATTACTCAGGTGCAAACACACGTATATATGAAGTACAACGGTGGACCACGACCTCAACTATACAAGGCAACTAGGAGGTGGGCCCAATACACAATATGCACAACACATATACTCAACACCCCCCCCCCCCCCCGGCCGCGCGCAGTCGAAGCGGCACCATTGCTGACGCAAAGACTGGACCGGAACTCCTCAAAGGATGCCGTAGGTGTAGGAGATATGCCCTAGAGGCAATAATAAATGTTATTATTTATCTCCGTGTTCATAATTAGGTTTATGTTCCATGCTATAACTGCTGTGGTTCCCGAGCCCGTATATCCATAAAGGCTCTGGGGAAAACCCATGTGCACGTGTGGAATAATAAACGGTAAAATGTATTCCTAGTCATGCCTCTAAGACTAGCTCAAGTGTTGCATGATGATTATGTTTTCCCAATCATAGGCATGTCTATGCCAGCAACTTTGAGGGCACAAATGTTAGAAGAACATTTGTGTTGAATCGACCCGATTGATGTTATGCTATGAGATACATTCGTCACAAGTTAATGGTTAATAAAAAGAGATGGGTAAGTTTGCTGATTCCTCAGACCATGAGAGTATCGAGTTTCTCATGCTTGTCTGAACTTTGGGGTTTGTTAACGTCATCCGTAAATGGGTGGCTATTACGGCGGCTTACGGGTTCATGGGAAAGTATGTCAAGTAATTGATAGCTCAAGATTGGGATTTGCTCCTCGGGATGGAGAGATATCTCTGGGCCCTCCGGTGTACGGTATCCATCATCGTCTGGCCAAACACTTTGTGATTTGATCACGGGGATGCCGGAACACGGTAACGAGAAAAGAGAACAATACCGGTAACGAGGTAACTAGCATAGTGGACAAGTTGTTGATCCACGGGAATGCCAACATGTCTCACCTCGGGTATTTGTAACATATCGCGAAGCAACAGGAATAGCACACGGCAACTGGAGGTTCACTCGAATATTCATTCGTGTGGGTATAGGGGTCAATATGGGTGTCCACGGCTCCGATGTTGATCATTGATCGGAAGGGGTTCCTTGTCATGTCTATACTTCACCGAACCTATAGGGTCACACGCTTAAGGGTCATCTATCTGCTGAATACTAGACAGGGAGTCTGAGAGAAAATCACCGAAAAAGTTTCGGACAGCGGAAAAGTTCCGCAGAGAGAGGTCACCGGATGAGTTCCGGTGAAACTGAAAAGTTGTTTCAGGGGATACCATTAAGTCAAAATGGTTTCGGCACATGCCTGATAATTCTTGGACGATGCCAGAATCATTCTGGAAACTTCTGGGAATTTTCTGGAAGAAAAACCGGAAATGTTCCGGGGCTGCCGGAACCGCTTCAGATGCTTTTCGCAGATGAAATCACTAAACTGGAATTGTTCCAGAACGCGTTGAAAATTATTTTAGTGGGTACTGGAAATGTTCTAAGCCCACATAAATATTTTCAGTTCAAACGGACGCTGAAAAATGTCGTCGTGAATAGTGAAAGTACTTTTTGGAAAGCCACATTTTTGGGCTTTTTCTCCAAAATATCTTGGAGATGACATGGATGGATGTGGCTGAAATTTCAGCCCCTCCACCCCTCCTTCTCCTATAAATAGAGGTGGAGGGGGCTGCCCAAACTCACTCATTCTCACATACAAGTGCCATGCATAATCTGGCTTCTCTCTCCCTCCCACGAAAAGAGTTTCGTAGAGCCGAAAGGCTGTCTGGGTTCCGGTGGGAACTAGTTCTGGACGGCGAAGCCCTGCCGGATAGATGACACCGTATGTGTGCAACTCTGTAGAGAGGTCGTAGTTTCGATCTTAGTGCCCGAGGGGCTGTTCGAGAGTCCCTCCCGAAGGGCTGTCCATGTGACGGTCCGAGTTCTATGAGTCCTCCCGAAGGGCTGTCCATGTGACGGTCCGAGTTCTGTGAGTCCTCCCGAAGGGCTGTCCATGTGACGGTCTGAGTTCTGTGAGTCCTCCTGAAGGGCTGTCCATGTGACGATCCGAGTTCTGTGAGTCCTCCCGAAGGGCTGTCCAAGTGACGGTCCGAGTTCTGTGAGTCCTCCCGAAGGGCTGTCCGCGACACCGTCCGGGGGACTGTCCGACCGCCTCCCGGAGGGCTGTCCGAGTGGCGGATGAGGGTATACATCCTCGCGGTTGGGAGGTTGTAAATCCTAGCTGCGGGGATCTGCACCGCCGATCGTCATCGACTCTACTTCCGCTGCGCTACGGGTCGGTAACGAAAATGATCAAACCTTGTATGCAGTCTCCATAGTGGTCCTGGGCTGGTGCGTAGGTCGGAAATTTTTTGTTTTCTGCTGCGTTACCCTACAGTAGGCAAGCCTTTGGTCATGATATCTGCAAAATTTTGGGAAGTAGGAACGTGTAAAACACGAATATGGCCAAGGGCCACCTGTTCCTGAACAAAATGAATATCTAACTCAATATGCTTGGTCCGACGATGATGAACCGGGTTGGCGGAGAGGTAGACCGCCGAGACGTTGTCACAGTAGACCACCGTGGCACGGTCGACAGGACAAGAGAGCTCCTGAAGCAGCTGGCGAAGCCACGAACACTCGGCGACGACGTTGGCCACAACACGATACTCGGCCTCAGCACTGGAGCGAGAGACCGTAGGCTGCCGCTTGGACGACCACGAGATGAGCGAGGGTCCAAGGAAGACATAGTAGCCCGAGGTGGAGCGACGAGTGTCAGGGCAGCCCGCTCAGTCGGCATCGGAGTAGGCGGTGAGGGCGGTGTTGGCGGAGGCATGGAGCGTGACACCGAGGTCCATAGTGCCACAGACATAGTGGAGAATCCACTTGACATCGGGCCAGTGAACGTCCCGAGGAGCATGCATATGAAGACACACCTGCTGAACGGCATACTGGATCTCCGGTCGAGTTAGAGTGAGGTACTGAAGAGCACCAACGATAGACCGGTAAAAGGCAGCATCCAAAGCAGGAGAACCATCCGTGGCAGAGAGCTTGGCCTTCGTATCAACAGGCGTAGCGGCGGGCTTGCAGTTAAGCATGCCAGCACGATCCAGGAGCTCATGAGCGTACTTCCGCTGATGAAGGAAGAAGCCATCCGAACGTCGCACCACCTCAACACCGAGGAAGTAGTGCAAAGGACCCAAGTCCTTGATGGCAAACTCAGCGCGAAGACGAGCAGTGAGCTGACTGAGAAGACCAGGCGTACATGCCGTCAGGATGATGTCGTCGACATAAAGCAGCAAGTATGCTGTGTCGGAGCCCTGGTGATAAACGAAGAGCGATGCGTCCGAGCGGGTAGAGCGAAACCCGAGCTGGTGCAGAAACGCCGCGATGCGCTGGTACCAAGCGCGAGGAGCCTGCTTGAGTCCGTACAAGGACCGCGAAAGCAGGCACACGTGATCGGGAAGTGCTGGATCAACAAACCCCGTGGGTTGCTGGCAGAAGACCTGCTCCTTGAGGTGACCATGAAGGAAGGAGTTGGAGACGTCCATCTGGTGCACCGGCCAGGCACGGGAGACCGCAAGGTGGAGAACCGTGCGAATCGTTCCGGGCTTAACAACCGGAGCGAAGGTGTCAGTGAAGTCGATGCCAGCACGTTGCCAGAAACCATGAACAACCCAGCGCGCTTTATAGCGGTTGAGGGTACCATCAGGACGGAGCTTGTGTTTGAAGACCCACTTCCCGGTAATCACGTTGGCGTGCCGGGGACGGGGAACAAGCTGCCATGTCCGGTTGCACAGCAAGGCGTCAAACTCCTCTTGCATCGCAGCCATCCAGAGTGGGTCACGAAGAGCGGCTCGAACGGAGGACGGCAATGGCGATGGCGTAGAGGTGGATGCTGCGTGGACGTACTCGTCCGAGGCATAGCGCGAGCTCGGGCGAAAAACACCTGTACGGGCGCGGGTGACCGGACCGACCGCAGATGGCTCGACCGCAGTCGCCGGTGAAGAGGGCGCCAGGGGCGCCTGAGCCGCGGGCGCGGTTGAAGGGAGCGCTGGGGCCAGGGGCGCCGGCGAACGGGGCACAGAAGGCGTCGGGGCCGCGGGCAAAGGGGGCGCCGAAGGCGCCGGGGCCGCGGGCACCAGAGCCGCGGTCGGAGGAGGCGCCGCGGGCGGGGGCGCCGAATCGAAAGGCGCCGGCGGGTGACGCGCCTCAAAGCCAGGGGGCGGGCCAATAGCGGCGCGCGAGCTCCCTGGGAGAGGCGTCGAGGCTCCCACGTCATTGGTGGCGGGAGGAACAGCCGGGGGTACCTGCTGAAACGGAAACACATGCTCATCAAAGTAAACATGCCGGGAGGTGAACACACGGTGGGAGATGGGATCGTAGCACCGATAGCCCTTGGAGTTAGAAGGGTAGCCGATAAAGATACATGCAACAGAATGTGGTGCAAGTTTGTGAGGAGCAGTGTCAGTAGTGCTAGGATAACAAAGGCACCCATAAATACGCAAACCATCATAAGATGGTGGCGTACCAAAGAGAAGGTGATGAGGTGCGTAATTCCACTGCGGGCGACAGGGTCGAAGGTTAAGGAGAAGTGATGCGGTAGCAAGTGCGTCCAGCCAGAAGCGAGGCGGCACGTTAGCATGGAACAGGAGCATGCGAACATAGTCATTCAGAGTGTGAAGGACGCGTTCGGCTCGACCGTTCTGCTGTGAAGTATATGGGCATGTGAGACGAAAAACTGTGCCATGGTGCGACAAAAAAGTGCGGAAAGCAAGGTTGTCGAACTCTTTTCCATTGTCAGTCTGAAGAGCAAGAATGGGACCCCCAAACTGCGTGCTGACATAGGAGTAAAAAGCCGTCAAAGTGGAGAGTGCATCCGACTTTCGTCGCAAAGGAAAGGTCCACACATAATGAGAATAATCATCAAGGATAACCAGATAATATAAGTAGCCCGAATTACTAGGAACAGGAGAGGTACACACATCACTATGAATCAGCTGAAAAGGAAAAGAAGCAATGGTGGTGGAGTTATTAAACGGAAGGCGAACATGTTTGCCGTCACGAAAGGCATGACAAGTGTGATCCTCTATCTTATTACAACTGAAACTGAAACTCCAAAGAATATGACGAAGTGTGACAGGGTTGGGATGACCCAGACGAGCGTGCCAGAGATCGACGCCAGCGCAGAGAGCAACCGGTGCGGTGGTGGCGGATGAAGGCGAATGCATCGGATAGAGCTCGTCGGGGCTGTCACATCTGTGCAGTACCATCCTGGTTCGAGCGCCCTTAACACAAAAAACAAGCTCATCAAATTCAACAGTGACAGGATTTTCATGAGTGAAACAACGAACGGAAATAAGATTCTTAATAAGATGAGGAGACACAAGTATGTTAGACAAAGATAAAGGCATGGAATTAGAAGGAAAAGAAGTGTGCCCGACGTGTGTAATGGGAAGGCTGGAACCGTCGCCGACAATGATGCGGCGGTCGGTGGTGACGGGAGTGAAGGAGGCAAGATTACCAGGATGAGCAAACATGTGAGCTGTGGCCCCGGTGTCCATGTACCAATCACCGCCTCCAGTGTAGTTGTTCGGTGTAGGGGCGGTGTGCAGCGCGGCGAGGAGCGCCGGATCCCAAGGCGCCGGTGGCAGCGCCGGCGAAGATGGCGGAGACGCCATCGGGAAGCCGTAACCGCCGCTCAGCTGCGGCGGTGGGTACCCTCCATAGGGCTGCGGAGCCGCGTAGTACGCCTGATGCGCCGGCGGACGCGGCACGGGAAGGGTCGGCGCAGGGGCCCGTGGGACCGGCATGGTGTACGCATGAACAACACCGGTCCACGGATTATACCCAGCGGCCCATGGAGGAGGCACCTGGAGCTGCTGCTGCTGACGAGGCGCGCCCGCGGCCTGCGGCTGCTGCTGGCCGCCGCGCCAGCCGCCGCGCCGACCTCCGCGGCGCCGTTTGGCGGGTGGCGTGGGAGGGGCGGGAGGCCCGTACGGGGGCGTCGGGAGCAGCGGCGGCTGCTGCTGCTGCGTTGAGTACGGCGCGGCTGAGGTGGCACGGCCGGGGCAGCGGGGGCGGCGGGGGCCCGCCGCGGGTGGTGCCGGCGGCGAGAGCAGTGTGGATGGCCCGCACCTTCACCTGCTTCATCCGCCGCTCCTCCAGCCGGAGGTATGCAACGAACTTGGTGAAGGAGGGCTCGGGGATGAGGGAGAGGTTCGCCGCGGCGTTGCCGAAGTCCTCGTTGAGCCCGACGGTGAGCATGCTGAGGAGGAGGTCATCATCGATCTTCGCGCCAATATCGCGGAGCTCGCCAGCGAGAGTCTTGAGGCGGCGGCAATAGTCGTCGACGGAGGAGTTGTCCTGGTGGCACCCAAAAAACTCTTGCTGCAAAAAAACACGACGTTGAAGACGATTGTCGGCGAAGAGCCCGTTCAGCTTGGTCCACACGGCGTGGGCGTCATCACCGTCCTGCACGACCGTCTGAAACAGGTCCGGCGAGATGGTGAGGAAGAACCACCGGATGATCATGGTGTCGATGGTGGACCAGTCAGGGAAGTCAGGGACGAGGCTGGAGTCGACGGAGCCGTCCACATGATCAACGAGGTGGTACTCCCGGAACACGAGGGAGAAGTACGTCTTCCACGCGTAGTAGGAGGAGTCCGTCTGGGAGAGGCGAACCGGAACCCGCTCGTAGATGTTGAGGTTACGGATGTCGTTGACGTCGGGAGGGTTGGCGTCGGTGAACGAGTTGGAGTTGATGGTGGAGCAGGACGAGGTGACGGATGACATGGCGGGATGGGTGGAGCGGCTAGGGTTCGGTTCGGGTTAGGGTTCGGGTGGCGGCGGCGGTTAGGGTTCGGGCGGCGGCGTGCGGCAGGAGGGGGAAGTAGGGGGCAGCGGCGGCTGGGGGAGAGCGGCGGCTGCGAGGGAAGTGGAGGGCAGCGGCGCTCGGTGTTGCTGCAGGGGGGCGCGGCGACGGTAGAGGAGCGGTGGCGGCGCGTGCAGCGGAGGGGTGGAGCGCGGCGGCGAGGAGGAGGGAAGGAGCGGCGGCTGCGGGCCTGAGAGAGGCGCGGGCGGCGGCGGCACGGTGAAGACGCGCGGCGGCGGCGGAAGCTAGGGTTGGAACCTTGGAAACTGATACCATGTATGTTGTGGGAATTGCATGATGTATTACTCAGGTGCAATGGTGTATTACCTTGTATGATGAGTTGTCCCTCAGGTAGAAGAGCAGAGATATTATACCTCTTCACACTCTGAGAACGTTAATGCTACTACTCTAGCATACACTACTCTGTGTGGGTAAGGGGAGGCAGTGCAGAGTGAGTTGATGGTACAAGATTCCTGAAAATTTAAGTTGGGGTGTTATATAGTTGATGGAATATGGATTGTGTGTATGAATTCGCATGGTGGAGACAGCAGCACAAGAAAGAATAATATGGACACAAGAGAAATATTCCCACGAAAGAAGTGGGGAGGTTCCGACTCATGTACGAGCAGGCACGCAAAACATTCTGGCTTTTTGCTGCCTGTTAGGTAGTGTGGCCACGGATCGCTTGGTGGTGATTGGTAGATCTCGACTTCCTACGGACCGATCACCTATCTAGCTGATCCTGGCCGTCCATCTAGATCTGACGCGCACCGATCATACCTTCGTTCGTTATGTACTCTGGCCGAAGTTTTCTTTTAACGAATTATAAAGTGTTAAATAAATCTTCAAACCATCCGTGGACGGCTTTTTTCTCTTAATGAATTATATTCATGAAGTGTTTATTAAATCTTCAAACGGATTGCGGACAAATTTTTTCTCTTAATGAATTATAAAATGTTATTTAACTCTTCAATCCAGCCGTGGACGAAGTTTTTCTCTTAATAAATTATAAAATGTCAATTAACTCTTAAAACCAATTGTGGACTAAGTTTTCCCTTTATAAAAAGTTAATTAACTCTTCAAACACAACCTGGATGAAGTTTTTCCTTAATGAATTATAAATAAAAAAACAAGTTCAAAATATAAATGTACGAAGCCAAATATAGAGATTATTATTTCATGTGTTGTTCCTTTCATGTTTTTTACTCTCGTACATTTTCGACAAACAGTATGATTATTCAGGGGTCATGCCTATTGTTATTTCATGTGCTATTTCATCCGTCTCAACATGTTGGAGATGGGGAAGCCCCCCGATGGCGGGAGTGGGCGAGGAGTGGCACTCGATGACATCCCGAGCAGGCAATGGCCTCGGGCACAATTGCTTGCTCCTCGAATTTGTCGGCTAGGACTGGGGGCATGGGCGGAGGGGAGGAGTACACGGGAGCTCGGGAGAAGGGTGTTGGGACCAGAACTCGCCATGTGTAGGAATAGGTAGTTGGTCACTATGGAGGATCTCAAGGATGGCTTAGTCAACGGCGACACTGACATAAGGGATCAACAAATATCACATCTATAATCTTGTGTTGTGAGATCGGCCACTTTGAAAAGTATTGTATCTCCACCCTTTAAAAAATGATCATGGACTATGTTTTATCACCTGACAATCGACAACAAGAATGCACGTACGGCACGAGAAAGCACGAGCATGTGCATGCAACGCCACTACCTACATAGTGCATGCTTACACCATTGTCCCCAAGTGTGCTGACTAGGAGGAGGATGTTGAGCAACATGTGTTTTTTTTTCTTTAACTACGTTGTGCGGATCGATCGAGTTGCCATGCAATTACAACGTACGGAAGGGAGGTTCGTTATGGAGGACAATGGGTGGGCGGGGTGTTGTAGAGCAAAGGGGCAGCTAGGCCTAGGTATATGGTGTCCACATATATGTAGCATTTGTTTTGAATTTTCACCGGGGGCAGGGATGAAAGCAGTGGCGCGCATGCATTCGGGTTTGTAGTCCTAGGTTGATCCGTTCATTCATTTTTCTTTAAGAAAAACAAGAGAAACAAACGAGAAGAAGAGAATGAAAATGTTGTGTAGCACCATGGTTCAGCCGAACCTCCGCTCGGTGCCACACATCAGAAGGCAGCATTTTGATCATAGCCTAAATATTTCCTAGTGGTTTATATCTAAAACCTAATGCGACCTTGTAGGAAACCTTGATTTTTTGCATCTGTCGAATTCAAAAACTCCATTTCATTTGCACCAATGATTCTCAAATTTTTGATCATAGCCTACATGATATATTTGAAGCACACTTCTACAAAAATATTGCTATGTCATTTGACAATATTTCTCTTTTTAGATACTCTTTTCATGGCAATTATTAGCTCATAACTATGGAAGTTGGTGGTTAGTCAGGTTGATTATTTGAGAAGTCTATGTGTGTATATCTGAGGGAGTGATAACCATTAGTAAACTAAAAGGCTTAGAAGTAGAGTTTAAAAGAGTATTCGTAAGCACGGGAGGCTATTAATTGTTTCTACTGTCATATTTAAAGTAAAGCTCCAGTTCTGAGAGGTGTTTATAGAAAAGTGATTATTTACATCTGCATATATAACATGTGCTCACAGAAGCACTCATGTCTCATTCTTTGTTTGTCATATTATTTTTCTCTCTACATATTTTAGAGCTCTGGTTCAAATTACTAATATTTTCATATAATTTTTATAAGTTCACAAACCAGATCCTAATAAAGAAGAGCTACAAGTTTCAGAAATAAGATGTTTATAACTACGCATACGAGGTTCTAAACTTCTGATAAAGAAGATTCATAAATAGTGTCCTAACCGTGTTTGACGATCTTTAACTCATGAAGGCAAATCATGCTTACAACAATGTTGATTGTGGTATCGATGAAAACCCGTCATGTATGCTGGATACTGCTACATGTTATTCCTTGTTCTAGCATCAACATACGGTAAAATTTTCTCTTGCTAATTGTGACGATTCACTTGATGACTAAGGTGCCAGAGGTCTCCGATCTACTAGCTTTATTATATACACTTGCTTCTCTAAGTTCTGGGAGAGAAATTGTCGACATCTGGTGCAGACGTGCCCATTAGTGAAGCAATGGATTTGACTAACTCTTCAGTTTATATTTTGGTTCATTTATTTATTTTGTTCATGTAGTTTTGTTTTAAATTTAATTGAGCTTCTCCTTTATAACTACGTAAAAGCTAAAGTAAATTTTATTGACCTCCAAGTATCTGCAGATTTAGGCATATATAGTCAGTCGTATAAGAAGGCTGATGCATTTGACATTACTCCTCCAGTTGACATTGAATCGTTGTTTGGAACGTGGTTAGCTGGGGTTGAGACTATCACCGCGGCCCGTATCCGGATTGGAATATGTGCGCTCATATGGGCTATATGGAATTGCAGGAATGATACGATTTTTAACAGACAACATACTTTAACTTTCTTGCAGGTTATCTTCAGAGCTACCGCGTGGATCTGTACGTGGTCCTTACTCACTCCTATGGACTCCAGGAAGCCTTTGGTTACTGGGTGCAACCAGTGGGAGATGGTAGCACAGGCTATATTCAACCGGTTCGGATGGCGGTCGCATAACAGGATATGAGTCTAGGGAGCTTGTCCTATACATTGCCATACCGCTTGTGATCTTGAGCATGTACTTTTTTTTTCGCTCCTCTTGCGAGCTGTAATACTTTAACGACTTTGTGCTACTTCGAGACTTTTTTAATAAGATGGCTGCATGCATCGTCATGATGCAGAGGCCAGGGGCATGCCTCCATTTTCAAAAAAAATAAGAAGGCTGATGAGCAGTTTACGTATATACATCATTGTAACTATTACAACATATCTGACTACTTCTATTATGGTGGTTAGGCCCTGCAAAAATAGAATCATTAGATGTGTTGTATAATGTGCTATGAATATTTTATCATTGTTAATTATTGCATGTTACCATGAATACATACTACGTCAGTAGGAGCTGGCCTTTCCTACTGCCTTGGTCAAAAGGAAATACTATCTGGTCTCATCTTTCTATATGTGCACTGAATTTCAAACCTACATACATACCATAACACACTTATCATTTACAGTATTTTGCATTCTTGCAATACTAACACATCTGGAATTTGCAGATGACACGGGCCTGTTCTGGGGGCTCCGGAAGTTGAACAAGATATTGGCGCAGGACGGCAACCTGCAGATGGAGGTCCTACTGAGAAAGGACCAGGAGTTCAGCTTCTCTGCTAGGTGGGTGCTGCCGAGGAAGATCTACTTCGGTGGCAGCGAGTGCACGATGCCACCACCAGTCACCAGACGAGTTCCCCCAGCTTCCCAGTAGCAGCCCCTATCAGCGCTTCTCCGCAGTGCAGAGGTGGCTGGCCATAAGGTCCGTCTTGGCGCTTGGAGTTCTGCTGATTTGAGCAAACGGCTAACTAACCAAAACTGATTTTCCTAAAAGTCATTTAAAAAATATCTCACATCTAATTCCCTTTATCCAAACAACCACTCAAAAAATTAGGGGATGCACCGCCGACAGACCCCGGCCGGGGGGGGGGGGGCATTGCCCCCCTTACCCCCAATGATGCTCCACTATGTCGAGGATGAGTCCGAACTTGCCCTCCGAGCTATAGTACATCTTGACATGTGGCGCTCGAGCTCTCACTACTAGGAAAAGGCTTATTAGTGGCGCACCTGTTTTGGCCATTAATGGCGCACTACAGGTGCGCCACTATCATCACGCCACTAGTAACATATACTAATGGCGCACCCCTGGTGCGCCATTAGTATACCAGACTATAGTGGCGCACCAGGCAGTGCGCCATTAGTAAGTCACACGGTGCGCCATTAGTATGCCTCCCAGGGGGCTATATTTACCTTGTGCTCTGGGTTACTAATGGCGCACTAACAGATAATGCGCCACTAGTATTTTTTATAGCAGTGCGCCACTAATGTGCTGTATGGTGCGCCACTAGTATGAATATTAGGAATATTTTTTTTTCTTTTCTGGTATTTGCACAGATTACAAAATATATTACTGCACAGAATATAGACAACAAAACATATAAACAGCAGATTCATCGAATACAATAGAAGATTAGTCTCTGAATACAATTCATCATATTAGCTAGTCTTCGAATTCAAAAGACCGAACAAAGTTAGAACATTACAAGTCTCGAGACCGCGAGTAGCGAGTTTGTCTTCACATTACAAGTCGATATCGATCATCTAAACTACCATCACATAGAAGAGAGCTGCGGTCATCACGATGAGCATCATCGCGATGAAACTGGTCTTCATCCGGTTCCTCCTCCGCTCCCTCCTCTCTCCCGCTAGATAGCGCGCGTATCTAGCTTCCGCCTCCGCCCTAGTGGTGTACCCTTTGTAACTGTTACCGCTGAAACGGTGAACCTGTCTCCGACACTCCTCCCAGTCGTCGTAGACTCCGGGAACCTTACCCTTGTACACGACATACGACGGCATCTCTATGCACTAGCCAAACAAAACGTTAGTAGCAAATTCACAGACAATACATAAGCAATATATAAGTATGCAACAAAAGGATCGAAAGAGAAAAGCAAGACATTAATAGCACGATTCATGGTCCTACTAATAAATAGCATCGATTACATATAAATTGAACGACTGTCCAAACCAAAGAGACATACAAGTTCATTAAAGTTTAATTATAACATGAGCTAATCGATATTTCAGAACTACATAGCATCACTACTTTCGACTCGTCTCAGGGACCGGAGCGTGGATGTAGCCGCCGTCTGTCGTGATGGTCATGAAATCGCGGGCGTTGTCAGCCTGCATTTGTAGCGTTGTTTCTATCTCACTGTTGGACGGTTGATATCTGAGGTAGAACTGCCCCGAGGTACGAAGGACATCTTGATGGATGATTTCCGCAAACTCCGACTGGATGCGAAAGAATTCTTGTCTGATGTCCGCGTCCTGGATTGCCGACAAGCGTGCGGCCCAATATTTGAGATTATTTGGTAGCAGAAGGTGATTATGGTCCAGTACGATCGCCCGTATGTGATGGAGGGCGTAGTAGGCATCCTTCTAACCGCCAGGCGGCTACTTGACGCAGGGGAACGTCGTATTGTGGGTGAACACGTGCTTGCCGTACCTACGAATTGGCCTGCTGAAGGTGCCTCCAGATCTGACGTAGCCGGGGAGAACATCATCAAGAACTTTCTTGATATTTGTGTAGTCTTTCTTCGACTGACGGTCCGAGTCGAAATACGTGGCCATGGAATATTTCGGGCTTAAGAGGATGAGTGTGCGATGTGTGTCACTGCACAAAACACGGAATGTTAGAAAAAAAAAGAACGATCGTAATCTAAGAAATCATATGTTACGGGGCGGTGAGGGGATGACTTACTCGGGAAAGTAAGGCACGAGGAAGTTATCCTTATCTGGGTTTGCCAGAATGATGCCTTCGAGGTATGAACTCGCGACTTGCCGGTCCCCAGCGCTGCCCAAGATCTTGGCACGCATGTAGAAGGGGTCGACTATCACGATGTCCGGGGTCTTGTCTCTAATGATCCGCATCTCCATACTCAGCGAAAATAGCCGAACGAAGGTGTAGTGCAGCGGATGAAGGTTAAACATAGCGAAGATGTCATCAAACCGCAGGACGATCATACCCCCGATGGCGCTATCCACAAAGCCCTTGCCCTCTGGCACCTTGGCCACGAAAACCGGGTATGCCACATCATTCTCTCGGAGACGCCGCTTCTCCAAAGAAAGAACACTGTCATGCAGACTCCGCATAGCACCGGTTGCAGCATTGAGCAGATTAGTCGGTAGCATCGGCCTACCCGCCACATGCACCCTCCTCGAGATATCCTTAGGTGAAGGTGGCCCGTCCTGAGCACGGATCGTACTCGGTGCCGGCTGGCTCGCACCCTTGTTACTCTTTCTTTTCCGTCCCTTCTTCTTCTGCTGTAATGGGATCGAGTTCTGCTCAGAGACCGCCTTCTTGAGTGTGTTGGGGCTGATAATATTTCGCACCTCGGCTATCTGAGGCTCGGTGAAGGTGGCAGCTGGAGGCGTCTCCTGAGAACTGAACGCCAGACGACGCCTGTTGCAATTGGGTTTCTCCGTGGTACTAGCTAGGTCGTCTTTTGCAGGGTTGGGTTCTTGAGAAGGAGGCCCCAAGAATTCGTCACCGTACCCATGTTCATTGAAGTACTTATCGACGTTGGTAAATGTACCGTCGTCGTCGTCGTCGTCGTCCGGATCCTGTGCCATATGCATGTCCGGATCCTGTGCCATATGCATGTCCGGCATGTCCGGTAGCGTTGCGGGGGTCTTGCCATGGCTTGGCACCGGCACGACTGGCGGTGTTGTCTGTGGGGTGGTGTCCCCTACCCCCAAACGAATCTGGCTCTTCGGCCAAAGCATGGGCTAGCTTATGGAGGCGCTGAGGGTCATCACATCATCTTCGTCGGCCCCATGGGGTCGATACGGAGGTAATATGTCGTCGAAGCCCGGCAGCACCCAAACCAGTTGAACCCTATAAACGGTGGGTGGCATCTGATTACCGTGGAACACGCGGCTGCCCGGTTGAATGATTCTGCCCTTGGCGACATCGACCAACTCGTCGTTCACGAAGTGCAGGAGAGTGCACGGAACGTCGGCGGCGCCCTGCGAAAACATGTAGGGCGTCAGGGATGCCCAGTCAAAGGCAAGGAGATGAAGTCATCGGCCGAGAGGCTTAATTAGTTACCGTGATGGCGTCGAGCTTGGCTAATGTCGAGGCACCGCCAATGGCGGGCGTGCAATTGACGGAGGGGCCGCTTGCTGCCGAGGTGCCGGCCGGCGTATTCTTCCCACACCCGGGTGCATTAAGCTGCAATGCCGGCGCCACCGCGGGAGACACCAATGCCGCCTCCGCCGGAGACACCAATGACGCCGCCGCGGGAGACACCAATGCCGCCTCCGCCGGAGACACCAATGGCGCCGCCGGCGCGTTGCGCGAGTTGCTGCCCGTGAAGCTGGGAATCGGGGGCGGCCCCTGTTGGCCGCCTGCCACCCACGCCTGCAGCCCAGAAACCAAGGTAGGTATAATGGCGGTGATCGTCACTCCCAGTTGGTCTCGCACTTGCTCTTCGACCATCTCCGGAATCCGCGCCACTTGTGCCTTGAGTTGTTGAACCTCGCGCTGCTGGCTTTCCGAGCTGGTCTTTCTCTCCTTTCGCCCAGCGGTATAGTATTCTGACCATTTCGTGGACAAGCCTTTGCCGGCCACACGACCAGCTGACGACGGCTTATTGAGCTTATCCTTGTTTTTCATTATGTTCAACGCCCTATTTAAAGGGGTGTCGAAAGGGGAGCTCTGAGACGACCCCGCGCTACTGCTTTCAGTGTCCTGCGGAAGGAACGTGAACCATTTAGAAATTTGGCTTCATTAATTAGAATGCAACCATATGGAGCTAATTACGTGGGGGTGTATTCCTTACCAGAACACGCTCAAGCGCTTTGGTCTTCAGATCCGTGGTAAGCTCCTTGGTTACCGGGACAATCTTGTACCGGGCCCTGACATAGTTCCTGGTCTGCTTGTCACTGTATTTCTCGAAGCGGGGCGGTAGGCCTTGCTCGGCACGCTCCGCGTCCTCCTTGTCCCATATAGGTTCCGCCACTCTGTAACCGCCGGGACCGAGTTTGTGGACCCCTAAGTTCAAGTCCCGCATATCTTTCCCCCACTGACTTGATTCCTCGGATGCGTTGCTCTCGCACTTGATCTTGAACTCTCGGTAGTCATCTTCGCTGATCGAAGGATTTTTCTCCTTGATCTTCTCATAACTATCACCTTTTTCAATCATGCTCTTCACCGCGCCTCTCCAAGTAGCCAGGGCCTTGCTCATCTTCGTGAGGGCGGCACTGTTCACTTTATTCCCTGATAGGCGTGTGTTTGCGAAGTCATCGGGGAACTTGTATCGTTCGTGCAGCTTCGTGAAGAGGAGGTTGCGCAAATTCCCTCGGTCACGATGCCTTAGGTTCTCGATGTTGATCGAGACGGTGCTCCGGAGAATGCACCCGAGCTGTCCCGCGTACCCCTTGACTATTTCTTTGGGCGCTGTTGGATGCCCCTCGGAGGACACTTCAGTAAATTCCTCCTTGATGGTGCCGAGCACATTCGGGCACCGGTCCTTCCGTTGCCTCTTCGGTTGGCTGCCATCTGTGCGTGCGCCGCCATCATCAGTGGTGGCATCCTCGGCGGCACCATCAGTGGTGTCATCCCCGACGCCACTAGGGGTTGTGTAGTCGGGATCGGTGTCTTCCGCGCCGTCCTCATAGTGGTGAGGTTCTTCCTCCATCTCCTGGGACAGCTCCCAGAATGCCTTGCCCGAACCGCCGGCCTCATCGTTGTGGGCCATGTTTCGCTCTAAATAGGAAAAAAGTTTGGTCAAAAAGTTGGTTATTGTCAAGGAACAAGATCATGGTCTCATCATTTAGGGTTTGTCGACACCGAGGCATCCTAAAAGCTAAGCTTTTATCATTTAGGGTTTGTCGACGCCGAGGCACCCTAAAAGCCTAAGCTTTCATCATTTAGGTTTTTATCGACACCGAGGCACCCTAAAAGCCAAGGTTTTATCATTTAGGGTTTGTCGACGCTGAGGCACCCTAAATGCTAAGTTAAGTTTTCATCATTTAGGGTTTATCGATGCCGAGGCACCCTAGGTTGACTGATATATATGGGTATCTTCTAATAATATACCCTATCAAGAAAAGGGAAGGAGAATTCTAAGTTGGGCCTAATCACTTGGCTCTATTGCCACCAATGGTTTAATGCAGCAAGAATAAAGGGGCAGTTGATTTTACTTAATTAAGTACTAAGATACCCCGGCCCATGCATTAGTCGCAAGTACCCCATATGTCCTATTTTTAGCAAAGTCATGCTAAAATTCACGGAAAATTTCAGCATGACCTTTGCTGAAAATAGGACATATGGAGTACCCGAATTTGCCGGAACGGAAGTTAATCGACATTCCGGCAAACTCAAGGGCCTCTCGGGGTACCTGCAAAATCATTATCCCCGCGTTCTTATAATTTCAGAAGATCACAAGTAGCATCATCACAAGTACAACATCATCACAAGTACAGCAGCAGCAGCAGTGAATACAGGCATAACAGCAGCAGCAGCAGGTTTATTCTTCTTCTTCATAAACACTAATTGTCTAATTGAGCAATACAGCGACAGTGTGAACAAATAAAAACACAAACTACACCTACATATTTCAGAACTAGGGCGGAGGCCAATCAACCGCTGACCATTCAACTGGGGGAGCAATGCATGGTGAAATTCTTCTAACTCAAGACGACGTCCAAGCTCTGGAACCGTTAACTGAACCTGCACGGCTGGAGTGTTTGTCTAATTTCTCTGAACGAATGCAGTCTCTGGAGCTGGAAATAATCCAACCATTCACTCACATATGCGCACTACTAGTTGCAAACCAAGTGATGCTGGCTCTAATTGACTCGCCCAGTAGTCACAGCTTCGTAGAAGAATAATTTTGTTCATCGTGCTACGCTTTCTCTGCTTGCCTTTCCTCCTATTCAGGTGACTGCCGCGTCATATGGGCAATGCATGCAATCTCAGTTCCAAGTTCAGAGCCTGCAGTGGTGGGCACAGGGCCACACTTCTAATATAGCCAGGCGAGTACTGTACCAGTTGGAAGCTTATGATGTTGTGCTCAGGATGGATTGGCTTAAGCAACATAATAGTGTAATGACTTGTGATCATGGTCTCTAATTGGCTACAAAACTAGTGTAAGTTGTCGCTGTTCTACACACACTAGTTGGAAGAGAGAGGATGGCTCACCGTGGAGGAGTGGAGGACTGGATGATCTGCAGCTTCGGGACGGAGGCGCGGAGGGGCGCAGCGGCGGCTTCCCGTTGTCCCGGCTGCGGCAGAGGGCAGACGGGCCGTGGAGGAAGCTGGGCTGCGGCGGGACTGGGTCCCGGCGGCGGCGAGGACCGAGACGGCGAGGCGGGGCCGGCGGCGGCACTGGAACCCTAGCGCTGGCCCTGCTCGAGTTCGAGCCGAGCCCTGTTCGGTCGGAGCACCTCGTCGGAGCGGGCGCGGCGGTCGTCGGAGCGGGCGCGGGGGTCGTCGGAGCGGGTGTGGAGCGGGCGCGGGGGTCGTCGGAGCGGGCGCGGGGGTCATCGGAGCGGGTGTGGCGAGGGAGGGAAGAGGGATCTGGCGGGAGGGAAGGAGGATCGGGCGAAGGGGTATCTAGCTAGAGGGGGGAAGGTTAGTAATGGCGCACCATCTAGGGGTGCGCCATAAAAACACCGATAGCAATGGCGCACCCTCCTCTTGTGCGCCATTAGTAACTTTTTTTTTTCTGATAGGAATGGCGCACCCTCCTCTGGTGCGCCATTAGTAACTTTTTTTTTCATTATTTTTTGTTGCATCTAATAATTTGTTTTTTTATCAAATTTGTTATTTTCATGAGGACTAGAATAGAAGATATCATCAAATATCATCAAATTTTTTTTTTTTTGAAAATCTCACATCAAATTTGTTATTTAAAAATATCATCAATATTTTTTTTGGATTTTTAGTTGCATTCATTTGTGAATTGGTAAAACATTTATGAATATGAAAAAATATCATCAAATTTGAAAAAATATTCATGAATTCAAAAAGTGCCCATGAAATTTAAAAATATTCATGAGTTCAAAAAATATTAACAAATTCAATATTCATGAGGACTAGAACAGAAGAAAATCATTTCAAAATGTCGAAATACAATCGAGAAATGAAGACTACGATTTAAATACAATCGATCTTAGCTAGCTATCTTTTCACAATCTTCTTGCCCTTCTTTTTCACAAATGGAGTTCTTCTGTTGAACGGGCGTCCTTTAGGTAGGGTGGTCCTGCTTCTTCTTGTGGTGTATGGCACTTCATCGTCGTCGTCATGTTCCATCTTCGGGTCGCCGTACTTGTCGAAGTCTTGCTCATTGGCGACTCCATCCATTCCGATAATCTTTCTTTTGCCTCTCCTCACGACAACACGACTGGGCTTTGACGGGTCGGTAATGAAGAAGCATTGGTCCACTTGGGAAGCCAGTACCCATGGCTCATTTTTCGCGGTGACGTTTGCGCCCGCGGTCTTGGATTTGGTTTCGGGTATAACCATGGTGGTGAAATACCAGTCTTCTTTTAGGACGCTCTTGGCCCATCTGACACGGAACATCGGGACCTTCTCTCCAGCGTAGCTCAGCTCCCAGATCTCCTCGATCCTTCCGTAGTATCTGTCCTTGTCATTACCGGTGTAGGATTCCATCGTTACCCCGGAGTTCTGATAACCATCGCTCTTCATGTCCTTGTCCTCGGTGTAGAATGTGTAGCCGTTGATATCGTACGCCTCATAGGTCATCAGGTTGTGCTCGGCGCCCTGTGACAAGGCGAATATGAGTTTTTCTTCCGCGGAAGAATCCTCATGTAAAGGGTACGACAGAAGCTTCTCCTTGAACCAACGCGTGAAACATGAGTTGTGCTCTTTGATTATATCTCCGTCCGTCCTCTGTTGGCCTCGGTCATTGTACGTCTTCTCAATAAAGGTTTTGTGCTCTACCACCCAAGGATCGACCACGTCTATGTGTTGTAGCGCGACTAGGTTTGCTCTTTCAAAGTCGGCGAGTCGACCCTCGAAGTCGACATGCATTTCGCGGCGACCATCGCGGTGACCCCATCCAGCGAGCTTGCCGAGGTGCCTGTTGACGGGCAGACCAACGGGGTTCTCGATGCCTAGATAATTCGTGCAGTAGGAGATGCACTCTTCGGTCAGAAAGCCCCTGGCTATGCTTCCCTCTGGACGTGACATGTTGCGAACGTATCCTTTGATGACACCATTCATCCTTTCGAACGGCATCATGCTGTGCAGGAACGTCGGCCCGAGTTGGATGATATCCTTCACGATATGGACCAGCAGATGCACCATAACATCGAAGAATGCGGGCGGGAAGTACATCTCAAGCTCGCATAGTATCACCACGATCTCTTCCTGTAGCCTTCTGAGTTGCCTCACGCCAACCGACTTCCGAGAGATGACGTCGAAAAAGTTGCATAGGCCAAATAGCGTTTCACGGACGTGCGCGTCCATGATCCCACGGATTGCAACTGGAAGTATCTGCGTCATCCGCACGTGACAGTCATGAGACTTCATCCCGCTGAACTTCTGCTTCACTGAGTCTAGGTATCTGCTTATCTTCCCCGCGTAACCGTAAGGAAGTTTTACTCCTACGAGGCAGGTGAAAAACTGCTCGATCTCCTCCTGACTTAGAGTGAAGCACGCGGGAGGGCAGTCATTTCCGATCTTCTTGGCCTTTTTGCCTTTGCGACGACTTTCCGTGTCCGTCGCCTCATCATCATTAGGGTGAAGCTCGTCCCTGATGCCCATTGATTTCAAGTCTGCCCTTGCTTTCGGCCCATCTTTGGTCCTCTCTGGCATATTGAGCAGGGTACCAAGCAGACTCTCGCACACGTTCTTCGTGATATGCATGACATCAAGGCTGTGAGGCACACGGAGGATCTTCCAGTACGGCAAGTCCCAGAAAACCGACCTCGTTTTCCAAACCTTCAGCAGCGGCTCTGGCGCCTTTCGCTTCTTTCCCGGTGGTGGGCACTCTTTCCAATTTTTCAACAGCTCGTCTATTTCCTCGCCGCTCCTCATACGCGGGCGTCTTCGGGGTTCGGTTTCACCATCGAACAGATCCTTGCGTTTTCTCCATGAGTCATCATCGCGAAACCACCTTCGATGTCCCATGAACACGGTTTTCAAAGACCCGGGATCTCTATCTAGCTGGCGATACGTTGTGTCATCCATGCACCTGACGCATGCACGAAATCCGTGGACCACCTGCCCCGCGACATATCCGTAACCGAGATAGTCTTGCACCGTCGTAAGCAGTGCGGCTCTCATAGGGAAATATTCTTTCTCTGCGGCGTCCCACGTATTGGCTGGCGTTTTCCACAGCGTGTCTAGCTCCTCTTTCAGCAGCCCCAGATACAGATTGATGTCATTCCCTGGTTGTTTCGGCCCTTTAATTAGCATACTCATATGAATGTACTTCCTCTTCATGCACTTCCAGGGGGGAAGGTTGTACATCCACACAAACACAGGCCAGGTGCTATGTGTGCTTCTCTGGCTGCCAAACGGATTGACTCCATCGGTGCTCGCGCCCTGCATGATGTTCCTTGGATCGTCCCCAAAATCTGGGTATTCGAAGTTCAACGCTTGCCACTGGCTCGCATCCTTAGGGTGACTCAGCATCTTGTCTTTTTTATTTATCTCCGGATCATTTCCGTCATCTTCTCGCTTCTTCTCCTCCCTATCCGCGTGCCAACGCAGGAGCTTTGCTGCCTTAGGGTCCGCGAAATACCGCTGCAGATGAGGAGTGATCGGAAAGTACCACACCACTTTTCGAGGAGCTTTCTTCCTCTTCTTGTATCGAGTGACGCCGCACACCGGACATATGGTAGACTCCGCGTGCTCGTCCCGATAAATGATGCAATCGTTCATGCACACATGGTATTTCACGTGCGGTAAATCCAGAGGACACACGATTTTCTTCGCCTCCTCGAAACTGGTCGGGCACTTGTTCCCCTTGGGAAGACGTTCGTGCCAGAATGACATGTTCTCGTCGAAGCATGTGTCGGTCATTTTGTGTTTTACCTTCATCTCCAGAGCCATGAGCGTTACTTTCAGGCGGGTATCCTCGGGCCTGCATCCTTCATACAATGGAGTAATCGTGTCTATCTCCAGTTGATCTAGCTTGGCTTTCTCTCGGGCGGCAGCTCTTGCGTTATCCGTCTGCTTGAGAAGCAGCTCTTGAATATGAGGGTCCTGCACCCAGCCCATCGATGGTCCATCGTCGTCTGCTCCGGCATCTTCATCTTCATGATCATGCCCTTCGTCTTGATCTTCCTCATCATCATGTCCGGCATCTTCTACATGATGACTGTGTACTGCATCACCGCCGTGATCATGTCCTGGAGATTCTTCGTCTTCTCGCCCGCCCTCGCCGCCGCGGTTGTCTTGCTGCCCTTCCTCATTTCTTGCCCGGCCCCCATGGACGACTTCATAGTCATCTTCATCACCTTGCCACCGATAGCCATCCATGAAACCACGCAAGAGCAGGTGGTCCCGCACCTGTCCGGAATCCGGGTCCGTAATAAGGCTCTTCAGCTTGCATCTTCGACATGGACATCTTATCTCCGTCTCGTTCTTTTGAAGCATCTCGGCCTTCGCGGAGCTCAAAAACCTATTCACGATGCCTTCGGTCATCGTGCGGACCATGGTCGCCTGCGGGGTAGAGCAAAACGATATTTTAGAACCAAGAAAAAATTTGGCATGACTTTGCCTAAAAATAGGACCAAAAAGAATGCATAGTGCCAAATTCTCGCCGAAACGGAAATGAATCAACATTCCGGCAAAATATTGGCAACTATCGCATTTCAAATACCAGTACCTACAAACACAAACATATGCAACACCACAAACATATGCAACACCACAAACATACGTAGATCTAGGCCATAAAAAGTGCATGTGCACGTTGTTGGAGGGAGAAAAAAGTAGATCTACAACATAATTAAAGAAAGCTTTCCCCTTACTTACCTATCAAAAAAAGGTAATTTAACCACTTATTTGGGTGAATCTATGCTGCAAATGAGGTGAGGAGGAGGAGGCAACCGAGACAAGCTTGGAGGAGGAGGTGGAGAGAATGAAGTGGGGAAAGTGAGTGTGGTAGGTGGCTGTCCAAAATATCTAGCTGGTCTCAGGTTACTAATGGCGCACCACCTAAAAATGCGCCATTAGTAACCCTGGTTACTAATGGCGCACCAGTTAGGGGTGCGCCATTACTAGTTTTGCCAAAAAAAAATATAATTATTAGTAGTGGCGCACCGTGGTTGTGATGCGCCATTACTAGTTTGAACTAGTAATGGCGCACTTCACACAGGTGCGCCATTACTAGTTTTAAAAAAAAAGTAAAAAAAAATTGTTAGTAGTGGCGCACGGAGCGTGTGGTGCGCCATTAATAGTTAAAACTAGTAATGGCGCACTGTGCCCTGATGCGCCATTAATAGTTTTGAAAAAATAAAATAAAAAAAAATTTGCTAGTAATGGCGCACCGTGTGTCTGGTGCGCCATTAGTAATGAGGACACCAATGGCGCACCTGTATCTGGTGTGCCACTGCTATATAGCAGTGGCGCACCACATACATGGTGCGCCATTAATGTCCATATCAGCTATAGCCCTTTTCCTAGTAGTGTCTGGCATCCAACATTGTTAAGAAAGTGGAATACAACTTTGATAGTCCCAATCCCTCTCCTCACAGTTCACAGTGAGCCTATGAGCAGTAATGATCACCCGGCCAGCAAGCAGCCATTCGTCCACTAACTCCACGCACACATGCACGTACAGATGGTTAAACCACAACCGCCTGGTCCGGGTATGGGGGGTGGGGGGTTGAGTTCTCCAAGTGAATCTTGCATTATGGGGACTGAGTCTCATTCTACAGATCCACAACCATCTCTTAGTTTATTGGGTATGCCAAAGCCAACCGATGATGTGCCTGAAGGACATTCTGAATCCAATAATGTTGATCCTGCATCATCTATAGTTCTTCCACCTGAGGTACAATCTATTAGACATACTCATGGGACCTATCTCATGTTAATGTCATCTCTAGCATTTACTATTTTCACTTTGGGGCCACTTGTATTGCTTTGGTTCTTACCCTACAAGTGGTTTCTTGGCTAGGGTTGCACGCCTTTGACTTTACCAACTATGCATCCTTCTACCACCAAACCACCTGCAGCCGCCGGATTAGTGTACATGGCCTTATATGATGTGTTACATAGGGCTCCATTGTATAGTATATAGTTGATGCTCTGTTTGTCCCTTGCAACATGTGCACTCCCTTGCTGGTAACCCGACGGGGTATCTTTGAGGGGAAGGCATGCAGGTGTAATACTGAAGAAGGTCTGTGGCTGACTGACATAGTGAGAACGCAAGGAGGTACTGCCTACACGTGGAGTAAATTTGAATTCATAATTATTAATGTATTGCCGTGTCGCTGGTGTCTAACCAGTTCTGTCATTTCTCTCACCATGTTGAAAAGTTTAGATTTCATAGTTCGTAAGACAAAATGGCTATACTTAGGACCAGATCACAATACAACTATGACACTAGATCTCGTGGTCATGTATTAGCTGGTAGTAACATCATGTTCTTTTAAGATGGACACTTCTCCACTAGTCTTTATTTTTAAAACATGGTTTTCAACAGATATGCAATTCAGTAGGCTACCGGACAAAGAAAGGACTGAAAAAATACGCTGCCCCTTTTTCTATTGAGTCTTTTGACAACCTATCTCTTTCTTTAAGAATAAATTGTGCTCCCTTCGTCCGAAAATAAGTGTCGCAGATTTAGTACAACTTTGTACTAGATCAGCAACGCCTTTTTTGGACGGAAGAAGTATTAGTTACTCAGGCATACACTTTTTAAACCATTTTGTGTTTCAAACTGATGTGTAACTGTCAATTTTCGCAAATTTTATTTACTGAATAATAATATGTCTAGGAAGGAAGGGAGTACACATGTGTATTTGATAAGAAAATAAGAGGTGTCATGCAAATAATTTGAATTTCAGCTTAGCACCTGTGAGGTGAGGAGGGACACCTATATATGTTGCGAATATCTCTCGTATTTGAATTTTCGGCGTGCCGCCGTCCATATATCCTCAGATTTCTCTGAAAAGAATGAAACCCACACACCCTCTGTTCAAAAATTTCAGGTGCTTCGCTTCTCCTCTAACGCCGGGGACCGCCACTGCCAACGCCCGGAACACCTATGAAGCAACATATAACCGCAAAGAACTTGAGTTTGATGAATTGGATGATGGTCAGATAGAAGGGAGGAATATGAGCAGATAGAAGACAAGCGGGTGAGCGGAGGCTACAGCCGCAGTTGAGAAGCAAAGAAGGTAAAGAACATGTTCATATATTTAAATAATGTAACTACAACGAGCCAGCCATGAACGCATATGATGCCAAAACATTTAAACGATCATATTAAGTGGCATGTTTGTATTTATTATAAAGAAATTTAAGGGCAATTATAGTTGAACAAATTTGTTGTGGCATGGAACTAATCGATGTATAATGGTACTTATGGTTGCATTCACTACATAGAACAACAAATACTCAAACGCCAAGAGACAGGATATCTAAAATACATAAATGGTAAATAGTAAAGATTTAGCCGCGCAGATACGAACATCGACCCGCTAGTTTATTTGGAAAATACAACATGAGCGAAGCAGCAAACCGAGTGCCACTGACCACATGTACTGCTTCCCGCGTGATACCATATACCAAAGAGGTTTAGGCCATCGCGGGCGGTATAGAGACTCAGAGTCCTGGCGTGTAGTTGACCTTTGTCGCCGGCAGCCACTCATTTCCTTGAATGAAATTTTGCATGGTGAACTTGTTGGCCTCCGATTCATCATGGATCACGTGGTAGCCGGGCCACTTGACACGATGACTCACATCGGCGCCGGGGCCTTCGTTCTAGTACTCCCCGTAGTACAAATCCTTGACCTTTGTGCTGCCATTCCACTCTACCCATCCCTTGGGGTGCACGACCAGTGACATCCTGCACTTCATGAACACCACACGCGAATAGGGCTTCCACGGGCGGCCGAGGTAGGTCTCCACGGCTAAGGCGGCGAGGGCGGGCTCGGCATCCAAGTTACAGAACTGGAACAAGAACCCACCAGCATCGTTGGCGTTTTGCCTCCCCTGAGTGGTGATGGTGTTCTGTTGGCCTTCAAGAGGCTGGCGGGCGATGATGTTGCACTTCTGGAAGACTGCCGCGGCATCGCCGAAGATGAAATCGACAGTCCCCTCGATGCGGGACCCGGTATAAAGCTGCCTCTTGTGCTTGGCATAGAGCGTGTCATGGTAATCCTTGATCGCACAGCAGTGCACGACGGACTTATCCGACTCGGACAAGAGGGCCACCGCCTGGTGCTTGGCTGCTCCGGCGGTGTTCTCAATGGCGAGGTCTTTGGAAATGAAGCCTTGCCCTAGGACAGCTGTAATTGATGATCATGCAAATTAATCAACAAGTTCTATACGATGGAGTACATATATGTTGTTACATACACGAAAAGGAGATCTATAATATGTATTCTCATATGAACCAAGGCATTCGCGGATGCACGAAAACGATCGAGAAGTATACGGTATACTCACTGAGCGTGCTGGTTTTGTCCGTGTCGTAGTCATCGTCGTGGCTCCGGTCGCGGGAGATGATGGTCTCATTCATGCCTTCACCGACCAGCGTCACGTTCCACACATGTCCTCGGTGACGACGATTGGCTCCGCCACCTTGTACACGCCCTTCTTCACGAAGATGGTGTAGCGCTTCATGCTGTGGCGTGGGGGCGGTTGCCAGGGCAGCGGCCACTGTCGTATAGTGTCCGCTGCCATCCAAAGCCACCACCGTGTGAGACACTGGACCTGCAACAGCCTCCATACGCTTCTCGGATCCAACCAACCAGCTAGATTGCTTGTCCACTCACAAACTCTTTCACTCAAAGTGCAATTGGAAGACGAAAAGATGTTGCTGCTGTTTCTGAATTCCCGCGCCTAGGAACCGTGTATTTATACTAGTTGAGGTGAACCTCAACGGATGGATATGCACAGCTGATTAGGAAGGCTCGACTTCAGAATAGGAAGCAAGACGTATGCACCTTGCACAAGTAGGGCAATTTCTTGGTGAGAATTTTTACGGTGCATCATATGTATTGCAGAATTTAAGGTGTAATCCTATGTTTATCCCATGGTTAAGATAGCTCTTCAGCTCAGAGTTTGACCCAAGGATAACTTCATAAATAGTACTCCCTTCGTTCCATATAATGTAGTGCATATAGATTTTTTGAAAAGTCAAACTTCAAAAACTTTGACCAAGTTTGTAGAGAAAACTATTTATATCTATAATACAAATATATACAACATAAAAATACGTCTTGTGATGTATCTAAGAATATGTATTTGGTACTCTAGATGTATATGCTTTACTCTACAAACTTGGTCAATGTCTATAAAATTTGACTTCTCAAAAAATATATACGCACTACATTGTGGAAAGGAGGTAGTATTTATTAGACTGGAATGCATAGATTTGTCATGTATTTAATCCTGATGAATATGTAAAAATTCACATAATCGCAGCATGGACATCTATCCATCCACCACGCCACATGCCGACAGCATACTACTTGTGGCCACACAATGGAGCTCCACCACCAGCCAGCCGCACATGTTCGTCTCCAGGGAAATGTCTTGATCAATCTCCAAAGTGAGAAGCAGTTCTAGTTCATATGGTTGTACTTGATTTGTAGGCCTTGTAATCATCCTCCACTGGTTTTGGTGGCAGAAAATAATTGGCTAGCTTAACCTCCTGATTGTCTTAAATTAGTGCAGCTGTTTTGTAGTTTGGAGACCACGAGGTCCTCTGCTACCTGCGGCCATGCCCATGCAATGGAGCTCCTCCACCAGCCAGCCGCATATCCTCGTATCCAAGGAAACATCTTGATCAATCTCCAAAGTATTATCATCCTCTGTTCCCTAGACCACCACCTCTCCAATGTCAAGGTACCATATAATAATCTAAAACTAGTTACATGAGTCGTGTTCCAACAAGGTTTGCAACATAGATCATGCTGCAAACCTCGTCTACAACATGTATCATGTTAGAATGAGGATTGAGCAAAGGAGAGGGGCGATCACATGGCGGGTATCAGATGCATCGGAGGGCTCGGGATCCGGCCGATCTTTCCCAGTTATATACTTGTGGGTGTGCTGGTCATTTATTTGCTTGGAAATTTTTTTCTCCGAGTCGTGTCGTTAAGAATTTTGTATTTCTTTTAGCAATGTGTATCAATAATACTCCTACTAGATTGGTGTGTGCCATCATTTTTTCTTCCATCCATAATGACTTTGCTTTACTAATTATATTAGAGAATCCTTACAAAGCCCCGCCTCCTTAAGTGTGTAGAAATTGGGAGTGTTATAACAAATACTTTGGGAACGTTTTTCTTCATACAAGTGATAAGTAAATTAAAATGAAATTTTGTAGCTCCTAGTAATTAGATACATGACCTAGCAGGGATATCCAAGGTACATAGTGGCCCAGCTAGTTGAACGTCGTCCTTGTTGTCACGTATAATATGTAGTACACCGTTTGTAGAGTCCGGCCGGACGGCAACCATAGCTGATAACAGCTATCTCTTCAACAATCATCACTGGCGAGACCTGGATTTTGGCCCCGTAGAGTGTCTGTCAACAAGTTAGAACCATTTCTAAAATCATCTTGTATGCCATTAAGTGAAGAGGTCAGATACTATATACTCCTATCATTATTTGAACATCTTAAAAGTTTGCGGCGCCTGTGCCCACCAGGCTATACTTGAGTTCTGAGGAAACCATGAGTATATTTACGATCAAAGTCTCAATTATATGTGCCATATAGATAAAATTCTTAACCATATGATGCATCAAGGAGACCAGTATGTCTTCCGATCGACTCACGGACGGAATATATAGCATGGAAACACTTTGACTAGGGCCGGTGTGTGTGTCCTACCAGACACCTCGAGATTCTCCTTGCCTGGAGCTGGAGTTGCAATCTGGTACTCATCCGCAGAGGTCGATACATCGATCGTACGCACTTATATTCGTTTCTGCAGTGGACCATTGATGAATCGAGGACTTGGTTACACATTATCTCCAGCTAGTCGCTTCATGCATGCGAGCCCAGTGTCAATAATGCTTCCCAGTTTCCTTGTGGAAACAATTGCATGTGAGTTTTTGCCAGGCAGATCGAGATTTCCGACGGATGTGAGTTTTTGCCGGTCATTGTGCCATCGATCGATCGATCGTCGGTATCGATCGTCGGTCTACACTCTGCAGTACTACATATGTTGAAGCAAAGCTAGCAGCTGCATGCGAATCAAATCATCTAACTTGGACCATGAGTGTAACGATGCTCCGGTAAGTACTGGTGTCTCGCTGGGGAACTACCTACCTAGCTTCAAGGTGTGAATGTGTTGGCAGGGGAGGCGGCCGCGTCCAATCGAGCGACCTAGACCCCATGTACTAAGAACGGCATCCTTCATGATTGATTTCCCTATGGACTTGGCGACTTGGGCGTCTTCTAGAACACTGCTTCGGTTTCACATGCCATGATGAGCGAGCAGAGCATAGATCAATAGCTTCATCATGATGCCGGGAAATAAACCTCCAGCAGACTGAACACACATCTCTTCTCCCTCCATAACATATTATTTCGGAGGGAGTATATGTGAATATGTATATGAAACATGATGATGTGCGCTTTTTTGTTTTTGTTTTTTAATGAAGCAAGAACCGTACAACAGTCGCTCTTCAGTATTTCATATACGTAATAAAAGTAGCATATTTCACAAAAAAGGGGAAAACTGGACAGAATAAACAGGTCAACCAATTCCTTGTCGTCGCAACATTTTGCTGTTTGAGATGACAGTGTATATCATAGCTTAAATTCTATCCAATCTTGCAGACAGTTCAAATCATCTATCTATTACACACTACACTAAAAACATATGCCGCCTTGTGTTTAACCGTAAACATAGTGTAATTTAACGGCCGAGCGGGAACCCTAAAACACATGCCAACAACAGGGCCCTCTGCTTACACAACCGTCTGCCGAGTTGCGCGCAAAAGACGCTCGGCTTACGCAAGCATCTCAGCATACTCTCAGAAAAAAAAATACTTGGCTTATACTTGACGCTCGACATACTACCCTGCCACGTGCCCATGCTCACCGCACTTGGCGGCTCCATGACGGCGGGCCATATAAGCCGAGAGACTCCTGACGGTGCACTCGACGTATAGAATTTCTTTTTCTTTTTTAAACAAATGCTCTTAAGTAAGTCGAGTCACTGATATATAACATTTGGCTTACAGTTGTCATTTTCCTCGTTACACCGTTAATTCGAAACAACACAATGCATTTTTTTCATTCCTGTGTTTCTTTATCGCATTTTATTTCTTTACCCTCTTTTCCTCCCCCATTTTCTCCCGCCATGTTTTCTCCGCCCTTTCTATCCCCTAAATTTCCCACTCTCCCTCTTTACCGCCACTTATGCCACTTCAAAGATATGGCATTGCCTTTGTACTCTCCACACCACCCTACTGTACCCATTTTAGGACCCCCATTCAAAGGACAAGTCTTTATTGTGTTTTACTTTTTATTGTGTTTGAGTAGGTCATAGAATCATGTGAAACTCAAAGAAGGGCCTACTCCTAGCATGAGTTGGTTCGGCGGCACTGGAAGGGGGAAGTTCGCACCGAAGCACTAGATCTTCCTGCGTGATTTTTCAGTTCCTGAAGGAGGTGTCACTTCAAAGTTGTGTGTTGACCTTTTACTAATCCTAGCACCCATGCATAACCATGGTTTTTGAGATCTTTTGTCGATGTTGGTTCACAAACACTTCCGATATCACATGTTTGCTCCAACTGATACCAAAGTGTTCTGTGAATAAACATATACGAAAGATCTGTGGAATAATCGAACTAGAGGCCCCTAATGGTAACATATATCACGTTGGACTTCTTGAGAATATGAACCAAACAATCTTAAAATTTGGATGGACGTCATTTATTGATGCTAACCAAATAAAAGTTAACTAGGTGGGCTCACATTAGTGGCAGGCACATTCTAGCGCATGTCACTTGTAATCTAGAAATTTACTAGTAGCAGGCCTAAATTCAAGCACGCCATTGGCAACATCAGTCGACGCCATTTCCAATTTGTGTATTGATATTTTACTCATGGTAGACCCCATGTAAGAGTGGGCTAGTTCTGACACTTCCTCCGGGGATTTTGAAATATCATAAAAAGCTCCTGGAACACTTAATTATTTTCAAAAAACACCCTAAATTAATACCAAATATCATAAAGAACACTGGAACACCACTATGACCGCTAGGTTCCAGCTGTCAGAGAACAATACGAAGGAATATGAACACTGAAACACCCTAACTTTTTTTGGAACACCATATGGCTTTATTTAAACACGGTTTGTAGGGATACTAGTTATAGGTGGGGGTGAGGTGAGCCAAACAGGTTGACACATACATATGAGGCATCCATTCCAGGTTTGAACGACTTCTGACACCGTTCGCATGTTGCGACACGTCTGGCTATTTATCAGCCCTTTTTCACTGAGAAAACCTCAGGAAATGCAAAACTTGTCAAAAATTAAAACAACTTGGCAAGATACCTTCAATTGGTCATGCAAGCTGGTGAAAAATAATAATTATGTCCCTTTGACGATGGCGTAAAAACATGCTCTCATACGGACTGTTCTGGCCTACCCCGGACACCCTACGTTCAACATAGTGTATTTTGGACATAAATAAAATGAATCCAACTTTTTCTAGCTGATAGGCATGCCTATGGTAGAAATCAATGCCATGTTTGAACGACCTACGACACTGTATGCCAGTTGCGTCACGTCTGACCATTTATCGGCCATTTTTCACCGAGAAAACTCCAAAAAATGCAAAATTTACCAAAAACTCAAACAACTTGGCATGGTGCCTTGAATTGGTCATATAAGCTCATGGAAAACATTTGGGATCATTTGACGATGCCAAAAAAACATGCTCTTATGGACTTTTTGGCTACCCGAACACTCTCCATTGAACAATGTCTATTTTTAAACATGCATAAAATGACTCCAACTTTTGCCAGCAGGAGAGCGTGCCCATGTTAGGCATCCATGGTAGGTTTGAACGATTTTCTGCACCGTATGCAAGTTGCGACATGTTCGGCCATTTATCGCCCCTTTTTTTACCAAAAAAACTCCAGAAAATGCAAAATTTGTAGAAAACCAAAACAACTTGGCATGGTGCCTTGAATTGGTTGTACAAGCAAATGGAAAAAAATTAGGGTCATTTAAGGGATGTCGAGAAACAACATGCTCTCAAACGGAGCCTTCTGACCTACCTGGATACCCTACGTTGAACATTGTGTTTTTTGGACATTCGTGAAATGATATCAACTTTTGCCAGCAAGTGGGCATGCACATGATAGGCATCCCAGCTAGGTTTGAAGGGAAAAAAAGTATTAAAAATCGTAATTTAAACAGGTACTTAAAACTGTTATTTTAAGTTTTCCTTGTTTCCACGCTTAATAATGGGCCGGTACAGTCTGATGACATCCTGTGAAAATATATTCAATTCATGAGCTTTTTTGTAAAATTCATTAACTTCTTTTCAAATTGATGAACTTTTTTCAATTTCACGAACTTTTTTGTCAAATTACTTTTTTTCAAATCGATGAACTTTTTCCAGTACACGGACTTTATTCAAAATCATGATTTTTTTTGTCAAATTCATGAATTTTTATTCAAATCGATGAAGTTTTTTCAATTTCGTAAACTCTTCAAATTCACAAACATTTTTCCTCCTCGGAGCCTTATGCGCCGGGAAGATAAGCTGGCACTCATGCCCGCTTTAGTGGCCCGCAGCCCAAGTACCTTGCTACTTCACTTCACATTGACCGCTTGTGATCGTCAGTTTTCGTTTGCACGCTATATTTTCTTGGTTTTCTGTTATGCTACTATTTTGTTAACTGAAAAACCGGTTGCCGGTTTTTAGAATTCAAAAAAGTTTATGGATTGAAGAAAAGTTCACAAGTTTATATTTTTTTATCAATTTGGAAAAAAAGTACATGCATTTGAAAATTATTTCATGAAACTGAAAAAAGTTCATTGATTTTTTTATAGGCACACGAATTTGACAAAAAAGCTCATGAATTTGAAAAAAGTTTGTGAAATAGAAAAAGTTCATCAATTTGAAAAAAAATCATGAATTTGGTAGAGTAGTTCATGAATTTGAAAAACATCATTGATGTACAAATAAGTTCATGAATTTGAAGAAAGTTCGTGAATTGAAATAATTTCATCGATTTGAAAAAATTCACGAATTTGACAAAAAGATCGTGAAATGGAATACTTCCTTTGTTCCAAAATAAGTGCCGTTGTTCCTAGCGCTGATGTGTTGCTGTCTGGTTGTTAGATGCTGGTGTAGAAGCTAGATAGCTAGGGCCTTTTCAATGATATATATACTTCCTTTGTTCCAAAATAAGTGTCGTTGTTCTATAGGTACTGTATTTGTTGGTGTTTTAATCTTGTTACAGGTACAAGTACACACTGCATCTACATGTCACGCACATTAGATAAGCACACTCATGAGTCAATTAATAGCTAGGTGTGGCAAGCATCTAGGCACCGTTCCTCCTGGTACGCACCAGCACCACACCGCTGATGTGTTGGGCACATATCTCACTCTGATGGCTGCTCTAACACGGACCAAAAACGGGCAGCGGACTCAAAACGGGCAGATGGGATTGGTAAGTGTGGCCCGTTGCTAAATGTTCTGGAGCTTCCGTTCTGGATTTTTACAAGAAAGTGCCCCCCCCCCCCCCCCCCCCCCCCCCCCCCCCCCCCCCCAAGATCTTCTTAAGATTTCGTTCAAATCAGAACAGAAGCTTCTATGTCATTGTTTGTGGTGTTTAGATATTTTCTACATAGTCGTTTTTCCTATTCCATTGATCAAGTAGTCGATTTTCTTCTCTCCGAATAATACATCACATTTCGTTCAAATCAGAACAGAATGATCTTCGTGTTGCAATTCGGTGATGAATCTTTTTGTATCCTATGTTGTCATTGCTAACTAAGTGATGCCATCTATGGAACGAGTACCATTTTGATGACTGGAGAATGTCAAAAGTATTAGATTCATATGCCTAGTCGTTCCTCTTGCAGCGGATCTTGGTCCACCGGGCGCCACAGAGACTCGCACTGGAGAGGTTTGCAAAATAGTGGTTGCTTTGGTCTGGCCGGCGTCCGTCCTCTGTTTTCCTTAATTATTGTTTCCTTTTACGCTATATCTTGACCAGTGAGCTTTCTTGGGATGCTCGATGTTTTAGTGCATATTCTTGAAAAAAAGTAAGAAATCTGAATCTAAGTGTTGTAACTTTGCCATTATCAATGCTTACTCCTGCAATATCTATTTGGATGATGTGTTAGTAAGAAATATCGCCATTGTTAAATTTTGATATGCTAGTCCTTGATCTAGAGCTAATTTTTGTTATATTTTGGTACGCAGTTGTGCAGGTTATTTTTTTTTCACTTGGAGTTGCTGGTACTTGTTCTAGTGGTAATTGCGCGATGAAAAGTTATTTGACTGCTTGATGCAATGAGGATTCAAAACTTAAATCTGCAGGTGTTGTGCTGACCCATATGAAAGGCTTTAAATGCTTTGTTCGGGCCATGAAAATCTGTAGTAGCTGGTGGGTGTTATGCCACTTAATTGATTATACTGTCTGTATATGGTGATGGTACCTGGTCTGGTAATTCACGATTTTCCTTTTGTGAATGATCATTAACAGTGTTAATCGGGCAATGGTTCCACTATGGAATATTGATGTGAGATTTTTTTACAAATGTAACTACTGATGATTTATTCGAGGAAAAATGTGATAATTCCTTTTTCTTCTTTGATGATGTCTTGTGTGTTTGATTTGTTTTTGTTACAGTTATTCTAGGTTGGGTCGGCTGTCAGTTGTAAGTTATATGATGAATTGGTCCATCTATATATAACGGTTGAAAATTAACGATGAATTAGAACGGGGAAATTTGGACCGAGCTTGCAGTTAGGGACAGGTTGGAGTGGAGTATTTGCTGCACATTAGTCTTTGGGCATGACTTGCCACACTTAATGTTCATCCCCAAACGCGTCTTTTGAATTCCTTGTGCCGCTTCAGGTGAGTACAATAATCAAAAGCATGTCTTGATAATTGCATTTATTGCTAGATTTTGCTCGTTAAAACAAATGACTAGGGTGTTAGTTAGGACCAAACCTATGGATCCATCATGGGGATATTGTGCATGCGGGGAGTTACTGCGACAAATTTGGAGATTTACAAAGCTGATGGGTAGAGGCTGGGATTTCCCTTAAGGTTGGTGCTACGGCTGGTGATTTTCAAACCAAGAATAGGTCGGGGGGCCTTGCGGCATGGTGCTACAGGTGAGAACTTCTTCGGCGTGGGGGTAGTGTTCTCTTGAGTGTGCGACTTGCTTGGCGAAGAAGAACAGTAAATGTTAGGCAGTGGGAGGGGCTAGGAGATGGGGAGGGGGGAACTAAACGTTATGGAGGAGCGTGTCAATTTTGGCAATGAATGATGGTCAGATCTTTTTCACGTGCACCACCCTAGCAATCAAAGTATCCAGTGGGAACACACACTGTATTTTCCATGCTGTAAAAATTGGAGAACTCCAATTAGTAAAACCGGTCTTTAGTCGTGTCTTGCGTTGTGCCAATTGCTTTATGTTTGATTAACTATGACTATTAGTGGCTGGTTCTTGGTAATAATGTGATTATCCCGCCCTAGATTAGTGTCTGTTTTTATACTTGAGGCCGTCAGCTAGCAGTACCGGTGTGTGTTTTTCCACACAAAAAAAATGTTTTAACAGTTGCTTCAAGTTGACGAACTATATGTGTCGTTTTCACAGGAAAATTAGAGAGAAAATGTTGATTATTAGAAAACAAAATTTTGACGGCAGCTATGGATAGTGTTTTTTAAACCTTGACAACAAAATGTGCTATAGCAAGACAGATAGTGTTTTTTAAACCTTGACAACAAAATGTGCTATAGCAAGACACTAGGATTTCAGGTCAAAAGACAAAAATGTCGGTTATTTTTCTAACTGGATTGTTTTGAAAGACATGTTTAACCAACCTTCAACAGTTAAATGGATGGAGCGATGAGAAAATTCTGCCTTGTTGGCACATGTTGTGCTTGGTACTGCAATGGATCAGTACCATGCTGAACCCAAGCATGGCGCATGTAGCGGCTTCGTGCGGGGCCGGGAAGGGAAAATACCAAAAGGATGTTGTGCCAATACATCGGAACACTGGGTGGAATACTTAGTTGTGTAAACAATCGACTAGTTCTCTATACCCTTGAATTAAATGCTTGGTGCTGATCCATATGCATGTACATGGTCACTGGACGCCATTCATAGAAGCAAGTTTTCGCATCTAGTGCCCCTTAGTGGTTTTGGAGTATTGAAGACAAATGGGTTAAGGGACTAATGTATTTGTGAGTGTACACAAGAGATATAAACACTGAAGATTTGATTTAACCGACGAAAGATGGCCCCTAAAAATGTAAGAGGTGATCTAGAAATTCACAAATTCAAGGTTAATCCTCACATTGCTACCATCCTTGAAACTTTCATTCCAAATCTTAAAGTGTAATCCCCTTTGGGTCCTCTTTTCTGTCTTTCGGTCCTTGGATCATGTATCCTTTTTGTAAGTTTTCAATTTTCAGAAAAAATGGGAGCCTCTCCTGCTATTTTACCTGCTAAAAATGCAACAAAAGAAAATCTCATCAATGATAACTATACTGCATGGTTTATAGATCAAACTAAGAAATACAAAACTAACACATAGATTTATGTTTGTGTTTCTTACAAGCGGTGTTTTCCTGCGCCCAGGAACATAGTGAGACCATGCTGCCAATGGGTTGTCGGACTCATGAAAGCATGCAAGAAGTAGTATGAAGAAAAAACTAGTAAGCAACAATGTTGATGACGATTGTATAAAAATATCCGCATAAACATGTCATAAACACTAGAATTTTCTATTTGCTTATATCTAAATCATAAACTAGAAACTTGTATTGGGACATTTTTTACGTTGCAGGTTTTGGGAATCCGAGTTCAAATATTTAAGGATATTAAATTATCCACAAACACAAATAGAAATACACGTATTTTTTTATAATGTTGGAAGCATGGTGCAAATTATTACTATTGAACATTGGATATTTAACCCATATACAAGAGTATAATACAACAAAATTACCTTTGATTAAGTATTTAATAAAAATTAAACTGAAAATATAAAAAATAAATATTTATATTATAGTTTAATAAACTAAATCAAAGTGTAAAAGTTTGGTATAAATTCTTCTTCAATGCTGTCATGAACATGAAAATGTTGAGGACCTCGAGATTCAATATGGCCATGTCGCCCCACCGACCAGGCCCAGCCATGATGTAAGGGACAGAACTCAGCAGCTTCTTTTGCAGGACTGGCACATCCGCAGGTGTACCGCCGGCCACCAAGCCCGCCACAGGCAGGTTGTGGCGAACGACTAAGTCCATCCTCTCGTGCACAATGTTGTACACGCGGCGGTAGAAGACCGCCTAGTTCTGCAATGGCATCAGGGCAGGATAAGAGCGAAGGACCTCAACGATCTTCTCGTTGGTGAGCATCTCATCTGCTAGATGATTGATGCCCTGGAGTAGGGGGGCATAAGATGCCCTGCCACCGGACCCTGGGACCTGTCAATAAGATCCTCCAGAAAGACAACATACTCTTTGTAGTTCTCTGCCCAGTCTTTGACAGGCGGCTGTTTTGCCCCACCAGGCACGATAACTCCACTGCCATTCAACTCCTTGAAGCCAAGCACCATTCATCGGGGCAGCAGCACGGTATATTTTCCCTCGTGAAGAGGCCTTTCGTGGACAGTCCCCAACCATGCGCGTCGTCAATCAGGTGGATCCCTGACAGAATGAACTGGTTCCCGTCGTCCTTCGTGAAGTGTGGGTAACTCAGACTCGGAGAAAAGAGACGGTCGTAGGGGACTGGATGTAGAAGGGGACTTTTCTTGTAATGCTCGACCGCATCCTCCACTTCTGAGTCGATGAAAAACCTCTCGACGTTCATGCCGCTGCAAAATAAATGAATTTTGGTCAGTGACAATTATGTGAAGCCAAGAGCATGGTTGCATGTCACTAAATTTTACTCCCATTTTCGTTGCTCTATGTAAACTGTGAACTACACATATTTCCTTTTCCACGCCTTCCAAGCAATCTAATACAATATCCTCCTTTTCAAAAAAAAATCAATCTAATACAAGATTCTTGAGCTCTGTTATTTCGAAAAATTGCAGAGGCCCCACAATTGAAGTTCAGGTACTTGATACCATATTGGAAAGAGTAAATAGCTTCTTTTTGACGGGGGAGGTATTCTTATAGTACTCCTTCTAAAAATATAAAAAATATATTTATATTGTAGTTTAATAAACTAAATCAAAGTGTAAAAGTTTGGTATAAATTTGCATTCCCAAGGTTGATCTCTTTGAATCTAGAAATTATCTTTCCCTCCCCTGTCCTACTGTGCCACTACTACTAGTTGGTGAGGGAGGATGCAGGGAGGGCGCGGGATCACCGGGTGGCCGGAACATGGCGGGAGGCACGATCGCGTTGCCTGCAGAGCTAGGGGTATGTGGAGTGTGGAGGTTCTGCCCAAACAAGTGCGAAGAGATCACTCGCAGCATCCTGATTAGTCCTTTAGCATCATTCTTCTGCATTGCCTCCAAGGATACGAAAACATTGAACACCTCAAAGTTCAATCTTGCCATGTCACTCCACAGATGATGCCCGGCTATGGTATAGGGCACCAAGCTCAGCAACTTCTGGAGCAGCACTGTTTAATCAGCAACGGTACCGCCGCGCACGAATCCCGCCATAGGCAAATTGTGCGCAATGATCAGCGGCAACCTCTGGAGCATGATATTGTAGACATGGCGGTAGTAAACAACCTTTAGGATAGCAACACCTAAATCATGATCAGGTTAAACACCACTAAAATGAACATGTGAAGTCAACATTAATTGGTTCCAATCATGTTGACCAAAAGCGGTGTGTAGCATCAACTGATAGTGGTTACTCATTTAACACACACACATGAATATAGCAGTAATGCCATGAATGGCTGATGGCTAACTTGCATCCAATCCAATGTTGTCGTGTGTGTATGACCAACTGGGGATACTTATGTTGATAAATCCAACAGAGTGGAGCTTTTGTATTCTTCCCTCCCCTGCCCTAGACCCAATTTCATTGACTGAATATAATACTGTACTGGCAAAATACATACAATCCACTCCACTAAAATTCATCACCACTTGCACACACACTAAGTGGGATCCCATAGACTGGATTGGCCGGCAGCATCACAAATATAATAGTGCGTGACCAGGGATGTTGTAGTATATATCTAAACCAATCAACTCCACATAAGAGGGGGTAGATGCCACTAAATTACTACACTTGCTAGTCAATTCACTCCACGGAACAGGAAAAAGGGAATGCCACTCCACTTGCATCTTATTAAAATACTCTAGTCGATGCCACTCCACTTGCTACTCTAATGATCAACTACATCATTTGCCATCTGTTGCCATGATCCAATCATCATGGCAACTCCACTAAGTGGAGTGGATTAATTAGCAAGTTGACTGAAGTCAAACTTTGTAAAGTTTGATCAAATTTTTAGAAAAACAATATAAACATTTACCCTAACAAATATATATGATGTGAAAGTACATTCAATAATAAATCTAATAGTGTTGACTTCTTGTTGTATATGTTAGTATTTTTGTTTACAAACTTTGTCAAAATTTACAAAGATTGACTTTGACCAAAACTAATATGCGGACTAAATAAAAACGGAGGGAGTACTACACAGCACGATGATGCCACTCCACCAAGTTGGCAGCACGACTAAAATGCATCGAGCACACGAATCGAGGCACCATAAGCACACGAATGGAGGACGTGCGCGGGGCGGAGGAGGCACGTCCGGGAGCACGCACGCCGCCTCGCTGCTGCGGTTCATGCGCGACGGCGGCGTCCGAGGGTCGTGGTCACCACGCCGATGCTCAACGCCGGCATGCCCTTCACTTCTCCCGTCTGCTTGCGCTTGCCTCTCCCGTTTCTACGAGTGCCATGGAATGGCATGCCGAGGCCTCCGTCAATAACCAGGCATGCCGACGGAGTCCGTCCGTCTCTTGGTTGTTGGGATGGGAACAGGTTGGTGCAGCAGCAAGAGCGCCGGAGGGAGTCCCTGTTGTCATTCCAGCAGCCACGCCTCTTCGTAGCCGACCAGACCCTCCCACGCCGCGTGCGCTGCCAGAGAGCATCTCGGCAGCCGTGCGGACACAGATGCAAGCCACGATGCTCGGCTGCAGGCGGTGCAAGCTCAACTATGGCTGGCACTTGGGCGGGGGTCACCTTTCGAGGACATGGTGCACGTGCGCGTCAACAGACCCTCTGCTTTTGAGCTTGGCTGCAGGCGCCAGGTGCTTGGCTGCAGGTGCCAGGTACCCACGTCCTTGGCCGCACAAGGACGCCGGTGCCTGGATGGCATCAGGGCCGCCGCCGTGGACCTAACACCGGCGCCCCACGGAGCACAAGGCGAGCCGGCTCCATCGGCCTGCAGCCCATACTCCCAGTCGTCCTCGCAGCACCGACGAGATCCACACGGTTGGACCACGAGATCCACGTTGCCTTGAAGCAGCGCGACAGCAGGAGTCGCCGGCCGCCGTTGACAGCACGAGATCCTCTGCTTCTCCTCCTTCCTCGCGCCCAGCCTGGTCGTTCCAGCGCCCTACTTCCTTGCAGCTCCTGACACGGCTCTGCTGCAGCCCGCTGACAAGCTTGAGCACGGAAAAGTCCTCCGGTGCTTGGAGCGGCGTCCCCATGGCAGCGGTAGCGAGAAGGGAGGAGAGAAGATATCTACTACTAGTCCGAAAATTGCTTTTGGAGCTCGTCCTCCATGGAGGCCGGTTTTTGAAAAATTCAAAATTCAATAAAATTCATATTTTTACATTTAAAAAAATCTAAAAAAAAATACAGACATATATAGATTCCGGAAGAGATAAGGTAGCTGTGAAACACACGTGGCCTCGGTTCACAACACGTGGCCTTGTCTTGTGAACTATGGATACGTTTTGTTTGGTAACTTACAAAAGAAACATCCACGGAATCAAACAAAGAAGCTTACGTGAAAACTGAGTTTAATATAGTTGTCCCTCCGTTTTTAAATATAAATCCTTTTAGAGATTTTGATATAAATAAATCTACACTCTAAAGTACATCTATATATATCCATATATAGTTCATACTGAAATCTCTTAAAAGACCTACATTTAGGAAGGAGGGAGTATATGCTTAGGGCATCATCAACGGTGATCCGCAAATTTTCTCTGCATCTGTCCACGGACACGGATGCGGGAGGTCGTCATCCAACCATAGCCGCATACAATTTTGACAACAGTTTGAAACAACCGGATAAAATTCATGCAAACACGGCCGGATTTTATATAAACATGATGGATTTCATACAAACCGGACAAAAACATTTACATTTTGAACATATTTTAAATAAAAAGGTAAAACTATGTGCACGTACGGTCGCGTGGAGCTCCACTCCCACAACACGGATGCACTACAATAGTCTAGGGCCGACTGCGGTGGATCCCTTTGTCTTCCCCATGTTCGGCAGCCCGCACACCAGACTGCCGGGAGCCCCGGAGGTATATGCTTCCGCGTAAAGGGCGGCTCGCTTCCCCACCGCTCATCGGAGTGGAACCGCCGGCTAATGCTTCAGCCGGAGAGGAAGCGGGGGGGGGGGGGGGACTCCACTTCCGTGGATCCCAGGCAGGGGTCGACGATGGTCCACGCTGAAGAACTGGGCAAGTCACCGACTGTGTACGCCCGCGTCGCCTCGGCGGTGACCTTCATGGGACGCAAGCGACGGCGGCTACCCGTGTTCTACTTCTCCTCGATAATGACGACGGGCGCGGATCGTGCGGGCGGCAACCTCGTTGATGTCCGCGCAGCCGACTTCTTTCTCTACCGGCATGCCGCGGCTATGCGTGCGTCGACGGCGGATGCCACAGTCGCAGGTACGGGAGGCACAGTATGACGCGTCGTCGTTGACGGTGGTGATGATGCCCGTGCCGCCATGCTCCCCACCGTGCCGCCCTGGAGCAACTCGCCTCTCCTCCGCGAGCTGGCTTGGAGCGGCGAGTTGTTGAACCTCCGTCGGGCCAGGCGAGGGAGGTGGAGCAGGGAGCTGCCTTGCTCGTATCCGGTGGGCTTGGTGGGCCACCCAGCCGGCTTTTATGCAGGAGAACTGCTCTTCGTGCTTGCGGATACCATAGAAAGTGTTGAGAATGGTGGAAGAAGGAGATTGGGAGCGACAAAGTGGTGCAATTCTTACCCGGCGTCTGGCCTAGTTTAAATAGAGGGCGGACCGGAGAAGCTTGCCCGGCGTTGCGTTCAATGTCAGCCGCTCATGAACGGACGTGTGGCCGGAGTAGGGTTGTCGGCTTCATCGCGTGTTTAATGGAGGTGTTTGAATGCGGCGAGGAGGTGTGTTCAGTCAGGTGTGTAGCGGGCGGCGCCCTCGGCCGGCGTGCCGCTTCAATGGCGAAGGCAGTGAGAGGTCGCGTCCGCCCTGAACCACCTTCACTGTGAAGCGGCGCGCTCTACAGCGGCATGAATGCGGGCAACTGTCTCGCGCGGCAGGCACGTCACACCATATTTGCGTGGAACGCCGCGCATGCGTTCACCTCCGACTCGGCGTGCCAATGAAGGGGTCGCAGGTCCCGCCATGGCTATCGGACGCTAGACGGACCGCATCGCCTTCGACAAGGCAACGGCAACGGGCCTTTTGGGCTGATGCAATGGATTCCGGCCAGATGGAGTCCAATCGCTGTCAGGCTGACTCGTCCCGTGAGCGGCACAGCGCAATGCGGATGGTCATCTCCTCCTCGGTCAACGGATCAAGAGATATAGGACTTGGATCCGCTGCCCATCATGCCGAAGATCACCGAAAGTGAGCTTGTGGGCGAAGGAGAGGGGAGTGGAACGCGGCTATGGTTTTGTCCGAAGTGCGGATATGGTTGCATATATGTGGGTCAGGTGGGTTCGATATGGGCTAGGTATGCGAATTGCCGATCAGTCAGATCGGATATCAGACGACCGGCTGGGCAGCAATTTTGTGTCTGGACGGCTGGCCGCCCGGGCGTTTGGGGCATCCGGTTGCTGATGCTCTTACACGCGTGGCTAGTTTTTTCTTCTTTTCTTTGTTTGACTTGCGAAAAGAAGCAGACAAACAGATGTAATTTAATTAATCAGAGCCGTGATTCCACAACTGATGCTCAAATAATTGAGTAGGTTTCAAGTCAGAGAATTGTAAGCATAGTTGATGTGTCACTACTTTGCTCCTGCTACTATTTGATTGTTTGCAGACCAAATATACAAGCTGTGCACAGATAGATAGAACCAGTATACAAGAACCAACTAAGGAAACGAGGATTAAACCTTGTAGGTCTGCAAACAATCCTCAATGATTCTTGCAAACCTTTGAGTATGTGACAGGTACAAGAATTCTTGCAAAACTTTCAGAAGGAAGGACGGGTACACTCGTTGGTCCAACAACATGAGCAACACAAGGCTCAACCAAACAAAATCCCTAGACATAATTTGTGCAAGTAGTGCACAAGGGGAAATCATGTAGCGACAATTACATACATGCATGACACATTGAGAGTTTGACACCGACCGAAATAATGAATAGCAAACGCAAAACGCATGGGAAAGGATATGGCTGGTGATCGATCAGAGTTGATCCCAGAAGTATTTTCCACGGACGACGACGGCCAGGAGCAGGAGGAAGACAAGTACCAAGCAGATAATGAGCTCGGGGATGTTGAAGCAGGAGCCGGAGACGTAGGCGAACCAGAGGGCGAGCACGTCGAGCGCCACCAGGACCTTGAGGGCCCTTGTCTTGGCCAGCTTCCGCACGTCCTGGCTGGCCAGCAGCATGATGATGGAGAGCAACCGCGCGAAGGCGAGGGTGTTGCGGGAAATATATAATAGAGCACCTGCATCCAGGCCCTCTCTATCTAGCCCTTCATTTTCTGCATCGCGATTCGTGCAAGCACATTTCTTTTTTTTTTCTCCCACACAGAACATATATTGAGGTTCAAACCTATGCAGCGCCGCAAAGCTTTCTAACTAGGATCTAGGATAAATCTTTCAGATTTTTTTGTCAAACATAAATATACAAATTAAGTTATTTATGTCGGACAAAAAATTCTGAAAGACTTATCCTAGATTCTAGTTAGAAAGCTTTGCCACGCTGCAAAGGTTTGAACTTCAAGATATATTTTATATGAGAGAGACAATAAAGAGAAATTTCCATACAGAAAGTTAGTTGTGTCGCACGGATCTTAAAACGATATTGAAAAGTTAGGATAGCCGGGCCGGGATGCAGGTGCTCTAAAAATCCACGTCCAGAGTGTTGCCGTGGTAGAACATGGTGTACCTGAGCCTGATCATGCTCTGGTCGCAAAGAACCGGCATCAACTGCCGGTAGGTTGAAGTGGAAGTGGGAGTGGGAGTGGGAGTCCGTCCTTTGGGGTTTATTCTCGCTGTTTCTGGCATGCGCACTTCTTTTTTTTTTTTTTGAAACGGGGTCCCTTAGGGTCCGATTCATTAAAAAAGGTCGAAGAGAGTTGTCCAGTTAATTAGCGGAAAACCGGGCCAAAACCGTTACAACATGCCCGCCAAAACAGGGCTCCCTGGGCGACCTGGCAACCCACACAAGAACACACACACGCCGTCAAGGAGAGAACGTCGTCGAGGTTGAATCCGGTGCCATCGTCATCACACCTCCGCGAGGGCGACTCCGACTCCACCATCAACGACCACCGAAGCCGCTGGGCGGGCTGAGGCCAGAGGCGTAGGTGATGGAGGCGATGAGGGTGGCCAGCACCATGAGCCACCCGCGGAGCTCCCAGTCACTCGCCGGAGGAATCGGGTCCGGGCCGGGGGCGTTCTCCTCGCTGCCGGCGGCCGGGACCGGGATCAGCACAGCCTGGAGACCGGACGTGGACGCGCCCGTGGACTGGACGAGGAGCACGTGTAGTACACCTTTTGGGAGGGACAATGCCGCCGCCACCGCCGTAGATGTGCAGCAGTAGAGGGTGCGAATTAGGCGGATCGGCCGGCTCCGGAGATGGATCATCCGGCGGCATGCTGACGGTGACGATCCCTTCTTCCTGTTGATTCTGCTGCGCCGGTGGATCGGCTGCAACGTCTGCCATCGACCTTGTGGTAATTGTTGACCAGCTCCGCTAGCTAGCTAGTCGTGATCGATGATGTTTCTTGCTAGCCTGTATGGTCAAGTTAGATGTAGATTATGTATGGAGGTAATATCACTTGTAGTCACTAAACTTACGTCGAATGTGCAGTTTAGTGCTAGATCTTTGAAAATACGTTTTTTTGGTCATACAACTTGTCATTTGGTTCAAATACAGTCACTCTGTTCCAGCGCGTGGGTATTCAGCATGCATGGGTCCACTGTCAGCGACCTGTACTGTTTCAGGGCGACACGCGCACGGCATTTTTGCCCAAACCCCCCTCGAATCCTGTTTATTCGACGGGCACTGGAGTAGAGGAGGGAGATGATAGACATCGCAACAAAAGAGGGAGGTGGACAGAACTGAGCAGAATCCTCTCACTATCCAACTGGCTACAAGGTGCCTTGGGTTCGAATCCCATGCCACTATGTTTTTTGGATGTACTGCATGTTACATCTCTGTACTGAATTTTTGGATGAAACTGCAGCATAGCTCTGTACTGAATTTTTGGGTGAAACTACAGTACAGATCTATACTAAATTTTACATACAAATGCAGTACAGTTTCATACTGAATTTAACCATGAAATTATCACAAAGAATGCAGCTCAGTACTGAATTTAACCATGAACTTTCTGCACACAGTGACTATCATCATGAACCAGACATATGCATACTGATTATTACCAGGCAGAGAGATAGCTCCAAACAGAAAATATATAATTTGCAACAAGGAAATCATCCATAATTAACGCGGAGAGATATAGCTCCAAACAGAAAATATAAAATTTGCAACAAGGAAACCATCTCTGACTCTGAGCAAACCAAACCAAAGAGCACATACATACACAGGGAGGGAGGCAGAGAAAGAATGGCACCCCCATAGTAATTGCATCATCAGGCTATCTTGTATGAGGTGAGGAAGACGGTAACCACCCACCCAGCAGCGACGGACGGGACCTCATAGAGCACATCCATCCATCCATCCACCAAACCATCCGAATCAATCAATCATACATACTCCCTCTGTAAACTAATATAAGAGCGTTTAGAATACTAAAATAGTGATCTAAACGCTCTTATATTAGTTTACAGAGGGAGTACATACTAGAGTACAAGGAAGGAAGGGATTCTTTCTTTGGTCGCGGAGGAGACCTGGGTGGCTGGCTGGCTGGATCAGATCCATCCGCGGCGGCGGCGCACAACCTAACCACAAGAGAGCAGAGCAGGAGAAGGAGGGGGATCGATCCGAGGGAGCGAGCGAGGCGGGGGCTTACCTTGCCGGCAAGGAAGGAAGGAAGGACGGCAAGATCTACGGTGCACTCCGCCGCAATCGACTCGACTCCGGTGGGGATGGATGAGATCAAACTACCATCTTTCTTTCTCTCCCTCTCTCACAAGACAAGACAAGAGAAGAGAAGAGGAAGGAAAACGTTCCTTTTAAACCGGCTGATTACGGCGCGGGCATCAGCCGCCTTGCTGAGTCGCCACATGGCTGTGGTCCCGGTTGATTCAAACCGTCCCTGATTCCCTCCTGTGCAAGCGTTCCCACGGCTGCCTCTTCCTCATGGGCATGTACTACTAGGGCACCACGCTGGTACCTTTTTTTTTTTCATGCGTGACTATTTTGTTCGCTTCATGCAGTTGCCTAGTTGCCCACTGCTGCCGCTGCTACTTCTGCCCTGCATGGCAGCAGTTGTTCACCATGACCCGCCGATGCTCACCATTCTCAGCTTTATCTTTGTTATCTATGGCTCGTGCCGCAAGTGTTTTTCAGTGCTACAAGTGTTGGTCCCCTACGCTATATATACATAGTGTATTTTCTTGATATTTTTTGTTGCGGTAAAATGGGCATTTGTTGCATAGGAAGGTTACAAGGTACGTCGATTGCAAAGCTGGTTGCACGACGCTGCAACACCAACTGACTTGCTACAAGCTGAACGTGTGGTACTACTAGCTGATGTTGTGGCAGGTGCTACCATGCTGCGAATGGGTGTTGCAGTTGGGGGGGGGGGGGGGTTTACACGACGGTGTTAGAAATGGCGATAGCGGCGAACGACAGCGGTGCTGATACTATGGTATTGCGGATGCAAATCGGCTAAGGAGGGTATGTTGCGGTGGCAACATGGCTCGTTGTGGTCTAATTGCAAAACCTCCGAGCGCAACATGGGCCATGTTAAAAACCCACGAGCGTAACATAGATCATGCAAACCTCCAAGCGCAACATGACCCATGTTGCAAACCTCCAAGCGCAACACGACCCGTGTTGCAAACTTCATCGCCGACCGAGCATAACATGATCCATGTTGCAAACCTCCGAGGGTAACATGACCCGTGTTGCAAACTTAATCGGCGACCGAGCGCAAGATAACCCATGCTGCAAACATTCAAGCGCAACATGACCCGAGTTGCGAACTTCATGAGCGACGAAGCGTAACATAACCCATGTTGCAAACATTCGAAGGCAACATGACCCGTGTTGCAAACTTCATCGGTGACCGAGCGTTACATGACCCATGTTGCAAACCTTCGAACACAACACGCCCATGTTGTAAACCTCATTAGCTGGATCAGACGTCTATCCAACGGTGGATCCAACGGCTCGTGACCCGGTCTGTAACACCCCTGTGTAATAAGCAATGTGACATAATGATAATCGTGCCAAGTCATACCCATTTGCAGTGCTTGATCATAAAGTTTGAACACTTCATTTCAAATTCCTCCCTGAAATAAATTCAAATTCAAAATGAAAATAAAAGTTGTTCAAGTTTGAAAACTAAAATGTACATAATGTTACAAATAATTCAGAGGCATGTATAAAATTGTAAACCACAATATTGGAATTAGTTAAGCAACTCCAACAACCTCAAACAGTAACAAACCGCCCTTTTTAAATGCCATATTCATTTTTGAAAAATTCAAATCAGTTTCAAGAATACTCAAACTTTTTGTGGCACTGTCTAAAATCACCAGGGATTTATGGGGACACTCCCCATATTTTTTCTAGGTGAAATAGTTGCCCAAATAATTCCCTTTCTCCCTCTCTGTTAATAAATAAAGGTTAAAACAGTAAATAGAAAAAGGGAAGAAAAAGCCTACCTGGCGCTGGGCTGAGCCGGCCCAGCCCGCTCCCTCACCTGCTCCTCGTCGCCGTGTCGTCGTCTCCATGGCCACGGCTCGCCGCTCCGGTCGTCTGTCGACACCGCGGCGCGACAGGGGCCATCGAGGGGATAAGAACGGCGCCCATCCAGTCCCCCTAGTCACTCCCTCCATTCTTCTCTCTCTCTCCCTCACTCGCGCGCTCGCCGTTCCCTCTCTCATCTCTCTGACCCGACAGATCGCCGCCGCGTCGTTGCTCCGACGTGGCCACCGGCGCCCGTACGCCTTCCTGACAAGTCCGGTGGACTCGCCGCGGTCTCTTTCTTCCTCTGGTGATCTCAGGCGAGGCCAGGGAGCTGAGCAGCCGCCGTCCGCCTTCGTTCCCATCTCCGGCCGCCGTGGACGCCGCCGCCGAATTCGACTTCATTCTGCGCTACCATTTCCCGAAGGGCCTACGTGTGCCCGCGCTGTAAGCTCTGCTCCTTCTCCTCCTTTTCAACGCGCTGCTGCGCCGCCCTAGCTAGCTGTACGCGTCGCCGCCGCCATGACCGTAGCTCCGGCTCCGCCGTCGTGCTTGTCACCAGCACCCTAGGCCCTGTCGTAGCTGGCCGAGCACGTTTTCGTGCTCTGGGTGGCCTAGCGGAGCCCCTCTGAGGTTTAGTTTGCGCGCTAGCGCTACGGAACGCGGAACGCGCCGCGCTCCGAACTCCGGCCGCCGCTTCGAGCTCGTTTCCGGCGAGCTCCGACCACCCCAGCCCGCGACCGAGCTCGTTGGATGCGGCACCCTTTGCTCTTTCGAACGCGACCGAAAATGACAAATTTGGTGCACGATGGCAGAAATCCGAGCCCCGCCGGCGTTCGGCCGCCGCTGTGGAGCTCGCCGGAGAGGATTCCGGCGCCGACGCCCACGTGGCAAGTGTGGGGCCCGCCCATAGACGCTGACCAGTGGGCCCGAGGGCCACCGTTGACTCGTTGACCGAGTCAACGTGGCTGACGTGGCACTCACCGCCACCGACCAGTGGGCCCGCACGCTTAATTAACTAAATAGGTTATTAAAAATAAATCTAATCACTAATCTCTCACTGACAGATGGGGCCCACTTCCTAATTAATCCAGTTGATTAGGTTAATCCATTATTAGTCTAAACAGAGACTGACATGTGGGTCCCACTGGACCCACATGTCAGATTTGACTCTGGTCAGCGCGTCTGTTGACCGCTGACGTCATCTCCACCTCATGCTGACGTCATATATCCTTTTCTGTTAAATAGAAATAATTTCAGAAAAATATTTAAATCTTTAGAAATTCGTAGAAAATTAACCGTAGCTCGGATCGAAAAACCTAAAACATGAAAGTTGCTCAGAATGACGAGACGAAGCCGGATACGCGGTCCGTTCGTCCGTCACACGTCCCTAACTATCCGAACATGGAACCGATCTCCTCCGGTCATCTGTCTGACAAATGTCCGGAACCGGGAAAACATTCCCGGATGGATTCCTCCTTCCTCGGTGACGTGCAACCATACGTTAGGACACACCCGGCACTGCGTATTGCCATGTCATACATTGAATAGCACTTGTTTGCTCTGTATTTACTGTTTCCTCCCCCTCTTCTCTCTCGGTAGATCTCGGTACCGACGTAGCCTCCGAGACCGACGCAGCTCCGGTGATTGACTACACCACCGATGACCTTGCCCTTGCCGCCGAGCAACCAGGCAAGCCCCCCCCCCCCTTTGATCATCTCGATATCACCCATTCTAATATCCCCTGCTTGCATTAGATTTTGCTACTGTTACTGTTTTACCTATTTCTGCTGCATAGCCTGTTTACTGTAACCTGCTGTTGAAACCTTACTGTTATCCTAAACTGTTTAGAATAGACTGGGTAGAGACCCATCAGAGACCCCCACTTGTCCTGACTGCCCTGCTGGATTCTCAGAAGACCCGATCAATGGGATCGAAGACCAGACCCCGGCACCGCACCTCACTTTCCCCTTAGTTGCTCGACACTACTGGGTTACTATCGAGTGCCGAGGGTGATACCTCGTCAGCACTTCTGATGATAACCTTGTAGGTTAGTTGATCGGTCGTGGTAAGCGAGGGTGATACCTCCTACACCACCCCGATACTGACAAAGCCGCGCAACACCCCACGTGTGGACCTCGAGGGTGATGCCTCCTACGTCCATCTAGATGTTACATCAGGTGGGAGTCCAACGAGGGTGATGCCTCGGATTCCCCTTGATATGGTGACCACACGGATGCCTTACATTACTGTTGACACTGATGCTTGGAAAGGCGGGTCGTCCCTGAGGGGTACCTGCGAATGATGGATAGTTACCCGTGAGTTATTCTACGAGGCGCGGCCGGGCATTCTTAGCCCTTGCAGCAAGTCCTCGAGACGGGGCGACGGGGTCACATCTTTCGTGAGTCTCTGCTCATTTCCGCAAGCCCCTAGTCCTAATGATTTGGATATTTGATCCGAGCAGGCCTCTGGCCTGATAGCACTAACCATCACGTGGGCATAGTATGGGCGTTCTACATCGTAACATCAGCCGAAAGCTCTGTCAGACGTCCAGTTCAGCATTGTGGCACGGTCAGATCGTACCGGCCTTTCGAGGCGGTGCTGGTATCCACCCTGCACACAACGACCCGGAGGGCGAGGGGCGATGGCCCAAGACCCCCTTGCGCTTAGGAGGTAGACCGGCGGGGACCTCTCTGCTGAGCTGTAGGTAGGGTTGCGGTGTATCGTTTGGCCGAGGCCGGGCATGACCCAGGAAAGTGTGTCCGGCCGGAGTTAATCGAGCGTGGTGGGTAAGTTGGTGCACCCCTGCAGGAAAGAACACATCTATCGATAGCCGGTCCTACGGTAAAGGACACTCGGAGTTGTATCCCGATCGATACAGCTAGAACTAGAGATGATACCTGGATATGTGGCTCTGGGATCGCTTTCTCGCAGGGAGTCGAGGAAGGATCTCTGGGCGAGACTGTTACTTGATACTATTACTACTTTACATTATGCTGATCTGCACTCTTCTAATGCTGTAAGACCGATGAAGATGCTGAAGATGCTAGTCTTCGCTAGGACTAGGTTTTCCCCCTCTATTCTGGCATTTCTGCAGCCCAGTCCACATATACAGCCCCCCTTTGATAATGTTGCATATGTAGTGTAGATCATTGGCTTGCTGAGTACTTCGGAGGAGTACTCACGGTTGATTTACTTTCTTTTTCCCCCATATTCATTTGATGCAACCAGCTGGCGGAGCCCCTGAGACAGCTGCCCCGCCGACAACTTCCACTACTTCCCCGAGGGTGGATCCTTCTACAAGTTGGCCGACGTCCAGGAGTAGGAACGGAGGGTCCCAGGCAAGAGGCCTGCGCCTTTCGATCGTAGTGTTTTATTTTTGTCCCGCCTTTCTAAAGGCTTCTCTGTTTTCTGTTTTATATATGTACACAGATATCTAACGATTCCGCTAATGCTTGTTGTCATCAAGCTTTGTATTCGAGCCTTCGAGGCCCTGACTTGTAATAAATGCGTGTATGATTTTGTTTATGTTTTAGAGTTGTGTTGTGATATCTTCAAGTGAGTCATTAGGCTTGATCGTGTGCATTTGCGTGTATAATTAGTGCACGATTAAGCTGGGGTCGTCACACGGTCGATCGTCGGTGCTTCGAGAGCTTCACCCAATGTGTCGGTGCTTTAGGAGCATCGTCAATGTTGCGGCCATTGAGGGAATGTCGCGTTGTTACGACGACAGTCGAAGGTGTTGTGATATTGTTGGGAGGCGGGATTGGTGGGGTATGGAAGGGATGTTGCGACCAGAGGTACATGCGAGGCGATGGCAATGCCGGGACCGCTCTGTGCGTTCAATCTAACGATAGGCGACATGACTGATTTTTGGAACCTAACGCCTACGATGCACCATGATTTAAATTTTTTGAGAGGAATTATTTTTTATTTTTGATGGTTGAAATTGTTGCAAAGATCACTAGGCTGATTTAACTTGTCACGAACGCAAGCAGCTAGCTACACTTTGTGCTTTGACTACTAAAAGTCAGGTCGGGACGATGGAAAGCCGAATGGCTCGCTGCTGCAACGACAGCTCAACCACCTTTTTTATGTTGCACGTAGTACATGTTTGAAGAATGTCAAGTGTTACATTGATATTTTAGATAAAAATGTTGCAAGCTTTTGTTTGCCAATTCATTGGCCAGTCTTTTGTGCGTTATTTTGGCGGTTCATGAGACTGTAGATAGGTACAGGAACTGAGGAACCAAATGTAGTGGTAGTAGCTAGTAGCCTTTTTAAAAGAAAATCCGTAGCTAGTATAATCGAAGAGAGATGAAAAAGCTGCGTGGTCGTGGGGCTGACCCACGTGAAGACGCGATAGTAGGCGGATTGCCGAGACGACGCAAATAATCAGCATTTAGACTGCGTCACGCGCACTGCGGAAAAGCTGCTGTCTGAGACGTCAGATTGGACGCGATCGGACGGTGGCAGGGGCGGTTGATCTTTTTCTAAGATCAACCGGATGATTTGTAGCTGCCACCGAAGAGGAAAGATGGGTGGGGAAGGAAGCCAACCGCGTGGTACGAGGCTGATGTCGCGGGCCCACAGCCACAGGGGATATCGATGGACCCACAGCCACAGGAGGCCCCACATGGCCACATGTAAGTAGGTCACCAAGAAATAGAAGAATCCAATCAATCCCTGCCTCTTCTTTTCCTATAGAGAGAGACAGTAGGCCTGGCCGTACCATATCTTCATAGAAGATAGAAACAAATGACAGAAAAAAAAAAGCTACTCTCATCGTGAACAACAAGTGTAGTATAAACTCCACGCCAGAGCAAGTCCGAAGACAATCCACCACACACACTACAACCAGCACAAGGTGTCTGCCCTAAACCCTCACCACCAACACCAGCCATCTCCCAAGACAACGCACCATCCACCCGTGACTGCCTAGAGAGGTCGGCAGATAGGTGACGGGACTTGCTCAGTCTCGAGAAAGGCATCGTCATAGACACACTACCAGCATCACCGAAGAGGGCAGGACTTTAATCTGTAACATCGCACACCTCCAACCCCGCCCACCGGATTGGGACAACACCGTCCATTTTCAATCACATCACCGCCACCTCAACACCTCGCGTCATTGCTACAATGCCATGGAACACCAGTAACCTGCACGAACGAGAGCACTCAACCCATCTTCCATCTCCGGCATGACCAGGAACACGCAGCGCCGAGCCATCATCCTCCATCTGCATAGTCACGGGCGCCAACGCCATCGGCAGCTACCGCACCAACTCCAGGCAGACAACCGTGCAACAGCTGCAGCCCCATAATCCAGATTATGCCCGGATTGGGACAAAATCTGGTCCACGCCGCCCACCTTCCCCGTACATCTGCGTCGGCACCTTCAAGGGAGCCCATCGTGGAGTTGCCCTAATCTACTCAACATGGCGTGTTGTTACATTTACTCTTATATTTTTACCTCTCCAAGTTATATATAGTCGATCCTAAAATGACTTATACAATAAAATATCTCAAGTCAACTCGACATGAAAAGAAGAGCGCGGAATTTTTTCCGAGCAGTCGATAGGAGCTTTGACTTTTCAATAAAAAAGAGAATTGCTAGTTTATAAGGAAAGCTAGTCGAAAACCGACACATCCGCGACATGTGTACGTGCCAAGAAGGGTTTTTATTGAGATTTATTACAAGTGTCTTTATTTTCATCTCAAAGGCGACGAGAGCCCCTTGATCTTCACCAACGAGTTCATGGATCGGCTCCGCTCTACATCCACCCAGACAGCCAATGGCGGGAAGGGGAATCCTAGTGCCTCGGCTTCGGTAGTAGATAGTAATTCTCGCTACGGCGACGCTTGAACGGCTGGCAACACTTCTTCTTTGAGTCAGTCTTCTGGGTTTCGATCCTCCTCAAGTTTGTTCGTCGGAACGAATATATTCTTGCAAGGTCCTCGGGGCGACAAATTAGGCTCTCGTCGTGCGTACACGACGATAATATTTGGTGTCAGATTCTTTAGAACGATTCAAAGGTTCTACCACGCCGACTGCTAGTCCGTAGGGGTACATGCACGAAGGCTTTCCGGATGTTATTGATAAGGTCACACCGACTCTGGTATGAGAGTGGCGACAACGGCTTGTCAGCGGCTCGTTTTGGCGACGTCAATTGCCGTTCGATGGTACATAGCTCTCAATGTAATTTTTATTATGTCTGAGATGTTTTGTATTTCCGGAGAACCTTTGTTAAAATTTGATTTTTTGTAAGTAAAAGACACATTATTGGACAAATGCTAATTTTTTGGGGAATTTTATAAATTAGAGTACGTTATTATTAGGAAAATGTAAAAGGTGATAAAGCCTGCCCCTTAAAAAAATTGTTCTACTCCACGAAGGAGTTGTAAGAAACTCGGTAATAATAATTAAATAAAGGAAAAAAGAAAAAGACAAGACAAGAAACAAAGTTGGGGTTTTTTCCTTGCTGCAGAATACTACTGCTCCGTACTCTTTCGCCGCCGCCGCCGTCGCCGTCGCCTCCTCGCCCTTGACGGCGAGCAGCCGCGTCTCAGCGGCGTGGAAGGGAGGGAGGGCTCACTCCGGGCATGGCGTGGGCGGCGCTGAGGCCGGTGGTGAAGGCCTGCATCGGCGGCTCCCTCATCGGCATCACCATCTCCGACCGCTACTTCTCCTTCGCCGCCGTCCACGGCGGCTCCATGCGCCCCACCTTCGACGGCAGTACAGGTAAGCCCCCCTCCCCCCTCCCCCTCCCCCTCCCGTCCACACGCACACACGACACAACCCACCACCGTACCGGACCGGACCGGGTTCCTAATCGATTTCTGACCGCCGGAGTGACGCCGGCAGGTGGACGCGAGTACGCGCTGGTGAAGCGGAGCCCCCTCTACGACTACTCCCGCGGCGAGGTCGTCGTCTTCGTGTAAGAAACCTCGCTCATGGCTTTCTGAATCCTGATGCTTTCGATGCAGATACTGAATCTTGAGGGTTGATGCTGCTGTATGCAGGTCGCCGGCGGACCACCGGAGCAGGACGATCAAGAGGCTGATTGGGCTGCCCGGCGACTGGATCAGCGTCCCGGAGAAGGAGGAGATCCGCAAGATTCCGGAGGGCCACTGCTGGGTCGAAGGGGACAATGGCAGCGCCAGCTGGGACTCGAGATCCTACGGCCCTGTAAGAAACACATTCCTTTTCAATCCGGTCAGACAAATCTGCGATAATATCAGTATCACCGTGCGCTCAACCGCATAATATTGGTGGCTGGTGGCATAACCAGTGTTCATGATTTTATTAAAGGCGATGCGAAAGCGGTTCCTTTGTAATGCGTGGTGCTTACCAATGCTGCTGCTAGCTTAATCATTTGGTGAGAAAAATGATTGATATGGCACCTGACACAAACAAGTCAAATTCCTACCGCCATCTTGAAACTGCGATCTAGTAGGAGTATCACCGTAGGCAGTTGTCCATATATTGGTCACTGATGGCATCAGCGTTCATGCTTCTCAAGGCGATGGCTCCTTGTAATGTGTAGTGCTACCAGTTGCTGCTGCTGGCATTGCTGAACCGCAATTCATATTTGTGGCTGATGTTGGATCAGAAAAATGACTGATAACTTACGGTTGCAAGATTTAGGTGGTTAAAAACTTAAAATAGAGCACTAAAACATGTTTTTGTATCGGTTGCAGGTGGTGGTGAGAATCTGCTCTATAACTATACCTCGTCTCCTCACCTGGATTTGTTTTTAGGAAAGAAAAACCCCGCCTTAACTACATATTGTTTAACTACATGGCATTATTAGCACCTGACACAAACCAAGTCAAACCCCTCTCGGTTTTGGATGACAAGGGCATAAGCCTCAGTCCAATCTATTGCATTGAGACCCAAATATCATCCATTGTGGTTCAGATTTATACATGAAACCAAGCCAACATGAAGCCTCCGTCCGGAAATACTTGTCATCAAAATGGATAAAAGGGGATGTATCTAGACGTATTTTAGTTCTAGATACATCTCTTTTTATCCATTTTGATGACAAGTATTTTCGGACGGAGGGAGTAATGTGTAGTGCTGCCAGTTGCTGCTGCTGCTGCTGTTGGCATTGCTGAAGAGCAATTCTTATTTGTGGCTGATGTTGGATCAGGAAAACGACTGATAACTTAAGGTTGCAAAGTTTAGGTGCTTAAAAACTTAAAATAGAGCACAAAAACATGTTTTTGTATCAGTAGCAGCTGGTGGTGAATATCTCCTCTATAACTATAGGCCTCAGTCCAATCTATAACTTGGGCACTTGTCCATATATTGGTCACTGATGGCATCAATGTTCATGCTTCTCAAGGCGACGATTCCTTGTAATGTGTAATGCTGCCAGTTGCTGCTGCTGCTGCTGCTGAACCACAATTCGTATTTGTGGCTGATGTTGGATCAGGAAAATGATTGATTACTTGAGGTTGCGAAATTTAGGTGGTTAAAAACTTAAAATAGAGCACAAAAACATAATTTTGTATCGGTAGCAGCTGGTGGTGAAAATCTGCTCTATAACTACAGCCTCAGTCCAATCTATTGCATTGAAACCCAAATATCATCCGCTATGCTTCAGATTTAGACATGAAACCAAGCCAACATGAAGCTGCTCCTTTGTTCCGAGTGTCTTTATCTTGCATAGCCATCTTACCTCTTCTTATGCATCCTCTGTTTGTATATCTTCCGATTTGATCTAGCTGCAGTTTTTTTGATCTAGCTGCAGTTTGTAATGTACTAAAAGGAAAATGTATTGTACTTGTGTTGGTGCTATTTCTTATGCTGCTATGGTGTCATGTTCATTTGGTTACTGTCACTGTTGATGGACTAGAGTCGACCTGCAGTTTGAAATTCATTCAAATCCAGAATGCTGGTTTGTCTTTTGTTATTTCTGGTTTAACAAGCACCAGCACACAGGCTAGGGCAACTTACATTTGTGGCTGATGTTAAGTCAGGAAAAAGTTTGATTTCTTGGGTTGCGCAATTTTGGATCGGAAAACAGAGCAGAAAACATACCCGTGTGTTTGATATCAGCAGCAGATGCTCCGTATCAACCATAGTCTTGACCGTTTGCTATCTGGCCATATACTGATTTTGGTGTCCTATTGGCCGTTCGCTATCTGACCATGTACTGTTAAGTTTGATATCCTCATGACAGAATTTAGACAAAAATGAATTTCGTTCTACGCAGTCAACCATATATACATAGTCCTGGCAATGAATGATGAACATATTTATTATTATCCTTTTGTCGTGTGCTGCATGCAGGTGCCGATTGGTCTGGTGCAGGGGAAGGTGACGCACGTGGTGTGGCCGCCCGGCAAGATGGGCCGCGTCGACAAGAGGGTGCCGCCAGAAGGAAGGGTCATGCCGCAGCGAAATCTCTAGTCCATCTCTCTTGCTTTCTCCCACAGTTTTGTTCGTTCTTGCAGGACATCATCATGTAACAAACAATGTGGCAGGAGGAAGACATTGCGCTCCTCCGCCTTGTGAATTTAGCAGAGTTTTTGGTACTATAAGACTTGATCCATTGTAAGGGAAGCATAGCTTTTTTGTAGGAGCCTGCTAGGCTAGGGTAGGTGCAGGCCAGGCAAATTTTGGTTAGATGATGATGTGTGCTGCATTGTTGTGTAACTGTAATATTTATTTTCTACTGAATAATGTAGTTGATATGAAAAGAAGAGATGTCAGCCGCCCAGGTAACTAACCCCGCCCACTGCTGCTGCTGCTGCTGCTGAATCGCGCACCTGCTGATTCAATTCCGGAACAGGAGCGGCTGCTGCTGCTGAATCGCGCACCTGCTGATTCAATTCCGGAACAGGAGCGGCGGTGGAGATCCCCCAATCTGGCGTCCATCAGCCAGCAGCCAGCAGCACAGCCCATCTGGCGTCCTAACTTTCTAGGTCAACCCACCTAGCCCCCCGTTAACTAACACACCAACCTAACGATCCCCCAATCGATCCGCTCGTCTCCATCCAGCGCCGCCCTAGCCACAGGGCACTACCAGAATTTTCATCTTTACCGAGTACCAAAAAAATTCGGCAATGGCCTATTTAAACTCGGCAAAGGTATTGCGGAGTGTTGTACTCGGCAAAGGGTACACGGCATACACCCTTCCAGCAAACAAAATTTTGTCGAGTTTCCTTTGTCGGACACTCGGCAGAGACTTTGCTGAGTATCAAATGCATGTACTCGGTGAAAAAAGTGAACAGACGGATGGAGCAGATGGCGTCGAAGCCACATGGCGCGGGTTGTTTACCAAGGGCACCACTCGGTAAAGGGGATTAACAGAAACAAAAAATAGCGCCGCCAATCCCATCTCAGATAAAATGGTGGCCAAATCCTAGCGCCATCGTTGTTGTGGTCGCGTGCCCGCTGCTAGTGCTGCTTGCCGTCCCGTGCGTCCCGCCATGGGGCGTGGTCCTGGTCATCGGAGACACGTTGTGGCGCGCCGGTGGTGACGAGCGCCACGTGAGAGAAGAAAGGAGATAAGGAGAGAGAGACGAGTTTCTGTGTGTGCCTATGAGAGAAGAGAGACGAGAGGAGATTTTTATGCGTGCGTGAAGATAAGAAGGGGAGAGAAGAGGGGGGGGGGGGGGGGATAAGGAGAGAGATAGAGGAGATCTGTGGTGAGATTGGACGCCACCTCAGCGATCCGCGCCTTCCTCCTTTCAACCAATCATGGTGCAGCACATGAATGTGTGTGTCTTCCAAACACTTGGCAAATATATTTTCTTCTCTTTCATCTTTTTTATTTCTTTTCTTTTATGTTGTTCTTCTAAACATTTTGCTGGCTATTTTTTATAGACTCGAAAATAATTTTCTTCTCTCTTTGCCAAGTGCAACACTCGGTAAAGACTAATTTTTTTTCTTTTCTACTTTTCTCTTTCTTCTTTTGGCACAAGTTATAACTATTTGGCAAAAACTATCAAATATGGTCTTGTTTCTATAAAAAAAATAGGAGTGGTGCCATTTTGCGCCCTGTTTTTTTCTACTTGATTCACTAAAATAAAAACCACTTTTGACTCTTAGAAAATAGAAAATGGTTTTTTTGAAAAAAGTTCAAAATTCTATTTGGCAACATTGTTTGTAATGGTGAGATGCAACTATGCACCAAATTTGGGCACATTATAACAAACTATGCAATGAATATGTCCATCACCTTGGTCATTTGACTTGAAAGCCATGAATGTTCATATGCGATAGCCCATTTTGTGAAGGAATTTTTTTCAAATTTGTCAAATTGAAAGTTTGGTATTTTCCCTTGCAACTAGTATACATAAAATGACTCCATGCGAAAGGATTACATTTTTTGAATTTGTATTATTTTTCTTTTATTTTTTCAAAAACGGGGTCAAAATAGTCGGCATGACTATTCATGGCAAGGGGTTGGATCTCTCAAAACTCTAAGTGGTTCTTCCATATAATGACTACTTGTGTACCTAAAAATATTTTTTTACCATTTTTTAGGACAGAGCTATCACACACTTGTAGTTCAAATTTGAATTACTTCCGGGAAATTGGAATCAAGTCATTTAAATGTGTGAAAGTAGTTAGAAATCTAGAAAATCCATTAAATTTGGGAATTGTGTATAAAATAAGGTCTACTTGCTGTGAAAATTGGAGTGGTGCCATTTTGCACCATGTTTTTTTGTACTTGCTTCACAAAAAAAATCCATTTTTGACACCTAGAAAGTGAAAAATGAATTTTTGTGCAAAAAAGTTAGAAAATTTATTTGGCAACATTGTTTGTAATGGCATGAAGCGCCTATGTGTCTAATATGGGCACATTATAATAAACTACGAAATGAATATGGGGCCATCACCTTGGTCATTTGAGACCATATTTTGGCATGGAAAAAAGAGTAATTAATATGGCCTAAAATGAAAAAAAAAATCTCAACATGAAGATTATTTGTGTCGTCAAAATGAAAAACTTTACTTTTTGGATCATTTTCATCCGAGGTAGTATGCAAACTCGACAGCCAAAACAGTGCAGCGAAGTGAATACCCCCTTTTGCCGAGCGCAACACTCGGGAAAGACACCCTTTTGCCGAGTGTAACACTCGGCAAAGGGCTATTTTTTGCCGACTACCACTGTTTTGCCGAGTGTTTTGTCCACGACACTCGGCAAAGAACCTGTTTACCGAGTTTCGCCTTTTTTGCCGAGTATTTTTTTGATGATACTCGGCAAAGATATGTTTGCCGAGTGCCCAACAAAATGCACTCGGTAAAGACGCTGACACTCGGCAAAAAGGAATTTTGCAGTAGTGGGGAGACCGATCCCCTGATCCCATTCCCGTCGTCTCCATCCAGCGCCGTCACTATACAGATGGTTTTAGTGTTTGTGTCCGTAGGACCTAGAGAAGATCAATGAGAGGGCCATGGACTCAGAGGACAACACTAGTAGAAAACAGGGTACTAGTCCCAGTTCCAGAGGGCCGTTAGTCCCGGTTCTGTAACCGGGACAAAACTGTCGGGACTAATGCCCAAAACCTTTAGTCCCGGTTTGCTTACGAACCGGAACTAAAGGAGCTCCATGTGGCCGCTGTGGGGCACCCAGGGGGGAGGACCTTTAGTCCCGGTTGGTAACACCGACCGGGACTAAAAGGCAGGCACGCGTCAGCAGCTCGCAGGCGCTGGGTTTTTTTTTGAAGGGGGGGGGGGGTTTGGGGTTTTGGAGGGTTTAGGGGTTTTATATTGTGTTAGCTATAGCTACTACATATAGAGAGAAGTGACCTCTCTTTCTCCATGCTTGGTCGACGGTAGCTACTACATATAGAGAGAACTCGACGCTAGTTAGTAAGCAAATGAAGGAACCATTAATTACACAACATCGTGATCATGAACATATATAGAGAGAAGTGACCTCTCTTTCTCCGTGCTTGGTCGAACAACAAGTTTTCGTATATATATCCGACGCTACTACATATATACAATATAACATCTCTTTACGATCTCTGACATCATCTACCGAAAATCAGCTTGAATTTCCACATGGTATTCTCCCTTTTCATGTATGACGTGGTCAAGAAAGGATCCCGCCAATTCCTCTTGAATTGCTCGTATGCGATCATGTGGTAGGAGTTCATCTCGCATTTGCCACATCTAATTTAAAGAAGGGGGTCAATACATGTATATGAATGAAACTCAACACAATTGATGGTAATAAAATAAAATTATGAATATTGTTTACGTACATCAAATTGTTTGTCAGAATAGCCCCGCTCAGAGGTCGAGTGGCGTATGAACTCGCAAACGTAGTATCCACATAAATCATTCCCGGATGCCTGTGATTGCGGCTAGAACTACGTCGGTATTTCCCCAAAGAGGAAGGGATGATGCAGCACAGCTACGGTAGGTATTTCCCTAAGTGATGAGACCAAGGTTATCGACCAGTAGGAGAACCACGCAACACTACGTGAACGGCACCTGCACACAAAGAACAAATACTTGCAACCCGACGTGTAAAAGGAGTTGTCAATCCCTTTCGGGTAGCGGCGCTAGAAATTGGCAAACGGACGTGAGAAAATTGTAATAGATTGATAGATGCAAATAAAAGCAAATAAAATTCAGCGAGGTATTTTTGGGTTTTTGATAATATAGATCTGAAAATAAAAGATGTAAATAAATAAAAAAGGCAAATAGCAATATAGATCTGAAAGTATATGATGGGAAAATAGACCCGGGGGCCGTAGATTTCACTAGTGGCTTCTCTCGAGAAAAATAACATACGGTGGGTAAACAAATTACTGTTGGGCAATTGATAGAACTTCAAATAATCATGATGATATCCAGGCAATGATCATTATATAGGCATCACGTCCAAGATTAGTAGACCGACTCCTGCCTGCATCTACTACTATTACTCCACACATTGACCGCTATCCAGCATGCATCTAGTGTATTATGTTCATGGAGAAACGGAGTAATGCAATAAGAATGATGACATGATGTAGACAAGATCTATTCATGTAGGAATTAGACCCCATCTTGTTATCCTTAATGGCAACGATACATATGTGTCATTTTCCCTTCTGTCACTGGGATTGAGCACCGTAAGATCGAACCCATCACAAAGCACCTCTTCCCATGGCAAGAAAAATCGATCTAGTTGGCCTAACTAAACCAAAGTTTCGAAGAAGAAATACGAGACTATAAGTAATCATGCATATAAGAGATCAAAAGACTCAAATAACTTTCATGGATAAAAAGATAGATCTGATCATAAACTGAAAGTTCATCGGATCCCAACAAACACACCACAAAAAGAGTTACATCAAATAGATCTCCAAGAGACCATTGTATTGAGAATCAAAAGAGAGAGAGAAAGCCATCTAGCTACTAACTACGGACCCGTAGGTCTAAAATGAACTACTCACGCATCATCGGAGAGGCACCAATGAGGATGATGAACCCTCCATGATGGTGTCTAGATTGGATCTGTGGTTTCTGAAACTTGCGGCGGCTGGAATTGTTTTTCGTCGACTCCCCTAGGGATTTTGGACGTCCAGGGTATTTATAGAGCAAAGAGGCGGTGCGGGAGGCGGCCGAGGTGGGCACAACCCACCTGGGTGCGCCTGGGCCCCCAGGCGTGCCCTGGTGGGTTGTGCTCCCCTCGGAGCCCCCCTCAGGTACTTTCTTGGCCCATCGTGTGTCTTCTAGTCCAGAAAAAATCATCAAAAAGTTTCGCTGCGTTTGGACCAAAAAATTTGGCATGACTTTGCCTAAAAATAGGACCAAAAAGAATGCATAGTGCCAAATTCTCGCCGAAACGGAAATGAATCAACATTCCGGCAAAATATTGGCAACTATCGCATTTCAAATACCGGTACCTACAACCACAAACATATGCAACACCACAAACATATGCAACACCACAAACATACGTAGATCTAGGCCATAAAAAGTGCATGTGCACGTTGTTGGAGGGAGAAAAAAGTAGATCTACAACATAATTAAAGAAAGCTTTCCCCTTACTTACCTATCAAAAAAAGGTAATTTAACCACTTATTTGGGTGAATCTATGGTGCAAATGAGGTGAGGAGGAGGAGGCAACCGAGACAAGCTTGAAGGAGGAGGTGGAGAGAATGAAGTGGGGAAAGTGAGTGTGGTAGGTGGCTGTCCAAAATATCTAGCTGGTCTCAGGTTACAAATGGCGCACCACCTAAAAATGCGCCATTAGTAACCCTGGTTACTAATGGCGCACCAGTTAGGGGTGCGCCATTACTAGTTTTGCCAAAAAAAATATAATTGTTAGTAGTGGCGCACCGTGGTTGTGGTGCGCCATTACTAGTTTGAACTAGTAATGGCGCACTTCACACAGGTGCGCCATTACTAGTTTTAAAAAAAAAGTAAAAAAAAATTGTTAGTAGTGGCGCACGGAGCGTGTGGTGCGCCATTAATAGTTAAAACTAGTAATGGCGCACTGTGCCCTGGTGCGCCATTAATAGTTTTGAAAAAATAAAATAAAAAAAAATTTGCTAGTAATGACGCACCGTGTGTCTGGTGTGCCATTAGTAATGAGGACACTAATGGCGCACCATGTATGTGGTGCGCCACTGCTATATAGCAGTGGCACACCACATACATGGTGCGTCATTAATGTCCATATCAGCTATAGCCCTTTTCCTAGTAGTGTCTGACATCCAACATTGTTAAGAAAGTGGAATACAACTTTGATAGTCCCAATCCCTCTCCTCACAGTTCACAGTGAGCCTATGAGCAGTAATGATCACCCGGCCAGCAAGCAGCCATTCGTCCACTAACTCCACGCACACATGCACGTACAGATGGTTAAACCACAACCGCCTGGTCCGGGTATGGGGGGTGGGGGGTTGAGTTCTCCAAGTGAATCTTGCATTATGGGGACTGAGTCTCATTCTACAGATCCACAACCATCTCTTAGTTTATTGGGTATGCCAAAGCCAACCGATGATGTGCCTGAAGGACATTCTGAATCCAATAATGTTGATCCTGCATCATCTATAGTTCTTCCACCTGAGGTACAATCTATTAGACATACTCATGGGACCTATCTCATGTTAATGTCATCTCTAGCATTTACTATTTTCACTTTGGGGCCACTTGTATTGCTTTGGTTCTTACCCTACAAGTGGTTTCTTGGCTAGGGTTGCACGCCTTTGACTTTACCAACTATGCATCCTTCTACCACCAAACCACCTGCAGCCGCCGGATTAGTGTACATGGCCTTATATGATGTGTTACATAGGGCTCCATTGTATAGTATATAGTTGATGCTCTGTTTGTCCCTTGCAACATGTGCACTCCCTTGCTGGTAACCCGACGGGGTATCTTTGAGGGGAAGGCATGCAGGTGTAATACTGAAGAAGGTCTGTGGCTGACTGACATAGTGAGAACGCAAGGAGGTACTGCCTACACGTGGAGTAAATTTGAATTCATAATTATTAATGTATTGCCGTGTCGCTGGTGTCTAACCAGTTCTGTCATTTCTCTCACCATGTTGAAAAGTTTAGATTTCATAGTTCGTAAGACAAAATGGCTATACTTAGGACCAGATCACAATACAACTATGACACTAGATCTCGTGGTCATGTATTAGCTGGTAGTAACATCATGTTCTTTTAAGATGGACACTTCTCCACTAGTCTTTATTTTTAAAACATGGTTTTCAACAGATATGCAATTCAGTAGGCTACCGGACAAAGAAAGGACTGAAAAAATACGCTGCCCCTTTTTCTATTGAGTCTTTTGACAACCTATCTCTTTCTTTAAGAATAAATTGTGCTCCCTTCGTCCGAAAATAAGTGTCGCAGATTTAGTACAACTTTGTACTAGATCAGCAACGCCTTTTTTGGACGGAAGAAGTATTAGTTACTCAGGCATACACTTTTTAAACCATTTTGTGTTTCAAACTGATGTGTAACTGTCAATTTTCGCAAATTTTATTTACTGAATAATAATATGTCTAGGAAGGAAGGGAGTACACATGTGTATTTGATAAGAAAATAAGAGGTGTCATGCAAATAATTTGAATTTCAGCTTAGCACCTGTGAGGTGAGGAGGGACACCTATATATGTTGCGAATATCTCTCGTATTTGAATTTTCGGCGTGCCGCCGTCCATATATCCTCAGATTTCTCTGAAAAGAATGAAACCCACACACCCTCTGTTCAAAAATTTCAGGTGCTTCGCTTCTCCTCTAACGCCGGGGACCGCCACTGCCAACGCCCGGAACACCTATGAAGCAACATATAACCGCAAAGAACTTGAGTTTGATGAATTGGATGATGGTCAGATAGAAGGGAGGAATATGAGCAGATAGAAGACAAGCGGGTGAGCGGAGGCTACAGCCGCAGTTGAGAAGCAAAGAAGGTAAAGAACATGTTCATATATTTAAATAATGTAACTACAACGAGCCAGCCATGAACGCATATGATGCCAAAACATTTAAACGATCATATTAAGTGGCATGTTTGTATTTATTATAAAGAAATTTAAGGGCAATTATAGTTGAACAAATTTGTTGTGGCATGGAACTAATCGATGTATAATGGTACTTATGGTTGCATTCACTACATAGAACAACAAATACTCAAACGCCAAGAGACAGGATATCTAAAATACATAAATGGTAAATAGTAAAGATTTAGCCGCGCAGATACGAACATCGACCCGCTAGTTTATTTGGAAAATACAACATGAGCGAAGCAGCAAACCGAGTGCCACTGACCACATGTACTGCTTCCCGCGTGATACCATATACCAAAGAGGTTTAGGCCATCGCGGGCGGTATAGAGACTCAGAGTCCTGGCGTGTAGTTGACCTTTGTCGCCGGCAGCCACTCATTTCCTTGAATGAAATTTTGCATGGTGAACTTGTTGGCCTCCGATTCATCATGGATCACGTGGTAGCCGGGCCACTTGACACGATGACTCACATCGGCGCCGGGGCCTTCGTTCTAGTACTCCCCGTAGTACAAATCCTTGACCTTTGTGCTGCCATTCCACTCTACCCATCCCTTGGGGTGCACGACCAGTGACATCCTGCACTTCATGAACACCACACGCGAATAGGGCTTCCACGGGCGGCCGAGGTAGGTCTCCACGGCTAAGGCGGCGAGGGCGGGCTCGGCATCCAAGTTACAGAACTGGAACAAGAACCCACCAGCATCGTTGGCGTTTTGCCTCCCCTGAGTGGTGATGGTGTTCTGTTGGCCTTCAAGAGGCTGGCGGGCGATGATGTTGCACTTCTGGAAGACTGCCGCGGCATCGCCGAAGATGAAATCGACAGTCCCCTCGATGCGGGACCCGGTATAAAGCTGCCTCTTGTGCTTGGCATAGAGCGTGTCCTGGTAATCCTTGATCGCACAGCAGTGCACGACGGACTTATCCGACTCGGACAAGAGGGCCACCGCCTGGTGCTTGGCTGCTCCGGCGGTGTTCTCGATGGCTAGGTCTTTGGAAATGAAGCCTTGCCCTAGGACAGCTGTAATTGATGATCATGCAAATTAATCAACAAGTTCTATACGATGGAGTACATATATGTTGTTACATACACGAAAAGGAGATCTATAATATGTATTCTCATACGAACCAAGGCATTCGCGGATGCACGAAAACGATCGAGAAGTATACGGTATACTCACTGAGCGTGCTGGTTTTGTCCGTGTCGTAGTCATCGTCGTGGCTCCGGTCGCGGGAGATGATGGTCTCATTCATGCCTTCACCGACCAGCGTCACGTTCCACACATGTCCTCGGTGACGACGATTGGCTCCGCCACCTTGTACACGCCCTTCTTCACGAAGATGGTGTAGCGCTTCATGCTGCGGCGTGGGGGCGGTTGCCAGGGCAGCGGCCACTGTCGTATAGTGTCCGCTGCCATCCAAAGCCACCACCGTGTGAGACACTGGACCTGCAACAGCCTCCATACGCTTCTCGGATCCAACCAACCAGCTAGATTGCTTGTCCACTCACAAACTCTTTCACTCAAAGTGCAATTGGAAGACGAAAAGATGTTGCTGCTGTTTCTGAATTCCCGCGCCTAGGAACCGTGTATTTATACTAGTTGAGGTGAACCTCAACGGATGGATATGCACAGCTGATTAGGAAGGCTCGACTTCAGAATAGGAAGCAAGACGTATGCACCTTGCACAAGTAGGGCAATTTCTTGGTGAGAATTTTTACGGTGCATCATATGTATTGCAGAATTTAAGGTGTAATCCTATGTTTATCCCATGGTTAAGATAGCTCTTCAGCTCAGAGTTTGACCCAAGGATAACTTCATAAATAGTACTCCCTTCGTTCCATATAATGTAGTGCATATAGATTTTTTGAAAAGTCAAACTTCAAAAACTTTGACCAAGTTTGTAGAGAAAACTATTTATATCTATAATACAAATATATACAACATAAAAATACGTCTTGTGATGTATCTAAGAATATGTATTTGGTACTCTAGATGTATATGCTTTACTCTACAAACTTGGTCAATGTCTATAAAATTTGACTTCTCAAAAAATATATACGCACTACATTGTAGAAAGGAGGTAGTATTTATTAGACTGGAATGCATAGATTTGTCATGTATTTAATCCTGATGAATATGTAAAAATTCACATAATCGCAGCATGGACATCTATCCATCCACCACGCCACATGCCGACAGCATACTACTTGTGGCCACACAATGGAGCTCCACCACCAGCCAGCCGCACATGTTCGTCTCCAGGGAAATGTCTTGATCAATCTCCAAAGTGAGAAGCAGTTCTAGTTCATATGGTTGTACTTGATTTGTAGGCCTTGTAATCATCCTCCACTGGTTTTGGTGGCAGAAAATAATTGGCTAGCTTAACCTCCTGATTGTCTTAAATTAGTGCAGCTGTTTTGTAGTTTGGAGACCACGAGGTCCTCTGCTACCTGCGGCCATGCCCATGCAATGGAGCTCCTCCACCAGCCAGCCGCATATCCTCGTATCCAAGGAAACATCTTGATCAATCTCCAAAGTATTATCATCCTCTGTTCCCTAGACCACCACCTCTCCAATGTCAAGGTACCATATAATAATCTAAAACTAGTTACATGAGTCGTGTTCCAACAAGGTTTGCAACATAGATCATGTTGCAAACCTCGTCTACAACATGTATCATGTTAGAATGAGGATTGAGCAAAGGAGAGGGGCGATCACATGGCGGGTATCAGATGCATCGGAGGGCTCGGGATCCGGCCGATCTTTCCCAGTTATATACTTGTGGGTGTGCTGGTCATTTATTTGCTTGGAAATTTTTTTCTCCGAGTCGTGTCGTTAAGAATTTTGTATTTCTTTTAGCAATGTGTATCAATAATACTCCTACTAGATTGGTGTGTGCCATCATTTTTTCTTCCATCCATAATGACTTTGCTTTACTAATTATATTAGAGAATCCTTACAAAGCCCCGCCTCCTTAAGTGTGTAGAAATTGGGAGTGTTATAACAAATACTTTGGGAACGTTTTTCTTCATACAAGTGATAAGTAAATTAAAATGAAATTTTGTAGCTCCTAGTAATTAGATACATGACCTAGCAGGGATATCCAAGGTACATAGTGGCCCAGCTAGTTGAACGTCGTCCTTGTTGTCACGTATAATATGTAGTACACCGTTTGTAGAGTCCGGCCGGACGGCAACCATAGCTGATAACAGCTATCTCTTCAACAATCATCACCGGCGAGACCTGGATTTTGGCCCCGTAGAGTGTCTGTCAACAAGTTAGAACCATTTCTAAAATCATCTTGTATGCCATTAAGTGAAGAGGTCAGATACTATATACTCCTATCATTATTTGAACATCTTAAAAGTTTGCGGCGCCTGTGCCCACCAGGCTATACTTGAGTTCTGAGGAAACCATGAGTATATTTACGATCAAAGTCTCAATTATGTGTGCCATATAGATAAAATTCTTAACCATATGATGCATCAAGGAGACCAGTATGTCTTCCGATCGACTCACGGACGGAATATATAGCATGGAAACACTTTGACTAGGGCCGGTGTGTGTGTCCTACCAGACACCTCGAGATTCTCCTTGCCTGGAGCTGGAGTTGCAATCTGGTACTCATCCGCAGAGGTCGATACATCGATCGTACGCACTTATATTCGTTTCTGCAGTGGACCATTGATGAATCGAGGACTTGGTTACACATTATCTCCAGCTAGTCGCTTCATGCATGCGAGCCCAGTGTCAATAATGCTTCCCAGTTTCCTTGTGGAAACAATTGCATGTGAGTTTTTGCCAGGCAGATCGAGATTTCCGACGGATGTGAGTTTTTGCCGGTCATTGTGCCATCGATCGATCGATCGTCGGTCTACACTCTGCAGTACTACATATGTTGAAGCAAAGCTAGCAGCTGCATGCGAATCAAATCATCTAACTTGGACCATGAGTGTAACGATGCTCCGGTAAGTACTGGTGTCTCGCTGGGGAACTACCTACCTAGCTTCAAGGTGTGAATGAGTCGGCAGGGGAGGCGGCCGCGTCCAATCGAGCAACCTAGACCCCATGTACTAAGAACGGCATCCTTCCTGATTGATTTCCCTATGGACTTGGCGACTTGGGCGTCTTCTAGAACACTGCTTCGGTTTCACATGCCATGATGAGCGAGCAGAGCATAGATCAATAGCTTCATCATGATGCCGGGAAATAAACCTCCAGCAGACTGAACACACATCTCTTCTCCCTCCATAACATATTATTTCGGAGGGAGTATATGTGAATATGTATATGAAACATGATGATGTGCGCTTTTTTGTTTTTGTTTTTTAATGAAGCAAGAACCGTACAACAGTCGCTCTTCAGTATTTCATATACGTAATAAAAGTAGCATATTTCACAAAAAAGGGGAAAACTGGACAGAATAAACAGGTCAACCAATTCCTTGTCGTCGCAACATTTTGCTGTTTGAGATGACAGTGTATATCATAGCTTAAATTCTATCCAATCTTGGAGACAGTTCAAATCATCTATCTATTACACACTACACTAAAAACATATGCCGCCTTGTGTTTAACCGTAAACATAGTGTAATTTAACGGCCGAGCGGGAACCCTAAAACACATGCCAACAACAGGGCCCTCTGCTTACACAACCGTCTGCCGAGTTGCGCGCAAAAGACGCTCGGCTTACGCAAGCATCTCAGCATACTCTCAGGAAAAAAAATACTTGGCTTATACTTGACGCTCGACATACTACCCTGCCACGTGCCCATGCTCACCGCACTTGGCGGCTCCATGACGGCGGGCCATATAAGCCGAGAGACTCCTGACGGTGCACTCGCCGTATAGAATTTCTTTTTCTTTTTTAAACAAATGCTCTTAAGTAAGTCGAGTCCCTGATATATAACATTTGGCTTACAGTTGTCATTTTCCTCGTTACACCGTTAATTCGAAACAACACAATGCATTTTTTTCATTCCTGTGTTTCTTTATCGCATTTTATTTCTTTACCCTCTTTTCCTCCCCCATTTTCTCCCGCCATGTTTTCTCCGCCCTTTCTATCCCCTAAATTTCCCACTCTCCCTCTTTACCGCCACTTATGCCACTTCAAAGATATGGCATTGCCTTTGTACTCTCCACACCACCCTACTGTACCCATTTTAGGACCCCCATTCAAAGGACAAGTCTTTATTGTGTTTTACTTTTTATTGTGTTTGAGTAGGTCATAGAATCATGTGAAACTCAAAGAAGGGCCTACTCCTAGCATGAGTTGGTTCGGTGGCACTGGAAGGGGGAAGTTCGCACCGAAGCACTAGATCTTCCTGCGGGATTTTTCAGTTCCTGAAGGAGGTGTCACTTCAAAGTTGTGTGTTGACCTTTTACTAATCCTAGCACCCATGCATAACCATGGTTTTTGAGATCTTTTGTCGATGTTGGTTCACAAACACTTCCGATATCACATGTTTGCTCCAACTGATACCAAAGTGTTCTCTGAATAAACATATACGAAAGACCTGTGGAATAATCGAACTAGAGGCCCCTAATGGTAACATATATCACGTTGGACTTCTTGAGAATATGAACCAAACAATCTTAAAATTTGGATGGACGTCATTTATTGATGCTAACCAAATAAAAGTTAACTAGGTGGGCTCACATTAGTGGCAGGCACATTCTAGCGCATGTCACTTGTAATCTAGAAATTTACTAGTAGCAGGCCTAAATTCAAGCCCGCCATTGGCAACATCAGTCGACGCCATTTCCAATTTGTGTATTGATATTTTACTCATGGTAGACCCCATGTAAGAGTGGGCTAGTTCTGACACTTCCTCCGGGGATTTTGAAATATCATAAAAAGCTCCTGGAACACTTAATTATTTTCAAAAAACACCCTAAATTAATACCAAATATCATAAAGAACACTGGAACACCACTATGACCGCTAGGTTCCAGCTGTCAGAGAACAATGCGAAGGAATATGAACACTGAAACACCCTAACATTTTTTGGAACACCATATGGCTTTAGTTAAACACGGTTTGTAGGGATACTAGTTATAGGTGGGGGTGAGGTGAGCCAAACAGGTTGACACATACATATGAGGCATCCATTCCAGGTTTGAACGACTTCTGACACCGTTCGCATGTTGCGACACGTCTGGCTATTTATCAGCCCTTTTTCACTGAGAAAACCTCAGAAAATGCAAAACTTGTCAAAAATTAAAACAACTTGGCAAGATACCTTCAATTCGTCATGCAAGCTGGTGAAAAATAATAATTATGTCCCTTTGACGATGGCGTAAAAACATGCTCTCATACGGACTGTTCTGGCCTACCCCGGACACCCTACGATTCAACATAGTGTATTTTGGACATAAATAAAATGAATCCAACTTTTTCTAGCTGATAGGCATGCCTATGGTAGAAATCAATGCCATGTTTGAACGACCTACGACACTGTATGCCAGTTGCGTCACGTCTGACCATTTATCGGCCATTTTTCACCGAGAAAACTCCAAAAAATGCAAAATTTACCAAAAACTCAAACAACTTGGCATGGTGCCTTGAATTGGTCATATAAGCTCATGGAAAACATTTGGGATCATTTGACGATGCCAAAAAAACATGCTCTTATGGACTTTTTGGCTACCCGAACACTCTCCATTGAACAATGTCTATTTTTAAACATGCATAAAATGACTCCAACTTTTGCCAGCAGGAGAGCGTGCCCATGTTAGGCATCCATGGTAGGTTTGAACGATTTTCTGCACCGTATGCAAGTTGCGACATGTTCGGCCATTTATCGCCCCTTTTTTTACCAAAAAAACTCCAGAAAATGCAAAATTTGTAGAAAACCAAAACAACTTGGCATGGTGCCTTGAATTGGTTGTACAAGCAAATGGAAAAAAATTAGGATCATTTAAGGGATGTCAAGAAACAACATGCTCTCAAACGGAGCCTTCTGACCTACCTGGACACCCTACGTTGAACATTGTGTTTTTTGGACATTCGTGAAATGATATCAACTTTTGCCAGCAAGTGGGCATGCACATGATAGGCATCCAAGCTAGGTTTGAAGGGAAAAAAAGTATTAAAAATCGTAATTTAAACAGGTACTTAAAACTGTTATTTTAAGTTTTCCTTGTTTCCATGCTTAATAATGGGCCGGTACAGTCTGATGACATCCTGTGAAAATATATTCAATTCATGAGCTTTTTTGTAAAATTCATTAACTTCTTTTCAAATTGATGAACTTTTTTCAATTTCACGAACTTTTTTGTCAAATTACTTTTTTTCAAATCGATGAACTTTTTCCAGTACACGGACTTTATTCAAAATCATGATTTTTTTTGTCAAATTCATGAATTTTTATTCAAATCGATGAAGTTTTTTCAATTTCGTAAACTCTTCAAATTCACAAACATTTTTCCTCCTCGGAGCCTTATGCGCCGGGAAGATAAGCTGGCACTCATGCCCGCTTTAGTGGCCCGCAGCCCAAGTACCTTGCTACTTCACTTCACATTGACCGCTTGTGATCGTCAGTTTTCGTTTGCACGCTATATTTTCTTGGTTTTCTGTTATGCTACTATTTTGTTAACTGAAAAACCGGTTGCCGGTTTTTAGAATTCAAAAAGTTTATGGATTGAAGAAAAGTTCACAAGTTTATATTTTTTTATCAATTTGGAAAAAAAGTACATGCATTTGAAAATTATTTCATGAAACTGAAAAAAGTTCATTGATTTTTTTATAGGCACACGAATTTGACAAAAAAGCTCATGAATTTGAAAAAAGTTTGTGAAATAGAAAAAGTTCATCAATTTGAAAAAAAATCATGAATTTGGTAGAGTAGTTCATGAATTTGAAAAACATCATTGATGTACAAATAAGTTCATGAATTTGAAGAAAGTTCGTGAATTGAAATAATTTCATCGATTTGAAAAAATTCACGAATTTGACAAAAAGATCGTTGTTCCTAGCGCTGATGTGTTGCTGTCTGGTTGTTAGATGCTGGTGTAGAAGCTAGATAGCTAGGGCCTTTTCAATGATATATATACTTCCTTTGTTCCAAAATAAGTGTCGTTGTTCTATAGGTACTGTATTTGTTGGTGTTTTAATCTTGTTACAGGTACAAGTACACACTGCATCTACATGTCACGCACATTAGATAAGCACACTCATGAGTCAATTAATAGCTAGGTGTGGCAAGCATCTAGGCACCGTTCCTCCTGGTACGCACCAGCACCACACCGCTGATGTGTTGGGCACATATCTCACTCTGATGGCTGCTCTAACACGGACCAAAACGGGCAGCGGACTCAAAACGGGCAGATGGGATTGGTAAGTGTGGCCCGTTGCTAAATGTCTTGGAGCTTCCGTTCTGGATTTTTACAAGAAAGTGCCCCCCCCCCCCCCCCCCCCCCCCCCAAGATCTTCTTAATATTTCGTTCAAGCAGAA